>OY728167.1:246408976-247658976 GCA_963277665.1 Viscum album
ATTAAAATTATAAATCTATTATCAGCACTTAATTAATATGTACTGATATAAGTAGGTCTTTATTTGTGTTTTTTTCATGCTGATAAAGATGAGGCTTTATCAGCGCTAAAAAAAGAAATGATAAAATAAATGTTTATTAGAACCAAAATTTAGAGCTAATAAATATGTATTTTATTAGTTTTTTTTTAGTGCTGACAAAGACATTCCTTTATCATCACTAAAGAAGAGCTGATAAATATTCCTTTTATCGGTGCTTATTTGTATGTACTATTAAATGTGTCATGATCTATTTAAAAACCCCTATCCATTTGTGAACCCATTGTGATATTAGGAGATTTTTACAGAATCCACCCACTACCAGTGCTCCTCCTCGGTTAATCGAATATTGAATCACACCATGTGACTTCCACTAGTTTCTTAAACATCATTGAACATTTGGTATTCATTTGCACTTAGGGTTTCTGAAGTGTATTTTCTTTAACTTAGCGAGGTAGGCCTTGTGATTTTCTTTGTGTATTTTTTGTTTCATTTTTGAGTTCTTGTTTGATGATATCATGTGATATTTGTGGTATAGTTCTCGAATACTATTTTTCTCCTAGATTATGAATAGAACAATTTGTTTAGATTATCAACAGAATGATTTTTATTTTTTGTTCTGTGTGGGTAATAGCATTTCACCGTGAGATATTTTATTTTGTTATGAATCCTTATACGATGAAAAAATGTTGATTACAATAAAATATTTTTTTCTTCTATATTTTTGAATATTTTTTTGGGTTACACCACATGAAAAGGAGTCATGTCACAATATACCTAAAGGGAAAGTCAGTTTATAGAATAGTTGTAAGAAACCATTTTTGTAACCATATAGTCCCATTGAAAAGTATCTTAGTACACTATAATTTTCTTGAACACACTATAACAAGTTTTTTCATTAATTTATTTATTCCAAAGTCAATTTTCAAGTAAAATTTATTATGTGGCTTCATAGATTACTCAGAGGCTACAAATAATTAATATTTAAAGACTCTAAATCATATAAAGGGTGACAAAGAAGGCTGGATTAATCCAATAGATCAATATTAAGTAGGATAATTTAAATAGGAGTTCATCTTTTGAATTTAAATTTTAAATTAAAATTTCTATTCATATTTAATGTCATACTTATTACATGTTTATAGGGAATAGAGATAAGTAGGTAATGGAGAATAGTTTCCCGAAATTGGTATTGTGTAATTGAGGAAGGGGATTTATGAATCATGTTAAAGATATATCCATTAATTTTGAATAATGAACTCTGTAAATATTTAGGGACCACTGAGTTTTTATTTCATGAATTTGTAAGAATTTAATAATAAGATAAAATTCAATCACATTAATAGATGATGATGGTTGTTTAGTTTTGGAAAATAAAATAGAAAGATTTATAGATTCAACCCTCATTAGGTAATTTGGGATAATATCAATGCCAATACACACACATATATAATTAAAATAGTTTGGGGAGGGGGATAAATATAACAAAAATCCAACTCTACACACACACACACATATATATATCTATATACAATTACAACAGTTCGAGGGGGGGGGGGAATACAAGTAAAATCATACTCTACGTATATAAATTATATATACAGACCTAAACACACACACAGAGATATATATATATATATATATATATATATATATATATATAATTAAAAAAGTTTGGGGAGGGGGAGAAATACAATGAAAATCCTAATCTACACCAACCGGAAAAAACTCGGTGAGACCCAAACCCAAGACCTCACTGAGACCCCACATAACTACTACCAACTGATGGGTAGATCAGATGTGACGAAAAACCTAGAATCCTTGGGATGGGTTGGTGTGGTTATATGATATCCCAATAGTCTTGATATGTTTTAAAATATTTGATATACCTTTAATTTTAAATGTCATAATTTTGTAGGTTGCTACAACACTTGTTCCAAAAAATAGAATGGAAGTTATAAAATTATATATATTATAAATTATTTCAATTTGTTTCGTAAGACTCATCCCCCATATCTTTTATAAAAAAATTTCATCCTCAAAACCTTCATCACCCAAATAGCCATTATTACAATTTTTACTTGAAACTCACCCCCCATCTATTTTATGTCCTTTTTAGTACTTTAAGAATTAGCCTTCCCATGGATGACTACAACTTAGATAATTTCAAGCAACATTGGAAACAATAAAATGCAATGATAAAAGTCTAGGAGATGAGGTGATGAGGATGAGTTGTCTATAACTTTCACCTTTGAATTAATTCATAGTATAACACCTTCCATAGTGGAGTAATAATTTTATTAAATCCAATTACCCATTTTCTTCAACATAATGAAATTCTTTGAAATAATCAAATATTGATTTTCCCTTATTATAAGTGTATATACCATTCACCTTTGATAATTAATATCTTATATGTATTTATTTATATATTGTAAAAAAGTAATATTTTATGAACCCAAAGGATGGATATGAACTGAAAATGGGTTCATGCTAGTCGTTTGATAAATGAATGTGAAGATAGAGTTAAATAGTTCATCAAGTTTTTTAGAGAGAATGCATACGACCCTTATATCATCTTCTCTCTATGTTTACATTGTTGTTATTAAATAAAAATTAGTCTATAAGAGTTGGAAAAACATTTGATTTTACATGGAATAGATCAAATCTACAAATTTTGGACTAAACAGAGGGGAAAAATTTAATGTGGACATCGATTGAGATGATACTATGGTTTATGTATCATTTGATATGAATCGATTTATAAAAGATGATAGAGAACACATGGAATCTCGGCGTCAGGAGCCCCAGCACTCAACCCAAAGGAAGTCTTCTATTCCTGTGGAGAAGAGTACAAAGGGAAAGGAGAAGTTTGTTCAATCTTCAGTGATGGACAACAATTTGGTTGGTCCTAACAAGACTCTGGATGCGGATGATCAAGGTGGTAAGAACTTATATAATAGGGTGAGGGCTGAGGAAGCACCTTCTTTGGTTCACTCACTGGGGGTTGCGGAAATTAGTCCATCTCAGAACTGTACAGAAGAGAATGGAGGCCTGAATCCTAAGGCCAGACCCTTTGTGTCTTTAAGCAATAGGTTTGATTGCCTTGGTAACGTTGATTCTGATCCTGTTTTGCGTGATGTCTCAGAAGATGGGGGTCCTAGTTTGGGGGCCTCCAGAAGTGTCCAGGTCGAGGGTAGTGTGAAGGAGCTTCCCGCGGTGCCTATGAGTGAGACGATTGCAGAGGTTGTGCCACCCCATTTGGTGTTGAATCATGCGGTGACTGAGGACGTGGCGGAGGGTGTACCATTGCCTCTGCAGGTGGATGAGACTGTTGAGGGGGCTGTGTCTCTTGAAAGGGTACATTCTGCATGTTCTCCTGTATTGGGCTCGGGGGAACAGGCTGGTAAAGGAGGGGAGAAACGTTCCTTCAGTGAAGTGCTTCAATGTGGGAAGCAGGGGTCCGCTTCAGGGGAAGGACCTTTTCCTATCATTTCTAAGCATCGACAAAGGAAGGATTACTCGGTTCTCCCGCAGCCGATGCGGACTCGCTCCGCCTCAAAGAAGAAGGAAGTGTTGTATTTAAAGTGTGCAAAGAATAGTGAGATTAAGGAGTCAGCATCAGATTATCATGTCTTAGATCAGCTCAGGAACCGTGTCAATAGTGTTCACTACTGGAGGAATCCGGGATGGGAAACAGCCACGGCTACCGGAGAAGAGGAGTCTGGATGGAGAAGCGGTGACGACTTTGACTTGGATGATATGTAAGTTTGTGTTGTTAAGTTGCCTTATCCTGGTATGTCTGTTTTTGGTTTAATTTTTTTGTTGTACCTTGGGTACCGGCAACCCCTTAAACCGGCTGCAGAAAATGAAAAAAATGATTTTCAGTCATAGAGAACACATGGAAGAAATGACAATGGAAATTAAAGATGAACTTTGTGATTGTCCAAAGTAGTTCGAGGAGTAAAATTTATTCCAAGAAACCATTTTATACTATTTGTACTAAGGACACAACATTTTTAGCTGTATTGAAGTTATATAATTTGAGAACTGATAGTATATGGAGTGGCACCCGCTTTACATAACTACATGGTATTCTGAAAGATATGCTACCAGAAGAAAATGAACTACCATTATGAACACATGACACTAAAGAAACATTAAATTCAATTTCCATTATATATAAAAAATACATTATTGTACAAATGATAGCGTATTGTTTCACAAGGACCACGAATCACTCATAAAATTCCCTAAGTGTGGTGAATATAGATACAAGAAAAATGAATCAAGTTATTTGAAATTCTTATGGGACTTTCCTATAACTCCATAGTTTAGAAGATTATATGGATGTTAGGAAACTGAGAGACAATTAACATGGAATGTAGATTCAAGGATTAAGTATGGTAAACTATGTCATCAAACAAATTCTCCTTAGTAGAAGAAAATTGATTACGATTTTCCTGAGTTTGGAGATGAGCTAAGAATCTTTCATCTTGCAATATCTATATATGGACTAAATCATTTTGGTGTACATAGTTTTACTCACAGTACATAGACCATCATGTTGGTAAATTACAACTTACCTCCATGGTTATCCATGAAGCATAAATACATTATGTTGTCTCTTCTTATATCTTGACCAATGTAACCCGGTATTGATATTTATGTCTATTTGGATACATTGATCAAAGATCTAAAATTGATGTGGGATACAAGTGTTACAATGTATGATTCTCATAGAAGTGAATAATTCACAATGAGGGACATGTTTAATGGAATTGTAAATTAATTCCCCACTTATAGAAATTTATTAGGCTATAGAATTTAAGGAATATTTGGGTGTCCCATCTGTAAAAAATACACACACTCAATTCAGTTGAATCATTTCTCAAAGACTGTGTTTTTAGGACATTAGAAATTTTAACCTCAATGATATAAATACTGATCCTGGATGAAATCATTCAATGGGAATATTGAACAAGGTACAACACTATCTCCAGTAATGGGCGATCAACTGTACAAAATGGTAAAAATTGTTGAAACTATTTTCAATAAACCATTTTTTGAAAAAACGTACAAAATCAGGTTGGAAGAAGAGATCAATTTTCTCTGAATTACCGTATTGGGATTTTTGTATGCTAGAAATTTTCTTGATGTCATGCATTTATAAAAAAATGAATTTGATAGTGTTATTGGCACGTTACTAAATGTCCCTGAAAAAAATGAAAGATGGCATCATGGATAGGTTGAACATGATTGAAATGGGGATAAATGAATATTTGGCACCAATGAAGGGTAAAAGGTGAACTTTTATTCTTCCAGTAGATTACAATCTATCCAAACAGGAAAACTTATATTTTATCCTTTTCCTTACTAGTGTAAAAGTTCCATAGGGGTATTCATAAAATACTAAGAATTCCATTTCAATGAATAATTTGATGTTACATGGACTAAAATCACATGACTATCATGTTTAGATGCAATATTTAATGTCGAGTTATTTCTATTGCATTCTACCTCAAAATGAATGATATACATTTACCAAACTCTACTTATTTTTCAAATTCACATATAGTAAATTTTTTGACCCGAACAAGTTTCCCCTCATGAATAAAGAGATTGCATTCATATTTTTTGAATTAGAGATGTTCTTAACACCATTATTCTTTGATATATTGGTCCACATGTTGGTTCAATTGTTCAGAGAGGTTCAACTATGTGGTCCTATCCATTATAGATGGATTTACACCATTAAATGATATATGAATATTTTCAATGGGTATGTAAATAATAAATGTCATCCAAAATGTTTTATTGCAGAATGATATATTTTTTAAGAAGCTATTGAATTCTGTACTGATTACTAATAAGATGTTGAAATCACCAATCTCTAAAAGTATCCTCATAGAGAACACCTTATGTGTGAAGGGATTTCCAGAAGATATGTTGTTACAATTACCTTGATATAGTGGGAACATGAAAATCCTTACATATTATATAATTGTGAAGATGTTGAACCAAACATTGAATCCCACAATGAAATTATAAGATATTTTAATCCATCAATTGATGAATTATGGATATCAAATACAAATAATCAATAGTTTATAGGATCGTTTAGAGATCAAATTTATATGGAGTTTTCTGAAAATTATAATTCAATTACCGAATAACATTAATGGATAGCTAGAGGACCAAATGAAAATGTTATAAATTATAATTGTTTTGAAATCAATGGTTATACGTTCTATATAGAAGAACACAATGAATTAAGTATGAATAAAAAATAGTTATGTTATGCTTGTGGATAAAGTGATTCACATATCTGGTTCCAATGATAGAAATCCAATTTATGAAAATATGTCATATTTTGGCATTATCAAACATATATACGAGTTGGATTATACACCATTTCAATTTTTTATTTTCCATTGCAAATGGGTTTACAATATGAATTGAGTGAAATTTGATGAAATGGGCTTTGTGAAGGTGATTTTCAGTGTTGAAGGGGAAATATATGATCCATTCATAATGGCATCACAGGTAGTGATAGTATTTTATATCTCTTATCCAACTAAAAAAATTGGTTTATTATCTTGCTAAAATCTACAAAAAAAATTGAGCCAGATAAAAATTCAATTGAGGATGACCCTTTCATTGGTACATCATGATAAATTCACATTGTTACCAATTTAGACAATTTCTTATATGTTAGATGGGACCATAAATAGGGGATTTGTATTCTCAATAGAGGAACCAAATCCTTTAAACCATTAAAAAATAAATAGAGCTCCATGAGAAGGTAAATGTTTTTGTAATATATTATGTTTTTCCTCATTAAATTATATGTTCTCTACTGCAATAACCTAATATAAATTAAATGTTTGACTACTCATGAAAAAAATTTCTTATTCACATGATGATGTTACCAATCCCTCATAAGAATAAACTATAATGAAGGAAACCCTTTGGAAATATTTATAATTAATTTTACGATATACTTTCTCTAGTTTACCAAAATATTATATAAGGGAACATTGAATTGATTTTCATTATTCTGGATAAATTTAATTTATTTTATAAGATTTCTGTGCATGTTTAATATCTTTACAAGAAAGTAAATGATGTTTTCTCTACCTAATTCTAGATTTAATCTAGATATTTTTACAGAAAAATCATTGTCCATAGAATTAATGTATTATTTCATATTTATGTTTATTTTATTTCTTTTTATTATTACTCACATGATACTTGTATTCTTATATAGGTGGATTATTTTGTTCATGTTGGGCTGATCTATCTATATTTCATGCCTTTCTGCACCAAAACATCCACAAACTTCTTCTCCCTCAAAACCTTTTCACCCCTGAAATATTGAATTTATCGCTTTGTTTCAAGTTCTCTCTACTACCTTTCTTAGGAAGAGTAACGATGCTAACTCTTCTCAATGAAAGAGGTAAACATGATGCTTTCATAGTAATATCATTATCCATATAATTAGTAATTTTTTAATATTTATGTTTAATTTTTTTATTTTAAGTATTACTCACGCATTAATTATATTCTTATATAAGTGGATTCTTTTGTTCGAGTTGGGGTGGTCTATCCATCTTTGATTCCATTCTACACCAAAACGTTCACATAATTGTTTTCCCTCAATACGTTTTCACCCCTATTGTAGTGCATTTATCACTTTCTTTAATTTTATCTCCACTGCCTTTGCAGGAAGAGCAATGAAACTACCTCTTCTCAATGATGTACGTAATCTTTATGTTTTCACAGTAAAATCATTTTTTATATAATTAATGTTTTGTTTCATATTTACGTATAATTTATTTCTATTTATTATTACTCACAGAATTTTTTTTCTTATATAGGTGGATTCTTTTGTTTGAGTTAGGGTGATCTGTCCATCTTTCATGCCTTTCTGCACTAAAACATCCACATAATTATTCTCCCTCAAATCAATAAACCTTGAAGTGTTGAAATTTATCATTTTCCTTCATGTTTCCCCCACTACTCAATTATATAGGTAATATTGATATTTTCATAGTAAAATCATTGTCTATATAATTAATGAATTATTTTATATTGATTTTTAATTTATTTCTTTTAATTATTAATCCTAATAATTGTTTTCATATACAGGTGGATTCTTTTTTAAATTGATGTGGTTTGTTCTAAGATGATCATGCTATGTTGCTAGTTCTAAAAAGATATTTAATGAAAATCATGGTAACATTGAAAATTAGGCTATTTTTAACCTTTGGGGTGTTTAGGAATCAAACACAACTCAATCTGACATACGATGTGACCGATATGACTCCAAGTACTTATTTTTATTTAAAATTTTCATTAATTTTAGTAAAAAAGAAAACTGACATACTCAAAACAAAGAAAATATATTCAAATTATTTTGATACTTTAAGATAATGATCCATATGTAATTTCTGATTTGTGAGAATCAACCACACCTCAATCTGATACACGATGTTCCTGATATGACTCAATGTGTCTATTATCAGTTTAAAATGGGCATTTGACTTTAAAAAGTCTCACTCACTGAAAACAAATAAAATTTTGTTTTATTTTCTTGATAATTTAGTGTATTTATTCATAAATAATTTTTGATGTGTAGGAATCAGTCTCACATCAAACCAATACATGATGTAAAACTGTATGAGTCAAAGTGTGTGCTTCAATTTTAAAATAAAATTTTATTAAAAAAGATAAATCACGTACTCAAAACCAAGAAAACACATTCAAAATATTTTTATACTTTATGATAATAATCCATTAGTTATTTGGAACATGTATTAATTATACGCACCTCAATCAGTTTCACAGTGTGACTGGTATGACTCTAAGTGCATCTTTATTTAAATTTAACATCAATTTTAGTAAAGATCTACTAAAAACCAAACCAAAGAATTCATATTGTTTTTAATATTTATGAAATTTATCTATATGTGATTTGATACATTCACATATCATCCTCACCTCAATCCGATGCATGGTGTTACTGATATGATTCCATGTGAATGTTTTTATATAAAATCGACATCTATTTTAGTAAAAATGATAAATGACCTACTCAAAACCATGAAAATGCATTCAAATTGTCTAAATACTTTATAAATAAGATCCATATGTTATTTGTGATGTGTATGAATTATCCACACTTTAATATGATACACAGTGTGATCGGTATGAGTCAAAGTGCATGTTTAAATTTTAAAATGGCATTTTAATAAATAAGACCAGTGACATACTCAAAACCAATAAAACACAATAAAATTATTTGGATACATTAATAAAATGATCCAAAAGTCATTTGGGACATTTAGGAATCATCCACATCTCCATCTGATGCTTTGTGTGACCGGTATGACTCAAATTATGTTTTTTTTGTTTAAAATTTTCATCAATTTTAGTAAAATGACCCCCCCTTCCTACTCAAAACTGAGAAAACACAATCAATTTGTTTTGATAATTTATGAAAATGATTAATAATTCATTTGTGATGTGTATGAATTATAAGAACCTCAATCTGATACAAGATGTTTCTTATATGACTCAAAGTGTCTGTTATTAGTTTAAAATTGACATTTTAGTTCAAAAAGTGTCACTCACTGAAAATTGATCAAATAATCTCATATTTTCATAATAATTTAGGAGAAAGGTTAATAATTCATTTGTGACATTTAGGAATTAATTTTTCATTAAATTGATAAACAATATTATCATAATGAGTCAAAAATGTGTGTTTCCTTTTTTAAAATGACACTTTAGTGACAATAAAAACTGACATACTCAAAACTATGCAAACACATTCAGATTGTTTTGAAACTTTTTTAAAAGAGTATAAAAGTCACTTGAAATGTGTTGGAGTCATCCGTACCTCAATACGATGGATGGTGGAAACAGAATGACTCAAAGTGTGTCTTTTTGTTTAAAATCGACATATATTTTAGTAAAATTAACACTTTATGTTAATTTATTTTTTTATATTATTACTAACATAAAAATTATTTTCATATATAGAAGCATTATTGTTCTTAATAAAGGGGTGTTTTATTATGAAATTGCATGATTCAGGTTAGCATTAAAAGATAATAGAACATCAATATTTTTGAATGTATGTAATAATTTGTAATTATGTAATTGTATAAAAATTTGTTTAAAATGTTTATAATATAGTGTTTTTTCTTTTGTTTTTGTTGTAAATTTCATTTCATTTAAATATTGTATGGGGACTTGTTTTTGTTGATATATGGTGTGTTTATGGTGCTTTGGTGTGTTGTTATAGCACAGTGTAGTGGAGCTGGAGTGTGCTGTCACAGCACACTACATTATGGCCCATTATAAGCGCTTTGAAAAGTGCTCATAAAGGACACATTTAATAGATCTTTTAAAAGAATAGATATAGTTCTACATTATTATTGATTCAATGAGTGATAATAAATGGTCCTTCATCCGCAATTTTATAAGCGTGGATAAAGGTATACATTGTCAGTTCTTCTATAAGCGCTGACAAAATACCCTTTATAAGTTATTTTATAAGTGTAGATAAATAGTTCCTTTAGTGATGCTAAATTAAAGAATTTATAGAGGTCCCATTTACCATTACTTTTTTAGCGCCGATAAAGGATCACTTTATCAGTGCTATTTTAGCACTAATAATATACCAAGGCTTTTAACCTCGCTCATGTAGTCAGTGCTAATACAGACCATCCATAGCACTGTTAAAAGACGATTTTTTAGTAGTGGAAGGAAATCAATATATGTGGACATAATAAATAAATGTAGTGAACATTAGTTTTAATGGAGTACTAAAGTATTGTATCTCTATTAAACTCACTAACAAATTTCATGCAAGATGCATGAAAATATGGACTATTACGAATAGAGTTTATTATATTATTGTTATTCAGAAAATATTAAAAGATTGACTACTTATGTAGAAAATGTCATCTTCACGTGATGATGTTACCAATAATGAAAAATAATAGACTATTGATGATGAAACTATTGAATTATTAGAGGATCAACAACATGCTGATGAAAAAAAACAACAATGATGAAAAATCATAGTTTTAAACAAAATTATCAATGCAAGATGTCAGGGTATAAAATTCAAGGTTTGTTGGAATCAATGAAGACAACCTATTGAACCTAATAAGTCAAAGTTCATTAGTTATATTCGGGTCACAATAAGGATGAATATGCCAATTGATATTGATTCATGGAACCACTTCCAACCTATAATGAAGGAAATGCTTTAGAAAGATATAATGGTAACAGTCCAATCTACTTTCTCAATTTTACTGAAAAATTATATATTGAAACATTGATTTGATTTTCATTATTCCTTGTAGACCTTGTTTATTTTAGAATAATTCTGTATGAAATTTATCTTAATGGTGCTGGAAAATCATGTAGAGGCTTTGAGAATATTCTTACAAAGTTTCATATTAGGGATGTTGAGGGGAAAATAATGTCCCACCTACCACATAGTTATTCACACATTATAAATCAGGAAACATAGATTGGTTTTATCAATACTTACAATGATAAATCATTTCAGGTTCATTTTAGTCGATAATATATTATTTACTCTTATTTATTTTATCCAACTTAATTCAAATTTGTTAATTTATTAAATAGAAAAAGAGTTCTAAAAATAAATAACATGCATCAAAACCAATTTACCCCTATCTCAACGGAAGGATGGGGTACACTTCATTAGAGAAGAAATTTGTATGTATTTTAAATCACTAATAAAAGTTTAATTATGTGATATGACACAACATTATTTCCTTTGTTTATATACAAATTGATGAATCAAAATTTTGAGCCACTTCTATACCACATCATGTGCTATGGAAGGAGACTCATGTAAATATGGAGGGTAAATTAGTTGGTGAAAACACAAAAATATAATGGGAAGAATGTGTAAGAATGAAATAATTATAATTATTTATTATTTATAGCAATATCACATAAAAATATTTTATTATATATTCATATTTTTATATGGTTTAGACACAATAATTAACAATGACTGTACCGCTGTAAAATCTACTTCCAGTAGCTTTGATGTGGCCTGAATAATATGGTTATGTTAGAGGATTAGGTTTTGGAGTATCTCATGAAACATATTTTGAGAAGATAAAACCACATGAAGATACACATAATATAGTGACATGATTGTAGAAAAAATAGACTCACTGCAAGACATTATTTTGCAGTCTTCTTTGGAATACAAATGTATAAGAAATAATCAAAGTGAACCGATGGTGGAGTGAAGATCCACACATGAACCAAATGATCCCAATATCTTTTAGGGTTTTAATTACCCCAAACTTCATACCTTACCTGGTATAATTAATTTTTTCATTACTCTTTCTCCTAAATTTAAATCAAACAACTTCTGATAACTAGATATTACTAAAATTATATAGGGTACATTTTCATGTGATTTGTATCTTTCAACACCCACACACCACTGAATTATGATGGGTAAAATATATAATATATCAGAGAGACCAGCTACATGATCAAGACCACCCAAAATATCACTTGATCGTGGGTATTGAGGTATATTATGAGCTTATTGGTGAGTTTCTTGTCCACTTGATGGTCCATATATAAAAACAGTCAAAGATACTATTAGAACAATCAAAGCATGGACATCTAATCACATAATGATACATGATGTACATTTTTAAAAAAAATTAAAATGAAAAAAATATAATAGCTGTTAATAAAAGGTGTGAAGTGTGGTATGATATTACAGATGGATAAAGCAGAAGAGAAACATAATACTGCATCAAGAAAATATAGTGAATCAACCAAGAAAAAAATGACCTTCTGAGAGTATGAATATAAAATATATGGATATTCCTTCATATACATAATTGGACTTGAGACTCTAACTGAGATTATCAAGCATAAATGGTTGGGCGTCATTGTTGTGAAAAAATACAGAAGGTTCATTTTCATAATACATCTATCCAAATAATTAGCTAATATGTTTAATAATGTTCATAAGTATTCATATTTTGTATAGTATTTTATATGAAAACTATATAAAGGTAATATTGTGCGAAGAATGATTTAGATTCATTAATCCCTATATCACTTATGAAACAGATTGTACTTTCAATGAGGAATTAATTAATAAGATGAAAGAAGAGTTACTCGAAGCGTTTAATAAAAAATTTATTAGATGATTGGCTCTTTTTTATGCCTATAACGCAAAGGTAAAACTCTAAAATCTAATCACATAAAAAATATTTTTAAATTTTTACATTACTTAATTGTTTTTTTAGGATGCATTGGATGCTGATAGTAGTCAATATGGACACCCTGGATATTTATATTTTGGATCTAACGCAGGGATATGAAACCAAAAGACCACAAATTATGTGCATTGTGAATATGTAATACACTACAATCAAGATTTTATAGATAAACATAGAATTATATTTTTAGTGTGTATTTTAACCAGAATTTTGTTATGATAAGGTGGTCCCTCAATACTAGCTAGATCATGGGATGGAGTTAGTGTATAAAGGTATAAATCCTTTATATTACTAAAAGAAGATACAAATTAAAGTATATATAAAAATATTTAAATTTCAAAACATTTCAAAAACAATATAATTATTTTGGTCAATGTTTTTCCATTGTATAAAATAAAATAATGACACATATTGTGGATATTTTAACTGAAAATTTATGACATAAATCATAAAACATGAAAAGATTATCATTCCCCAATAGGTAATTTCCTCACGTAATTACAATTTCATTAAATATATTTCATAATAATTTTTGGTTTCTATTTTCTCAATACTATCCAGATTTATAAAAACCAAGTTATATAAAATAAGAAATAAATTTATTTAGAGACGAGTGGGTAGCAATATTTTTTTCAAAAAGTACACTGATAATAAATTTAGATGATTACCTGCTGTGTTTGTGATATAGTATATGTTATGACCTTAAAATGAGATTTTGGGTGTGAAGAATTAGTGAAAAATGCTAATATATTATTTTTTATCTCTTTCTCAAAGAGATTTTAATGGAAGAAATCAATTTTGTTACAAGAACTGTCTTGAAAACAAAATAATTTTGGGAAATCTTGGAGGTAGAGGTGGAGGTGGAGGTGAAGGTGAAGGTGGAGGATAAGGCTAAGGAGGTGGCTATGTTAGATACATAGTTGGAGGTAGAGACCAACGTGGAGGAGGAGGTAGAGGTGAAGACTGAGGTAGAGACTGAGGTAGAGGAGGATAAGAAGCACTAGCTTTTAAATAATAAAAATTTTGACCAATGAAGTAGAATGAGTATCATACCATGATTGTGTTTGAGAAAAATTGTTTAAAAGTGAACAAAAAAAATTCACTTAAGATAAGAGCCATTTCGCAAGTGTTTCAGATGACTTATTAAAATAATGTTTTTACCACTTGTTTATGTTATTATATATAGGGTAGTAATCCACATGTAAGATCATTATGTGTTGGAAGCTTCAATTTCTCCAATAGTGTTATTGAAGCCACATCTATACAACTCCCAATCATCAAACAGGAATATAATCCATATTAAATGTTTAAATAAATATGTGTGTAATCAACCACCAAAGTTAGTGGTTTTATGAAAGAACAATTTGAGGAAAACCAACATTGATATATTGTTTCAATCAATGAGTTCTAGTTTCAAAGTGTTTGTTATCAGTATAAAATTGACATTTTAATACAAAAAGTTTCACTCACTGAATACAAAGAAAAAAAATCGGGATGTCTTGATAATTTGGTACGATGATTCATAATTTATTTGGGACATATATGAATCAGTATGATGTGAAACCCACACATGATGCAACATGAATGGCTAAAAGTTCATGTTTCCAATTTAAAATTACATTTTAGTAAAAAAACAAGAGATGCACTCAAAATGGAGGAAATGAATTAAAATAATTTTATACTTTAGGATAACTATGAATAAGTCATTTGGAATGAGTAGGAATCAGCTGCACCTCAATATAATGCATGTTGTTATCATTATGACTTCATGTGAAACTTTTTATTCAAAATTGACATTAATTTTAGTGAAAATACAACTGACATAATCAAAACTGAAAAAACACAGTCATATTATTTTGGTAGTTTATGAAAATGGTCTATATGTCATTTTTGACATTTAGTAATCAACCACACTTCAATCCGACACACGGTGTGACTGGAATGTCTCTAAGGGTCTATAATCAGTTTAAAATTGGCATTTTAATACAAAAAAGTATAACTCACTGAAAAATGAGAAAACATGCTCGGATTTTCTTGATAATTTTGGACAACGATTCATAATTTATTTGTGGTTTGTATGAATTAGACTAATAAAAAACCTGCACACGATGCCACCTACATGACTCAAAGAGGATGTTTCTAGTTTAAAATTATATTTTAGTAGAAAACACATGTGGCATACTCAAAATATAAGAATAAAATTCTGATTGTTTTAATACTTTAGGAAAAATCTCCATGAGTCATTTGGACATATTAAAATCAACCACACATCAATCTGATGCATGGTGTGACCGGTATAACTCTAAGTGTGTCTTTTTATTCAAAATTGACATTAATTTTAGTGAAAAAAACAACTAACATACTCAAAACTGATAAAAACCATTCATATTATTTTGTTACTTTAGGAAAAATATCCATAAGTCCTTTTTATGTGTAGGAATTAGCCACACCTCAATTGGATTCATGGTGTAATTTTTATGACTCCAAGTGTCTGTTATTAGTTTAAAATTGAGAATTTAATACAAAAAAGTGTCACTCACTAAAAACTGATAAAACATGCTCATATTATCTTGATATTTTGGTACTACAAATCATAATTAATTTGTGATATGTTTTAATCACTATCATTTCAAACCCACACACGATTCCACCTGTGTGGCTCAAATTGTGTGTTTCCAGTTAAAAATGACATTTTAGAAAAATAACAAGTAGAATAATCAAAACTAAGTAAACACATTTTTATTGATTTTTTACTTTAGGAAAATTATCCATGGGTCATTTAGGATATGTATAAATGATCCTCACCTCAATATGATGTATGGTGTGATCAGTATGACTCCAAGTGAGACTTTTTATTCAAAACTAACACTAATTTTTGTCAAAAATAAACTACAAACACACTCAAAACCAAGAAACACATTTGGATTGTTTTTTTAATTTATGAAAATGATCCATAATTTATTATAGATATGTAGGAATCAACCTTAACTCAATTCGATGCATGATGTGACCGGTATGTCTCCAAGTGTCCGTTGTTAGTTTAAAATTGACATTTTGATACAAAAAATTTTCACTCACTGAAATCCAAGAAAACACACTCATATTTTCATGATAATTTTTTAAAATGATTCATGATTCATTTTTGATGTGTATTAATCATTATCATGTCAAATTCACACAATATTCCACCTATATGAATCAAATTGTGTGTTTCCATTTTAAAATTACATTTTAGTAAAGAATACATGTGGCATACTCAAAACCAAGGAAACACATTCTTATTGTTTTGATACATTTAGAAAATGATATATGAGTCATTTGGGACATTTAGAAATCATCTGAACCTAAATCCAATGAATGGTGTGATCGGTATGACTATGAGTGCACCTTTCTTTTGAAAATTGTCATTAATTTTAATAAAAAAACAACTGATATACTAAGAACTGATCAAACACATTTGGATTGTTTTGGTACTTTATGAAAAATATTCATAAGTCATTTATTATGTGTAGGAACTAGTCAAACCTCAATTCAACTCACGGTGTGTATGATGTGACTCAAAGTGATCTTTTTCATTTAAAATTTACATTAATTTTAGTAAAAAACAACTAACACACACTATAATAGTGTTTTTCTTGTATTTGTGTTTGAAATTTTATTTCATTTAAATTTTGTTTTTTTCCTTATTTTGGTAAATTATTTTGTTTTCTTGGTGATGCAGTGTGTTGTTATAACACACTGAACCTGTTTCTAGTGTTGTAGTGTGCTATAGCATCACACTACAGTTTTCACCTTTATCTACACCTCTAAATTCTATGATAAATATATCCTTTATCATTACATTTAAAAGCATCAATAAAGGTATCTTTATCAATTCTTTTATAAATGGGGATAAAGATTCCTTTATCAATTCTTGTAGAAGGGATGATAAAATAATCCTTTATCCTCCCTTTTTAAAGCATATGTAAAGGAATATTTATCAGCTCTTGTAAAAGTGATGATAAAGGGTCTCTTTATCAGTGTTAAAGAAAAACGCTGATAAATGGTGTCTTTTATCAGCACTGATAAAAGTATTCTTTATCAGTTCTTTAATTAGTGCTAATAAAGTTTCCATTTATCAATGTTTTGCTAGCCCTAATAAAATATTTGGCCTTTTAACCGCACTGATGTTGTCAATGCTTTTTTAGTGCTGATAAAGGCCTATTATAGTGCTTTCAAAGGCATGTTTTGTAATAGAGATCTACAATATTAACATGGAAAAATTCTTGGAATTCTTTAATGTAGATATTACAATCAAATCTTACATTATCAAAGGTTAACTTTCTTAAATTGGTATCAAAATTGTAATACCATTCCCTTTGAATTTATCTTAGAACATACAAGTATTTATTCAAATTTCTCACATAAAATTAATCCTTCCCAATAAAAAACCCAATGGTTGTTCAATATAAATTTCTTCATCAACTTCATCATTCATAAATTTTAACTTCACATCCATCTAAAAAAATTTATAACATTATTTTACTATAATTACATGAACGTTTTTTATTGCTTCTAACCTTACCACAAGAGAAAAAGACTCATCAAAAGAAATACATTCAATTTGTGAGTAACCCTTGTAAACCAATCATTGTCTGTTTCTTATCACATTACCATTTTCATTCAACTTGTTTCGGAACACCCATTTTCTACCAATAAAATTTTCTCATTTGGTTTGGGTATGTGTTCCTAAGATTCGCAATTCTCACTCTCATCCCACACTTCATTCATTGCATGAATCCATTATAGATTCTCAAAAGATTCATTATCATCTTTCAGCTCAACTTTTGAATACAAAGATGTATTTGAAACAACTTTTAATGTTACTATTATTCAAACCTTTTGATTATGATCACCAATAATTTTTTTAACTTCCACATATTTTCTCGACCCAGGATAAGATAAATGAAATTCTTTCTTGTCATTAGAAATATTCAAGTCTTATTCTTCCAAATTTATGCCATCACCAAATTTATAATTCATTTAATGGTGATAAACAACAATTCATTCAACTTATTCATATTTTCCACCTACATGTGCTTGTGAAATATTTTCCTTATATTTTTCAATAAGATTTACATTAAATTTATAAACTATTCTTCATGTTTCTTTGTCGAAACACTTTTATCCTCTTCCATCCAAAGCATATCCAAGAAAGATTCCATCTTCACCTCTCTAATAAAAATTCACAAGGTTTACACAATTATTAATTATGATGCATGTAATCCCAAAAACTCTTAAGTGTTTCATACTTAGATTTTTGTCATAAAAAATTTCATATGGAGTCATATTAGAGAATGAACTATTGAAACACCGATTCTGAATATAAACTTCAATGCTAATTTATTACCTCCAGAAGTATTGAGAGAGTATATGGTCAATCAATATATTACTCCCCATATCAACTAAACTTATGTTCTTCCTTTTCAAAACAATATTGTTTTGTTTTGTGTGTGGTATAATGAACTCATGAAGAATTCCATGTTTTTTAAGGTAACTTTTGAACTCTTCATTCTTGTATTGACCACCATTATCAGTTCACAATTTTTTAACACAATAACCAAATTCCATTTTAGCTATTATCCTAAAACAATTAAACATATTTAGAACTTTTTATTTATGTTTCAAATACATAATAAAATTAATTTGAGTAAAATCGTCAATGAAAATGAAGTACTTATCTATGAAAGTTTATCCTTTTATCATTGGCCCAAAAATTTCAGAATGTATAAGTTTTAGGGGTAGATTTGAATGAATATCAAAATTAATATGTAAAGAGTTTGTAATATTCCCTTTATGATAAATTGAACCACACCAATATCTTCTTCTTGACATATCTGGAATGTTGGATACACTATCACTCTTTGGTAAAATTCTCATGTTTCTCTGACACATATGTCCCAAACTTTTATGACACAAATAATTTTCTTCTATAATTTTTAGATGACATTAATTATATACTTCACCAACTTGAAACAAATTCCCATATTATCATTCACCATTTGTAAAAAAAATAATATTCCACTCTTTTCACATCAAAACCGTTTGTTCTAAAAAAATTTATATCCTTGATCAACATATTTTGAAACATTCAACATGTTATGTTTCTGGCCTTCAAAAAAAATAATTCTTGGATTTAAGCTTTTCTTACCCAATAATAGTGGATCCAACACCTTTGATTCTCAGTGATTCATCATTTACAAATTTCATGTTTCCTTCTTTTAAATATTTCACATTATTTAACTATTTCAAATCTCTTGTCATATGAGAAGAACACCCACTATCCAAGATTCAAGGTCATTATCCATTCATATATTTGAGAGATGTTTCTACAATAAGAACCTTTTTATTCCCGTCATATTTCTTCACATCCATCTTTTAATAATTTTTATAAACATGTTTTTATCTCAGTAACAAAACAAGACACCCTTTTCCAAAATTTATAGGCTGTTCACATATTTTGAAAATAGTTTACAAAGGATATAATAGATTATAAAATTTTAAAACACATTTCATAGATTTGTTTCCTTGAGAGGAATGAATCAACCTTAAAATTTTATTTATTTAAGGCATGGGATAATTGTAATGTTTTTCATTATACCATTTTTTATATTCCTAAATCCACCACAATACGACCATTAACCACATAAAAAATATTTATCTTTATAAATTTTATATTGTTGAGAGATATGAATATGTTTTCCAGAAACATTCTTATATTTCACATCAGAAATTTTTTGTCCCCAAAAATTATATCATCAAATTGAACATTATTCTTTAATTAATATTTCCTTCCATCTTTATTAGAATTATAAGTGGTAGAAAATCTTGTCTTAGACTCAGAATTTTTAAAAAACATCGGAACTTTGAACACTGTTGGTTTTTGGAACATACATGATTTTCTATGCCTTCTTCTTATTAGTAGAATTTTCAATTTTTGTTACAACATTTTAAGGTAACTTTTATAGATACTTATTATATTTACCATTTTTGAAACATCACCAACATCAGAGATAGAGTTCTTGAAACTTGTAATTATCTAATCAGCATTAGAATACTTTTATCAAATAAGCTCAAAATCCTCTATCTTTGCTTTCAAATTTATTTCATGATTTTAAATGAAATTATTTTCTTCTTGAAGAGACTTATTTATAAAATAAATCTCTTCATATAATATATTTTTCTATTTAGGAATACATTCTGATTGTTTACCATAATAATTTCTTTCTTCAACTTTGTGATTTCTCTTTCAAGTCTTAAAATATTTCTGACACATTCTTTTAATTATATCTTTAGGTGAAACTATATATTACTCTCTTCATCTTAAAAACTACTACTTCCAAAAATTCAGCATTAACTATTTCAATGAAATTATTTTATACACAAACTTTATTATACTTTTCAGCTTCAACTTCACTATCTTGTTCTTCATCATCATTAGAG
This sequence comes from Viscum album, assembly GCA_963277665.1. Lineage (NCBI taxonomy): Eukaryota > Viridiplantae > Streptophyta > Magnoliopsida > Santalales > Viscaceae > Viscum > Viscum album. The sequence goes on from OY728167.1 coordinate 246,429,805, forward strand.
AAAAATATTCTCCTTTTAGATTTGGATAACTTTTTAACATTTCCATTGAAATTAAATTTTTATTTATCACCTTATTTCATACAAGATCTTCTTGGACTTGTATAATCTTCATCACTATCTTCTTCATACATATTTTGTGGTAAATTACTAGAAAATATCCCAACACATCCACATTCAAATCATTTTAGGGGTATCTTCCATTTATACATTCCTATACCTCATTTTAGATTTATAGAAAATAAGGATAAAAATACATTAAGATTGTTAACAACATAATTTTAAAAATTAAAATCATTAACTTCTTCATATTCAATAATCTTATTAGGTATTCCTTGCATGGAAGAATTGAAGGAAATTTATTAACCAACCTTTTATTTTCTTTCCAAAACATTTTTCTTACCATTTAACAAGTAATGAGAGTGATATTAAGATCATCCAAATATAGTATTTCATGATCACTGTCCTCCATTGATGAAAATTTGACATCAAAATTATCAGGAAGTATTCTCAAGATAATTTCAATAATGTTTCAATCTTTTAACTTCACAAAAATACAACTTATATTTCTAAGAGTATCATTTACCCTTTTAAAGAAGTCACCAACAGATTCAAACATACCCATTTAGTGTCATTCATACTTCAGACTCTATATTCGTTACATTTCTTTATTCAACTATTTATTACCTTTATAAATATTTTTAAAATTTTCCCAGATACCGTTTTTTGTAGAAACTACCGTCACTCCTAGAAACTCATTTTCAGAAACTGATGAGAGTAATGAATTCTATACTCTTCCATCATTCTTTATATTCTTATTATCTACATATGATAGAGAAACCTTTTATTAAAGAGTATAAAGTCTTTCTTTATCCACTTATAAAAATCATACCCAAGAGAAAAAAGATATGGAAACATTCTTCCTTTCTAGATATGATTGTTATTTCCATCAAAAGCTAGAACACACTTATAGATAAAAAATTTAAATTCTCCATAACAACTTCTCTTAAAAAAATTCAGTAAAGAGTAAAGTAAGGGAACCTTCAATATGAAACAACTTTAAAAGGTACAATAAGGTTCAAAGTATCGTTGAGAGGGGAGGGGTTAATAAGTGATATATTTTTCTTTTATATTGTTTTTATTGTATAACAAAATTATCCTCCTATTAAATAATTATCATTTTACTAAAAAAATACATTTACACATCCAAAGGAACACAATTATTTACATGGTTCACTACTCAATAATAGTAGTTATTCCATTACATGGTTTGGAAATAATCCAATACCACACAATCTAGTAGAAAGAAATATATTTTCATGTGGATAAAACTAGTATGAAATACCCTTACACTTCTGTAGAAATATAATAAATAAAATAGTTTATGTGATTCTTCTAGCATGAATGGTGTAAATAATATTTTGTAACATGTGTAAAAACCTTCACCAATTGGTTCAAACCATGTCACTATGTTTCTTTAACAACTTCCACTTTTTTAAATCTTCAAAACACAATTATTCAATTTCCTACCCAGAAGTAGGTAGAAATAACTTTTCTAGACTTTATACGAAAATCAGTCTGATGGATCAGTCTAATTCTTCTATTTGATACATCATTCCTGAACAAAAATAAGAAAAGATACTTTAGAAACAATTCTAAACGTCTTCTATATTTCCCAGGAAATATTAGTCTGGTGGATCATTCTGATCTAGTAACCTCTTATTTAAGCCTCTTATGTTCATAAAACTTACTCAAGAAAAATCAATCCAGAAACTACTTCTTCCAACTCAAAACATTCACCTCTCCCTATCTCTCTATCTATATCTCTCTCTTTCTCTCTCCGTACATTAGATTTGTCTTCATCAGAATGTATTTAATACTTCCACTTCTATTTATAGGTGTGCTAGAAATAGAATTGGTAGGAATAAACTTTCATTTTACTACTCAAATTTTTTTTAGAAAGATGAATTTTACATTCATTTCGACTTCATATTTGGTTTTTATGAACTTTTTAACTCATCTAGATTCTTCTTGAAACTTATTGAATCATCTCAAGAATCGATATTGTGTCAAAAATTTCTTTAGTGTGATAAATTTTTTATTACAATATTTTTTTCATTATAATGAAACACCTGAAATACTTAAGATATTTCATTCTAATGCTCCATAGAAGATGAAATACAAGAATATATTCCCTCATAATAATTGTTACAAATTTTTCAGTCTTCAGTTTCATTATCTACATCCCCTTTTTCTGATCAATTTACTCAATTTGTTTTCCACAAACTTCATTGAAAATTATAATTATTTTGACACCCCTCAAGAACACTTCTACAATAGAAAAACATGTCACATTTTTAATCAATTGTTAAGAAATTTATTAAACCGATGATCTTGAATCCAATGAAGTCCGACATCTAATGACATACCACTATCAGCAGGCATATGATGGATCAGTATATGCTTCCTTCTGATTTATCATTATCAAATCTGGTCTGATAACTATTGAACCAATTGAAACAAATAAATGTTATTTGAAAATGGTTGACTACACTGTTTTTAAATGTTTGATTGATTGGTCTCTGATCACATCTGATGGATCAGCCTACAAAGATATTCTCTATCATCAGTCCCAACAACTCCACTTTACTTATATATGATAAAACAATTCTGATCTTCTACTGATTGATCCATGATATCAACACTGTGTTTGATGAATCTGTGTTAGAACTTCTCCGACAGATCGATTGAACTCCATGTTCTATGTAAGAGTGTCAATAGTAAATTTTTTATTCTATATTTTCAACAAAAGAGGATTTATCCTCTGTATATATTTTTCCAATGAATCGAATAGTTTGATGAATTAGTTAGTCTAGTGGATCGGTCGATCAACACATAAACAACTTCCAACTTCCCAAAAATTAGAAAAAAAAGTGTTCAGCGATTCTCACACTGATGATGTATGACCAAAATACATGACCTCATAACATTTTATATTCCACAACTCCTGATTGTATCATGATTTTAATAAAATTATGGTAAAAAAATCATTGTCTCACTTAGAAAACGATTTCTCCCGTATTCTTTCACAAAGTTGGATCACATGTTTTATTAGATAACCCTATGATATTGAATACATAAAAAATAGAATATAATCTTATGATTTAATATCAAATATCTTGAATTATATTCAGACTTTGATAATTCTTCTCACTCCAATCAGAATATTCATTTCAGACACAATGTGAATCCAAAAAACAATTCACCCAGAGAACATATTCATAACACAAAACCCAAACTAATGGAATTTCTTATCAATAATTCATCTGATATTGTATTTACAAAACCCCTTTTTTCAGATCATCAATACTTAAAAAGTGGATCAATTTTTTTCAATGAAAGAGAAATTAATAATAACCCCAAAATTCACCCACTGTTAGAAAAACGTCTTCCATCCAACATGGCCCCATCAAGGTTTTGGGTTCAGCTCTTGACTGATTATGGAGCATTAATTATATCATGGTTGGATGGTAACCTATGGTCATGAGGAGGATATTATGTTATATTTTTGATTTATTTAGTTTTCCTTGAATCCTCATCCAAGTAATCCTTTCATTCTTTCATTTTCATTAATTTTTGACACATTATATATATAGAGACAAGGATATGGATCTCATGGGTTTTTTCTATAGTGGAAGACATAAATTTACTAGGGTATTTGTTTTATTTAAATTATTTGAATTTATTTATATTTTAATATTTATTTTTTTAGAACATGGATATCTGATGTACGGCATGGTCATGGCCATTTTTCTGATTCTAGTTTAATTTATTTAATGTGGGATATTGTTTACATTGGATACTCTTTGATTATCTAGAATGAATTACTAGTACAAGTTGATCCAGAATGTTCCCTTGGGTATATCATTGGCCGGCTTGAGCATCCAATGGATGGAAGAACTGAATTTGTCTGTGAAAAAATGTTAATGAAAAAAAGGAATCCTTTTATGAAGATAATACGGTATATATTACTGATTAATAAATGATAGAATGAAATAGATATACATAAATTCATAAAACTAATTGGAAATTTTATATTATACATATAAATACATAAATAAATAAATAAATAATAAAGGAATATAAGAAGAAGAATGTTTCAAGAAAAATATAAGTGAGAATGATTCATTACCCTTTCAATCATTATTGGAAATGAAATAAAATTCAATAATTTTAAAGGAATATCAAAATATTGGAAAAATATTAGAAAAAACTAGATGATTAAACTTGAAATGAGTATAATGATAGCTACATACAAATATTCCAAACAAATATTTCCCACAAATAAAAAATTTATGAAAGGAAACATATTTCCCATTACAATATCCACAATATTTTTTAGAATCAATGAATGAGGGTAATAAAAAAAACATAATTCAATAGAAAACATGGAGAAATATCAAAAAATTTCCTATAAGATGATATTTACATAAAATAGAAAATGAAACTCCAAGAAGAGGATACACATTTCTATGAAATGTGATTGGTAATGAATCTGAATACCTCAATTTTCAACACCCTTGAAGAAAATTTTGTTTCTATATATAAAATATTTTTATCTATTTGTAATTTAGTTCAAAAAATTATTTATTTTATTTTATTTTTTTAATGTAATTATTAATTATTTTTTTAGAATTCATTTTACTCGTGATATATTATTATATATTTTATTCCAGGTAACACATGGTTTCTTTGACATTATAATCTTTGTAATTTCTGTTGTCCATGAGTAATTCATACATGAAATAATCAATGTAATTTGTTCATAAAGGTTGTTTTTTATATTAAATTATTTATTTAATCATTTAATAATTAAAATTCAAAAATTAAATAGTTCATTGCTTTTTCATTATGATTTATTGTTTAAAAGAATAATTGTTTTAATATAATTTTTTTCAATATGAATACTAAAAATTATAAAACATAGTGATAATTTAAAAATGGATAAATTTATTAAATTTTTTCTATCCATAAAAGAGTTTACAATTAATGAGAAAATTATTCATTGAGGTGATAAAACCAACAATATGGTGAATATTTATGAAGGACAAAAAATTGAATTTAAAATTATCCATTATGAATTACTTTGATATTACTTATGGCCTTATAAAATCAATTTAATTGTCATATTACTAAAATATGGTTTAAAATGATTAATTTCTTCAAATAAATGAAAATAATTTTAAGGGAAGTGATTATAATTAATTTAAATTGGAAAATAACTTAATAGTGTATTTTTCTTAGAAATTATAGATAGAACTTGAATTTTTATCCTCCCATAAAGAACTAAAATGTATATAAATCTATATTAATTTGTATGCATTAAAAAAATATTTTTTCATAAATAAAACATCAATTATTTGGATTCTTATGTGGTAACTCTAATAAAAATATATGATAACATTACAAAATTCAATCATGGATTCTATACATAAATTCATATTTCGAGTTATTTGAGTACTACATTACATATAAATGCATTGACTATTGATTACTCTAAGATCTAAGTGGAAATAATTTATTACCATATCTTTGATTTATTATCACATTTTAGAAATGTGTAGAACAATCAAAAAATTAGTTAATTATAATCATAATAAGAATGAAATATTTAAAGGGAAATAAATGTTATGTGTCAAAATTCCATCCAGGAAAGGACACTTCAGATTTTGTTGGGAAAATAAATCTCATGGAATAGAACCTAATCACTAAGAAACATGATATTGATGTTTATAAAGGAAATAATTTCTTTTTTTTATTCTCACGATACAAATGATGTTCTTCCCTATATTATAATATTTTTATTTGACTAGTAAATCGTATTTGGTTTTAATATGTCAAGAAATATTGGGTTAGGATTCTAGATGAAGAGGAGGAATTATAGTGAACCTTCTTTGAGGGGAATTCATAAATTTAATTGAAATAACTCCTAAAGAAAATATTAATGTCACGATTTAATAGAAAAATTAATTTTTTCTAAAGAATTATATTTTAATCATTATATCTTCAATTATAAGAATATTGAATAATGAGAAAATAAAAAATAGAATTATTATTAAATAAAAGTGAAGCGAAAACATTTGAAAATTGGAAGTCCCATTCATGATTCTAATATAAAGAAACCACCTTTATTTTTTTTAGTATAGAGGATAATTATTTTGATCAAAATTTATTTTATTATTATTTAATTATCTAGGAATAAAATTATTATCAATTACATAACTTTAAAGAACATTATAGTGAAAAATAATCCATTAGACTGTTGAATTTAAGAAATAATGGAAATATTTAAAGGATATATGTTAAATGGGAAAGGTTAGAACATTATATCCTTGTAATAAATTAAATGGTTTTTTTAAGAAAACTTCTTTTTATTGAATAACTATATATCTTATCGAGTTATTTTTAAAGTTATTAAGAAAATTATCTCATAATTTCACTTATTTTAAATTAATGAATATAATAGCTTACATGATTCTAATTGGTAATATTAATGAAGATAGATTCCATATTATGGATTATAGACTGGAGAAAATGTAAATGGTCCTTAGATTATCATTTTTGGATTTTATAAAAAAACTTCTGCCCATAAACAATTAGATACTTTAGTGTTTCTTCTTTTATTGATATTTTATAATATATTAATCTTATGATCGTAATGGAAGTCAATATATTATGATAAAAGTAAACTTCATCTAGAAGGTGGTTATCATATTATTTCTATATTACAATAGATAAATATTTTATTGATCCTAGTTCTCTCAATTATTAAATTTTTATTTCATGTATAAATCTTATATGATTGAATTGTTATTATTTTCTTCTTGTTAAACCCTTATAAAATTAGGTGATGAAGATTTCCATTCCAATTATATTTTATGATGATCAGACCAAGAACTTATATTACAGTGTAATTTCACATATGTTTCGATATGGATACCACGATAGTTTTGATATTTTTAGAAATTCATAAAGGAGTAAAATTTCAAAAATAAGACTTATGACCTAGATAAATAATGAAACTTTGAATATTTATAAATAAATCCTTTACATTGAATGTAATCATATAAACATTTAGATTTAAATTATAGATATTTACTTTGATGAAAGAAACATCCATAAATTGGTGGCCATAATTTAATGGTTTAATGATGTTATAATAAACAAAGAGAAAATAATAAAACGAATAATATTGTAAAATGGATAAAATAAGTTGATAGAAAACATTTTTTCATAATCATCATATTGTTTTCAATTTTTGAAAGAATTTCATTTACTTTGATATAAGGGAGAGTTGACTGAATATCCTAGTACTATTATGATGTGAGGCGCACGGGGTGGCCCGATCTTCACGGCGTAGGTCAGCAGACGAAGTATTCAGTTCGGGGATAAGTGGTTGCTGATGGGTATGGATATCGGATGCAAGTATTCAATCAACACTATAAGGAGTGTGAACTACTACTTAGAAAACACACTCAAGGGAGGGATGCGATAGCCAATCCACACAATAATGCACTTGGTTTGAGGCACAGAATTGGGGTCTTTGTGATCTTGGATCACCAATCTAACTTGTAGATTGACAAGGCAAGAATGCATAAGAGTAAGGGGGAAATTCGGAACAATTCTCACACAATGGGGAGAAACAAGAATAAGCTCTCAATTGAGTCTTCAAATGAAAATACAATGCCATGGGGTGTTTATTTATAGCCAAGGGGGTGATACAATGGTCAAGGGTCTAAAACCCTAAAGTCATAAAGGCTAAACTATTTTGTTCCCTTAAATTCAAAAAGATAAAGTCTACCAAAGACTTTTGGAAAAGTGGAACACAACTTTCCAACTATAGCCCACCAGATTTGAATTTGAGTACATAGCCCACTGGATTTGACTTTGGTGTCCAAAGTTGCCATTTCTAGAATCGTCCATGTGGGAAAGGCTTCCAAATTCGTGCAACCATGTGGGACAAGATTTAAACATTATGTTTGGGCTTGAATAAGTGAGATAATGGGCCCATTTTCTCCATCCATGCAAGGTAAGATCCATTGGGCCTTTAATGAAGTGAGATGGGCGCCCATTGTTGCATTCAGCCTCTTTAATCTCCCACACATCATTGGGCCTTGCAAATCCAACTCTTCCTCCCACGCAATTGACTTGGTGTCTTTAACATGGTTCTCATCATCCTCCCCCTCTTGAAAAGGAGTCATCCTTGACTCTTCATCCTCTGCACCCAAAAAAGGAGAATGATCAGAAACATTGAAAGTGTCACTTACACCATACTCACCTGGAAAATATATCTTGTAAGAATTGTAGTTAATCTTCTCAAGAACTCGAAAAGGTCCATCTCCTCGTGGCATGAGTTTTGATTTCCTCTTGTTGGGAAATCTCTCCTTTCGTATATGAATCCAGAATAAGTCATCGGGCTCGAAAAACACTTGTTTGCGACCCTTGTTTGCATGATCAACATATTTTTGGGTCATCCGCTCGATATTTTTCCTTTTCTTCTCATGGAGTTGTTTGATGAATTCTGCGCACCCTTTTGCATCCATATTAGTTGCTTCCTACAAAGGCAAAGGAACTAGATCAATAGGGGAAAGAGGGTTAAAACCTCAAACAATTTTTAATGGAGAATATTGAGTAGTTGAGTGCTTGGCCCTATTATATGCGAATTCCACATGTGGCAGACACTCCTCCCAATTCTTGATTTTCTTCTTGACAATTGTTCACAGAAGGGATGATAGTGTTTAATTCACCACCTCGGTTTGTCCATCGGTTTGCAGATGACAAGTTGTGGAAAATAGTAAATTCATTCCCAGTTTTCTCCATAATGTCTTACAAAAGTAGTTGAGGAATTTTGTGTCTCGATCTGACACAATCATCCTTGGAATTACACGAAGCTTGACTACTTACTGAAAGAAAAGTGTTGCAATGTTAGTGGCATCATCTGTTTTGTGACAAGGAATAAAATGTGCCATTTTTGAAAACTGATCCACCACAAAAAAAATGTAATATCTCCCCCTCTCGGTCTGCGGTAACCCCACAATAAATTCCATTGATATGTCCTCCCAAGGGGTGTTGGGAATTGGGAGAGGAAGATATAGTCCATGTGGGTTCAGTTTCGATTTGTATTTAGGGCAAACAATGCAATTTACCACAAATTTCTCAACATCTCTAGATATCCTAGGCCAATAAAAATGCTCAATAAGAACACTTAGAGTTTTTGAAACACCAAAATTCCCCATTAACCCACCCGAATGTGACTCCTTTAGTAAAAGTAAACAGATAGAGCAATTGGGAATGCAAAGATTATCAATCCGGAATAAGAATCCATCATGTGAATAGAACTTTTCCGAACTAACTCCAGGTTTACAATGTTCATAAGGTTCTCTAAAATCACTATCAGTGGCATATAAATCCTTAATGTATTCAAAACCAAGGAGTTATGAATCCAACAAGGATTAAAGAGAATATCTACATTAAAGTACATCAGCCACAGTATTTTCTTTACACTTTTTATGCTTGATGACATATGGAAATGATCCAACGAATTCCAGCCATATATCATGTCTCCTATTTAATTTATGTTGGCTCCTAAGGTATTTAAGAGCCTCGTTATCAGAATGGATCACAAATTCTTTAGGCTGAACATAGTGTTTCCATGTCTCTAGTACTGTAAACAATGAAGACAACTATTTATCTTATGCAGCGTAGTTTAGAGTTGGGCCATTTAACTTCTCACTAAAGAAAGCAATAGGCTTACCTTCTTTCATGAGTACTCCTCCTATTCCAATTTCGCTTGCATCACATTCAATTTCAAAGGACATACCAATGTCCAGAATTGAAGGTAGAGGGGTGTGGGTGAGTCTCTCCTTAAGTTCATTGAAGGTCTTCTCTTGATTTATCCCCCATTTGAATGGAACGTTCTTCTTTGTCAACTCGTTCAACGGTGCTTCTAATGTTCTGAAGTCCTTCACAAATATCCTATAAAAACAAGAAATCCCATGAAAACTTCTTACCTATCCAACAGAGGTTGGAGTTGGCCATTCTTGTATTTATTTGATCTTTTTTGTGTCAACTTCAACCTCATTGCTGCTCACAACAAATCCAAGGAAAACAATCTTATCAAGGAAAAATTCACACTTATTGATGTTTCCAAACAAGTTTTATTTTCTTAACACCTCTAGGACTTTTCTTAAGTGATCTACATGTTCATGTAAAGTCCTACTATACACCAGAATATCATCAATGTAAACTACCAAAAAGTTTCCAATATATGCATGTAAGACATGATTCATTAACCTCATAAATGTGCTAGGTGCATTGGTGAGACCAAAAGGCATGACTAACCATTCATAAAGTCCATGTTTTGTCTTAAATGAAGTTTTCCACTCATATCCTTCTTTCATCCTAATTTGATGGTAGCCACTTCTTAAATCAATTTTTGAGAAAATAGTTGAACCATTTAATTAATCTAGCATATCATCTAACCTAGGGATAGGATGACGGTACCTGACTGTGATGTTATTGATGGTTCTGTAGTCAATGCACATTCTCCATGTTCCATCCTTCTTTGGTACTAGAAGCATTGGTACTGCACAAGGACTAAGGCTCTCTCTCACATACCCCACGTTCAACAACTCTTGAACTTGCCTTTGAATTTCTTTTGTCTCTTCTGGGTTGGTGCGATATACTGGGTGGTTTAGTAGTGATGCTCTAGGTATGAGGTCAATTTGATGATAAATACCTATAATGGGTGGAAAACCAGGTGGCACCTCTTCGGGAAACACATCTATAAATTCCTGCAACAAAAACTCAACAACATATGGCAAAGAATTTGTTAAGTCGTTAGTGTTCAACATCACCTCTTTGTACATAAGCACTAATAGATTTTGTCGAGAAATCAAATCTTCCTTAACCTAAAACTTTTTTTCCAACATCACACTTTTCTCTCCGATCAAATCTTTTTCCCCTCTTGATTTTTCTTTGCTCTCCATTTCTTTTCTTCTCTCATTTTATATTTTTCCCTCATTCTCTCCATTTTCATTTTCACTCTTTTTTTCCTCATCACTCTTTTAATTATTTTCTCTCAAAATGTTATCTTCTAGAATTTGATTGGGGGACATGGGGTTGAGGTTTATAGGTTCCCCTCGGAGTACAAAAGAGTGACGGTTCAAGAAACCATCATGAGTAACACGCTGATCGTACTACCATGGTCGACCCAACAGCAAGTGGCACGCCTTCATAGGAACAATGTCGCACAATACCTTATCCTTGTATTTACCAATGGATAACAATACCTTAACCTATTTGGTAACCTTCAACTCTCTACAATCATTAAACCACTTAAGACGATATGTATATTGATGCTTCAAAGTAGGAAGTCCCAACTTATCTACTAACTCGGTGCTAGAAACAATACTACAGCTTCCTCCATCAATAATAACGCAACATACCTTCCCATGGATCTTGAACCGTGTATGGAAAAGGTTCTCCCACTGCTCATTATCTCCCATGGTCATTTGTGCACTTAGAACTCTCCTAGTGACCAAAATCTCACCTTCTTCTGCAAACTCTCCACTATCAATTTCTTGAGATTCTTCCTCCTCCTCTTATGATCTCTCTCCATCATTCTCCCATTCTCCATACCTGTTGATGGTCATGGTGCACCGGTTTGGGCACTCACTAGCAATGTGACCCCTTCCATGACATTTGAAACACCGAATATCCCGATTCCTAGTTTGGTTAGCTGCAAAAGTAGGTTTCTAAGGTGCAAGAATTACCCTTTCACTTTTGAGATCAGCCACCTCTTTTGGATTTGATGATTCTCCAAGCTCCTTCCTCAGATTTCTCCATGGTGTGAAAGGGGTAGTGGGTTTCCTCATGTTTCTCCTCCTTTTGATTTGTTTCTCAACCTTGGTGGATTGGTGGATCATATCTTGTATCTCCACATGATGGTACATCTCCACTTGATCAACAATCTCCTGATTTAGCCCATGTAAAAACCATGTCGTGGTTGCCTCTGGATCCTCCTAAACATTTTCTCGAATCATGGAAATTTGCATCTACTTGTAGTATTATTCTACACACTTACTCCCTTGGGTGAGGCATTGAAGTTTGTTGTGGATATCTCTATGGTAATGTGTGGGAACAAACTGCTTCTGCATGGAGAACTTCATGTCTTCCCAAGTGTTGATGGGAAGTCCACTATATTTAGCCCTCTCCTTTTAAACTTGATCCCACCAAATTAAAGCATAATCAGAAAATTCAAGGGAAGCAAGTTTGACCTTTTTCTCCTCAGAATATGAATGGCATGAAAAGACCCGCTCGATCCACATCTCCCACTCCATGTATTCTTCTGGATCTCTTTTTCCTTGAAAAGAAGGGACCTTCACCTTGATCCTGCCAAGTAGGTCATCATCATGTTGTCTCCTTTGTCCTCCTCTAGGTTGTTGGTACAACCTCCTCCTTTGTGGGACATCCTCAAAATCATCATCCAGCTTTTCCATCTCCTACTCTATGATGTGGGGGTGACGGGGTGTCGGAGCTTTCCGCGGGTTATCATGGAGCATCCTTGGGCTTGATTGATTCTCCAGGTTATCAATCCTCTCATGTAGCACCTCAAACTTCTGATCAAGAAGCTTCTCGAAGTGGCTCACCAAAGCTTGCATTTGGAATTGTGTAGCTTCGGGTGCGGGAGATCTACTTTGACTTCCTTCATCGCTAATATGAGTAATTTTCTTTCCACGATCTTCTACCATGATATGTTACACAAACGCAAACACACACCGGGGGGGAACACACACAATGATACACACTCACTCACACACGCGATATGTACACACACACACACATAAGATGTACACACTCACACACACAAGGATACACACTCACACACAAAAGGATACACACTCACACACACAAGGATACACACTCACACACATAATATGTACACACTCACACACACAAGATTGTTTTTTTGCTTATTTCTCTCCACTCTCAAAACTCAATTTCCATCCCAAGATCTTGTGAAATATAATACCTTGTTTAGGGAGATCACGTGCCACCAATCCTTCCCCAATCAAGATTGTGTCGGGGGATGGTTTAACACAACCCACTTGAGTGGTAAATGGTTTAAAAATGGTAAAGGGTCAAAAGCAGGGTGGAAAGACATGGTAGAAAGGTGGATTGTGGGTTTTTCCCAATTGTGCAAGATAAGAGAAATGAATAACAATATGATCCAAATAAAAAATGGGGATGAATTAAAATGATGGAAAAGGTGATATATGGAAATGGAATGTGCTAATAAGGTAAATCACAAAAGGGTAATTTTATTCTCTTTTTTTGGGTCAATTCTCCCCAAAAAGTGTTATGCTTGGAGTTTTAAAGCACAAGATGATTGAACGGAGAGTAAGACAACTTTGTTTTTCAAAATATCCCAAATAAAGGATGTGCTTAATTTTGAAAAGCACAAAATGATTAGTTGAGATAATTTGATTTTTTTTTGCCGGATACAAATCACTTATAGAGAATTAAATGCAGAAAGAAGATGAATGAAAATTTGGCTAAATTTATAATAATCCAAACTTGCATAAACTAGGCCAATTATGGAGGCTTTCAAGAAAAGTGATTTTTTTTTCTTGAATGGGTGAATAATATGGAAGGATAAGGATGGTAATGGAAAAAATTAAAGTAAACGAAGGGATATATGCCTACCGTGTCAACCGGAGCTCTGATACCAACTGATGTGAGACGCACGGGGTGGCCCGATCTTCACAGCGTAGGTCGGTAGATGAAGTATTCGGTTTGGGGATAAGTGGTGGATGATGGGTATGGATAGCGGATGCAAGTAGTCAATCAACACTATAAGTAGTGCGACCTACTACTTAGACAACACACTCAAGGGAGGGATGCGATATCCAATCCACACAACAACGCACTTGGGTTGAGGCACATAATTGGGGGCTTTGTGATCTTAGATCACCTATCTAACTTGTATATTGACAAGGCAGGAATGCACAAGACCAAGGGGGAAATTCGAAACAATTCTCACACAACGGGGAGAAACAAGCATAAGCTCTCAATTAAGTCTTAAAATGAAAACACAATGCCATGGGGTGGCTATTTAAAGCCAAGGGGGTGATACAATGGTCAAGGGTCTAATACCCTAGATTCATAAAGGCTAAACTAATTTGCTCCCTTAAAATCAAAAAGATAAAGTCTATCAAATATTTTTGGAAAAGTGGAACACAACTTTCCAAATATAGCCCACTGGATTTGACTTTGAGTGCATAGCCCACCGGATTTGACTTTGGTGTCCAAAGATGCCATTTCTAGAATCCTCCATGTGGGAAAGGCTACCAAATTCGTGCAACCATGTGGCCTAAGATTTGAACATTATGTTTGGGCTTGAATAAGTGAGATTATGGGCCCATTATCTCCATCCATGCAAGGTAAGATCTATTGGGCCTTTAATGAAGCGAGATGGGCACCCATTGGTGCATTCGGCCTCTTTAATCTCCCACACGTCGTCGGGACTTGAAAATACAACTCTTCCTCCCACGTAATCAACTTGGTGTCTTTAACATGGCTCACATCATATTAGGAAAAAAAAGGATAACTAGAATAAGAAATCATTAAATTAATTCAGTTTTTAGAATGATGTTGACATAATATATTTTATTATATAAGTAATCTTACCAAAGAATATAATATCTCAGTTATATGTGATATAAATTATGATTAAATCCACGATACTATCAGTGATGTCAAAAGTAAACAATGTTTGATAAAAAAAATTTGTACCAATAATTTAATTAAATTTTGCAAGGATCTAATCAAAATGGATGTCACAAAAAATTTTAAATCATTGTTTATATCTAGTTACATTATATCAAAAATAAATTAAAAAATACTAGCAATGAAATTAATATAAAAAACATTAAAATAGAAACATTGAGAACATTTATTTATCTAATAAAAATATGTGTTAATAGGAAAAATACTTTTTAATAGGTTGGGTGTTCTTAAAAATTATGTGGTCTCTCATTATCAACATGGTACAATGCATAGAAGAATGATTCAAGATTATTTAATCAATAAAATAAGACATTTCAACTTATTTAAAAATATAAATTTGTTAGAACCATAACTATGATGATTGATATCAAGAAAAATAATACCATATTGAAGGGATTATTTTTTAATGTTTTCATTATGTTTGGATTCAGTGGAAGGTTTATATTTTTGGTGAAACACTTTTTAAAATCTATATAAATTCATATCTTAGTAAATTACTCCCCACATGACCATTTTTCATATCATTATGGTGTTATAGAAGGAAATGTTACCCAATAAATTCTATTATATATCATAATGGAGTGAATGTATAGATAAATATTAAAAATTGTTAACAAAATTTATCTTTGGAGTATTCTTTCAAGTAAAGGGATTTATGTCCCCTCAATATTTTTCTATGTCAGAGACTATAATTTTCTTCCATAGAGGTACCAAATATATTGATAATATTATTAAAACATCACATCATTATTAATGGATTATGGAATAGATTAATAATTATTATAAATTATATTTTTTTACTTTTTAAATATATTTTAAATTGATAGAAATAACACACCTAGAAATAAGAAGAGAATTAAGAATTACTCCCATCTAATCAAATATTTGGGAATCCGTATAAACTAATATAGAAAAAAGTATCAATTTTTTGGATATATATATCTATATTAAATAGATCTTACTTATTTTTAGAAGGTTATTTTCATTAAATTAAAATAAATATTAGTTTAAGAAACTCCTTTGTTACTTAAAAACGTTCATTCCTATTTTTTATAAAAATAGCTTGTAAAAATTCATAAAAAGATAAATAAATCCTTTTAAAAAATTATTTTCTAAACGAACCATGTTTTATATAAATAATTAAAGTATTTATTATATATATATATATATGTATATATATAGTTTTAGGTATCATTGTAGTAAAATTTGGGTTTCTCAGGGTCATCATTAGTGGTGGAATAGTTCTCCAATAGTGTAGTAGCACTAATGATCCATGATGGGTTGAAATGGAGTAACAATCATCTTTTTTCCATTAAGAACATGACCATAGTGAACAATGTGAAATTCTATGTTTCATGGGGTGGGGAAATTTTTACGAAGAATGGTTCGATGCATGTTTTGTTTAACTATATAGTTGGTCATTAGATTCATTAAAAAGGAACCTAAATCATTTATGTTAACATAGTTCTTTGGGTTTTTGGATGATTTTCTTCCACCACACATGGGCTATCAATTGAGAGTAACTTCTAAGAAAAAATAACGTTTTTCATCACCTAAATCATGTGTTTCCTAGATATTGGTGTGTTATGGTGATAGATAAAAGGTATGTTTTCCAATATCACTCTTACTTGTATCAATTTCATGTTCTTTATTTATTGAATCATAATAGAAATGGTTGCATGAGATAATATTTCTAGAAGTGAGTGATTTGGATATTTTAGTTTTATTTTTAAGAGATAACTAAGGAAAGGTAGGTTTTTGAGGATTGCGGTGTGGTTTATTATTATTAAGACCCTAAGGTTGGTGGATTATCTTATATACAATCTTATACAAAATCATATGGGCTTGAATATAATATTTAAATTAATTATTTTATATATCTAACTTGATTAATTTTTTTATGAATTTATTATGGAAAAATAAAATTTTTGTGTTATTGTTTTTTGTGAAAATAGTTTAGGTGGAATCCTAGGTGGGTGTTTGATTTATAAAGAATCATGGAGAATTAACTAAGCATAAATTTTATGATATTGTAATTATGGAATGTTGATATTTATTTTGTTATTATTATTCATTTTTGTTTAATGGTTTTTTGTTAGGGACAATCCATGAGGTTGAAAATTATAACAATAATGTGGGTTCTATATCATTCTTAATAAGTATTGTGGAAATAACTACTTCTTTATTGGGAAATATTTAGTAAGAAAAAATGGTTTTGGGGAATTTAGTCCACTAGCATGTTGGATATACCAACTTCCTATTACTCTTATTCAACGACATCTAACATTGTTTGGATAATAGAAAGGGTACATGTTTGAATGGTTTTGTGAATGGATGTGTAATTTTCTTTTTGAGTTATTAATTGATTGATTTTTTTTATGATTGAAATGTTAATTGATTTTAATTGTTTTTACTGAATTGTATTAGATTTTTGAATTTATTTTAAATTGAAATAAAATATTATCTGACTATCAAATTCATGGGGAGTATGGGGTCATTGGGGTATTCTATTGGGTCTTGTGAAAATCACTTTCATGCCTACAATAGTGGATGTATACAGTTTATGATAGATGATGAAACTAAAAGAAAGATGTATTTTTTTGTATTTATGAACTATAGTTGTCACGAAGCAGCCTGGGTACCCTGATAATACAATAACTGATCTGTCTCAGACATAGCATGAAGGGAATTCCTAATCCCCAAAGGTTGGATATTAGCACTTGGAATCATGAAAACAAAGAGTGGGAATGATTTTTAAGAACATCCCATTAAGGAACTATAGTTGGATCCTGAACAGGGATTGGTGGTGGTGCATGTCCCAAAGCATGGACAATACACATGATCACCTTAACCATACTCGGATCCACAATAGGATTCACTCATTGAGGTTCAACAATATCCTATTCATGGATTTTATTTTCACATCTTCTTGGAGTAATGATGATGCATAACTTCAGAACACAACATTGAAGACATTACATAAATCTCAAATAGAGAAATAATGGAAAACAATCCCAACAAAAAGAACAAACAAGATCTAGATTTCACTTTATCCAAATCAAAATAAGGAAAAGACTTGAACTAATCAACTAGAAATAATTCTTTAACCACCCCTGGGGACTTAATGTTCATTTTCTCTGATAGATATCCCGGAACTCAATCACAACTACCTCTTATATCCCACCACAATTTCAAAAATGAATACTGAATTTAAGAAAAAAGCGCAACCTGGATCATTGAAACCATTTTGTTACGAACCATATAGGGTACCCTGGCCACTTGATAACTAAGATAGCCCTATCATAACTCTAAGGTAATTTCTGATCCTCATGGGTTGGTTACTAGAACCAAACATCATGAAAACTAAAAGTGGGAAAGATTTTTCCACAAACAATGCTGCAATAAAAGAAACAAGACAATATGCATATCAAAAGAAACTCTACTAAGTGTAATGTACTAGAATACAACAAGGAATAAACAAGCCCAAAGTACTAAAAACCCTGAACCAAAATAGGTAAAACATGCCAATGTTCCTAATTAAACAACTCACCAAGTCCAAAGTTCAATAGTTGGATACACCTCCAAGAGATCCTTTTCCCTTTCTTGAACTTGGAACGATAAATTCTAGAAACACCCAAAGGAAAAATTAGGGTGTGAGAGAAATCCTAGTATGAATCCACATAATACTCCATAACAGATGAAAATAATAAATTAACTAAGGAAATATTTTAATTTTAAAATAAAATCGGTTTTTAATTTTAAAAAATATTTTTAAAAATCATGCTATATATTTAAAATTGTGGGAAAATACTCTGATCATAGGCTTTAATTTATATGTGATGGAATATTTACCAAACAATGGATTAAATAAAACATTTTATATAAAATAATTTATATAAATTCAAAAGGGCATGTAACATAGTTTAAAAATATTTCTGTACACTTATATCTCAAATATAAACAAGAGAGAAACATGTTCATATGCCAAATAAGTACGTAAATTCCAAGCTATACGACTTCACACTCTCTAAGTGTTCACAACAATATGGGTACACACACGTCTAATGGACATTGGTAAGAGAGGACTCATCACCATCGCCTAAGGGATGTGACTTGATGGATGTATGTTTTAGAACATTGTATAATCATATAGTATGTCCAAATAACTCACAAACTACCTAAGGCTTGCATGTGATCTTACACAACCAATGATGGGAAATTTATTTTAAGACTGCTTAAAATATAATTAAATCTCATTCTTCTATTTAAATTCAAATTTTCCATGTAAAACCCAAACATGTTTTAAAAAAAACTGGCATTTTTAACAAGATAAAACCATCGAGTTTCTATCAAAACATGTTTTTACAGCCTTTTTTAGAATTTTTCAAATTCCAACAATTTCATCAAAATACCCTAATTCATTGGAATTAGTGTTGATGAGAACCATGTTAAATACACCAAGTTGATTGCGTGGGAGGAAGAGTTGGATTTGCAAGGCCTGATGACGCGTGGGAGATTAAAGAGGTTGAATGCAACAATGGGCCCCCATCTCACTTCATTCAAGGCCCAATGGATCTTACCTTGCAAGGATGGAGAAAATGGTCCTATTATCTCACTTATTCAAGCCTAAACATGAAGTTTAAAGCTTGTCCCACATGGTTTCATGAATTTAGATGCCTTGCCCACAAGGAGGAGTCTAGAAATGGCATCTTTGGACACTAAAGTCAAATCCGGTGGGCTATGCACTCAAAGTCAAGTCCGGTGGGCTATGTTGGAAAGTTGTGTGCTACTTTTCCAAAATCCTTTGTTGGACTTTATCTTTTTGACTTTTAAGGGGACAAGGTAGGTTTAGCCTTTATGACTTTAGGGTATTAGACCCTTGACCATTGTATCACCTCCTTGGCTATAAATAGCCACCCTATGGCATTGTATTTTCATTCAAGATTTAAGTGAGTGCTTATGCTTTGTTTCTCTCCGTTGTGTGAGTATTGTCCCAGATTTTCTCCTAGCTCTTGTACATTCTTGCCATGTCAATCTACAAGTTAGATTGTCAATCCAATATCACAAAGCCCCCAATTATGTGCCTCAACCCAAGTGCGTTGTTGTGTGGATTGGTCATCACATCCCTCCCTTGAGTGTGTTGTCTAAGTAGTAGGTCGCGCTCCATATAGCGTTCATTGACTACTTGCATCCACTATTCGTACCCATCATCCACCACTTAGCCCTAAACTGCATCTTTCATCTTCCACCCTATGCCGTGAAGATTGGGCCAACCCATGCATCTCACATCAGTTGGTATCAGAGCTCTGGTTGACACAGTAGGAATCTATACCTTCATTTATATTTCTTTTACACATTAACCCTCTTATCTTTCCTCATTATCCACCCATTCAAAAAAAACATTTGCTTTGAAAACCTCCAGAATTAGCCTTTGTTGTGCAAGATTGAAATATTTTCACATTGATCCAATTGTTCATCCATCTTATTTTCAATTTAAATTCGCTATATGTGATTTGTATCCGGAAAAAAACAAAAAAAAATCAAATTCTCTCAACTCATCATTTTGTGCTTCTCAAAATTCAGCACATTCTTTTCTTTGAGAGGTTTCAAAAAAAATTGTCTTACTCTCCATTCATCATCTTGTTCTTTAAAACTCCAAGCATTGCACTTTTGGGGAGATTTGACGAAAAAAAGAAAAAAAAGTGGATACAATTACTTCATCATCGTGCTTTACATTATTCGCACTTTCCATATCTATACATCACTTTCTCCATCATTTTTCTTCATCCCCATTTTATATTTGGCTCATATTGTTATTAATTTTTCTTATCTTGTACAATCGGGAAAAACCCAAATACTACCTTTCTACCCCCTTTTCCACCCACCCTTATCCATTTCCTACACTCTTTTCACCCTTTAGCCATTACCACTCAAACGGGTTGTGATAAACCATCCTCCAACACAATTTTTGTTTGGGAAGGATTGGTGGCATGTGATCATCACAAACAAGGTATTTAATAAGAGCTTGGAATTTGAATTGAGTTTTGAGAGTGGAGAGAAATAAGCAAAAAAACATCTTGTGTGTGTGTACATCTCATGTGTGTAAGTGTGTGTATGCTTGTGTGTGTGAGTGTGTATGTCTTGCGTGTGTGAGTGTGTATCCTTGTGTGCATGAGTGTGTACATCTTGTGTGCATGTGTGTGTACATATCGCGTGTGTGAGTGAGTGTGTATCACTGTGTGTGTGTGTGTCCCAGTGTGTGTTTGCGTTTGTGTAACATATCATGGCAGAAGATCGTGGGAAGAAAATTGCACATGTTAGCAATGAAGGAAGTCGAAGTAGATCTCCCACACCCGAAGCTACGCAATTCCAAATGAAAGCTTTGGTGAGCCACTTCGAGAAGCTTCTTGATCTGAAGTTGGAGTTTCTACATGACAGGATTGATAACCTGGAGAATCAACCATGCTCAAGGATGGTCCATGATAACCCACAGCGAGCTCCGGCACCATGTCGCCCCCACATCATGGAGGAGGAGATGGAAAACCTTGATGGTGATTTTGGGGATGTCCCGCAAAGGAGGAGGTTGTACCAACAACCTAGAGGAGGACAAAGGAGACAACATGATGACGACCTACTTGGCGGGATCAAGGTGAAGGTCCCTTCATTTCAAGGAAAAAGCGATCCAGAAGCATACTCGGAGTGGGAGATGCAGATCGAGAAAGTATTTTCTTGTCATACCTATTCCAAGGAGAAAAAGGTAAAACATGAAGCCCTAGAATTCATTGATTATGAATTAATATGGTGGGATCAAGTTCAAAAGGAGAGAGCCCGATATGGAGGACGTCCTATCCAAACTTGGGAAGACATGAAGTTTTCCATGCGGAAGCGCTTTGTTCCCTCACACTACCATAGAGATATCCACAACAAACATCAGAGGCTCACCCAATGGAGTAAGACCGTAGAGGATTACTATAAGGATATGCAAATTGCCATGATTCAGGAAAATATTGAGGAAGATCCGGAGGCAACCATGGCACGGTTTTTACATGGGCTCAATCGGGAGATTGTGGTTCAAGTGGAGATGTACCACCATGTAGATATACAAGATATGATCCACCAAGCCACCAAGATCGAGCAACAAATCAAAAGGAGGAGAAACATGAGGAAACCCACTACCCCTTTCACACCATGGAGAAATCCGAGGAAGGAGATTGGAGAATCATCAAAGCCAAAAGAGGTGGTTGATCGCAAAAGTGACAAGGTAATTCTTCCACCTAAGAAACCTACTTTTAAGGCTAACCAAACCAGGAATAGGGATATTCAGTGTTTTAAATGTCAAAGTTTGGGTCACATTACTAGTGAGTGCCCAAACCGGTGCACCATGACCATCAACAAGTATGGAGAATGGGAGACCGATGGAGAGAGCTCGGAAGAGGAGGAAAAATCTCCAGAAATTGATAATGGAGAATTTGTGGAAGACAGTGAGATTCTTGTCACAAGGAGAGTTATAAGTGCATAAATGACTGTGGGAGAGAAGGAGCAGCGAGAGAACCTTTTCCATACACGATGCAAGATCAATGGGAAGGTATGTAGTGTTATTATTGATGGAGGAAGCTGTAGTAATGTTGCGAGCACCGAGTTAGTAGAGAAGTTGTGACTTCCTACTTTGAAGCATCAACATCCATATCGGCTTCCATGTTTGAATGATTGTGGGGAGATAAAGGTCACAAAGCAAGTGAAGGTACTGTTCACCATAAGGAAGTACATATATGAGGTCTTGTATGATATTGTTCCTATGAAGGATTTCCATTTATTGTTGGAACGACCATGGCAGTATGATCGGCATGTTACCCATGATGGTTTCTTGAATCGTCATTATTTTGTACTCCGAGGGGAACCTATAACCCTCAACCCCATGTCCCCCAAACAAATTCTGGAAGATCGCATTTTGAGAGAAAATAAAAAAAATAGTGATGAGGAAAAAAAGAGAAAATGAAAAATGATGGAATGAGGGAAAAATAGAAAATGAGAGAAGAAAAGAAATGGAGAGAAAAGAAAAATCAAGTGGGAAAAAGAATTTGAGAGAAGAGAAAAGCATGATGTTGGAAAAAAAGTGTGAGGTTAAGGAATCTTTGTTTTCATAGCAAACTCTCCTAGTACTCATGTACAAAGAGGTGTTTCTAAATACCAATGACTTACCTTGTTTGCCAAATGTTGTTGAGTCATTGTTTCAAGATTATTATGAAGTCATTCCTGAAGAGGTTCCACCAGGTTTTCCACCCATTAGAGGTATTGAGCATCAAATTGACCTCATACCTAGAGCATCACTACCGAACCTCCCTGCTTATCTCACCAATCCGGAAGAGACAAAACAAATTCAAAAGAAAGTTCAAGAGCTGTTGGATGTGGGATATGTCAGAGAGAGCATTAGTCTGAGCGCTATACCGGTGATTCTAGTACCAAAGAAGGATGGGACATGGAGAATGTGCATTGACTGCAGAGCCATCAATAACATCACAGTCAGGTATCATCATCCTACCCCTAGGTTAGATGATATGCTAGATGAATTAAATGGTTCAACTATTTTCTCAAAAATTGATTAAGAAGTGGCTACCATAAAATGAGGATGAATGGAAGAGATGAGTGGAAAACGGCATTTAAGACAAAACATGGACTTTATGAATGGTCAGTCATGCCCTTTGGTCTCACCAATGCACCTAACACATTTATGAGGTTAATGAATCATGTATTACGTGCATATATTGGAAAATTTGTGGTTGTTTACTTTGATGATATTTTGGTGTATAATAGAACATTTCATGAACATGTAGATCACTTAAGAAAAGTCTTAGAGGTGTTAAAGAAGGAAAACCTATTTGGAAACATAAATAAGTGTGACTTTTGTCTCGATAAAATTGTTTTCCTTGGATTTGTTGTGAGAGGCAATGGAGTTGAAGTGGACACCGAGAAGATTAAAGTAATACCAGAATGGCCGAATCCAACCTCTGTTGGACAGGTAAGAAGTTTTCATGGGCATGCTAGTTTTTATGGGAGATTTGTGAAAGACTTCAGCACACTAGCAGCACCATTGAATTAGTTGACAAAGAAGAATGTTCCTTTCAAATGGGGTACAAGTCAAGAGAAGGCCTTCAATGATCTTAGGGGGAGACTCACCCACTCCCCTCTACTTGCACTTCTAGACTTCGGTAAGACCTTTGAAATTTAATGTGATGCAAGCGGAATTAGAATAGGAGGAGTACACATGCAAGAAGGTAAGCCTATTTCTTTCTTTCGTGAGAAGTTAAATGTCCCAACTCTAAATTATGCTACATATGATAATGATTTGTATGAATTTTTTAGAGTACTAGAGACATGGCAGCACTATCATTAGCCTAAATAATTTGTGATCCATTCTGATCACGAGGCTCTTAAATACCTTAGGAACCAACATAAACTAAATAGGAGACATGCTAGATGGCTAGAATTAATTGAATCACTTTCGTATGTCATCAAACATAAAAAGGGTAAATAAATAATGTGGTCGATGCACTGTCACGTAGATATTCTCTTTTATCCTTGCTGGATTAAAAACTCCTTGGTTTTGAATGCATTATGGATTTATATGCCACTTATAGTGATTTTAGAGAACCTTATGAACATTGTAAACCTGGAGTTAGTTGGGAAAAGTTCTATTTACATGATGGATTCTTATTTCGGATTGATAAGCTTTGCATTCCCAAATGCTCTATTCGTTTACTTTTACTGAAGGAATCACATTCGGGTGGGTTAATGGGACATTTTGGTGTTGCAAAAACTCTAAGTGTTCTTAAAGAGCATTTTTATTGGCCTAAGATATCTAGAGATGTTGAGAAATTTTTGGGAAAGTGTATTGTCTTCCATAAAGCCAAATCAAATCTGAACCCACATGGACTCTATCTTCCTCTCCCAATCCCAAACACCCCTTGGGAGGACATATCAATGGACATTATTTTGGTGTTACCATGGACCAAGAGGGGGAAAGATTCCATTTTTATTATGGTGGATCTGTTTTCAAAAATGGAACATTTGATTCCTTGTCACAAAACTGATGATGCCACTAACATTGCAACACTTTTCTTTCAGGAATTAGTCAAACTCCATGGAATACCAAGGACCATTGTGTCGGATTGGACACAAAATTTCTTAGTTACTTTTGGAAGACCTTGTGGAGCAAACTAGGTGCAAAGTTACTATTTTCCACTACTTGTCATCCGCAAAACGATGGGAAACCAGAGGTGGTGAATCGAACACTATCATCCCTTCTGCGAATAATTGACAAGAAGAATATCAAGAATTGGGAGGAGTGTCTTCCACATGTGTAATTCTCATATAACAGGTCCAAACACTCAACTACTCAATATTCTCCATTTGAAATTGTTTACGGTTTTAACCCTCTTACCCCTATTGATCTAGTTCATTTTCTTTTGCAGGAAGCAACTAATATGGATGAAAAAGGGCGTGCAGAATTCATCAAACAACTCCATGATAAGGCAAGGAAAAATATCGAGCGGATGACCCAAAAATATGTTGATCGTGCAAACAAGGGTCACAAACAAGTGTTGTTCGAGCCTAGGGACTTGGTCTGGATTCATATGCGAAAGGATATATTTCCAGACAAGCGCAAATCAAAACTCATGCCACGAAGAGATGGACCTTTTTGAGTTCTTGATAAGATTAACAACAATGTTTATAAGATAGATTTTCCAGGTGAGTATGGTGTAAGTGCCACTTTTAATGTTTCTAATCATTCTCCTTTTTTGCATGAAGAGGATGAAGAGTCGAGGACAACTCCTTTTCAAGAGGGGGAGGATGATGAGAACTATGTTAATGACACCAAGTCGATTGCGTGGGAGGAAGAGTTGTATTTTCAAGGCCCGCTAACGGGTGGGAGATTAAAGAGGCTGAATGCAACAATGGGTGCCCATCTCGCTTCATTAAAGGCCCAATGGATCTTACCTTTCATGGATGGAGAAAATGGGCCTATTATCTCACTTATTCAAGCCCAAACATGATGTTTAAAGCTTGTCCCACATGGTTGCCCGAATTTGGATGCCTTGACCACATGGAGGATTCTAGAAATGGCATCTTTGGACACCAAAGTCAAATTCGGTGGGCTATGCACTCAAAGTCAAGTCTGGTGGGCTATGTTGGAAAGTTGTGTGCTACTTTTCCAAAAGTCTTTGTTGGAATTTATCTTTTTGACTTTTATGGGGACAAGGTAGGTTTAGCCTTTATGACTTAAATGTATTAGACCCTTGACCATTGTATCACCTCCTTGGCTATAAATAGCCACCCCATGGCATTGTATTTTCATTCAAGATTTAATTGAGAGCTTATGCTTTGTTTCTCTCCGTTGTGTGAGGATTGTCCCGGATTTTCTCCTAGCTCTTGTGAATTATTTCCTTGTCAATCTACAAGTCAGATTGGTGATCCAAGTTCACAAAGCCCCCAATTCCGTGCCTCAACCCAAGTGCGTTGTTGTGTGGATTGGCCATCACATCCCTCCCTTGAGTGTGTTAACTAAGTAGTAGGTCAGGCTCTATATAGAATTGATTGACTAATTTAATCCACTATATGTACCCATCATCCACCACTTAGCCCTGAACCGCATCTTTCATCTGCCGCCCTACGCCGTGAAGATCGGGCCACCCCATGCAGCTCACATCAAGTGTTATTCACAAAATTTTCATCAAATTAATTTCTGTAATTAAATTAAAAAATTCAATTACTTCTATTTCCTTAAAAATATAATGTAAATTTTTTGAATTTAAATCTCACCAATTCTAATTTCGATGCAAAAAACCCAATTTTCTCAAAAAAATACAATTCACCGAAATTGGGTTGTTCCAACAAATAAATTGAAATTCAGAAACGAGTGCGAAGGCTCATAAGACCTCAAAATTCATTCTAGAAATGAGATATCACAACACGGACCAAAAATTAACACTAAGACTAGAATTGATGTGAACCATGTTGATGCGAACCATGTTGAAGGCATTGTGCCAATTACCCAAATGGAGGAGTTGGATTTTCAAGTCCCGATGACGCGTGGGAGATTAAAACGGCTCAATGCTATAATGGGAACACATCTTGCTTCATTAAAGGCCCAATGGATCTTGCCTTGCATGGATGCAGAAAATGGGCCTATAGTATCACTTATTCAAGCCCAAAATTGATGTTTAAAGCTTGGCCCACATGGTTGCACGAATTTGGATGCCTTTCCCACATGGAGGATTCTAGAAATAGCATCTTTGGACACCAGAGTCAAATCTGATGGGCTATTCACTCAAAGTCAAATCTGGTGGGCTATGTTGGAAAGTTGTGTGCTACTTTTCCTAAAGTCTTTGTTAGCTTTTATCTTTTGGAATTTTAAGGGGACAAGGTAGGTTTAGACTTTATGACTTTAGGGTATTAGACCCTTGACCATTGTATCACCCCCTTGGCTATAAATAGACACCCCACGACATTGTATTTTCATTCAAGACTTAATTGAGAGCTTATGCTTGTTTATCCCTATTGTGTGAGAATTGTTCCGAATTTACCCCTTGCTCTTGTGCATTCTTGCCTTGTCAATCTACAAGTTAGATTGGTGATCCAAGATCACAAATCCCCCAATTTCATGCCTCAACCGAACTGTGTTGTTGTGTGGATTGGCTATCGCATCGCTCCCTTGAGTGTGTTTTCATTGTAGTAGGTTGCACTCCTTATAGTATTGATTGACTACTTGCATCCCCTATCTGTACCCATCATCCACCACTTAGCCTCGAACTGCATACTTTATCTGCCGACCTACGCTATGAAGATCGGGCCACCCCGTGCGTCTCACATTAGTTGGTATCAGAGGTCTGGTTGATACGGTAGACATCTATCCTTTAATTTATATTTCTTTTACCCATTACCCTTATTATCTTTCCTTATTATCCACCCATTCAAAAGAAACCTTTGCTTTGTAAACCTCCAGAATTATCCTTTGTTGTCCAAGATTGAAATATTTTCACATTGAGTCAATTGTTCATCCATCTTCTTTTCACTTTAAATTCTCTATCTGTGATTTGTATCTGAAAAAAAAACAAAACAAAAATCAAATTCTCTCAACTCATCATTTTGTGCTTCTCAAAATTAAGCACATCATTTTATTTGAGAGATTTTAAAAAAATATTGTCTTACTCTCCGTTCATCATCTTGTGCTATAAAACTCCAAGCACAACACTTTTTGGGGATATTTGATGAAAAAAGAAGAAAAAAAAGAAGCGGATACAGTTACTTCATCATCGTGATTTACATTATTCACACATTTCATATCCATATATAACTTTTTCCATCATTTTACTTCATCCCCATTTTGTATTTGGCTCATATTGTTATTCATTTATCTTATCTTGCACAATCGGGAAAAACCCAAAAACCACCTTTCTACCCCCTTTTCCACGCACCCTTATCCATTTTCTATCCTATTTTTACCCTTTACCCTTTACCACTCAAGCGGGTCATGTTAAACCATCCCCCGACACAATCTTTATTGGGGAAGGATTGGTGGCACGTGATCATCCCAAACAAGGTATATTATTTCACAAGAGCTTGGAATTTGAATTGAGTGTTGAGAGTGGAGATAAATAATCAAATATATATATATATATATATATATATATATCTTGTGTGTGTGAGTTTGTGCACCTTGTTGTGTGTGTGTGAGTGTGTATCCTTGTGTGTGTGAGTGTGTACATCTTGTGTGTGTGAGTGTGTACATCTTGTGTGTGTGAGTGTGTACATCTTGTGTGTGTGTGTGTGAGTGTGTATCCTTGTGTGTGTGAGTGTTTACATCTTGTGTGTGTGAGTGTGTACATCTTGGGTGTGTGTGTGTGTGCATCTCGCGTCTGTGTGTGTGAGTGTGTATCATTGTGTGTGTTTCCCCCCCCCCCCCCGGTGTGTGTTTGTGTTTGCATAACATATCATGGAAGAAGTTTATGGGAAGAAAATTGCTCATGTTAGCGATGTAGGAAGTCGAAGTAGATCTCCCGCACCCGAAGCTACGCAATTCCAAAAGCAAGATTTGGTGAGCCACTTCGAGAAGCTTCTTGATCGGAAGTTGTAGGATTGATGAATTGGAGAATAAAACAAGCCCAAGGATGTTCCATGATAACCCACGGCGCGCTCCGACACCACGAAATCCCCACATCAGGGAAGAGGAGATGGTGAACCTTGATGCTAATCTTGATGATGTCCCTCAAAGGAGGAGGTTGTACCAATAACCTAGAGGAGGACAAAGGAGACAACAAGATGATGACCTACTCGGTGGGATCAAGGTGAAGGTCCCTTCTTTCCAAGGGAAAAGCGATCCAGAAGCATACTTGAGGTGGGAGATGCGGATCGAGCAAGTCTTTTCATGCCATGCATATTCCGAGGAGAAAAAGGTCAAACTTTCTTCCCTTGAATTTTCTTATTATGATTTAATTTGGTGGGATCATGTTCAAAAGGAGAGGGCTAGATACAATGGACATCCCATCAACACTTGGGAAGACATGAAGTTCTCCATGCGGAAGAGGTTAGTTCCCACACATTACCATAGAGATCTCCACAACAACTTCAACGAATCACCCAAGGGAGTAAGAGGGTAGAAGAATACTACAAGGAGATGTAAATTTCCATGATTCGGGAAAACTTTGAGGAGGATTCGGAGGCAACCATGGAACGGTTTTTACATGGGCTCAATCGGGAGATTTCTGATCAATTGGAGATGTACCACCATGTAGAGATAAAAGATATGATCCACCAAACCACCAATATTGAACAACAAATCAAAAGGAGGAGCGACATGAGGAAACCCACTAACCCTTTCACACCGTGGATAAATTAGAGGAAGGAGATTGGAGAACCATCAAAGGCAAAAGAGGTGGTTGATCGTAAAAGTGTCAAGGTAATTCTTCCACCTAAGAAACCTACTTTTGAGGCTAACCAAACTGGGAATCGGGATATTCAGTATTTCAAATGTCAAGGAAGGGGACACATTGCTAGTGAGTGCCCAAACCGGCATACCATGACCATCAACAGGTATGGAGAATGGGAGACCGATGGAGAGATCTCGGAAGAGGAGGAGGAAGAATCCCCAGAAATTGATAGTGGAGAGTGTGCACAAGATGGTGAGATTCTTGTCACTAGGAGAGTTCTAAGCGCACAAATGACCATGGGAGAGAAGGATCAGTGAGAGAACATTTTCTATACATGTTGAAAGATCCATGGGAATGTATGTAGTGTTATTATTGATGGTGGAAGATGTAGTAATGTTGCGAGCACTGAGTTAGTAGAGAAGTTGGGACTTCCTACTTTGAAGCATCAATATCCATATTAGATTCATTGGTTGAATGATTGCGGGGAGCTGAAGGTCACCAAGCAAGTAAAGGTACTGTTCACCATTGGGAAGTACAAAGATGAGGTATTGTGCGATGTTGTTCCTATGAAGGCTTTCCCTTTGTTGTTGGGACGACTGTGGCAATATGATCGATGTGTTACCCATGACGGTTTCTTGAATCGTCACTCTTTTATACTCCAAGGTGAACCTATAACCCTTAACCCCATGTCCCCCAAACAAATTCTGGAAGTTCACATTTTGAGAGAGAAGAAAAAAATGAGTGATGAGGAAAAAATGAGTGAAAATGAAAAAGGATAGAATGAGGGAAAGAGATAAAATGAGAGAAGAAAAGAAATGGAGAGCAAAGAAAAATCAAGTGGGAAAAATAATTTGAGAGAAGAGAAAATCATGATGTTGGACAAAAAGTGTGAGGTTAAGGAAGCTTTATTTTCACAAAAAAACCTCCTAGTAATCATGTACAAAGAGGTGGTGCTATATACTAACGACTTACCGTGTTTGCCAAATGTTATTGAGTCCTTGTTGTAGGAGTATAATGATGTCTTTCCGGAAGAGGCTACACTAGGTTTTCCACCCATTAGAGGTATTGAGCATCAAATTGACCTCATACCTGGAGCATCACTACCGAACCACCCTGCATATCGCACCAACCCGGAAGAGACAAAAGAAATTCAAAGGCAAGTTTAAGAGCTGTTGGATGTGGGATATGTTAGAGAGAGCCTTAGTCCTTGTGCGGTACCAGTGCTTCTAGTACCAAAGAAGGATGGAACATGGAGAATGTGCATTGAATGTAGATCCATCAACAACATCACGGTCAGGTATCGTCATCCTATCCCTAGGTTAGATGATATGATAGATGAATTGAATGGTTCAACTATTTTCTCAAAAATTGATTTAAGAAGTGGCTACCATCAAATTAGGATGAAAGAAGGAGATGAGTGGAAAACTGCATTTAAGGAAAAACATGGACTTTATGAATGGTTAGTCATGCCCTTTGGTCTCACCAATGCACCTAGCACATTTATGAGGTTAATGAATCATGTCTTACGTGCATATATTGGAATATTTGTGGTAGTTTACTTTGATGATATTCTAGTGTATAGTAGGAATTTTCATGAACATGTAGATCACTTAAGAAAAGTCATAGAGGTGTTAAGGAAAGAAAAACTATTTTGAAAAATAAATAAGTGTGAATTTTGTCTCGATAAGATTGTTTTCCTTGAATTTTTTGTGAGCGGAAATGGAGTGGAAGTGGATACCGAGAAGATCAAAGCAATACAAGAATGGCCAACTCCAACCTCTGTTGGACAGGTAAAAAGTTTTCATGGGCTTGCTAGTTTTTAAAGGATATTTGTGAAGGACTTCAGCACACTAGCAGCACCGTTGAATGAGTTGACAAAGAAGAATGTTCCTTTCAAATGGGGGAAAACTCCAGAGAAGGCCTTCCGTGCTCTTAAGGAGAGACTCAACCATGTCCCTCTACTTTCACTTCCAGACTTCGGTAAGACCTTTGAAATTGAATGTGATGCAAGTGAAATTATCATAAGAGGAGTACTCATATAGGAAGGTAAGTATATTGCTTATTTTAGTGAGAAATTAAACGGCCCAACTCTAAACTATGCTACATATGATAAAGAGTTGTATGCATTGTTTATAGTACTAGAGACATGGAAACACTATCTTTGGCCTAAAGAATTTGTGATCCATTCTGATCATGAGGCTCTTAAATACCTTAGGAGCCAACATAAACTAAATAGGATACATTCTAGATGGATGGAATTCATTGAATCAATTCCATATGTCATCAAGCATAAAAAGGGTAAAGAAAATACTGTGGTCGATGCACATTCACGTAGATATTCTCTTTTATCCTTGTTGTATTCAAAACTCCTTGGTTTTGAATACATTAAGGATTTATATGCCATTGATAGTGATTTTAGAGAACCTTATGAACATTGTAAACCTGGAGTTAGTTGGGAAAAGTTCTATTTACATGATGTATTCTTATTCCGGATTGATAAGCTTTGCATTCCCAATTTCTCTATCCGTTTACATTTACTAATGGAATCACATTTGGGTGGGTTAATGGGACATTTTGGTGTTGCGAAAACTCTAAGTATTCTTAATGAGCATTTCTATTGGCCTAAGATATCTAGAGATGTTGATAAATTTGTGGGAAAGTGCTTTGTTTTCAATAAATCCAAATCAAAACTGAACCTACACAGACTATATCTTCCCCTCCCAATCCCCAACAACCCTTGGGATGAAATATCAATGGACTTTATTGTGGGGTTACCATAGACCAAGAGGGGGAGAGATTCCATTTTCGTTGTGGTGGATCAGTTTTCAAAAATGGAACATTTTATTCCTTGTCACAAAACGGATGATTCCACTAACATTGAAACACTTTTCTTTCAGGAAGTAGTCAAGCTTCATGGAATTCCAAGGATGATTTTATCAGATCGAGACAAAAAATTCATCAGCTACGTTTGGAAGACATTATAGAGAAAACTTGGAATGATGTTACTGTTTTCCACTACTTGTCATTCGCAAACCGATGGAAAAACCAAGGTGGTGAATCGGACACTATCTTCCCTTCTGCGAACCATTTTAAAGAAGAACATAAAGAATTGGGAGGATTTCCTGCCACATGTTGAATTCACATATAATAGGGACAAGCATTCCACTACTCAATATTCTCCATTTTAAATTGTTTACGACTTTAACCCCCTTGCCCCTATTGATCTAGTTCCTTTGACTTTGCAGGAAGCAGTCAATATGGATGCAAAAGGGCGTGCAGAATTCATCAAGAAAATCCATGAAAAGGCAAAGATAAATATCGATTGGATGACCCAGAAATACATTGATCGTGCAAATAAGGGTCGCAAGAAAAATTTGTTCGAGCCTGGTGACCTAGTCTGGGTGCATATGCGGAAGGAAAGATTTCCCGACAAGCGGAAATAAAAACTCATTCCACATGGTGATGGACCTTTCCAAGTGCTTGAGAAGATTAAAAAAATGCTTATAAGATAGATTTTCCATGTGAGTATGGTGTAAGTGCCACTTTCAATGTTTCTGATCTTTCTCCTTTTTTGGGAGTAGAGGATGAAGAGTCGAGAACGACTCCTTTTCAAGAGGGGGGGGATGATGCGAACCATATTGATGCGAACCATGTTGAAGGAATTGGGTCAATAACCCAAGTGCAGGAGTTGGATTTTCATGGCCCGATGATGCGTGGGAGATTAAAGAGGCTTAATTCTATAATGGGCACACATCTTACTTCATTAAAGGACCAATGGATCTTTCCTTGCATGGATGGAGAAAATGGGCCTATAGTATCACTTATTCAAGCACAAAATTGATGTTTAATGCTTGGACCACATGGTTGCACAAATTTGGATGCCTTTCCCACATGGAGTATTCTAGAAATTGCATCTTTGGACACCAAAGTCAAATCCGGTGGGCTATGCACTCAAAGTCAAATCCGGTGGGCTATGTTGGAAAGTTGTGTGATAATTTTCCAAAAGTCTTTTTTGGCTTTTATCTTTTTAACTTTTAAGGGGACAAGGTAGGTTTAGACTTTATGACTTTAGGGTATTAGACCCTTGACCATTGTATCACCCCCTTGGATATAAATAGCCACCCCATGGAATTGTATTTTCATTCAAGACTTAATTGAGAGCTTATGCTTGTTTCTCCCCATTGTGTGAGAATTGTTCCGAATTTCCCCCTTGCTCCTGTGCATTCTTGCCTTGTCATTCTACAAGTTAGATTGGTGATCCAAGATCACAAAACCCCCAATTCCATGCCTCAACCCAAGTGCTTTGTTGTCTGGATTGGCTATCGCATCCCTCCCTTGAGTGTGTTGTATAAGTAGTAGGTTTCCCTCCTTATAGTATTGATTGACTACTTACATCCGATATCCATACCCATCATCCACCACTTAGCCCCAAACCGCATACTTCATCTGCCGACCTACACCGTGAAAATCGTGCCACCACGTGCATCTCACATCAAGAATGAAGATCCAACTTCTAGAAAAATGGCCTAGATGGTTTGGAGGGCTCTGAAATCGCCTAGGAAGGGCTCTTGATTGAGAGTAAGGAAATCAGGGGCAAGAAAAAAAGAAAAATATCATCTATATATTTAAAAAAATTAACCTTTATAGTTCAAGCCAATAAATATTGATAATTTTATTTTAATAAAATTATTATTAATGTTATTATCAAAGTATATATATATATATATCCATATATATTTATCATTTGATAATAAAAATTTATCATTTGATAAATTATCTTTTCTTTTGGAGTATCATTTTATTCTGAATATCAAATTGTTATATATTTATTTACTATATTATTTAACCACTTTTATTCATTGCAACACATATAAGAAGAAAAAAAGAATGAAAATAAATAAATATATAAAAGCAAACCAAATTAAGATCATATATTGTGCAAGAGATGAGTGAGGAAGAAGACTACTATCACATAAGGGGAGTCTGACTACTTCACTAATCATAGTGTTTTCGAATAGTTTGCAAAATTTTAAAGAGGAGTAACTAGTTTATATTAGCTACCCAACATATTGTATGGTTTTATGAAATAGAATAAATAAATCTCATGGAAACTCCATTAATCATTAAACAAATGATTATGGAGTGTTTAATTTCCGCTCCTTAATGCTTTTCTAAATTTTAATCACCAAAATAGTCCAGATTCATGGTTTCAAATTTAATCTGGCATAAAAAATGGAGGAAATATTTTCTGAGGAGATAATGAATAGTACACATTTTTTATTAAGTTAATAATTTAAATAATAAATTGATTATTTTAATTATCAAATAAATTAAATTAATTAGCAACATGATGAAACACCATTTGGGTGAAAAAAGTTATACCCTTACTAAGGTAAAAACCCAGTTACGGACCCAATGATGGTCTCATATTTCTTATATGACACACTGTATAATAAATATTAATTATTAAATATTTAAAAAATAGATTAAAAAATAATTAAATATAAAATGGTTATCTTCATGAGGGAGGAATCCCAACTTCCGATGCATACACATGTTATACCACATCTAGGGTAAACAACGCATCCCGAACCTATCTGTGGTCTCATATTTCCTTTATGAAACACCATTTTGGACTTATTCAATTATTTTGAATAGAATATTTTTACTTAATATAATATATTTAATATTTTATTATTCAGTATTCACCAAGAATTTTTGGGTCTCGAAATCTCACACTAAATCAATGTTTAACTCCAAAAATATTCAATTGAATATTGCAAGATGTTAATTGGAATTTAAGACCATTAAACCATTTATTAAATTATTTCAATGATAAATACTTTTTTCATAGGAAAGATATCAATAATGTAACACAATAGGGTTTATATCATTTATTCAGAAAAGCAATTTGAATACTCAACCATGGTTCTATCGGTGTGCTCAAGCTTGAAAATTGTCACAGTCGTGGCCAAAACCATTGAATCTGGATAGAACTGGTTGGTGAAAATAACTTTTAATTAAATCCACTCTAAGCCCTAATGCTTCTTCATTGTCACCATCTTTTCCCACCATCTTATTTTTTGTCCCACCAGCATGAAGGTGGCACACTTCTCCTCTATCTTGTCCAATGTCTCTAAGAACACAAACAAACATTCTATTCTACACATCCATTCCTCAGCATGTTGAGGGTCAGTGGATCCTTTCAATAAAAGGGGTATTCTAGAGAAGGAACTCTTGAGAACAATTTCTGTAGCATTATAGACTCTCTTTATGGTAGGGAGACTAATGCCCTGGGGTCGTTCTCTGAAGAGGGTGTTTTGTGTTTTTGGAACTGTTACATTATACCGTTACCGACAAGGAAGGTTGTAATGTGGGATTTACATAATTCCTAGTGGAATGTAAACCCAGGAACCACTAAGATGTTCTATGACATGAGGCGGCTGTTCTAATGGCCATGTATGAGACGAGACATTGCTGAGTTTTTTTCACATTTCTATACATACCAAACAGTGAAATCTGAGATCCCGAAACCTTTGAGTTTCCTTCAACCACTTTCCATCCCTACATGGAAGTGGTTTTAAATCTCTATGTAATTTTTTATTGGGTTTCCTCAAGCCTAGAGGATGAATAAAGCGATATGGGTTTTGATTGACAGGCTGACCAAGTCGGCTCACTTCATACCCATTCCAAATACAACCAATGTTGAGGATTTGGGATGTATCTATGTGGAATAGATTATTAATTTGCACAAAGTTCAATATGCTATATTCTATGATAGGGATCCTAAATTTACTTATGTTTTTAGAGAGTCCTTTAGAATGCACAGTGGTATCAGGTTTATTTGAGAACCACCTACCATCTATAGTCAGATGTCCATGTAGAGAGAGATATAAAAATCCTTAAAGATATGCTTCACGATTGTGCTCTTGACTTTGGTGGGGATTGGGATGATCATTTGGGGATAGTTGAGTTTTCTTATAGCACCAGTTACCAATCCATGATCAGAATGGATCCTTTTTAGGACTTGTATGGCCATCCTTGAAAATATCTCTTGTGTTGGTTGGAGATTTGTGCAAGTTCCTTAATGGACATAGATTGGTTCAAGAGGTAATAGCTATGATTGGGTTGATTTGTCTGAAAATATTGATATCATTGAGCTAGTATAAGTCTTATGTTGATCATCACCAAAGGCCTTTTTAATTTTTTTTTTGGTGACTAGGTGTTCTTGATAGTTTCATGTCAGTTGGGTCATCAATTACTTGGGAGGAAAGGGAACCTTTCTCCTAATTTTTTGGGACATTTTGAGGTTGTTGAGAAGGTAGGGAAAGTTTCCTACCATATATAACTACCAACACAACTAGCATCAATACATAATGTGTTCAGTGTATCAAAACTGAGAAATTATCACTCTGATTCATCTCACATTTTGAGCTGGAGTGATCTCGATATTGAACCTGATTTATCCATGATAGGGTGTCTAGTCAGGATAGTTTATTTGGAGACCAAGGTACTTCATGGGAGGACAATACCATTGGTTCATGTGCTTTGATAGCATGGTTATCATAATCAAGCGACGTGGGAGTGTGATTATGATGTTCAACCTTAGTGGACTGAATTGTTTGATAAAGTCATCTTGAGATTGTTATTGAGGAAGAGAAGTCCATAGAGGGGGAGAATTTTAATATCCTTTTTTACAATGATAAGAAACACTCTTATTTTAAATTATTAATATATTAAGTGGGAAAAAAATAATTTATCAGTGAAATAATTTAATAAATGTGTTAATGTCCTAAAATTCTAGTTAACATCTTAAAAAATTCAATTACATATTTTTGGAGTTTGACACTGAGTTATTGTGATATTTCAGGACCCGCAAAGGTTCTATGAAGACTAAAAAAATATTAAATATATTATATTAGGCACACATTTTTTCTTCAAAATAATTGAATAACTCAAAAATGGTATGTCTTATAAGAAATATGAGACCACCGATAGTTTCTTGACACACTGTTTACCCTAGGTGGGGTGTAACATTTATATGCAACATACATTTGGTTTCCTCACTCATAAAAAATAAATGATTTATATTGAATTAACTTCAATACATTTTTTAAATAATAAATTATTAATATCTCTAAAATGGTGCATCAAATGAAAAATATGAGACCACCTTTGGGTCTGGAATGGGGTGTTTACAATAAGAACGATGTAAATTTTTCACGCAAGGGAAATTTCGTCAGGTCGGTAATTAATTTAATTTATTTTATAATTATATTAATTAATTTATTATTTAATTATCAAAATAATAAAAAATGTGTACTGTTCATCATCTCCCCATAATGGTTTTCCTCTATATTTGAAGCCCAAAGATATTTTAAACCTTGAATCTGGACTGTTTTGGTTGATTAAAATTTAGAAACGCATTAAGTAGTGGAAATTAATCATTCCATAGTCAAATGTTTTGTGATTAATAGATTAAAAATGAGGTTTATTTATTCTATTTCATAATCCTATATAACGCATTGGATAAACAATATAAACTAGTTGATCCTCCTCAAAATTTCATAAACTAGGCCGAAACACCACAATTTGTGAAGCAGTCTGACTCCCCTTATGTGGTGGTAGTCTTATTCCTCCCTCAACCCATGAACAACATATGTTTTTAATTTGGTTTTATTTATTTAATTATATTTTTCTACTTATTTTTTTCTGTTTATATGCATTTTAATGAAAAAAGGGGTTAAAGAAGGTAATAAATAAATATAATAGAATTTAACCTTTAGAATAAAACGATACTCAAAAAAATTATCAAATGATAAATTTTTATTATCAAAAGATATATATATATATATATAATTTTATAATCACATTAATAATAATTTTATTAAAATAAAATCATCAATATGTATTGGAATGAACTATCCAGGTTATTTTTTTTAATATGTAGGCAATATTTTTCTTTTGTTCTTCCCCCGAATTTCCTTACTCTCAATCGAGATCCATTCCTAGGAAATTTTGGATCCCTCCAAACCTTCCTGGTCATTTCTATATACGTTTGATATTTGTTCTTGTCATAGTGTGAATTTTCAGTCTCTGGTTCTAAATCCAGTTTCTTGGTTGAGTTTTGAGGTCTTCCGTCCTTCATGCACATTGGTAGGTTTCATTGAGGGCATTAGGTTTTCATGATAAAGGTAGGTGGTTCTGTCACGATTCCTAAATTATATTAACCCTAATTTATTTTTTTAAGTTTCAATTGTTTTAATTCAAATTCAATTGGATAAATATGAATCTTATATCTTTCAATTGATTTGATGGAAAAATCCAATTTAGGTGAATTGAGATTTTTGGGGAAAATGAGTTTTTAGGATGGAAATTTGAATTTGTGAGATTAAAATTTTAAAAAATTAAATTTTGGTTTTTAAGGAAATAGAAGAAACTAAAATTTTGATTTTAATTCTAGAAGTTAATATGATTGATATTTTTTAAACTCCCTATCCCAGTGAATTGGGGGCTTGCAATGAAATTGTTGGAATTTATTAAATTGTGGAAAAGGGATTAAAAATGTTTTTATAGAAGCCCAATGGTTTTATCTTGTTAAAAATGAATGGTTTTTATTAAAACCTATTTTTGTTTTAAATTGAAAATTGCCATTTAAATGGAAGAATGAAATTTAATGTTATTTTAATATGTCTTAAAATAAATGTACCATCATTGATTGTGTAAGATAACATGCAATCCTTAGGTAGTGTGTGATTTATTTGGACACACTCTACAACTATACAACATTCGAAATCATAAATGTAGCAGGTCGCATCCCTTAGGCAACGGTGATGAGTCCTCTCTGACTGGTGTCCAGAAGACATGTGTGTACACATATTGTCGTGATCACTTAAAGAGTGTGGAGTCCTATAGCCTAGAACAAAAGTACCTATTTGGAAGATAACCATGTTTCTCTCTGGTTTATATTTGAGATATCAATGTATGTGAATACTATTAAACTATGTTACATGCAATTTTCAATTTATATAAAATGTTTTATTTATTCCATTATTTTAGAGATATTCTCTCTATTGTAAAGTAAATCTAGGGTTTAAAGTATTATTCCATCATTTGAACTGTATAACTTTTTTTTTAAATATTCATTGAAATTTCAAACCTATTTTATTTTAAAATTGTAATATTTACTTAGTTAATTTATTATTGAAATTTTTATGGAATATTTTATGAAATCCTACTAGGCTTTGGCTCACACCCTACTTTTTCCTTTGGGTGTTAGTAGAATTTCTCCTTCCAGGTTTGAGCAAGGAAAAAAGACCTCTTGGAGGAGGATCCGACTATTAAACCTTGGACTTTGTGAGTTGTGTGCTTAGGGACCGTGGGATATTTTCCCTATTTTTGTACCTAGGTTGTAGTACATTATACTTGTTTATGGCCTGCTGTATTTTGATACATTACTCCCAGTGAAATTTCTTTTGATATGCATACTATCTTGTAACATTTATTTTTGCATTATTAGTGAAAAAAAATGTTCCCACTCTCGGTTTTCATGATACCAGGTGCTAGTCACTGACCCATGGGGATTGATAATACCCATCAGGATATTATAGGTCCATATCAGTTATCGGGTTACCAGGGTACCTAAGCTAGTTTGTGACAATATCCATTATATTAGAGCTATGTAAGAGAAGAATCTTTTCAATGAATTATTGTCACATGGAATTTTAGGGGTGAATTAGGGGATCCAAGTGGATTCATTATAATTTGGGTTTATGGATTTGGAGGCAATATAAAATTTTATTATTGATTTCACACTTTTACTTCACTTTTAGGGTATTTTATTAGTATCTTTTCTTATTTTAAATGTCATATCATGCATAATGTGTATTTTTTCCTATTTTAATTTGGATATATAATAATTTATTATCATTTACTAGACTGATATTTCTTTTATATATAAACCTCATGCTAAAATATTTATAGAATCTTGGCTTAGGAGTGTTGATTAGTTGGAGGAAAATCATTTCCCAATTTTATTTTTTATCACATGGAATAAATTTTCAAACTTTTAGGATTATGGGGGCCTAATTATGGTTATATAATATTCTATTTTATCTTTTTTGAGTTGAGGGGTGAGATATTGGGAAAAAATGTAATAAATTGTATCTTTTTTGTTTTATTTATCTAATAAATTGAGATAATATTTATATAAACTCATGAAATGATTTTTAAAAGTAATTTTTAACATATTTAAAATTAACAATGAGTTATTGGGCTATGAATGTATACTAAGAGGCTTTTAAACTACATATATATTTTCATTAGAGGTATTTCTTACTTTTGTACTTGGTCAAGGACAATGGTGTACTTTTTATGTAATGAAGGAAATCGTGGATAGGAAAAATATCTTGTATAATGATTTTTCAAAATATTTTTGGTTTTAATAATTATATATATTTAAGAATATATTTTTTTGAAAATAAATGAACTATGTATATTTCAAAATTGTTTTTCTCAAAAATGATTAATTAAATTGAATAGTTTTTGACTTAGAAAGGATAACTTGTATTGTTAATATTACATTTTTGGGGGTTGTCTTGGAAAAGTATTATGACAATCTTTTGATACTTATTTCTTTTTTAATTCAATGAAAATATTTTTGAGAGTATATAAACTCTGCAAATTCTTGAATTGCTGCTTGGGTTAATGTTTATTGCTTTGGAACTTTTGAACCATGATCCCAAGGAGACCTCATCAGAATATATAAAAGAAAAAACATAACTACTCAATATATACATTATTTATATAAAATATTACATTTGTAGGACACCCAATACCTTTTAGGTTTAAAGTTTTAGAGGATTAGGAAAAACCCTTACATAAAAAAACCATCAAAAAAGAAAAAAATTCCCATTAAACCAAAATCATCTATTGATACATATTCTTCACAAAATGATAAAACCACACCTATAATTATTATCTAGTTTTCAAAATCTCCCAAAAAAGTCCCCACATTTTATAACCTTCTAGATAAATCATATAATATAATCTTCTTCATTTACCTTTGTAATGAAAACATATGAAATGGTGAGATCAAACACTATATAAGGGTAAATAAAAGTAATGAAAAAAAAAGATCATAAGTGGCCATGAAAAAATATTATGACCATGATACCATAATAAAAATGCATGTTCATAACATAATAGAAAATGAAAAATTATATATAGATCATAAATCATGATTCATAGAATAAATATTCAGTTATAATATATCAAATATTACATATGATTGTGGAAAAATGTGTCAATAATCATGAGACTTGAAAATGTAACATAGGAATAAGAATGCATAATGTGATTTTGGAACATACATAAGCATAGAAAATCATTTCTTATGTCGTGACTTAATACTAACACTATAGTCACATAATGAACAAGGTACCATAGTGGATAAGGTTACTCCCAAGACCCTTACTTGTAATCTCATGAGATATAAATATGTTCCCAATTCATTCAAATACTATTTAATTTAGGGAGAACACATCAAATAATTAACTACAATATAAATCAGTGGTGCATGAAAAAATTAATAATTCGATCATATCACAATTATCCCGTGATAAATAAATAGTTTTCATGATTATATTAAAAAATGATCAGTAGGCATACCAAGAACAAAGGTGGATAATATCATTAAGTTATATACATAGTAAATCAACAGAAACATTAATAGATGTTGATAATTATGAGAAATACATTTTTATAAGATATTTATAAAACATCCTAAAAAATATGAATAAATAAGACGTACTTCTGATAAATTACAATTGAAAATAAAATATTTTATAAAATAGTTAAAATAGTAATTACATTGGAAAAACATGAAAGCATTGAGATAATGTTTCTTAAAAAACTAAAGGACATGGATGGAAAATAAATTTATATGAAAAATGTTAAAAATTATGACTCTGTCCACACTTTTTTATAAAATACAAATCAATAAAAAAGGGAATCATGCATAATTTTTTTAAAATATCATTTTCAAAATCGTTTAAATAAGTTAAAATTTTATTGAAAATGAATGTGACAAATCGTATAATAATATATAATGTTATCAAGAAAAATAACTTAATGAATATTTTCATGGACGAAATATATTCCCAACCAAAAAGAAGAGTTAAGTTGAGATCCACTTATAGAAAACCTTTCAATTGAGTTGAAAAAATAGGCATTTGAAATGGTAAAAATATAGGAAAACCCAAGAAATAACTAGAAGATAGTAAAATAAATGTGTTTTAAGATATAATAAAAATCATTTTCCATGTATATTAAATCATACATATAAGATGTCAATTATAATGTGATATTAGAAAAGAAACCGTTATCGACTAAGTAACTTTTGAGTTGAAATACCTCCAAAAAGAAATAACTAAATATCCCTATAGATACCCTGATTCAATGTGATTTTATGATAAAATAATTTTATGGGGGAAATTAGTACACTATATAATGTAAAATATGTTCAAAATAAGAAACATATTTGAATTAAAGGGAAATTCTAGAGAAAAAACCTATACACAGGTCACATTTTACTATTTAAATATCAATAAAAATAGGTATTATGAAAAAGAAATAAATTATTCTAGAAAAACATATTAATTAATATATAATACTATCTTATGGTAGAGTGTACTCAACTTATATGAATGATTTTAAAGGAGAAATATTACTTCTCAATGTAATGAAATTGAGTTGACAAAAACTCTTATGAATTAGGTAATTTATGAGTTAAAGGAAAAGGATGGAAGAGCATAAATGAAATTAAAATACCAAATAATAACTAACAATTTATGTTATAAGAATTAAATGGGGTTTTATTTACACAATATAAAATTAAATTCATACATAATATGAAGCATTTATCAAAAATAAAAATTGAGACTGAGACACCTTACCTCGAACCCTGCTTGATCCAACATAATTTAACATCATATATATTTAAATATGAATCATTAATAATATATTTCATAACATTATTCATTTTTATCACATTTAATATTAATCATATATATTCATTTATTACATTGTTATTACTATTTTTTTGTTTATATTGATTATCAGTTGTTAGTATTCTTTACCATTACTTGTCTATTTTCAAATGAAATACATAATTATATGTTATTTAGTTAATCATATAAAAAAATTCATCTTAGTGGAATAGTATTTCTCTAAAGATCTATGAATATCTTGATTAATTCTGTCGGAGTTTTATATATGATCTGTGAAGTTGAAACATATAATTTACTTTTATTAATAAATTTAAGGAACAAAAGGTGGTATATTTTTAATGAGTATAATATTAATTTTAAATTTCCAAAACCATTAATAAAACACTATTTCTTTATTAATATCATATTTTAATAATAATTATTTTTTCATATCCATCCATGACAATAATTTTAGCATCACCCATCTAGGTAGTTAAACTGACCCAAATAAGAATGTGTTTTAATTAGTGGATGTGACATATTTTGTGATGGTTTTACTAA
The DNA here is from genome assembly GCA_963277665.1 of Viscum album. Classification (NCBI taxonomy): domain Eukaryota; kingdom Viridiplantae; phylum Streptophyta; class Magnoliopsida; order Santalales; family Viscaceae; genus Viscum; species Viscum album. Next base: position 246,474,125 of record OY728167.1, read on the forward strand.
AATATAATTATTAAATAACTATAATATTATTATTTATATTTTATTAATGTGATGAATCCTAATTTTTGAGGTTTTTAAGATAAAAATAAATGAAAATGTCGGATAAGAATTCATTACTTACTAAGAAGAAATTGTATCATCCCTTAGAATCCTTCTTTTTTGTATAAATTAGTTAATTATCATGAGAAAAAAAGATAAAAACATAGATGAGGATTATTATAAATCTAAATATGTTAGATTATAAATAGTATTTTTTATTTTAATTATGGTTTGTAAGGGGTATAGGAAGGGTTCTTTTATATGTGAGAAGGGACAACATTTTTTAACAAAGTAGTGATTATTTTATTATTTAGACCAAAGACAATGATTAGTATTGATTTGCATGAAATTTATTTGTTTTGACTAAAAAATGGAGGATTATTTTATATTAAATATATTACACAACCTAATGGTGTCTTTTGAGTACTTAATTAATGGAATATGTCCAAAAATATATTTTTAAAAATAAAATATAACATATGTTACAAAATTTCAAACATAACCTCTTAAATTAAAATTAATATTTATGAATTAATTATTTAACTCCTTGATAATTTTTTCACTGAATAATAATTTTGTAATCAAATTTATAGCCCAATGGTGTTATAAATGGTATTTTATTCATGAAAACTGTATATTTTAATATTCATCAAGAAATCAACTTCTTCAGAAAAGTAGAAAATATAAAACCCTATGATATTTTTTACATAATAAATCAAAACATTAAATACACCTTATAAAAATAAAATTCAGAAACATTAAAATTTAAATTTCTAATTAAAAAACAAAATATAGTGAAAAAATATTCATATTCAAAATATAACTTTTCAGACATAAGTGTTCTTAATGTTATTTTATATATATTATAAATAAAATGAGTTGAAAATTATTTTTTTATAAATTGAAAAAATTTAGCAGAGTATTCTTTTAAAATTGGTCATTTTAATTTATTGAGATAAAAATACACTATAGTTAGTATTTTTCTCAAAAAAGGTTTTTTAACATTAAATGATTTTATCATTATTAACAACTAATTTATAATGATTTCATTGTTTTTTTCAATTTATTATTTCAATAAGAATTTTTTAATTAAATTTTATTCCATAAATATTAGAAATTTTTCTTTTAAGAAAAAAATATAACACATGGGAAAATAATTTAAAAACTATTTAATTTTTAAATAAAACCCCATGTTATTGTTTCATACCTCAGTAAAATTATTACTAAAACTTTAATATTAGAAAATATCAATATTAATTCATGTAATTAACCGGAATGTTAATTTATAACAAATCTAATAATTCTTTAATTCTTTAAATATAACAATTATGTTGTCTTATGAAGAAACAAAATTAAAACATTTCAAATCATCAGAATATAATTTATTATATAAAATATTTTGGTGATATCAACTCATTATTAAAATAAAAAATTATAAAATAAATATAAATTCATTAGATGAATATTAATGAAATTTATTTTTATTAAAAATACACAGGTTTTTACATTCTCCACCCATAGATAAATTGTTTGATCATTATTTTAACTCATTTATAAGAATGCCTATATTCCATTATTATGCATGTAAAGATCTGGAAATCCCATGGAATTTTTTTTAAATACATGGAATTTTTACAAGTTCGCGAAAATTTACGGCACTTGATTCCAAGGCTCCGTGTGCCCAGAATCACTTTTTGAAATTTTGTTCAGGTACGTTCAGTAAACGTAAGAGTGGGATTTTATAACTTTTGAATCGGTGCTCAGAACTGAAATCCAAAGTCACCATTGAACTCGCAGCGCTGGTATTCACTTAAGAAGACTTTCACCGCGATTAAAAATGGTCGAGAATAAAAGTTTGTTTTTGGATTTTTATAAAAAATAATAAAATAAAGTATACTACACTTTATTTTATTTTAAGCTGCCATGTGTGTGATTGTTGGTTAGAACCTCCTCTTGGGAGTTGGAGGCGGGACTGCCACACCATAACCTCCCATGAGAGGTTATGGTGGTGGGGCCCACCCAAACATAACCTCCCATGAGAGGTTACGTCATGGGGACCACACGAGACTAAAACCCCCCAATTAATGGGAGGGTGGAAAATCTCCCAACTCCCCTCATTAATGAGGGGGGAGTCCCTTGACCTCCTCTACCATTAATTGGTGCCACCTCCCTTCTTAATTAATTGTACAACGCATAATTTATTATGCCAATCCTCCACATTTATTGATGGAGCCAATTAATTTATTTCCCCCTTATTGAACTCTATGACAATGGAATAATAGATAACCAATCTATTATTTTTGTTGGCATTATTCATTTTGGCGGAATGGAGGAAGAGGAGAGCTACGGAAAAAAGATCTCAATGAAGAACGAGGAACCTCATCTTCCAAAAAAGAACAAAGAATGCCAGAAACCTTCTTTGACTTCCTCCCTCGGATCCTACCAACATGGAGTGTCTTCCACGACCGATGCAGCCCGAGATTTGGAGTGTGTGATGAACGTGGTGAATGACGATCTTCGTCGTCTTCTTTCTGTAACTCCGTCAACGAACGTTGAATGACGAATCAAAGGTAGGGGGTTTATTGCTTGATTTTATTATACCCTTTTCTTATCTTCTTCACCGGAAAAAAAGGGATTATTGCAGACATGTTAATGATCATCTTCTTCTCATGTTTAGCCAAATGATACCTCCCTAAACGCAGAGGGTGTGGGACAACATAACATCGCCCAAAATCATCCATAGTCTTCTATTTTCTTGTGGTATTCTACGACACTGCGATGCGGTGATGAAGACGAAGGCAGTGCTACCTGCGGCCTCCACGAATCTCGTCGCCCCAATGGCGCACTGAAGCTTCCGGTCGAACACCACCAGCACCCTTCCCGGCGCACGGCCCGCCTACCTGTGACCCCCCGGCGCCCCCGCGGCCTCCCTCCCCCCCCCCCCCCCCCCGCGGCCTGCCCTGCCGGCACACCCGCGGCTTGCTGTCCCCCCCCCCCCCCCCCCCGGCCTGCCTGGCGCCTTGCCGGTGCCCCCACGGCCTGATCGCCCCTGCCAGCCCCATGCCCGGTGCCCCGTCATCGCCCCCACGGCCTACCCAGCCCCTGTCGCACCCTGCCCGGTGACCTTCCGGTGCCCCTGCAGCCTCCCGGGGCCCGGCGCGCCCTGCCCGGTGACCCCATAGCCTGCCGGGTGCCCTTCTGGTGCCCCCATGGCTTGCTTAGCGCCCTGTCGCAGCCTGCCAGGCTACCCCTGAGCCGACCTCTTCACGGGTTGCCCCGAATCCGCTACCCCAAAGCCGACCTCCACGTGACCCACGCCCTCCTGACTGATCCAGCTTCTTGGATCTCTCACGCCCTTCGGGTCGAGCCACGCCGGGTCACACCCTCACAACACTCCAGGCCGAACTAGCCCCGAGCTCGGGCCAAACCGCCCCCGCAGTTCCCTGGGTCGGGCCCAGCGAACCGTGCCAAACTTAGCGTGCTGACCCACCCAACGGGCCATGTCACACCCAGCAAGTCTTACCGGGTCAACCTAGACCTAGTTGGTCCAGACGAGGTTGGGCCGAGTCGGTCTGACCGGGTCGGACCAGACCTGGGCCCACTTTTGACCACAACACCTTCTGGTCCATATCATGGGTACCCGACATCCGTTTGACAAACCGTCAATGACGCTGGTATTCTTGGAGAGAAACCATCCCTTTTAGAATACCCCACTGGAGTTCGGGGTATATTTTACTTACAGTCAGTCGGATCGTACACAAATCCAATCGGGTCATCGGGACTAAAAGACTAATAACTCACAGACGGAGCGTCTGATCGACGCGCCCTCTGATGCGTTGAGACCCCTATGACATGGCGGACCTTTGAGACACTTCTATGTGAGAGTTCGTGACAGTTGGAGTATTGAAAAGTAGCTCGTGGAGAGGATCCTTCCAAAGGAGAGCTGATAGAGTATGGAGACCTAGCAGTTGGATGAGACCTGATGACTACTTGACCGATTCAACTCAGAGTGACTTGAATAGCCCAGTGGGGAGCGCCTCTGTGTGAGCGCGGAATACCCACGGTGGGGAGCACCTCTGTGTGAGAGAAATAGACCCATGGTACTCGACAGAAGGATTACCTCAGCAGCCTACTAGGGGGAGCACCTCTATGTGAGCGCGGAAGACCCGTGGTGGGGAGTGCCTCTGTGTGAGCACAGCAAACCCACGGTACTCGATAGGAGGAGTACCTCTGTAGTCCCAGGATAGTGGGAAGCACCTCTGTGTGACGCGGCAGGCCCACTGTACTCGATAGAGGAGGAGTACGCCACCAGCCATGGTTTTGATTATAAAAAATCCTTGTTTGAGCTAATTCAACGACTTTTTTGATTTCCTCATGACTGAGATGGGTTACTAGATAACTTAGGTATATGTATGGGCATATACCTAAGTATTTGTTATCCATTGATTTCATACTTTGTGTTTATCCTTTTTGGATTTTGTGAGACCTTGAGGGTCTTGGGGTCCCTACTGAGTATCGTTATACTCACCCCTACACGGGTATTGCCTGCACCTCCATGTGTTGGTTATAGACGAAGAACATCACTGACTGAGGCAGAGAGTAGCAGGATTGGATAGTACCCAGAGTTGGACCACTCGGTGTGACGATACACGGAGGAGACAGACGTACGGGAGTGCTAAAGAGGCCATCTATACCTACCCTTCAGGTAGGAACCCCGGAGTACGACCCAGTAGCTATTTTAATTTTCTTCTATTGTACTTTCTTTCAGTTGTACTTGTAATTTCCCGTTGGGCTTGTATTTTCAGCCCCTTTTTCTTTCCATCACTTATTTTTTATATAGTTTTACTTAGTTCTTTGCTTCCAGTTGTGTACTCTGATGTGTTTGTTTATAGTTATAAAGGCAATGCCTTCCCAGTTTAGGGATTTGTGCCTTTTTTTCTAGTTTCCAGCCCCTGGCCTATGGAAGGTGGGCTTGGGTTTTTCACAATACGGGCCCTGAGTGACGGGTCATGACAAATTGGTATCAGAGGATTCGGTACTACCGCAGAACGTGGAACTCTGATATTTCTTTTCTGTGAAGAAATAGTGTTACGGGTACTATGTGTGGTTTTCATTTCAGGGAGTCTAGTGTTGGTGCGGGCAGCCGACGTATCCATACACTAGGGCCCTGACTTCTGATTTCCGACTCAGTGCACGAAAACACAGATTGCGTGCGTGTTTCCAAAAGTTTTCTTTAAGTCAAATCAACCAGGTCACCTCACCAGGTATAATATTTTGACCATGTCACATCTATTTCTTTCAGGATGCCTCCCCACAGACGACCAGTTAGAGCCCCGAGAGTTGTATGTCCTGACTGCCCACCGAGCGACGAGGCCTCGGTGCAGGGCCCTTTACTAGCGGAGGCACTAGCGGTACTACTTCCTGTTGGCCCACCAATGCCACCATCCCCAACAATAGACGATGCACGTTGCTTGAGCGAGTTGCACGAGTTCCAATGCCAGAGGCCACCCATGTTCAGGGGAGATACGGACCCACAGGCAGCTAAAGATTGTCTGAAGGCTGTGGTGAGAGTCTTCAGACGAGTAGGGACACCAACATACTTCATGGTGATCCTTGCCACGAGTCTCCTTCAGGCGGTAGTAGGCAGATGGTGGAGCATGATGCTCCAGGTGCATGATGAGGTGATGCTACTCTAGGCAGACTTCGAGAGCCTGTTTCTGGAGGAATTTGTCCCAGACACTCTCCGCGCAGTGTGAATACAAGAGCTACTGCATCTTCAGTAGGGTAGCATGACGGTGGCGCATTACTCAGAGAGGTTCACCGGCCTCTTGCACTACTCCAATGATATGGTACGAGACCCATTCTTCAGGTCCAGGACCTTCGAGCAGGGGATCAGGTGAGAGATCAGAGCATCAATGATCTCCCTCAGCATCCCGACGTAGGAGGGGGTGTTAGAGATAGCCCTCCTAGTGAAGATTGTTCTTGCTGAGCAGTCACCAGTAGTGAGACCCGCTACTAGCTTCCACGCAGTGGAGTCTTCGGCAGCTGGCAGTAGACAGATGTCACAGAGGTCCAAGAGGACCAGACCTACAGGTGGTTGACCGCATGACTCAGGATCTGTAGTGCGGGGCACACAGAGCAGAGACACACATTCCAGTAGCAGCCAGTGTTACTCATGCGGTAGGCAGGGTCACATGGCTCGTGACTGTCCGACCCACCGTTCAGATGATCACCAGATAGTTTAGGTACCTCCAAGATAGAGGCAGAGGTATGAACGAGGTCGTCCACAGGGAGGAGGTAGACATGGTAGAGGATCTGGACATGCATCTGGTGGTGGATAACGTTACGAGGTGTTACCACCACCACCACCAGGAGGTCAGCCCCAACCACGTAGAGCAGGTGGACAGGGTAGAGCTCAGCTCCAGGCAGCTAAGGCCTACGATCACGGTGCTCCAGAGATGATTTGAGGTAAGATATATGTCTACTCCACTATAGTTGCAGTTCTTATAGACACATGTGCTAGTCCCTCTTTCCTAGCCACTACCCTCGTTCGGAGCTCGGAGATTCCAATGGAGCCATTGGCTTCATCCTTACGGCTAGAGACCCCTACGAGAGCAGACTCGATGATTAAGCACTGGTGTCGATAGTGTGATATTAGTCTAGGAGGTGAGAGCTTCGGCTGGGATATCCTCATAGAGGCATCGAGGCCTTATAATTTCATCTTGGGTATAGACTAGTTATCTACAGTCCATGCTCAGATTGACTGTATTAGGAAAAAAGTGCGGTGTGTCCGCACGGATGGGACCAGGTTTACCTTCACTGGTGAGAAGTGAACCTTCTCAGCATAGGATAGACTTACTCATAGGAGGGTGCAACTGATCACTCATCAGTTGGCCTACCTTACCCTCAGAGCAGTTGATGTGGAGAGTCCGAGCTATCCTATAGTGGTGGACTAGTACGTGGATGTTTTCCCTGATGAGGTTCCAAGACTACCTCCTCGTGGAGAGATGGACTTCTACATTGACCTGTACCCTAGGATGACACTGATATCTACTCCATCATATCGGATAGCTCCCGCTGAGCTTCGTGAGCTGTGGGTACAGCTAGAGGACTTGCAGGGGAAGGGATTCATCCGGCCTAGCGTTTCTCCCTAGTCAGACCTGATTATATTTTCCAAGAAGGAGGATGAGAGATTGAGGCTCTGTGTCAACTACTATTTCCAAAACCAGGTCACCATGAAGAAAAAGTACCCACTCCTAAGGATTAATGACTTCTTTGATCAGCTGAAGGAATTATGATGGTTCTTGAAGATAGAGCTCAGAACAGGCAATCACCAGCTCAGAGTTCGAGACGAGGATGTGCAGAAGACAACATTCATGTGTCGGTACAGCCACTATGAGTTCTTGGTTATGCCCTTCAGCATAACCAACGCTCTAGTAGTATTCATGGGACTCATGAACAGGATCTTCCAGCCATACCTCGATCTCTTTTTCATAGTCTTCATCGATAACATTTTGATCTACTCGACTACTGCGGAGGATCAAGCCTACCATTTGCGGGTAGTACTGGACACACTCTGAGAGCACCAGCTTGATGGTAAGCTCTTGAAGTGCCATTTTTGGATTCGATAGGTTCACTTCTTGGGACACGTCATCTCGGAGGCTGAAGTTGTAGTGGATCTAGTGAATATTGAGGCGGTACTTTCTTGGGAGCCACCAAGGAGTGTGACGGGGGTACAAAGTTTCCTGGGTTTGGTTGGATACTACCGGAGATTCGTGCCAGGCTTCTCCAAAGTTTCAGCACCACTATCAACCTTGAAGAAGAAGGGGAAACCATTCGTGTGGTCGGAGAGATGCCGACAGAGATTCCAAGAGCTAAGGCAGAGGCTGACTACTCCCCCCATCTTGAGGCTTCTAGAGGAAGGAGTTGGGTACGTAGTTTACTGGGATGCATCTGGGACTGGACTCGGGTGTGTCTTGATGCAGGAGCGAGCAGAGATCACGTATGGTTCTCAGCAGCTGAGACAACATGAGCAGAACTACGCTACCCATGACCTGGAGTTAGCAGCAATGGTCATTGCCTTGATTATATGGCGACACTATCTGATGTGCGAGTGTTTTACCTTGTACTCTAATGACAAGAGTCTCAGGTATATATTTTCTCTGAAGGACCTGAACCTGAGATAGTGACGTTTGCTTGAGTTCCTCTATGACTATGAATTCGAGATAGTCTATACTTCTGGTAAGGGGATCTTTATTGCAGATGCGCTCAGCAGGAAGACTGGTATACAACTACTAGGAGAGGAAACAGAGCAGCTAGCTGCTTTGAAGATATCCATTATGGATAAAGACAGATCAGCCTTTCTACAGTCTCTTATAGTCACTCCCCCACTCCTTCAGTGAGTCAGGTAAGCACAGCACGGGGATGCTGACTGCGAGACAGGATGTGCTCAGATATCCACAGGGTATGCACCTGATGGAATTTCTGAAGGTGGGGAGCACGTCATCCTTTTCAGAGGATGTACCTTGGTACCAGTGGCACTTCATGAGGAAGTGTTGAGGGAGTTCCACACATCCCCATTAGCGGTACATCTAGGAGTGGTGAAGATGTATCAAGAACTCAGACGATAGCACTGGTGGCCAAGTATGAAGAAGGTAGTAGCGACGTTTGTCTCACGGTGCCTCACTTTCCAACAAGTGAAGGCAGAGCACCAGGTACCAGTAGGCTTGGATCATACTTTAGAGGTCCCAGAGTGGAAGTGGTATGGGATATCCATGGACTTCATGATGGGTCTTCCACGTACATCCAGGGGTCACAACTCGATTTGGGTGATCATCGAAAAACACACCAAGTCGGCCCACTTCCTACAGATCAGAGAGAAGGGTTCAATAGATATCTTGGGATGCCTCTATGTGCAGGAGATTGTGCAACTACATGGAGTACCTTCCTCTATTGTCTCCGACTTTGATGGGCGGTTTACTTCCCAACTATGGAAGGGGTTATAGGAGGCTTTCGGGACGCAGCTACATCTGAGCACCGCCTTCTATCCTCAGACGGATGGTCAGACTGAGCGGACTATTCAGACACATGAGGACATGCTCCGTGCTTGGTTCCTCGACTTTGGATGCAGCTGGAAGGGTCACTTACCCTTGGTGGAATTTCCAACAACAATAGTTACCACTCCACCATAGCGATGGAACCTTTCGAGGCAATGTACGGGCAACCTTGCAGATCACCCTTGTGCTGGATAGACCCTGGGGAGTCAGCACTAGTGGGACCAGAGATGGTATAGGCTACCACAGAGAATGTGCATATCATCCAAGAGCAGATGAAGACTGCACAAAGTAGCAGAAGTCATATGCTGACAGGAGATGGAGGCCTCTGGAGTTCGAGGATGGCGACCACATCTTTCTACGGGTATCACCTCGATGAGGTCTACGGAGATTTGGCCGAGGAGGCAAGTTATCTCCGAGGTTCATCAGACCTTTCCAGGTCCTCAGCAGATTAGGTGAGGTGGCTTACCACCTAGCTCTTCCACCTCAGTTGCATCGGGTGCACGACGTCTTCCACGTATCCCAGCTGAGGAGATACGTGCACGACCCTTCACACATCATTGACCATGGAGAGCTGGACGTCGACGATGGGGAGACTTTTAAGGATGTTCTAGTGGAGATTGAGGATCGATAGGAGCGGGTCCTGCATGGATGGTTGATACCTATGGTGCGCGTTCGCTGGTAGCACAGGAATCTCCAAGAGAGAACATAGGAGAGGGAGGCTCAGATACGTGCTCAGTACCCCCATTTGTTCCCTTAGTTTGAGTTGTAGCATATGGGGATGTAAATCCCTAAGGTGGGGAGAATGTAATGACCCAGAAATCCCGTATAATTTTTTTTAAATACATGGGATTTTTACGAGTCTGCAAAAAATTTACGGTGCTTGATTCTGAGGCCCGGTGTGCCCGGAATCATTTTCTGAAGTTTTATTCGGTTATGTTCAGTAAACGTACGAGTGGGATTTTATAACATTTGAACTGGAGCTCGGAACTGAAATTTGAGGTCATTGTTGAACTCAAAGCGCCGGTATTCTCTTAGGAAGTCTTTCACCACGACAACAGATGGTCGAGAATAAAAGTTAGTTTTTGGATTTTTATAAAAAATAATAAAATAAAGTGTACAACACTTTATTTTATTTTAAGATGCCATTTGTGTGATTGTTGGTTATAACCTCCACTTGGTAGTATGAGGTGGGACCGCCTCACCCTAACCTCCCATGAGAGGTTATGGTGGTGGGGCCCAACCGACCATAACCTCTCATGAGAGGTTACATCATGGGGAACACACGAGACTAAACCCCCCAATTAATGGGAGGGTGAAAAATCTCCCAACTCTCCTCATTAATGAGGGGGAGTCCCTTGACCTCCTCTACCATTAATTAGTGCCACCTCACTTTTTAATTAATTGGAAAATGCGTAATTTATTACTCCAATCCTCCAAATTTATTGATGGGGCTAATTAATTTATTTTTCCCTTTTTGAATTCTATGCCAACGGAATAATAGATAACCAATCTATTATTTTTTTCGGAATTATTCATTTTGGTGGAACGAAGAAAGAGGAGAGCTATAGAGAAAATCTCCCAATGAAGAATGAGGAACCTCATCTTCCAATGAAGAACAAAGAACTCCAACAACATTCTTCGACTTCCTCCCTCGGATCCTACCAATGTAGAGTGTCTTCTACGGCCGACACAGCCCGGGATTGGGAGTGCGTGACGAACGCAACGAACGATGATCTTCATCGTCTTCTTTCTGAAACTCCGTCAACGAACGTCGAACGAAGAATCAAAGGTATGGGGTTTATTGCTTGATATTATTATACCCTTTTCTTATCTTCTTCATTGGATAAAAAGGGATTGTTGCAAACGTATTAATGATCATATTCTTCTCATGTTGAGCCAAATGATACCTCCCCAAACGCGGAGGTTGTGGGCCAACATAACATGGACCGACATCCTCCATTGTCTTCTCTTTTCTTGTGGAGTTCTACAGAATGGTGATGAGGTGACGGTGATGAAGGCGGCAATGATGAAGACCGCACTACCCGCAGCCTCCGCGAATCGCACCGCCCCCACGGCGCACCAATGCTCCAGGTCGAACACCGTCGTCACCCTACCCAGCACGCGCCCCGCCTACCTGCGACCTTCTGACGCCCTGTCGGCACCCTGTTGGTGCCCCTGCGGCCTGCCTGGCCCCTGCCGGCCCCCCCAAGGCATGCCCGGCCCACTGCTGGCGCCCCCGCGGCCTACCCAGTGCCCTGTTGGCGCCCCCGCGGCCTGCCCGGCGCCCGGCTGGCACCCCCGCGCCCTACCCAGCCCCTGTCGTGCCCTGCCCAGCGACCTTCTGGCGCACCAGCGGCCTCCCGGCGCCCTGTCGTGCCCTTCCCGGTGCCTTTGTGGCCTGCATGGCGCCCCCACGGCTTGCTCGGTGCCCCCACGGCCTGCTCGGTGCCCTGCCGCGGCCTGTCCGGCCGCCCATGTGCCACCCTCCGCACGCGCCACCCTGAATCGGCCGCCCCCAAGCCGGCCTCCGCGCGTCCCGTGCTCTCCTGGCTGAGCCGGCATCCTGGCTCCCTCGTGACCTCCGGGACGAGCCGCGTCGGGCCATGCCCTCGCAACGTTCCGGGCTGAACTGGCCCCAAGCCCGGGTCGAACCACCCATGAAGTTCCCTCAGCTGGGCCCAGCGAACCGGCCCTATCTTAGCGGGCTGACCCACCCAATAGGCCGCGTCAGACCCAGTGAGTCAGACCGGGTCAACACAGACTAGGTTGGCCTAGACTGGGTTGGGTCGAGTTGGTTCGACCGGGTCGGACCGGACCCGAGCACACTTTTGAAAACATTACCTTCTTGGGACATATCTTCGGCACTGGATGTCTATTTGACGAACCGTCAGCGGCGCCAATATTCTTGGAGCGAAGCCATCCCTTTGAGAATATCTCACTGGAGTTCGGTTTATATTTGAGTTATGGTTAGGTTGGATCGTACACGAATCCAACCGGGCCCCTAGGACTAAAAGGATAATAACACACAGACCGGGTGTCTGATCGACACGCCATCTGGTGCATTGAGACCCCTATGACGTGGAGGACCTTTGAGATAATTCTACGTGGGACTTCATGATAGTTGGAGTATCGACCAGTAGATCGTGGAGCGAATCCTTCTGCAGGCATGCAGACAGAGTATGCATACCTAGATACTGGCTGATACCTGACGACTGCTTAACTGATTCGACTCGGAGTGACTCGACTAGCCCAGTGGGGAGCGACTCTGTGTGAGTGCGGCAGACCCATGGTGGGGAGCACCTCTATGTGAGCGTGACAGACCCACGGTACTCGATAGGAGGAGTACCTCAGCAGGCTACTAGGGGGAGCACCTCTGTGTGATCACGACAGACCCGTGGTGGGGAGTGCCTCCGTGTGAGCACAGCAGACCCATGATACTCGACAAGAGGAGTACCTTAGCAGTCCAAGGTTAGTGGGAAGCACCTCTGTGTGATGCGACAGGCCCACTGTACTCGATCGAGGAGGAGTACGCCACCAGCCATGGTTTCGATAATAAAAATCCCGGTTTGAGCTGAGTTAGTGACTTTTGTGATTTCCTCATGATTGAGATGGGTTACTAGATAAATTAGGTATATGTATGGGCATATACCTAAGTAGTGGTTATCCGTTGATTTCATTCTTTTTGTTTACCATTATTGGATTTTGTGAGACGTTGAGGGTCTCGGGGTCCCTACTATGTGTCGTTATACTCAACCCTACACAGGCTATGCCCGCACCTCTTTGTATTGGTTGCAAACGACGAACAACGCTGACTGAGGTGGAGAGTAGCAGGACTGGATGGTACCTAGAGGTGGACCACTGAGTGTGACGGTACATGGAGGAGACAGACGGACGGGAGTGCTGAGGAGAACATATGTACCTACCCTTCAGGTAGGAAACCCAGAGGACGACCCAGTAGTTGTTTCACTTTTCTTCTATTGTACTTTCTTTCAGTTTTACTTGTACTTTCCTGTTGGGCTTGTATTTCAGGCCCCTTTTACTTTCCAACACTTCTTTCGTATACATTTTTAATTAGTTCTTTGCTTCCAGTTGTGTACTCTTATGTGTTTTTTACAGTTATAAAGGTAATGCCTTCCTAGTTTAGGGATTTACACCATTGGTGCTAGTCGCCAGCCCCTAGCCTATGGAAGGCGGGCTTGGGGTAGTCATGATACGGGCCCGAGGGACGGGTCGTAACAATGCAAGACCAAGTGATTAATGGCTTAGTAAGTGCTAAAATATATTTCAACATTATAAAATTTCATTTAATGTTCTGAATGTGGTCTTTGAAAACCATGATATTCAATTGAATTCCCAATAATGGAACCTTGAAACGAAATAAAGGTACACAGAAGAAATATGGAGTGAAATAATAAATAATTAAACAAAATTAGAAATAAATACTTTTTTGGATTTATAAAATAATTTAAATTAATCATCTTCGATAAAATAAATATAACACCTCCTTTTTAATAAGTATAATGTGAAATGTGAATGGTTTAGAAGATAATTCCTTTACATATTCCTAAATAAGAAAATAATTTTTTTAGTAATATGGAACATGAACAAGGAGGAAAAAATATGAAATATAAGAACGATAATTAAAATAAATATGATTGAAAATAAATCCATTAAAATCAAAGAAAACCTTGATATAATATTCTCCTAGTAATTAAATTGATCATTATCTATAAAAAATTATTAAACACAAAGGCATTAAATCACACCCTATCCAAAATAAACAATAATCATAAAAATAAAAAAAATCATAAAAATCACATTAATCGCCTCGTTACCAAAATAAAATTTCAATCATCATGGTTATATAAACATTCCAACATATGTTCCAAAATATATGATATCCTTTTACCAAAATAACCATAAATACATTGATTTCAAATCACATGAAAAACCTAATGGTTATCTATACTTCAAACATGTATTTACCTAAATATGTAAAAAAATAACCAAAAATACTATGAATCATATTTAAATCTAATCACATGAGATATAAAAGGAAATTATATTCCTTTTATTTATAATAAAAGTAGACTTATTAACCCATAATTGTTCTAGAAACTATTAAATTATCCTCAAATAATAACAACCAAACCTCTAGTGTTATCTCAATCCTTCTTTGATAAAAAAATTTAATAGCTCAAACATAATCATCCTATACCTACATGATTTATTAAAAAAAATTAATCTATAATTGACAAAAGATATATTTGGTTTGAGGTTTTATAGTATTTTTATACCCTTGCATAAAAAACCCCATAATAAATGAAAAGATTTCTTACTTAACTGAACTCATCAAATTATACACTTTATTCATTCCTGAAGAAAAAACATATCTTGAATTTTTAGTTATTATCTAATATCTATTATATAAATACCCACAAATGATACCATTATAGAGAAAAAAATAAGAAAAGGCTATATCAAACACTTATTAATGGTAAACAAAATAAATTCTAGTCAAAATTCATAAATGGGCACAATATGATAATATGGGCATGAGAGAATAGTAAAAGTGTGTGGAAATATTATTAGGGAAACATACCCAATAATAATAGATCATAAATCATGGGTTATCACATAATTAGTTTTGAATATTTCCTGAAATGATATATATGGGTAAGGATTTTTTTTCAAAATTAAATATCCCTAATAACATAACATAGTAATAGGTATGAGGTATAACATTTTCATACATACATAAAAATAGAAAATTGTTTTTTATGTTGAGGATCATTTCCAGGACCATCTTCACATTGTGGGAAGAGTCTGATAGTGGTTTTGGTTTACTAACTTTTCGCTTAAATGTAATCCCATAAAATATGATGTTTTACCCAATGAAATGGATCTCTATATAATTCATGTTCCACCAGTAACATAATAAAAAATCAGTCATATGTGTGGAACATGAAAACATTCAACATTATTTACAACAAAATTAACTCATGAGGGAAGACATAGTTCATGATGATTTCGACAAGATATAATAATAATTCATCCACAGAAATAAGATGGATGGTATAAATAATTCATATTACTAGTGAAAAATAAGAAACATTGAAATATGTTAATGTAGTTCTAAAAAATATTTTTATAATAGGATTATAAAATTACTTTGAAAAATAAGAAGTATTATTTTTTTTGATAAATTTTACATTTTAGTAAAATAATTTAGAAACTAATTTGAATTTAAATAATATTATAAAACCATGAAAACATTGAGATAATGTTCTTTAATTAAAATTAATAAATAATTTTGTGAAATTCATCCATCTTAAAAAATTTTATAAATGAAGATTCTTTTCACACTTATGTAATGGATTTCAAATACACCGAAAATGAATCATATAGAAATATTTTAAAATGATCTCTATAAAACATTGTGATGAAAGTAAAAGCTAATATAAAATAACAATGTGAAATAATATTAGCATATATAAATACATCAATAAAATAATTTGAAAAATATGGATAGGGAGGAAAATGGTTCGCAACCGAAAATAATAGATAAGTTAGACTCCACTTACAAGTAACCATTTTATTTAATTTCAAACTAAAGTAAATTGAATTGGTAAGAAGTAATGAAAACATCAAAAATAAAAATAGTATAATAAAATATGTTGAGTTTATGATATAAATATTCAACGTTTTCCCTAAACAAGAAATCATACATATACAATATTTGTTTGAAAGTGAGATTAAATAACCCTTATGACTTGGGTAACTTTTGAATAAAAAGCCGTTGAATTATAGATCCTGAAATAGACTTGCATAAACCATTCATTAATGTTATTTTTTGATAAAAAATTAAATGAGGTTATTTAGTACACCATATAAAGGAAAATATGTTCAAAATACAAAAAATGAAAAAATGGAGTGGAAATTTAGAAGAAAAAACTCTTACTTTAGAATCCCACTTGCTCAGACATAATATGAAATATAGTTTAAAAAAATAATTATTATTATTTAGATATTTATTATCTCCCTTTAGGTTTATTAACTTTTACAATAATCATATATATATTTATTTGTTGCATATTTATTAGTTATATTTAGTTTATATAGATTATCGTTCCTTATCTCTTTTGATATAATGTTGATAGTCATAATTACTTATTTACGAGTTATTCATATCTAGAATAATAAATTCATTTTAATAAAATTAGAATAATTATTTATGTATATCTAGGTTCTCTCCACTGGGGTTTTGTGTGTAATTCATGAAGTTGAAACTCATAATTGCCATATTTTGGTTATTTTTAATGAAAAATGTTGTATAATAATAATGAGTTAAATATTAACATTAAATTTACCTAACAATAAAGAAAAAAAATGTTTCCTTATTAATATCATATATTATTAATAATTATATTTTCCTAGCCATCCATGATAACATTTTATAGCATCAACCACGTAGGTGATTAAACTGACCCAAACAATAACTTTCTATAATCAAGGGATGATCATGAAAATGTATTTTTTTCAATAAAATATAATTTTCATATCAGTTTAGTTATATTATTTAGATAATATTAATGTTATAAATCATAAGTGGTAATAGGTACAAAAATAGTATTATAGAAAATGAAGGACAATAAGTCATTACTTATAAAGAAGAAATCATATCTTCTCTTGGATGCCTTATAGGTTTTTGAAGGAATTATGAAAATATAATTATGGAATAAGGTAACCAATTTAGTTTATTATTATTATTAATTTAATTATATCATATTATGTGGTGGAATTATAACTTTATATGTGGTCTAGAAAGGGTGGTGGAGGGGTTCGTTTTTAAGAGAGAAGGGGTGGCATTTTTTAATATTGTTTTGAATATTTTATTATTTTTTAATAATATTATTATTATTAACTATTCCAATGAAATATATTGGTTTATAATTACATCATTTATGATTATTAGAATTTAAATATATAAATAAATTTAGTGGAATGTTATGAATAAATATTAATTGAACAGGATAAAAATATTTTTTTATTTGAATAAAATATAACTTAGGATCCAAAATTTATAACATAGGATTATAAATTATTATTTTAAATTTAAAATAAATATTATTAATCCTTAAATAAATTTTTGGATGAGAAATTGTTTTATTATTTTTTTAGAGATATTTATATCATGATGCTATCATAAAAGGTATGATATGAAAAAGAATTGTTTTTTGGTATTCATAAAAAAAATCAAATCCATTTGAAAAGTCAAAATACCATCTCAAATGTAATGTTTACATATATTTTCCAAAAACTAATTCTATTTTATCAAATTAATATTATAAATTTTCAAAAAAATAATTTAAATAAAAATATTAAATATTATGAATTTTTTATATAAAACACTACTTTTTAGACTTAAGTGTTCTTGATATTATTTCAAATCAATTGATAATTAAATTAGTGTTAATATATTATTTTATAAATTTGATATATATTATGAGATTTATCCTTTAAAATTGATCATTTTGAAATAGTCAGATAAAGAAACTAACAACACTTCGAAAAAAAATCTTTGAAATATAGATATTTAACAGTAAATGATTTTTTATTTATAACAAATTTATATTCATTGGATGAATATTTATTAGTTTATTTATATATATACTATAAATAATTTTCATTAATTTTCATTCTCTAAATAAAATAAATATAAATTTTAAATAAAATCACATAAAACACGAGAAAACAGTTATAATAACTATTTATTTTTCAAATAAAATACCATATTCTTATATCATACCTTGATAAAATTATTTATAAGAGTAATAAATTAAAAAATATTAATATTAATTCATAAAATTATAAAAATTATTCAGTTATAACATATGAAATAATTAAATAATTATTTAAATAGATAAAAGTAACAAATCGTTTTATGAAAGTAGATTTAAAATATTTCATATAATTGTTATCTAATTGATTATATGATATAATTTCGTAACATAAAATCTTTTGGAATATAAATATGGGTTAAATAAATATATCTAAATAACAAGACTATTAATAAAAAATTATTTTTATTATAAATACATGGGTTCTTAAAGAAATAGTTTGATAAATACATAATAAACATGTTACTAAATGGTACATAATTAGATAAGAAATGTAAAAGTAATTGGGTATAAGAATTTTAGAGTTTTGGTCAAGTTTCACAAGTGAAACAACCTACTTGGATGGATTAATCATTAAATGTTAAAATGAAAAATGATATGAATTTCATAGAGGAATCATTTTTTGAAATAAAAAAACAATGGAATAAAATGAATAATTTTATCATTAAGTTCATGGATAATTTAGTTGATATATAATGAGGCACAGAACATATACGTTTGATGGCATCTCACAAGACATATGGGATTTGGTTTTGAAATCCATGTTGTATATAGCAATAACATCTGAAGGGTTTGAGAATATATTTAATCTGTACATCTTCCCCCAATTTATTTTATGTATAATACTATATAAATTTTCAATATATTGATAATGAATTTAATGATTATATTATATGTCAATAAATCCATTAATTTTCCCTAGTTTCCTTTAGAGGTAGTTTCTAGTGGCTAATTAATATTATGGAGACTTGAGTTGTGATTGTGACTGGAAATATGACCACTGCTTGGGAAATTTTTCATTGACTCATATATCAAGAGGGAAGAAAATGTAGTTTTATAAAAGAATGATATTAATAGAAACATTTTAATTGGAATGAACTTCTGTTAAAATAGTCAAGGCCTTGGTTTGAGTAGTGAGTAGAATAGAGGGAAAGATGAATATTCTCATGGAACTAGTGCATCATTTAGCTATGATACATAAATTAATTCTTCTACAAGATGTATTTATATACAAGATTATGTTTTCTAATAGGTTCATTTGTGCACATGGAGATGAGTTTTTTATAACATCATCATATATGTTATTGTTTTGAAAATCTTGGAACTTTGAATCATTATTATAGAAATTTAGAACCTATAACTATAGTGCAGGGATTGAATTAGACTTAGGAATTTTTGGCCCACAAATTTAGTACAAAAAATGTTTTATTACAATAATTTTCAAAATTTATTTTCATATATTTTTTACTACATGAGTATGTTTGTAATCACTGTTGTTGTGGTGGATATCCTAGTCTATGAAGAATGAGGGATTTTTAGTAAATATGCAAGACCAGATAAAGAAATTTGTGACAACTTCTACCATTATAGGTTCTTTATTTCACAAGTATTCTATTATTTCAGTATTAGTTAATATACTTTTGAAAAAATACATTTTGGTGAAAATGTATTATATGTAACATCCTAATTTTTTAAAAGGAAACTCATTGTTCGATAGCATACAAGATAGGTCACATCGAGCTTAAACGAATAACTAGATATTATTATTTAATATCCTTGCTATCTCCTAGCCATTGGAATGGAGGTAATAAACAATGTTAACTGAATTTTGAAAATATATTTTACACATGTTTATATAATGATTCATTGGTTACCAAATAAATAGGAAATGAAATTAAAAACCAATTGAATATAAAGGATGTATTTTTATGGAAAACAATTTCAATGTGAATAATGTTATTTAAAAAATAATCAAATAACTCTTGTCGGATTATATTAATGAAATATTAATTCCATATAGTTCTTAAAATTCATATTATCTATTTTATATACATTATATAAGAACAAATACAATTTTATGTAAAAAATGAGTGTTTTTCTAAAAATGCAGTTTTACCACCTTTTGATGGGGAACCCATTTTAAATATAAATTTTGACACTTTTATAAGTTATATTTTACCAAATAATATTCTTATTTATAATAATGGAATCAATATTTACTTTGTTTTACTTTTTTGGTATTTTTTGGAAAAGTATTATTTTTTGATGAATAGTGAAAAATACTGCGTTGTAGTTAAAAAATGAATTTTCATTGAAATAATTTTCATAATTTAAACTAATTTTTTATAAAGTCATAATAGATCAATAATACATGTTTTAATTCATTTTATATCATTGAAGTAATTTTTATATTGAAATTAGACATATAGACTTATTGAAATTTTGAACGTCTCTTTTTCCCGCCTTCTCAGCACACCTGCGAGATTAGTGTTAAACATAATTTAACAACTTCCATGAATTGAATTTTAAAAAACATAAATAGATGGTTGTAAATTTTTTAAAAATTTTCTTCAAATAGGATGAACTTAATTTTTGGTGAACATTAACTTTAGTATTTTTTACCATGGAAAAAAGGGTAAATAGGGTAAATAAGGGTAAAATTAATATTATAATATTATAAAATTACCCTAATAGATGGTTTAATTAAAATGGGTGAGTGGGAATAGACCAAAATCAACCTTTGGATAAAATTGTATCCTTTTTAATCTAATTGGGTAAGATTGTGATATTTATTATATTTTATATAAAGATAAGATAAAAATGGAAAACTCATATTTTTAATAAGTAAATATTTTTAATATAGGGTTATATAGAAGAGAAAGTAGATTATAAATATTTATTTGAATGATAATTAGAATATATACATAATTATATTTTATTTATAATTTTTAGACATTAAATAATAAAAGTTAATTGCGAAACAATGATGATGCAGTAAGAGATTTATTAAAGGAGAAATCAAATAGATGATACTATTAATATTAAAATAAATATAATTTGAAATATTTGATGTCATTCATGAGTTTATTTGATGAATTTTACATTCTATAGATGAGTTAAAGTAGTTTATGTGTAGGAATCAAGTTGTTATGATTTAAAAAAAAGTCATGTAATGAATAGTGTCAAAGTTGACAAAATTCATATCTTAAAATATAAAATATTTAATTAAATAATATAAAATTTATAAAAACTCAAGATTCATCCAAATATTTTACATAAGTTTACTAATGTAATTAATTTGTCATTACTTGGTCTTTTTCATATTATGGTTTATATTTTAACCCTCAAACTGTAAATTACTTGATAAAAAGGAAAGAGTTAAAAGGGATAAAAAAGATAAGAATTAAAAAATATTAAAAACATGTATAATTTTAATTGAATTATGGTTATTCAATGTTAATTAATAATAAATTTTAAATAAATTAGTTTAGGAGAATTTATAATTGAAAATTAATTTATATTAATTTAATACATTTATTAATTCCATGAGTTCCCCTCCCCCTCATATAAAAGAGAACCCATTAATCTCTATTACTTACACTTAATTTTTTTGTATGACCATGTTCTATCCAAAAACCTTCCTAAAATCCCTACCCACATTCTCAAGGCCTTAGATTAGGCAGATCACCCTCTTCTAGGTGTCAAGGTGTTAAAAATTTGATCATTTGAAGGAATGATAATGTTTCTCTTTAAGTGTTTCTAATTTATTTCTTCCTTCACTTCATTAAAATATTCCCCACACATGATGAAATAATAAATCTAGTATCCTTAATATACTGAGATGTTATTCTTTTAATATTAACAGCTTTATCTATCTCCACATCCATCAAATAAGATTGGAATTAATCAATTGTGCATATGTGTGAACTATCACCTCCACGAACTAATATAATTCGTTTTCCATAATTGACTATCATGACTGGTTATAATGATGGAATTAATTTTCATATGCGATTTTAATGACATATTAATCATTATAATATAATATTATATCAATTACATTCTTACATTCCATGCACATAGTTATGATAACATCGTTCGTGCGTACGTGTGAACTATCACCTCCACGAAGCGGTGTGATTTGTTTTTATATACTACTCCACTTTTATAATATTTATAAATATTTTTAAATTATTAATATGATATTAATTATTTTATTATAATTTTTAAAATATTATATAATATCTATTTTTTCCCTTAATGATCAATGAAAAATTTTACTCATGCGTACGTACAACCTACCGTCTCCATGATAATAACATTATTCATTTTTCATAACCATAATTAATGGTCTGATTTAAGAGAATAATTAATATATAAATGTAATTATTATTTCATGAATATTATTATGGATATGATGTACTTATGACCACATTGACTATTTACATCATACCAAGTTCCACTATGAACTCAAGTAACAAATATTTACTAAACAACCGACTTAAACGTAAATAATTGACTATTTTTTTAAAAATTATAAATAAGTGATATAAAGGGGATAAAAAATATGAAATTTTTCTAAAACAAGTATAAATTAACATAAGTTTATTATTCAGGAAGATAGAGATCGTACGAGATGATTCAGACTCAAGGTAAACATCATTTTAAATGTTGTAAAGATTTAATCTTAAAAATATTTCTCATTAATTTCCATGTTTTAAAAATGGTTTTAAAGATTTATTTATATGGAAATGAATGTTTAAATATTTTAATTTCATTCAAATGTTTCAAATTGGTATGGTAAAATTTGATTCAATAATCCCCTTTTTAAATGTTTTAAATTTTGTTTTGAAAATGGATTGTTTATTTTAATAACTTAAAATGTTTTTTATCATAGAAATAATAACAACAATTTATCTATTCAATGTTTATTTAATTATTTTATGTCTCCTTTAAATTTTTAGAACTATATTTTCAAATAAATTATTTTAATTTGTGACTGCAAGACTTTTTAAAAAATTGAAATGTGATTTCAGAGTTAAATGTTATTTTCCTTTACCCATGATTTATATGTTGTGATTATGTTTTCATTCTTGGGAATATGATATGTATATGGGTCGTTCCATGAAAAAATGAGGTAAGGTGAGCCCGTGATAGCTCTCCAAGACATTGGGTACTGAGACTGAGTTAAACAGTAGGGTTTCTTCTATGATATTATGGGAATATACTATGATGAGTATTCTAAACATAACCATGAATGCTACTCCCCATGTAGCTGTGAAATCTACAGTGTAAGTATGATATGGATTCCAAAAGTTGCCTTTATGATTTATGATTTCTATTGATTTGTACCGGAATCTTATGATTTCATGAGGTAAGATAAAGAGTTTATGTTTTATGGGTGAAAAGTATGATTTTGTGAAAAAGATTTCATGATTCTAAAATATTCTTGGGATAACATTTTCATTCATTATTTTATATCCCTTATTGATATTTTTGTGCTCATCCCAAGTTTTAAAATGTTTTTCATAGGGTATTTGGATGGTTAATATAAAGGAGGAAGTCAACATGAATGTTAAGAATATTTTTATCAAGAAAATGGGATCATGTTTTATTTTATAGAGTTTTATTTTGTGAAAAAATACATAATGAGTATAAGGGTATACTTTGTAATATCTGAGTTGTTATGTAATAATTATGGCCTAATTCTTTAACACTCTAATCCTGGAATGATCCTCAAGGTGAATGAATTTAAATTATTGACTTAACTCATGGTTATATAACATTTATGTATGGGGAATTATAGTTGGTATCAAAGGATGGTTTAGACTTTGGAATTGGGGCATCATGATTTAATTTGGTTGAATTTTTTTTAATTTTCTGAAATGTTTCATTTTTTGATGAATAGTGAAACTACTGCATTGTAGTTAAAAAACGGATTTTTCGTTTATATAATTATTATATCTTAAATTTATTTCTTTTAAATTTATAAGATTTCAATAATAAATGTATTAATACAATGTAGTTCATTGGGATAATTTTTATACTGAAATTATATATACTGACTTATTGAAATTTGGAACGTCTCTTTTACCGGCCTTCTCGCCACACCTGCAAAATTAGTGTTAATATTAATTTAACCACATATGTGAATAGAATTTTAAAAATTGGAATTAAATGTTTTTAATCAGTATGAAAATTATGATCTAATAGGATCAATTTTTTTTGTGAATTGTAACTTTAGTATTTTGTTTACCATGGTAAAAGTGTAAATGAGGTAAATAAGGGTAAAAATAGAATTATAAAATTATAAAATTACCCTAAAACTTTCCCTAATTTCATTATATGATTTTTTTTAAAATAAACCTTATGAAGAAATTATAACCTTTTTAAGCCACATGGGTAATATTATGGTATTTATTATGTTTTATTTGAAGACAAGTTAAAAATGTCATACTCATATTTTTAATAAGTAAATAATTTTTAATATAGGGTCATATAGAATATAAATTTTAGTATAAATAATTATTTTAAAGATAAAATATATATATATATATATACATCATTATAATTTTTATATAATTTTAGACATTAAATATTTAACTTTAATTGTGACAGAATGATGATGTAGTAATAGATTTATTAAAGGAAGTATCAAATAAATGATATTAATAATATTAAAATAAATATAATTTGAAATATTTGATGTCATTAACTAATTTTATGGATTTATTTAACATATTATAGATGATTTAAATTATTTTTTTAAAAGGAATCAAGTTTTGATGATATTTTTAAAAAGTCAACTAATGAATAGTGTTCAAATTGATATAATTCATATCTTAAAATATAAAATATTTTATTAAATGATATAAAATTTATAAAAATAAAATATTTGTCTAAAAAGTATATATAAGTATAAAAATTTTCTTAATTAATCATTCATGGGTAATTTGGTGTGTTATGGTAATTATTTTAACTCTCAAAGTGTAATTTACTTGATAAAAATGTAAGAGTTAATAGGGGTTAAAACAAAAAGATAAAGAATAAAAAATATTAAACACTTGTATAATTTTAATTTAATGATGGGTATTCTACCCAAAATTATCATATATTGAAAATAAATCTGTTTGGGATCATTTTTAATTAAAAATGAATTTATATAAATATAATACATTTTATAATTCTAAGAGTACCAGTCCCGTCTCCAATAAAAGGGCACCCCATTCATCTAAATTCATTACACTTAAAAAACATTTTAGATAGACCAATATTAATCCCAAAGAATTATTATAATCCTTAAAAACATTATCGAGGCCTTTTGTAGGCAGAAAACCCTCCTTAGAGGTGTTAAGCTGTTAAGAATGGTCATCATCCAAAGGAAATGTAATGTTTTTATTTAAGTGCTTATATTTTATTTATTCTTCCACAATATCAAATATTCTACAAACATGATGAAATATTAACTAAAGTATCATCAATATAATTTAATGTTATTTTATTAATTTCATCACACAAAATCATCTCTACTTCCATCAAATGGGAAAGTAATTAATCATTCAAGCGTACGTGTGAACTATCACCTCCACGAGCCGATATAATTTGTTTTGCATAAATGTATGTCATAAATAGTTGTAATGATGGATTTAATATTCATGTGTGATATTCATGACATATTAATCATTATAAGATAATAATATAATAATTACATTCTTACTTTACATGCACATAAAACTGATAACGTCGTTTGTGTGTACGTGGGAACTATCACCCCCATAAAGTGGTGTGATTCATTTTTATTCACCACATAACTTGTACGATATATATAAGTATATATAAATTATTAATATGATATTAATTATGTTATGATAATTATTTAAAGGTAAAAAAATACTTACCTTCTTTCCATTATGATCAATGAGAAATGGAAAACGTTACTCATGCATACGTATAACCAACCGTCTCCATGATTATAACATTGTTCATTTTTTAGAACCATAATTAAGGGTTTGATTTAAATGTATAATTAATTTATAAAATCAATAATTTTGTCATGAATATTATTCTAGTGATGATGTACACATGACCACATGGACTATTCACATCATACCAAGTTTATATTTGAACTCAAATACCGAATATTGACAAAACAATCGATGTGAACTTAAATAATTAAGTAAATGTTATAAAATTATAAATAAGTGACAAAAAGAGGAAAATAAAAATGTAAAAGGTTCTCAAGAATGTATACATTAACCAAATTTTACTATTCTGGAATATAAAGAATGTATTAAATGAGTCAGATTCAAGGTAAGGGACTTGTTAACTAAAACATCATTTTAAATGTTTTAATGATTTATTCTTCTAAATTATTCTCATTTATTTCCATAATTCCAAAATGGTTTTAAGGATTGATTTATATAGACATGAATTTTTAAAATGTTAATTTCTTTCAAAAGTTTCAAAGTGTTATGGGACACTTTGATTCAAAAATATTCTTTTTAAATTTTTTAAATTGGTTCTTGAAAATGGATTGGTTATTTCTATAACTGAAAATGTTTTTTAATATATACGTCATGAATCGAATTTCTCTATTTTAGGTCACCTTAATGATTTTATGTCTCCTTTAAAAGTTTTCAATTTCATTTTCAAATACATTGTTTTTATTTATGATTTTTTGACTTTGTCAAAAAATTAAATATGATTTAAAAGTGGAAATGTTATTTTCCATTATGCATGATTTATTTTTTGTGTTTTGTTTTGGTTCTTGGAAATTGCATATATATACGGGTGGTTCCATGATAAATAGTGGGTGGTTGAGACCTTTATATCTCTCCAATGCATTGGGTAATGAGATGGATTTAAACGGTTGGGTTTCTCCAAAGAGATTAAGGTAATATACTGTGATGGGTATTCCAACCGTAACCATGAAGGTTACCCCTATATAACTGTGAATGATACAATGTAAGTGTGATATGGATGACATAAGTTACCTTTGTGATTTAATATTTCTCTGGAGTTTTACAAGAATCTTATTATTTCATGGGGTAAACTAAATAGTACATGTTTTATGGGTGTAAAGTATCATTTTGCAAAAAAAAATCATGAGTTTAAAATATTCATGGGCTAACATGTTCTTTAGTTATTTTATATCCCTCACTATGATTTTTGTGATCATCCAAAGTTTTAATTTTTTTTTCACAGGGTTTAAGTATGGGTAAGATAAATTAGGAAGTCAAAATAAATGTTATCAATATCATTATCAAGAAAAATAAATCATGTGTTTTATTAATGCATTTTATTTTGGGAAAAAATGGATAGTGAGTAAAAGTGTCTGATTTGTAATATTTGAGATGTTATGTAATAGTTATGGCCTAATTATCTAAAAATATTAACCTGAAAATATCCTTAATGTGAATGAATTTAAATTCATTACTTAACTCAATATTACTTAATGTTTAATGTTGGGGCCTTATATTAGATCAATTGGAGTTATGATTATAAATGTTGTTATAGTTCAATTGCATTAAAATGCCAATTTGAGAGAGAGATATTCAATAATTTAAGAATATTTCATATATTAATAATATAGAAATTTTGAAACTATCTTGGTATATTATCATACTCAACATTTTCATCCTTTATATAATAATGGGAATGTCTTAGTAATTTCATACAAGTCTCACATTGTATGATTCATTTAGGTGGTTATGTTTATTACTCTAAAGGGTGAGACACATACATTCCAAGGGTAATGAGATATTGATTTCTATATATTTCCTCTTTTAAATTAAGGTTATGGGAGTATATCTAATACTTTATAATAAATGATACTATGGTAAATTGATATTGTTTTGAAGGCTATAATTTTGGAGATAGTAAAGAAGTATCATGATATTTTTTAATATTATTTCTTTCAGTTAACACTCATGTGAGAGGAAGAGTTTTGATATATTTACTCAAAGAGATATGATTATTAACTATTACATTATATAATATGATACTGGATAATATAATATATTTTTAGGCTCATTCTTGGTGTTAAATGAACACTGAATTTATTAGACCGATCACCACACCCTATACTATAGGAATTCATCTTATAATTAAAATGGAGGGCATGTTTCAAATATCTTTATATTATAAGATGTTGAATTAATTTGTTGTTATGAATATATAATATTTTCAAAAAATTCAAGAGTCCTAAATGATTTTCAAGATAATATTGAGGTTGGGATACCAACAACTCAGGGTAAAAAAGGGGATATCCCTAAAATAGATTTTCAGTGTAGGTATAATTATTTTGAGTAGTTGGTAATGAAAGTTACACATACTAATGGTATTGAAATTTTATGAAATTGATGATTAACATATTTCATTTATATCACTGAATATTTTTATGATATTTATTAATTATTTATTAGTATATTCATGATCGTGGTTTATCCATGGGTGATATTTGGATATTATGTTAAGATTTTAAATGAAAGTCACCCGAATGAATAGTTATCTAATAGAATATTTTTTGTTTAATAATGTAAATTCCTTAAAAATTGAGTATCAAAAAAAGAAATATTGATCAACCCATATAAAGTATAAGAGGTTTTGTTTTGTAGTGAACTAAAAATTTGTTTTAGGTATAACTTTGTTTTATTTTTAAATATCTATTAATGGCGCTTTATTTAAAATTTCCACACTTGGAATTATTGATGTTTACTTAGATTAGAAATAAAATTCTATTCCCAAGGTCTTTAAAATAAAAAATATTTTTTGAAGATTTGAAATAAATTTCAACATTTTAATACAATCAAAAATTAAAGAAGATTGGTGATGGATATATCATGTATTTTAATTCCACATAAACCAAACATGGATGTGTCTGGATCCAAGGTAATGATCTGGTTGAGTACAGAAAGTTAGTAAATGGTAAAAGAATGAAAATACCCACAACATGACATCATGATTCAAGTGGTCACAGAAGTGTTGAAGATTTTTTCTCACTACTTCTCCGGTGATATTTTTACAGTTTACTAAGATAATAATATAATTTAGTATATCTTCTCATAGAATGATCTAAATTTGAGAAAATATTGATGGATGAAGTAGTTAAAAACATTAATTCTTTACAAAACATATATTCATGGGAAATAAAATAAGCTAAAAAACATATTGATCCATAAATGGAATGAAATTAAGTAACATAATACTATGGATGAGTCAAAACTCCAAATAATATTCACAATAATGTGAATATATATTTTTGAGTATAATGAATGCATTGTGTTTTTTGGATTATTGTCAAACATACAATGGTAGATCAAGTGACGTATACTCATTTTTTTAATCTAAATGATTCTCTATAATGGATTCCAATAATGGTGAGGATACCTTAGATGAATGATAAAAAATACTAAGATTAAATTTTGTTAATGGGATTATTTGGTTTTTACATTTTTAGACAGATAGAATGTAGTTAAGACCATTCACTATTCTAGTTTGGTGGTTTACCCTTGTATAAACTAAAAACATTATGATATAAAATAATTTTTAGTGGATAGGTAAGAATAAATAGGTTTTGGAGTATTTTTAAATATTCCTCACCTCTCTAAGTATGTTAAGGATGATGGTAAATGTCTAACTAGAATATTGAAACCGTTACAAAATCATTTATTAATATTGGAGTAAATTTTCATTAAAATAATTTTTTTCCTTTCTAAGAGTTCTAAGAAGCATGATTCCTTTGGGATGGTCATGGATAGAGTAACCAAGTCATATTATTTTATTCTTAATTTTTACACATATTTAGTTGAAGATGTTAAAAAACTATATGTAAAGAAGTAGTTTAAATTCAAATTTTGATAAAATTAATTGTTTTTTATAAGGATCATAGGTTAACTTCCAAAATTTTGGAATCTTCCTAAAAATATATTTTTACATATTTAAAGTGAAACATTACCTACTAATATTAAACATATATGTAGTCTATGAAAATATTATAATATTAGATATATAAATAAAAAGGACAAGGTATATTTTGGTGTCTCATGGATTGAGAAACTTCAATTGGTATTGATTTCAAATAATAATAGTAATAAAAATAAAATTGGTATAAATCCATTTGAATCATTATAAAATAGGGAATTCCACTATTTATTTTATTGTATGGATGTGGGTGTAGGTTCCTTGGTTTTACTAAGTGTGGTTTAGGAGATGACTAATTTTTTTTCTTGAAATGAGTAAAATCAATATAGAGTAATAAAAAGTCATATTTTTTATCATTGAAGTGATTCAAAGTTCATATAAGCTATCATGCATTCCTTTGGTAGTCTACATGGTTGTGACACATATAGGATGCATTATGTAATATCCCCATCCTATAATAACTAAAAAATACCCAAGACTAGTCAGCAAAAACATCATTTACGCCTCTCTATATGTAAGAGGCTTCCATCTAATTGAAATGTTTAATCTATACAATTTAAATACACTACCATTAGTATCATAACTGTAAAATATAGTTAATAAATAAAAATAAAAAAATTAAACATTAGTGTAAGAACATAGATTTTATATCATAGATCTAAACATAACAATACAAAACACATTTTATAAAAAATGTTACCCATGTTCAATCAAACATAATCAATTTAATAAAAATTTAACTCATCATTTTAGCAATATTAATGTAATGTAACACCCTGAAATTTTAAAAAATTAACATAATGTTTGATAATTTATATCAAACACAACACCATGTTTAGAAGAGAATGTAACACTAATATTTTATAATATATTTCATTTTAAATATATTCAATCACTTCAATAGATTGTGATGCACACGACACTGGGTTTAAAAAAAATGTGATACTCTATATAATATTATAATTTAAACATGAAATTTATAACCTAGCTATTATGTTTGAGGGTATGGATATGAATAACTAAATTATGAAAATTTTATGGTTTAAACTTGTATAAAATAAATTCAATAGTTATCTGTTCATTATAAATAAAATAAGAATCTTTTTAATGAAAAATTAATGTTTTATGAAAAATGAATTTTTCTAAAAGGTTGGTTATTATCACTTTGGGAAAATTATTTTAAAAATAATAATTTTTTTCAAATATTAGAAAATGTATTTGAAAAATTAAAATCTGTTTTTTAGATCTATATGTCAAAATTATATTTTGGTGAATTTTTTCTAATTTTATGAAATGATTAATTTTTTGATTAATAATGAAATTTACTTCCTAAAATCATTTTTTTTTTGTTTTTTATAATATCCACATTGAGGTTTAGTGAGAACCACACATTCTAAATATCAATAAAATAAAACCTCAACATCCAACAACAAAAAAAGACAGTGAGAATCCAAATTAAAAATTAAAAAAACAACACATAAACAAACCAAATCAATTAATTAAAATTTTGAAAAAGAACCTCTATTTGAATGAGAAGAATACAATGCTTAATGCACCACCAAGATAGAAGTCACAATCTTGAACAACAACTCCCAAAACCTCCCTTTGAGCTATCGCACCAGACTGACTTGGAAGGGGGTGATGTGCCTTGGAGTCAGGGAAGATTTAGAGTGTAAGATGAACATGATAGCAAGTCACACCTACAGAAAGTTCCTCCCATCCATGGGTTCACCTCAAAATATAAGGGAGCACTACCATGTGATGAAAACATCGGGGTGAAACATGAAAGCCACTAATTTATGACCAATAGAAAAAAAATGTCTGCAAGGTTACACATCTTTAAAAGAAGAAATCCCTAAAATAATCTATCCTAATACTTTCACCAGAAACTTCACAATAGACCGGACTAGAATGGGATCAATAGAACCTGAAGTCAGAGAAGAGTTTGAAGCAAAACAGGCCTCAACAAGCAATGATCCACAACCATCAACAATACCACCAATCCCGTCAACACCATGAAAAAACCATCAACTAAACCAATAGTAGGAGAAACTAGAATAAGGGAATACTGCCTCATTTTGGATGTTTAATGCCTTCAAAATATCACTAAAACTCAACTTGAAAGTTCATTTCAAGTAATCGATAACCAAAACCACTGAGAGTGACAGATCTGATTCCACTACTACATTGGAACTCATGTAGCCACTGGGAAAGCTGAAACTGGATGGAAGTGACCTGAAAGAAGTGCCTGTTTGAGAAGGATACCATGGATCAATCGAGTAGGAATGATCACACCACTACACCGATGTGATCCACCAACTTCCTTTTCATTTAAATAATTTCAAAATATCATTGAAACTCAATCTGAATGTCTGTTTTGATGAATCGAAAACAAAAACCACCGAGAGAGACAGGTCTGATTCCACCATTACACTATCATTCATGTATCCACTAGGGAATCTTAAACTAGAAGTGTCTAACCCACAAGTAAGGCATCTCTGAGGAGGATACCATGGGTCTATAGAGCAGGAAATATCACACCACCACACCGACTTGAGCTACAAAATTCCATTTCATTTAAATTATTTAAAAATATAAATTATATTATAAATTGTTTTTAAAGTAAAAAAATTTAAATTACATTATGATTTAACTCATTTAGTTCACTGGAATCATTTTTATATTTAATTTTGATATTAAAACAATATATAGTTATGACCACTTTTTCTTTGGGAAAATGCTCTTTTGGGGAATCTGTGATATAAATTTAAATTGAATTATTCCACTTTTGTGAATTTTATTTGAAAAAATGGATTACATGAATGGAATTAGAATATTTTATATTATCTAATATGTTTAAATAATTTTTTTACAAATTTAATTGTAAAAACAATAGAAATTAACTACCACGGTTTAGGGAAAATTGGGTTTACTGGGGGTTAAACTATGAACATAAGTGTTAAAAATAAACTAAAACCTATAAAATACCAATTTTAAATACATATTTATAAATTATCATTACTATGTTTTGATAATTACCCATTTTTAAGATTTTTTTTGGAAGATAATGTGGTTTTCACTTTCTCTTTTCAAAAATTCCATGTGTGTCCCCTACCCAACTTATAAAAGGCCACCCCTCTCCTCCCCTATTAACTCTTCCAAAACCCTTTGGAAATGATAATAATAAACCAAATAAAATCCTCAATTCCCTCCCCACATCTTATATCCATTAATTTAATTATTAAGACCCACTATGAATGCTTTAGGTGTAAACCTAAAGATCCTCTCTAAAGAAGAGGTAAACTTCTTAAATGTAGTAGTTAGATTTATTTCTTCATACACCCCCTAAAAAACTAATTTAACATTTTAATTATAATAAAAAATATGTCTTTTATACTGATATTTTATTATCTAAATTTCATATCCTAGTTCCATGTCCACATCCATCAAATGTGAAATGAAACCATCAATCGTTTGTATACCAGACTACCACCTTGTGAACCGATGTAATTCGATTTCCATCACCACCTTTTAAGGATTAATATAATGATGGATTTAAAATATATTTATTTTATATTAATGAAATTATTATACTTATAGTATTTTTATATCTTATATATCTTCTTAATTTTTATTTTGTGGGGGATACGATAACAACGCTCATGTGTACAATGTACTACCGTCTTGTGAAACGATGTGATCTGTTTCTCTTTTACCCATTACATAAAAGGTAGTACGGTTCATGTTAATGAATATATGTCATATTAGTAGTATAAAAATATTTATGAAAATAAAATATAACATATAACTGCAAACCTTTTGGTCCACTATAAAATAATAACATCACTCGTTCGTATGTGTGGACTACCGAATCAACGTAGCGATGAGAACTATTTTTCTTTTAATTTTTATGTGGATTGTATATAAGGATATATTGGATTAATATATTTGATATATATGAAATAATATTAATTTTTAATGTTAAAATTAATTTTATTTTCCATTTTTTCCTTCCATCGAGAAAAATTGAAACAATGTTCATGAATACGTATGACCTACCATCTCCGTGAACGGTGTAATCCATTTTATATATCTAACTTTAATAAATTACTATAAATAAATATATAATGAATTTTTTTGATATCTATATAATGGTTATCATTTTTTATATTATTTATCCAAGATTATATTAAATTAACTAATATTATTGTACTAAAACAAACATGAAAAACAAAGAAATTATCACCCAAAACAATGATTTCGAAAAAGAATTGATTATTAAAAGGTGATAAAATACTATAAGTAAAGAATATATGGAATGAGATTTATGATAATGGTTCTATAATATATTTATAATATTATTATATTTAAAATAAAGTATCTTCAATGACATATGAAGGAAGTCGAACATAAGGTAAGGGTTTCTTGTAACACTTTTACCTTTGTGAGACATATGCCATATTCACAAATTATTTCTTTTGTATGGTGTATATAATTACAATTAGATATTTTATATAATTAATATATTTATATAAATGGAATTTGAATTTGAATTTTATGTTATTTATATTACGTGGATTATGATTCATATGTTAACAAAGTGGTAATGGTTTATCTGAAAGTCTCATCCGTATTCAAGATTCGTTATGTTTAAGTAAAATTGGGTAGAATTATATGATATTTATAACTTAAAATGAATATAATTTATTATCCTATGTGTTATTGATTATTTTTTCATGAAATAGTACCATTTTCTCACTCTTTTTACTTAAAATGATTGATATTATTTATGAAAAGCAGGCATTACTACTATCTACAGAAGAAATCCCTTTTCCACAAAATCAATGTTTTCTAAAATTGTTTTCAAAAATGTATTTAATATTTTACAAATGATATATTAAATAAATGTTTAAAATTTTATGGTTTTACAAATTTTTATGAAAGTAATCTACATATCATTTTCCAAAAAATCACAATTTGGATTTTACCAAAAATGTGAAAGGAATCATTTTTTAATGTGTGTGACATGAATAGAATTCCATACCTTCATGAAATGTAATTTTTTTAAATATTATTTTATATGTTTTCATTGATTATTTTAAAATAATATTATTTTTAATGAAAATTGTTTTCATTGAGAATTATTTTAAAAATATTCTATAACTTTTTTTTAAAACATATTTTCAATGTGATAAGTTTATTTTACTCAAAAATGATTTAAATGACATTTTTATTGCGTTTCTATTCATATTTTAGATTAAACCTTTGTATTACATATTATAAACTACAAATATGTTGTATTTATATTATAATTTTTCTTTATTTTGATGGTTTATGATCAATTTTATTTAAGATGTATAACTTTATTACCATTCACCTTATTACTCTGGATGGTTTATGATTATGTATATTTTATTGGGGTACAAATTAAAATTTTATTTGTTAGTTTTAAATATAAATGATTATGTTAATTTTGTTTCACCCAATTCATATGAGGAATGCATTGATAATAATATGTGATGAGTGGGACTGGTTAGGGATAACACTAGATGCATCAACGGGTCTCATGAGACAAATCATTTGGCCAAATTAGATGGGTTTCTACCCACAAATTTAAACTCTCTAGTGAAAGGTCTTCAAAAATATGTTTCAGATTCCATCAATTATGTATACACTGATTATGGGATTAGTTATTTATGTACATTTGATTATTCAAATTGTTATAATATCCTTGAATCTGTTACAATATTATGTGATTATTTATATTTCATTATTTGATCATAATTTATTTATGCCATATTATGCTCAGTTTATTGATTAAATGATTTTTTTTGAGTTGTTTACCATGAAATAATGATAATTATTATTGATTAATTATATATTTCTTTGAATTATTACCTTTACTTAGCATTTGCGATCGCCCATTTATTATGTTTTATTTATTCCTAGGATACCAATAAGTGTTTTGTGATTGATATGAATGGATGCACTATGAGGAATAATGATATTTTCTAAGAAAACACTTTTTTGTATTTTATATTTTCAATTATAAAGTGAATTTCAAGTATCTATATAGTTTACCAACACTATAAAACTATTCGTTCCTTTAGGATGTGATTCCTTATTTGTTAGGCCAATATAATAAAGTAACCAATAGTTTTGGGCTACTAGGTTCTGGTGCTTTTTTTCTGGTATCATAGAAATTTAATTAGAATCCTTAGGCACATGATTTTGGGAAATCATAGATTTAGGAATATAACCAAATGATAATCATTGAGGATGTGTATATAAGAAAATCCAATATTTTTGGTAAGGTAGAAATTTTTTTGGTTTTTCCTAGTAGTAAATTCATGTTTGGATACTACATGTGGATGTGGTTCTAGAATAGGTATATATAGGGGTGGTAACTCTAAAATAGGCTTGTCGATCTTGACCCAAGAGTTACTTGGTACACAAAAAATGAGTTTACTATGCACCTATTTTGACACTATGAGTGGACATTACTAAGTTAATTTACATTTTATGTATATGCCATTATGAAGGTTTTGAAAATATTTTTATGATTTGGAATGTTTACTAAAGAAACCAGGATTATGATTATGATATTATCAATGATTTTTTTCAATTTATATTATATATTTCCATTGAATTGGGATTATACTATATGTTTCATAATGTTATGATATAATATAGTGTCTGTCATTGTTTAGAATTTTCACATAGTGAAGAGAATGGGTACCCTATCAATACATGTTTCTCATATAGGGATTTCCCTACCAAGGAAGATAATGAAGGTGGAGTTGGAGATATAGTTGGAAAAAAATAAGTTATAACCATATTGGGGTAGCTAAATTAGGTTATTATAAATAACATATCTCATATGGAGTAACCTTCTAATCCACCATGTGGTCGAAAAATGTTAGACCACTTTATGCATCTCAAAACTCTATCATTAAATGAGACTAAAAATCCATTTGTAACATGGAAAAGGATAATTTCTAAATAGAATATATTTTTCTATATGGGAATTAATGAAAGGTAGAAGGTTTTGATGGAATATTATCATCTCTCAAGATATTTAGATCAATAATGGTCATTAATTCAGAACTATAAGGAAAATAATGAAGCCTGAAACATGAAATAGAAGGATTTTAATATAATCTTTTTGGAAAATTATTTTCCTCATGAGAAACCAGAGACTATAGTTAAAAAATTAATGATCCTAAGAAATAAGGTAGATAAAAATGTATCTATGTTTGAAGAAAAATTTATAAGGATATAATGATAAGCTACAGACTATGTACGTATTTCATAGAGTAATATTGAGTATTTATTTGATGAGCTTAAAGAAAACCCTTAGAGGGGAATTAGTCTCTAAAATGTTAAAATCATATGAAGATATAGTATCATGTGCTTTCAATATAGGGAATTAATTCTTCATGTCTTATGGATTAAAAGTGATGTAGAAGAATAAGAAGATGATAAGGAAAAATCCGGATAATGGGAAGAAGCTAATGAATGATTTCCCCTCACATGATAAGTGTGGAAATAAACACCCTAGTACTTACTTGAAGGTAATTGGTATTTTCTATGAATTTTGAGATAAGTTCCACCATTATCATGGTATAAAGGTAAATAAAGAAGTTTCCAATTTACAAATTTTCAACTATAATAAGATGCGGAACTATGAAAATGAAATTCCAAATCATCAAGCGAATATACCCCACAAGTAACTAAGGGATCAAGATCAGAATTATGCTACAGATATAGCCGAAGTTGAATGATTAATATGATTGTTTTTAGATTCATGAATTTTGTTATAATGGTCTTTTATAAATTAAATTATTTTTATAAATTATTATAAAATTTATAAGGATTGTTTGATAGTAAAATTTTTCAAGGATTTGAATGAATATGTTGAATAGTACCAATGACCAAAAATTGATTCGGTAGAATGTTCAACTTCATTAAAAACACCTGATTTGGGGATGATGACAATTAATATAGTCTCTATGTTGATATAATAATGATAAAGATATGTTTTTGGGATAGTTTTGGTAAAATTGAAATATGATTATTGATTTGATGATTTATATTATCTATATTGGAGTTTATTGCATGTTTGGATTTAATAAATATATTAAAAAACCTGAGATATCATTTTTTGAATAATTAAGGTTTTAATTAGGTTTTCATAGTGATCAAGGTATTCACATATATGGAATGTGAAATTAAGATACTCTTTATATTTTGTGGGGGAATATAATGAGGATTTACCAAATTTGGTTCTAAATTTTTTAAATTTGAATTTGGTCAGACATATTACTATTCATTCATAATGATAACTATTTATGGAATGGATTGAGATAAATTTGAGGGTTATTAGATAATTTTTTCAAACCATTATGGTCTTGGAAAATGTCTAGAAATATGAGGAATGGAATTTCATTCTTTTTTAAGCTAACGATCTGTTAAATGTTACTTTTAGTGATTCAGGCATAAAAAACATATTAGGTATTTATTTATTGAAGATAAATATAATGTATTAATTGATTAATTTATAAACAAAATATGAAATTCTATGAATATTTTCTGGTTTTCTCTTTCATAATGGTAATAGAATCCCTCATCTTTATGAAAAATATCTTCAGACTAAATTGTTGTCTGATTACATTCATTCCCATTGAATCAATATTATTTTACCACAACATAATATTTTGGTATTGTGGTTGATAAATTTATCAAAACCATTTTCTCTATCACTCTCTATTAATCATTAGGCGTTCGTATTCTCTTCCATGTCTATTTGTTTATTTCTAACCAATGTTCTTGTACTTGGAACCCTTAAAATGTTTAATTATGGATGAACTTCATACTTACCTTTCACTATTATCAAGTGAATGTTTTATTAACCCCTTTAATGATGTGAAGTTATTTTAAAATTTCAAACCATTTATTTTCAGGATCAGTATTAAATTGCAAAGGGACATTTTATTTAAGGGGGTTGAATGTAACACCTCAACAATCAAAAAAAGATAAATCTTATTTGATAATGTATATGACACAAAAAACCAATATTAGAAGATAATATAACACTAATAAATTATGAAATAATAATTTTTAAATACATTCAATCTCTTTTATATATTGTGATTCATGTGACATCAGGTTTAAATGAAACATGATAATCTATTAAAATATTACTATTTAGTCATGATCATTGTGACTATGAAGTTAAGTTGGTGGGTATGAATAGGACTAAATAAATTATTAAAATAATATGGTTTAAATATATATAAAAAGATTCAATTGTTTTTTATTGATTATTAATAAAATAAGAATCATTTGAAATAAAAAGAAATGTTTTCTGAAAAACTATATTTTTCTAAATGGCATTTTAGCCACACATTGAGCATATTATTTAAAAATATTTTTTTTTCAAATTTTGGAAAATTTATTTGAAAAAATAATTTTATTTTTGAAATATATATAGCAAAATTATATTTTGGTGAATTTTTGATAATTTTTAGAATAGATTAATTTTTTTATTAATAGTGAAAATACTGTGTTTTAGTCAAAACCTCATTTTATTTTAAATTATTTACAAAGTTAAATTATATTTTTAATATGATTTAATGTAAAAATAGTTCAAATATAATAAAATTTATCCAATTTAGGTCTTATGAATCAATTTAATGTAGAATATTAATATTGAAACATTATATACTTTTGAGAATCTTCCCTTTGGAAAATCGCACTTTTGTTTGGTGTAATGTTTAAATTTTATTTTTATTTATCCACTTATGTGAATTAAAATTTTCCAAATGGATTCCATATTTATAATAATAATAATTTATATTATCTATTAAGCTCAACATTGTTTTTTACCAGCATTAATTGTGAAAATTTTAAAATTAATTATCGTGATTAAGGTAAAAATGGTTTTACTGGGGGTCAAACTATGAAAAATAAGGGATAAAATGACCTAAAAATATCACCAAAACTATTTGATGGACATATTAAAGACATATTAAATCTACTATTTTATAAATACCGATTTGGAGGCTTTTTCATTAGGAAAATTTTTTTATCACTTTATATTTTTTTTAAACAATGTTTGTCATCTCCCCGACATATAAAAGGCCACATATATCCACCAATATTCACACTTAAAAAAACTATTTGGTTGGGACATTACCAAACAAAATAAATTCTTTTATTCCCTAACAACATACTGTATGACTAATTTTGGTTATTTAGGCCTCCTCAGAAGGCTTTAGAAATAAATATAATCATCCTCACCGAAGAAGAGATAAAACTTTTAAACATGGGTATTTAGTTTATTTTTTTCCACCTCCTTCAAACCTTCTTAAAACATGATTATATAATAATATAAATATCTCATATATATTTAGATTTTATTTTTTATTTTAATAGACTAAATATGTCTCCACTTATGTCAAATGGGAAATGAAACTGTCATTTTTTATGTACAATGGACTACTGCCACACAAACCAATGTCATTCAGTTTTCATCTCCATATTTCAAGGATAAATATATTGATGTATTTAAAATAATTACATTAAATATATTACATTTTTATACTTCAATAATTATTATTTCAAATATACCTTCTTACTTTCCATTCCATGGGTGATACAATAATGTCGCTCATGTGTACGGCGGACTACCGCCTCACGAAGTGAAGAGATTAGTTTTTTCTAAAGCTTTACATGAAGGGTAGTAAGGTTAAAGCGAATGAATATATGTTTTATTTAAAATCTTAAAATATTTTTTAAATATAATATTACATCTAAATTCTTACCTTTCAATCTATTATAAAATAATTATGGCCCTCATGCAGACGTGTGGACTATCGCCTCCACATAGCGATATGAAATGTTTTTCATTTTATTTTTACAAGGATGGTAATATTGGGTTTTATGATTATTATAAATGATATATATGAAATTATAATGATTTTTTAATGATTAATTGATATTAATTTCCACTTGTTCCATCATTCTAGAAAAATGGAAACAATGTTCATGTGCATGCAAGTCCTATCATCCTTATGAATGGTGTAATCCATTTTCTATCTCTAACTTTAGGTTAT
The DNA here is from genome assembly GCA_963277665.1 of Viscum album. NCBI lineage: Eukaryota > Viridiplantae > Streptophyta > Magnoliopsida > Santalales > Viscaceae > Viscum > Viscum album. The sequence goes on from OY728167.1 coordinate 246,514,940, forward strand.
TCTAAATAAATATATAATAATTATATATTATATTTATATAATGGATAAAATTATGGTAATTCTTTATGCTTTATAAAATTAAAAAATCAAAATTACCAAATTAAAACATACATTTAAAACGGAGCAATTATCAGGTGAAACTGTGATTTTAACAATAAGTAAATAACATATGGTATTTTTTATATGAGTATGTTTCTATAATATAAATATAGTAAAACTAAATTTATTATATAGAATGATCCGACACATAAGAAGGAAGTATAACCTAGGGTAAGGGTTTCTTATATCACTTTTATGTCTGGGAGAAAGATGCAATATTCAACACTTATTTCTTTAGTAATGTGTATATAATTCATAATTGATATTTTATATCATAAATATATTTATCTTCATCATTTTTAATTTCTCATTTGTTTTTTTTTTGGATTATGATTTATAAGTTACAAATGTGGTAAGGGTTTATTTCATAATCTCATTAGTATTCCGAATTGTTTATTTTTATGTCTCCCTTAGGGAAATTATTTAAAATATATATAATAAAATAAATATATTTTATTATCCGATGGTTATTCATGATGTTTTAAAGTAATATCACCATTTTCCCACTATCTTTATCAACAAATTATTGAAAAAATATTTTTAATAAAATCTGACTTTATTTCTCTCTTTGGTTGAAAACCCATTTTCATCAAAATCCATGTTTTCTAAATATTCTTTCAAAAATGTTTTAAACATTTTTCAAATTATGTATTATTTTTTGTTATAATTTATTTTAAATTTAAATTTTTTTTAAAGTAATCTTCTTGTCATTTTCTAAAAATGCATGTTTGGATTTTATTGAAACCGTGAAAGGAAGCATTCTTTTAAAGTTCATGACATGAGTTTAATCTTCCACAATCATGATCAATAAATATTTTAAAATATATTTTAAAAGTTTTCAAAGATTATTTTAAAGGAAAATTATTTTGAAAATATTATTGAACCTTTTGTTTTATAAATATTTTTAAATTAAAAACGTTATTTTCCAAAGAAATGTTTTAATAAATTTTTATTTTTATTTTGATTCATCAATGACATCAAAAAATTATTTCATTTATTATACAATGAAAATATGCTTTATTAATATCATAATTATTATTTATTTGGATGGTTTATGATCTATTTGATTAAGGAGGTGCAATTTTATTATCATTCTCCATATAACTCTAGATTCTTTACGGTTATGTTTATTTTATTAGGGTAAGAATTAAAATTCCGCATGGTAGTTTTTAAGTATTAATGTTTATGTTGGTTATATTTCACACCTTTAATATGAGTAATGAACTATAATTTGTTTGTGATATCTGGTTCTAGGTTATATATAACCCCTTAATGCATCGATAGGCCTCACAGGACAAATTAGACTGGTATCTGCCCAAATATTTAAATGATCTTTTGAAAGGACATTAATGTGTCTTTTAGATGTCCAGTATTATGTATTCCCTCATTATGAGACCAATTATTAATTTCCAAGAAATTATTTGATTATTTAAAATTTAATTTTATAAGTTTCCGGATTATGTGGTTATTTATATGGATTTATTTGATCATTATTTATTTCTTCCATTTTATGATATGTTTATTGATTAAATTTCATGTGATTAAATTATTTAACTTTACATATTGATTATGATTATTTATTCATGATATATTCAACTATATTCATCCCCTTACTAAGAATATAAGATCACCCCTTTCTTAGGTTTTATTTTTCTTAGGATACCATGAAGTGTTTTTTGATTGACACGTAGGGATACGCTATGAGGAATAGTGGTGTTCTCCATGAAAAAACTTGTGCATTTTTTGTTTTCAATTTAAATTTGAATTTAAATTATGTATATAGTTTACTAAGACTAAAAACTTATCTATTATTTCTGTATGTGATTCCTTGTATCTTATGACAATGTAATATTGTATCCACTGGATCTGTGTTATTGTGGTCGAGGTCTCTATAGAGTCGGATGCTGAAATATTAATTATGTCATCACCATCTCCAAGTATGTCTACAACCTCAAATTATACCCACTACAATCACTTTTAATATACCTCAGCACCATTACCAAATATCAAGTCCTCACCCTTACTTATGGTTCAACCATAAGAGCTTCAGAACCACCGAGTTTCATGTGATAGCATGAGTATAAAACATGGTAGGACAAAAAATAATTAATCCCAAAAATATATTATTATTTTAATATATAGATTCTTGTATAATGAAAAATGAAACTAAAAAACACTCAGTATGAAATAATTAAGATAAAAACCATGTTTTAGAAAAGAAACAATGATGCTTGACATTAACGACCTTGTCAAGGGCTAAAGAATCTTACACATCCCTATAATAAAATAACATGATGAAACCATATAATTTAAATATTAAAACACACCATATATTATAATCTATATAATTATTGGGATGTATTAGAATACATTTCCATAATATTTATTATAAAATTTCATGTTACCATAGCTAAATACATGTCCCATTTCAGATGAAATTATATTGGTGTGTTTATAAAAATCCGCGGAGGAGAAAAACATACTCATCTACCACAAGAGGAATCAAACTATGGGGTTTGATATGAATTTTCCTTTGGACCCCTATATCCAAATAGATTTAAAATAATAAATTCATTAGGTTCCTTGGGATTTAATTTTAAGTAACTCATAAATTATTAAATAAAAATTATAAAAAAACAAATGAAAAAATTGGGCAATTTAATATACAAGAAGAATAGATTTATAGGATCAATGATGAGGGAGTTCCAAGATAAATTCTCATCAAAAACTATGCTTAAGTATCAATGGAATTTCATGGAGTTAGGGTGAATCATTTATATGTGCCATAGTACATTTCATGGTCAATGTTGATAGACTAATCTATCATTTCATTAAATAGATCATTCAAGTCCCACAAATTCTCATACAAGAAAAATGGGAAAGAATAGATTATCCCCTAGAGAGAGAAACCAAAATCTTATCATATTATAGTATAAGATAGATCTATAAACACCCATAAGTAATTTATGAATCTAAAAATATATTTAAAGGTTGTTTTTTTGTGGATCTGGGTCATCTAAAGGTTACATTTATAATACATTCAGAAAATACTACATTGTCAACATCATAAATTTAAATGATGGTGAAAGAAACACATTAAAGTAGATTTCTATGTAGGCTATGAGAATGGAATCAGTTCAAGTATTTTTTTTAATTTTACAGTGATTATTCTAAGACTACATGTTTTTTCAATACCCAAACTTTTAAAAAGGTCACCTACCTTGGATATTTCCTTCCATTTTACCCTTGTGTATCTATTAACCATAATATATCAATTTTAATATAGTCATTAGTCTATAAGGGTTGCATTTTACAGCCCTTTTCTTCCATAGATTCACCCCATGATTTTTCCATTTTAAAAATTGTATGGATTATAAAATATTGAATCCCTTTGTTAAAGGAGATAATTTATTCTAGAAACTATTTTTCACAAGGAATGTTTCTTCATACTATGAGTTATGATGGTATGGTTAAACTTATACCCTGTGATAACAAGGAACCATTATCTTGAAGAACACATATATTTCCTCCTTGACCGTAATTCCTTCATAACTATTGAGGTAGGCAACAAAACATATGAGATTCCTTCTTAGTAAAATCCCCATGGGTTCTCTACCTTCTATACAAACCCCTTTCGAGGAATTATGGTTTTCTTTCTCTTTATTAGTTGATGACTTAATGATTCTAAACATTATTCTTATAATATTTTATAACCATGGATACTCATGTGAATTCTGCAGAGTTATAACCCATTTATACTTATTTTACCTAGATATCCTAGTAACATGAACAAAATACTATAAGAAATTTATTCCTAATTGCATAAATTTAAAAAGAAAAAACAATGGTCCTTATGAGAAGGTTTAAAAATACATGTCATAATGGACTTTGTCACATTAATATTTAATGTAAAATAATACTTCTTTGACCACATCACCCTGAACCATGTAGGTATTGATTATATAAAAACATAAAAATCACTATGTGGGTTTAATAATAACATCATTTTAACAAAAAATTCCCCATTCCTTCATATATGAAGTTAAAACACTGAAGCGGTTCAAAATATGAATTTATGTTATAAAAAATATTCATTATTACCATGTGATTTGAGAAAAGAATAGTTTTACTTAGTGAAGTGTTTTTTTCAATGAATTAGTGGAATGAAAGAGATTTTAATTAATAGTAACTAGTATTATTATTGGAAAGGATTTGTAAAATATAATAAAATAAAATATTGAATACAATATTCAACAAAGATCTTCATTGGGGAATGATTTGATCTCCAATCCACTTATTTTAAAATTATTTACATATACCTACCCAGGATATAGACCTATTTTAGAAAACTCCAAAAAATGAAAATAAAGAATCTAATATTAAATCATGTTCCCGTTTAATGTCATTGATTGACCATGAATATTGGTTTATGATACTACATTTATGGGTTTGTCTATTTTGAATATTCAATTGAATCAAAATAGAATAGATAGTTATTTTATAATGATGTTTTCTAATCCCCAACAATCATGTGGGTTATCCAAAATAAACTATTGTTTGCATGACACAAAATAATCATATGGTGGTTCCAATAACATATACTAACATTATTTATAATATAATTTCATTTACACTGATGCACTGGAATACACTTCCACATATTTAATGCGTATATAAAAATAATATTAATGTCTTAAAAACGTGTAATTACATGGTTGAAAAATCAAAATCATGAAAAAATATGGTTGAACTAAACCCTTTAACGTAGGAGACACATCATGAGATTGGAACAATTTTTCCTTATCATAATTCACTCTATTGAATTTTCCCACATCTATGGTTCCAACTATCCACCTCTACAATGATTTTTCTACTTTAATTATGGATTATTATTACTTGGTGGATACTGAGATTGTTATTGACCAGACATCAAGACTTATATGTGTCTTATTCTAACTTCTACATATATCTTTTCCCACTTTTGATTCTTATAAGTTATGATAATGTTTTTGTAAACCTTACTTCCATTTTATAACTTCTATTCTATTATCATTAGGCCTTCCCGACCATCTATCAATTATTCATTTCTTCTATATCCATTGTACTAATTTTTAAATTGGTATAATTTTTTGTACCGACCTCATGATTTTGGTTCATTACAGGTATCGATATGGTTTAATTCCTTCCCAGTGTGGCACTTTTAATTTAGACTTCCCCGAGAACCTTGGTTGGTTACACTCCTTGGCCCATTTTATTTTTTATCCATCTTTGCATCATTGAATGGAATTCATGAAACTGTGTGATATAGATCATAAGATTTAACCCTCTCATGGTGATGAGGTTATTATTGTATCATTAGGATTGATCATCAAGTCCTAAATGTTTGTTTATTCTTAGGTATTTTCGTCATTAATTCATGGTGGTTTCAGTTTTATGGTTATGTGTTTTCCCTTATTTATATTTCCACTTCCTTTGAGTTTGTATCCCTCCCTTTATTTTGTCCCCATGTTTTCCATTTTTAATTTATGGTTTTTCTTTCTTCTAGTCCCCATATTTATAGAAATGTTCTTTGATTCTAGATTATTGATATTCATTTAGTGAAGATATGAGATAGGGTTAATCAAATGTGTTTTATCTGGATGAGTATCATGATTTTAACTTTATGAAAAATTAAAATGGTGTTGATGATATGTGAATATGGTGATGTGGTGGGTGTCATGGAGAATCATTGATATAAACATCTAATTTATAGGGTTCATATTATTCTTGTTTTGGTGGAATGATATTCTTGTTTTTTAATCTCTTTCATGTTGGATTTTCTAAATAGTTGGCATATTTTATTGTGATGAAAAATTTTAGGATCATGTTGTTTTTAATAAAGATTCTAATTAGGTGTTTTTTTATCTCATAAATTTTAGATGATGGTGTTGGGAACTCTATGGGTGGTTGAGATCTTTTTTTAGTTTTCCTTGGTCATTAAAACAACATATTATAATTTTCTTGGTCTTGAGGTAATGTTTCACGAGGAATGCATGCCCTAATGTTTCATACAATTAAAAACTTTATTGGGAATTTTACCAACCCATCATTTTAATTCCTAATTCTTATGTGTTCATTATTATTATTCCATGTGTAGAGTCTTTGTTCTTCCTAAAGTTTTATGTTTTTTTTTACATTATTGTGGTTATTTTATAGTTTTACCAGTGCTAACATATTATTTTAAAATTGGTTGATATTTAAAAATTTTAAACATTTTATGAAGATTGGATACAGGTTTCATAAAACCATTCAAATATGGGGTATTCATCAACTATCATTAAATACCCACACTTTTAGAGAATATACCTAGATTTAAAACATGATTTCCTACCACATTTGGATGGAAAAAAATTCCTTAAATTAATTTGGTTACCTATGTGGAATTCATTCAATCAGGGCCATTTCCACTATCACAGGTCCCCATATTCAATATAAACTAATATATAAGATCTTACTTATGACATTTATACTCATGTACCGAGATATATAGCTTCTCATGGAATGAAAAACAATGTGACTGATGATTATGTTGATGTTTCATCTATTCACATAAATAGATATCCTCCTCATGAGGAATTAGAAAACTGAATTAGAGCCCTCCCCTCAGTTATGAAGAATATTGAAACCATAGAGGTAGTTCGCATGAAACCCACTCACAATATCCTCATTATGATGAAATATAAAACTAACATGGTGGTAATATAAAAGCTAATAAATATTCCCTCTTTAATATAGGTTCATCCCATTGTACTCACCACAGAAGTCCTCCCAATAATGTAATATAAAACCATTATGGAGAGCCTCTCCTTACTGATGAATAATCCAATAACTATGCAGGACATCACTATGGTATATTCTAATGAATTTGTCACCTGTGTAAAATAAAAATCTAGTATAATGGTTCTCTCTAAGGTAATAAATAATTTAGAATATATTGAGGTCCTTGTTATAGAACCATCAACAGTGTTCCTCCTTGGATTTTAAGAAAAAATCTCTATGAAGGTCCTCCACATGGAAATGAAAAAATGAAAGCATAGTGGTCATCCACACAGTACACTCCATAGAGGTCCTTGCTATGATAAAATTGAAAATTGACATGAAGGTCCTAACTATGGTAAAAATTAATATATTATTACTAAATCCACACAAACAAGTGTAACCAACTTTGGAGTTCATCCTCATGATGAAACAAAAACATGACATGGATTTCATCTCTCTTCTAATGAACAATATAGTATCCCTGGTGGTTCTCCCCATTCTTCCCTATATGTATGTCATACATATAATAAAATATAAAACCAACATGAAGGTTTTTACCATGATATATCTAGTAAAAAGTTACAATATTAATGAGGGAAACCCATTAAATTATAAACATTAATAGATATTAAATCACCAAACAAAGATTAATTATTTGAATTAGAATCATTCTTAAAATTTTTATTTTCATTTATTTATATATTAGGTCAATTGGATTTTAGAAACATTAATGAAACCTTATATATCCTATTAATAATTGATAAAATGATTATAAGATGGCCTATGTGGTAGAAAAACCTAATGATCAAAATGATAAAGAATAATTATCTTATAATATTGTTTGGGAGAAGATGGACGGTGATAGGATTAATGTTATATACTGTATCATAAACTCTATTGATATGTTATTCCCAAGTCCATTGGGGAAGAATACATATAATGTTTTTTTTCATAGTCTATGGGAAACATTACAATTGTTTATAATTTTAAAATTGTTTTAGATATTATTTTCTGATATATATAGAAAAAAAGATGAGAAATGGAACAATGATGACCATTATTCTCTTCAAACTCTATGGGATAATACATATGGAAATCAATAATTAGAACTTCAAGATGAATGTGTGAACATTAATTAGGAAATTCATCCAATCATTAAGGAATCATCCTTCAACTACATATCAAATTATGAGGAGGGTTTATTGTGTTTTAATTTTCTCCTATTTTTAATCAATAAAGAAACCATATGAAATTAAATTTAGATTCTATATAAAATCAACTGAACAAGATGGTCATAAAAATCCTCTTTGTGAATAATAATTGAAATTTTAGTTATGGATATAAAATAAAATTGGATAATGGAATCATACTATCTATAGAATAAAGAAAATATGAACCCAACAACATTTTTAAATTGATAGTTAACCCCATGATGATACTAATAAATTAAAATGATAGTTAAATCATTGAAGGTTGAGGAAATTAAAAATAAGAACCATTACATGTGGAATGAAATCCATAAATATAATCTTTAAAAAATATCAAATATTTATAACTCAATGGAGTATGAGTTAATGAAGTATAAAGAGTTACAGTTGTCACTAGAACATTATATGGAAAACCCCATCCCATAATCTTAGGAAAATTTTTACCCCCTGTAAAACTAAAAATACAATCTATTAATTAAAAGGATACACTAGTCATTTATTTAAATTTTCTAAAAGAGTGAAATTTTATAACCTTGGGTAACCTCTATAGTCATTTTTTTATCTAACTCCCCTTCTCAGATAACATTCAACAATTAATAGAAGTGGTAATATTAGGATCAATTTTATTGATGAGACTCATTATTTTCCGTAAAAAGTGAATCATAATGATAAAATGAGATTCAACATGGTTCTTAAAGATATAATCCCATTAAAAATACATATTTAGGGTTGATTATGATAAAACCTTCAATGTTTATTTTGAAGCTAATGAAGCCTCGTATTTCTTGAGATAAATGAATGACTTTTTCCCAAGGGGAATTGAAACAAAAAATTTTATCTATATCAACTTAATTAATGATCTATGAAGAGACAACCATAATTTACCATTCAATGATAATGTGTTTATAAAAAATATCACTCTTACTAAAGAACGTAGAGTATGTACTTAGCATCAAATGTAGGCCAAACAATTAGGGTCCCCGCATAATCTTCCATTTCCTACTACAAGTCATGTCACTAAAAAAGGTGAGAGAGTTTAAATATTCTCACTCTATTGGCCACTTAATGATTTCCATAATATTTTTATTGGAAAAAATCACCAAGTTAAAGGGAAAAAATTCAAATAAATCTATTATGTTGACACAAAGTTACTTAGAGGAAATATACTCATTGTGCATGATTTACATGTTTAATATGTACATATTTCATCTAATACTTCAAAATAATATGGAACCTATAAAACCCTAAGTGTATAATAAAAATTTCTACATTACTTGAAAATGGATCCACCTATTCATTTAAAATCCAAATTATTAGATTGTTAGGTTTTTTCAAAAATATTTTATCATATATCTCAATTGTAGGAATGTTATCCATAAAAAATTAGTATTAGTAAGATCATCTCTTAAGGAGAAATATTATTCCATTACCAATAAACCTGAGGCTACTAGTGCCTGGTAAACACTAATATGATAACAAAACATTCCATAATTAATTAGTATGGATTTAACTATTACAATACCCAATTTTCATAATATAAAGTGTTCCACATTAAATGGAATGAGAGATTAAAACAAGTAACTCATTAATTAATCTAATAGGTTTGGACTATAACTGGGGTCCCCTAAATTATAATAGGTATCCAAGATAAGATATTTTTTATATATGGAAGTCTGAACATTTTTTTTATCATCACAGGGGAAATAATTCAATAGTTATAATGATTTCCACCAATAATTACTTCTCTAATTCAGTTTTAAATTAATAGAAAAAATCAATTTTTTCTAGATAAATTTTAAAAAATAGTAAAATAAGAGAGTTTTTAATTTAACTTTTATGTTTATGGGTGTGAAATATTCTCTAGAGATACAACTCCCTTCAGATAAACTCTTATATATCCCCATTAAAATATTTCAAGATTAGTTGTATAAATTGATACTTAAATAGATATATATTAATAGATTCCAATATTTTTATAAAATCATGCATCTTCTCTAAGAACCATCTATGAAATTATAATCAAGTCTAAAAACAACCTAAATTATAAACATTTATTTATAGAAATTATAGGTGACCTTTTTTACTCTCATATTAATTGCAATACCAAATACATTTTAAAATTATTTTAGGAATAATAAAGTTCTAAAAACTATATTTCAATAGTAACAACTCACATTCCACAATCCAAATAGCCCATATATGAATATGGATAAATTAATTTTCGATGTTTTTAGTAGGTAAAATAGTTTCTACTCTTTTTCATAATGATCATATTCTTGCGTATTTAATTTATATCATAGAAAATAATTTAATCATGTTATAAGAGGTTATGTTGATTAATGATATAGGGCTTTGTGGCCACCCTAATTATTTAACCTACAACTTTTTGTAAGGAAACACAATTAAACCAAAAAATTATTTTAAAATACGCTATAAAATATTATATATGATTACTAATTATTATGAATAATTATAATATACATGTGACCTTTGTTTTATCCAATTTTCCAAATTAACTATAGGAAAAAAGGAAGTGTAAATAGTGAATATATAGAAATTAATTGACTTTATAGATAAAATATTAGTGAATAATGACATACAATCATTAGAGAATAACTAAATCAATAATTTATGACCCCAATTCCCTTGGAATCCCATATTAAAAAACATATTGGCCTAAAATTTAGGAATATTATTACAATATGCAATTACTAAGAATGAAGTTCATGGAAGAAAATTTTTAAGAACCCAATATATGCCATAATTTTATAGACTTTATACCCCATCATTATAAATATAAAAAAATCATATGAAACAATACTTAGATGATGAACATATGTTCCCCTCTATCAATATCATTTTACTAATTGAATATTGTCTTCTAGAACAAGAGTTTTAGGAATTGTTATATCCTTTAAATTATAGTAGATTTTACTAGGGTATAGATAGGAATACCTAGGTCGTGGAAAAAGGCTACAAAGTAACACCAAAATGCATAATATATTCTACCAAAATAAGGAGAATAAAGATTCAATATGAGAAACTATAGTGGAAATCGATTCTACAAATTTAAAATTTACACCCTATTCTCATTATAATGGTAGATAAATTATTTAAGGAAACACATTGCTTAGTCTCACATTATAGTATGATGTTGTCCCTGTATCCTATATGTATTATGGGTTCCATCATGCCGAAATATTCGAGCATAATATCCATCTCCATCAAATATATTTTTTCCAAACCTGAAGATAAACATATGGAAAGAATTATATGCCTTTTCCTTATAAAATTATGTGTTGATATTTGTTTTCATCGATCTATCATGTTGTTCAAGATTGTATGTACTATATACATATAAATTCCTTATAAAATCTGTTTTTATGGATTTCAAAAATCATCACGATTTTAGAATAGATTTTTATGCTACCAATATATATCAACCTGAGACTGAATTCCATGTATTCAACATAACCATATTCTTAATACCATAAATAATGGAAGAAATAATAAAAGGTAACATCAGTACTATATGTATATTGAATGATAAATGATTAAAAAGGCCACCATTCCTTGATGTGAATTTTTTTATAAATCAAAACCATTCCAACTTATACCATTTATTATTTGTGATTTAATTATGTTAATTTGGATCCTTCTAATATTAAAATTAATGTTTATATCTTGAGAGAAAAAAACAATTAAATGATCATATTGGAAACCCAATTTTCCGATGTTTTTTTAAACTCTAATCTCATAGTGGATCATTAAGACGCCATTTATAATTCCATATTAGAAAGAAAAAAGATTTATTAACATGAGATATACCACTTTGATGCCATCATATAATGAAAAAGTTTATTGATGTTTGAATTGGGGTACACTCTTGTTATAGTTCCCCATTTGAATCGTTAAAAAATTCATACATGGAAATTAAATATTATAAAGGGGTTGGGAAATAACCATATTTGGAAATTGTAACAAAATTAGTAAAACTAAATAAATTTGAATCCACTAATACTAGTCCCTAAAATAATATGTGGGAGTGATTCTAGATATTATCCACCATATTATAGAATCAAACTACACATGGGAGGTCACCATGTCATTTAGGTTAAATGAAAAAACCTCTAGAATAATTATTGTTCCTATAAAATATTAAAACAAATATGAATTTTGAATCATCCTATTATACTGGTGGAAAAAATATTCCAAGGATACACAGACACATTGACTTCATATTAGAGAATGTTTATTAAAATGTTGATTTCACAAAACCATATTCAACACAAATTTTGTTCTTGATGATGTTAGTTTGTATCTCTAATGAAAGGCATATTTTTTGGACACATATATAACCATTAATGTGTTTTTGGTAAGCCTGATAAATTTTATATATATTTCGGATGGTTGTAGCCCTAATAGTGAATATAAAAATTATGTGAAACTATATTATTGTCCTAAGGTCAATATATTCTATACTCTTGATAGTTATAATGACGATATTGAATATTTCACCACATTCCATTAATGATAATGTTACTTCCTCTATTTAAGAGATGAAACAAGAGAATTTAGTCACTAAAGAAGATCTATGACCCAAATTAATTTGATTAGTTACGACTCTTGATAAGTAAGATAAATACACTATAATACTAAAGAGACATTTGGAAAACAATTCATGGAGTTACAAAAAATATCTTCATTGGACCCTAAATTTTTAGGTCATGAATAATGTCTTCCAGTTAATCCACTTGGTAATAGATATGCTATAAGATAGATGAATCTATCTCACTAAGACATGGTAGGAGATATAGTGTATAAATTCATTTTGTTTTGCTTAACTATAAAGGTATAATACCATAAGTTCTTATAAATTATTATCCCCATAAATAATATGAATGAAAATATTAGAGTTAGAATCAACTTACTGTACCACAATCATTATTGTTAAATTTTTCATTTTTGTAGGGTCCCGTGTTTTTCTAGACCATATGTAATTTACAAAGGAATTCAAATTTTTGATTTGTAGATGTTATATTCTCTAATATGAACATAGGAATTTCAATACCAGAGTTAGAATATTAAAACTACTTTTTTTTGGTTTAAGGCCCGAGTGGTGTCTGTGGAGTTAAAATGAGTTCCAAGAGCATCAAGTATGGAAAATTGATTTTTTATAATTGTAGGTAGGGGAAAATGGTTAGTTAGAAACTACGTTACCCTCTAAGAGATATCATGATGCCCTAAAGGCAGTTTCACATAGTTTGTTAAATTATTCACCTGAGTCTACAAGACCATGTTGGGTGGATTTTATAATGTTTTAGGGGAGGACTCATGGTATTTTCATGGTTTTAAAAATAGTGTTCCTACCAATTCAAGTGGGTGACACCTCAAATAGTTGCACTATACAGTTGGTTAATTGTTAAGGAAACCGTTTTTTCAAACCATAAAAATCTTAGAAGTTGGGCAATGATGATTTTCCACTTCATCTTTTGTGCATTTTACCACCTTTTCATCACTCATTCACCGAGGAGTTCTCTCATGCACACACACCTCCCCCTTATCATCCCGTGGTAGTTTCTCCCTCATTTGAGTTCAAAATAAAATGCCATTTGTTTCTTTGGTTCACCCTTGGTTGTTTGTATTGTATTTATATTTATCTTATTATGGATCAAATCAATGCTTTATAATGGATGAGGTAAGCATCCTAATAAATAGGTAGGTGGTCTTATTCTCGTCTCTTAAATTCTAGCATGTTTATAAAATACATCTTTGTTCCACATGATTTACTCTCCTTGCATTTCCCTTAACATGTGAATCCAATTACATTGAAACTAACAAAAAAAATTGGATATTCCTTTATAATTTTATTATACCATTGGCGGAAATTCACCTAATCATAAACCACCCACTTGCAGTGTGTTACATTTAAACTATGACTTATATTCCTTGTCTAGGAAACTGGACCACCATTGGGGATTGCTAGTGTAAATTATTATTATTTTAAATATCTTAGTACACTTTGATCAAAATTTGAGGTATTGTAAACTATTCCTCATGTCATTAGTGATTATTATAAATTAAATTAAATTTTATGATATCCATGCCCCTATTTTATAATAAAACAACCTCTAAAGATCTCTATATTACTTAATAAAAGGGAAAATTAAATGGAGTCAATTGAAATGATAATAGTATGGAAATTACCATGGGATCCTTGATTGTATATGAATGGAATTGAACAAATAATACTTAAATATAAATCCTTATATGAGTTATATCACACCTTAGGAAAACCTGGGTTTCTCAAGTAGGATTTCCTTGGTTGGGATCATAGGTTAGATTAATTGTATTAAGGATTGAAAGATAGTTTTTTTTCTCCTATATAATTCCTTCAATGTGATCATAGACTAAATTAAATTATATGTACCATGAGAGACACTCAGTTTCTTTAGGTGTAATGCCATGGATGGTATCAAGGAATTAAAATGAATTATTTTAAGCTTTGAGTGATACATGGGTTCATTATACAGAACTCATTGGATATGAACACTGGTAAAATTAATTTTAATGACTATACAATGATTCTTGGTTTTCTTATATAGAACTCCATGGATAAGATAATTTTTTAAATTATTTACATTACAACTTGGTCGATAAATGGATTCTTAAGTTGGAATACTATGCACATACTCATTGGAAAAATGAGAAATATTGCTTGCTTCTTCTCCATTACACATGGATTTCATGGGTTTAAACTGGATATTATATGATTGTTATACCTTTAGGTACTTTTCTATATACCCAGGGTGGGATTTTTTAGATGATTCCTTATTTTAAGTATTTGACTCATCTGCTACTATTATCTAGTTTCCCTGGTCTTATGCCTCGGGTCTTGGCTAGTACTAAGTATGTATATTTTTGACTTTATATGTAATTACATATAAAGTTCATATATATTCACATAAATGTTCATATATATATATATATATATATACCCATATACATGGTGACACTACATCATAGATGTTACGAATTATCCTGAAGTATGTATCGTCAATCGAGTGTCCTTTGAGGAACCAAAGTCTGAATTTTTTATTTTCATTTGTTTATTTACTACATTAGTTCGTGTATATGAACATTGGTATATTTTATATTTAGATACTGAATAGAATTATACACTGTTGGTGATATCCTACTGATTATATCTCACACCCTATTTGTGCTGCCTTTACACTGGGGTATCCAAAAAGACCTCCTGGTTTCAGGATCAAGTTCTGGATTCATCTTCTAATTGTTGTTCATGTAGTGATGTTATTCTTGGACATGAGACCATAAGATCAAAGGACATATTCCATGATTAAGAATACCATGTAGATAACCTTGGGGATTTTATTCTTTTCATTGTGTATTGTTTATTTGTTACTAGTTGTATATCTATTTCTTGTATATTTTGTCATAACATGGAGATCCTTGGTTATATTATTTGGTATTGGACATTTTATCAGTTATTATTTTGTTCCACTTATCCATTTTTTTATGATTGATTTTGAAACAAAGGGTATAGTTTCTCCACAATTTCATTACAATACCTTCATTTCTATTCGTTGGCCTCTTTCAAATAGGGAGGTGTTCTTGAGGCCATGTGGTGACTAGATTGGTGCACCATTTCAGTAGATCTAGGGTCAGGACATTAGAATTTACCTATCCTAATAATATAATTTCTATTTGGTTTTATAATAATTTTAAATACCTATTTGTATGGGATGTATATTTTTAATATAATCTATTATATATGGAATTCAATGGTGAGGAGGCTACACCCTTGATAGAACACTAATTTGTATAAATTTTTATAGAGATTCCCTAATATTAAAAGATTATATAGCTATATATAAAAAGGTGATGCATGGAGTCTATAATATTCACAAAGGAAAAAACCATAGACTTTTATGTGTATAATAACTTAATCATGTGATTCCAATTTCCTAACCAATTTTATGGACTTTACTTCATGTTTTCTCGACATCGTTCACGCATTCTAAAGGTGTAAGCACACAAGTATGAATTCATGGATAAATTATAGATAGTTCAAGTGTTCCTGGTTATTTTCTGAATATTTTAACCATAGATGAAATACATATAGAGATAATTGTCCTAGAAAAATAAGTTATATATATCTCTCTCTCTCACTATCAATAATGTTGTTCTAATAAGGGAGATATAATTCTATGAGGCATCTTATATCCCAATAAATAAATGAATAGACGAAACCAAAACATAAATGAGTTATCTTTCATGGGAATTTTATCTCCTAATCAAGTAACAATCATTTTTTTAAATATATTTTTTTTAAATGGTGATTAAACATATAAATATCAAATATGTTATTAATAAGGAGGAATTTATACCCTTACTTGGCCAAACACGAGTTTTGAAAACTTAATTATCTATTGAGATTATTCTTTTCAAAATCATACAACTATGCAATATCTAAGTATATTAATTACATAAACTAAAAATAAATATCTATAAAAAAGACAAACATTGGGTTCTTATTGATATTTCACGTTAGGGGATGGTGGTTCCTTTAATTAATAAGGATATAGAAGTGATAAATGAGATTTACACTGCAATGACTCAAGATTAATATTTTTTTCTCACTACATGGTATCATGGTTGAATGGATGTAAAACATTGTTGATAATAACCACAATATATTTCTCCCAAAATATCATGATAAATATTAATAGTTTCGCCAATGATGAGAAACATTCATCTTCTGTTATAGCATGTGTTTCTAAGAAAACCCTTTAAAAGTGAGGTCACATTGAGTTCAATATTGAGTCCAATGAAGGAAAAGAGTCTATTATAGTAATTATATGTTTCTATAAGTAAAAATCAGGCACACAATATATAATAAAAAAATATTTATAACAAAATTAAAATTATTTGTCTGATAATGTCCTTTCTCACAGCCCCAATTTGGTTGTTTTGGTTCTCATGTTACTCTATTGTTTTCCTAAGGTAGGTTCCTTTTTATCACCTAGGTTGGGGAATATTACACACATTATTAAATGTAAGGATGATAGGTACACTCATATCTTAGAGGATCCTATTTCCTAGTCAAGGAATCTTTAATATATTTAGTTCATCTTCAAGAGCACCATCCCAATAATAATGATGGTTATTTTTCTAAAATTTATTGATTGAAAAAATTTATTTTGGGGTAAACCTCACATGATAAATATATTTTCTCTCATTTGATCAATGTAGAAAACTCTATATTTCAATTCCATTTTTTAGGAACTCTATAGTTTATCACCATATGGGGAGGCATTGGACTCCTATGAAAGGAGGATGGAGGGGTTGTGGATTTGGGATCGGGACCATGAAAGGGGATTCCAATGTATATCCAAGAAGGGATGTCATAGTTTGATACTATTTAATTAGGAACATCATGACTTTTAAGGTCATGTGATATGGACCAAAAAAATTTAACTTATGTTCTTACATCCATGACTTTTCAAAATATTTTTAATGTCATGTGGAGTAGAATAATGGGTGAATGGTATATAGAAATGGCTTGATGTGATACTTATACTAAATTAAAAAATTTGGGTTTACCCTATAAAATGAAGTAGATGAAGGAATTAAAGATAACCAAGAGTATAATCTCATGTCAATGTATTTTTGGGAGACCAAAAATAGGATATTTTGTTATGGAATGTGAGGAATGTAAGATGATAATATAGAAATGTGGTATCTTTTTGAACCAAGAGGAAAATAAGGACTCAAGGAATTAAAGGAAACCAAGAAGAACAAATTGAATTAAGTCAGAAGATGAAACAAAGTGGATTATCTTGTTCCAAGTAATAAAAGGACACCAATATAATCATCTCAACTCAATGAATATGAAGAAACTAATAGGAGTGGTTTTGGGGAGGATATCTCATGGTATGGTATAACAGGTGCCCATTTTCACCCATGTAGATGACCTAGGAAATGTGGAACACATATAGATGGCCTAGGTGAAGTGGAACCTAGGTAGATATCCTGGAATAATGGACACTCAAGTATTGCCATTGAATACTAGGTCACAACTCTAGAGACTAGGCTCATCTGTATATAAAATCATTGGTGGAACTCCATGTTAAAGGAGGTTTTCAAGAATAATATTTATATTTAGTGAGTGACTTGTAATTATGGGTGTCAAACTACTCAAGAGAATTATTATAACCCTAATATTTCAACCTAATTAGGTCCTTGAGGTATAGGTGAAACACTACTCAAAATATTCTTGGATTACCTAATATTTTCCCTTATATTCCATCCCATTTACATAGGTTTTGAGTTATACTTGTGGGTGTCCAAGAAATACATGGGTATATAGGTTTGTGCTATGGATATCTATTGAACTTGGCATAATATTTTATTTAAATGGGATTCCCATGGGTCTTTTAATAAGATATTTCTATCCTAGTCATTCAACTATGCACAATTACCACCTATAACCATCGTAGCTTCCCATGTACGGATCTGGGAGCATGTTTCTATGAATGATGTTAGGTGCATGAATCTAGTTCTAGGATGAGTGTACATGATAGGGAATATTAGGCAAGAAATGATCCACTTGGGTGCCTTCAATTTTTTGTTCATGTATATAATTTGATAAAAATCCATCATAACAGTCTAATTTCAAATATTCGCAACTATTAATTAGAGTGTCCTTTTTTGCTCCAAGAGAAGTCAAATTGAAACCTATAAAGTGGGAAACATCTAGAGATATATGGTATTACCATAATAGATATTATTATAGTAACAAAGGTTTTTCAAAGTGTCTTTACGTATAGATATTAATAATAGAGTGACCTTTTCTCCAATAGTGGATGAAATCAATGACCTACTCATACTGGGATTTTAACACCACCACATCGTTAGATTGAGTGATTTTTTTGAAGTAAATCCAAAAATTGGTGGGTGAGAATCCATATAGTACATGATGATATTATTTGTTTCTAACTTATTTATCATGATACTCTATCTACAACTTATATCATGTAATCAAAGTTTTCCTCAAATTAAAATCAGCATAGTGAAGTGCATAGTGTATATTTTTTGGGTGCTAAAAAGGAATTTGTAAATTTTATATATATTCTCAAAAATTTCATTTAATTCATAAAGAAGTATCATTTATATTATATTTATGAAAATTTCATTCATTTTCTACCCTTCGAGTTATTTTATGATATAAAGATCTCGTGGTAATTTACCATGTGGGGAATAGATTTCATTGGTTCATAACTTTTAACAATCATTCGAAAGATACAAATCATTATCATCACCACCAATTTATTTTATAATTTTTTCGAATCTCTAAATTTGGAGGATATTGAGAACGATTTCATAATTAATTGGGTGGAATCCTATAATATCACCATATTTATAATTCTTCATATTATCCTCATAAATAATGGAAAAATTATTTAAGTGTATGTTTGGAAAATAGAATATCTAAAACAAAACCTTTAATATAACCATTTTATCACAATAATATAACTGAAAATTTATATGTAGTGGCATATAGAAATACTCTATCAAATATTTTTTGAATTACTATGGATGAAAAATGAATAATTTTCCTAACAAACTCTAACTCTTTGTAAACCTTCCACACTGATACATATACACATATATAGAAGATCCCATATTCATTATTTTTTGAATCTCTAATAGTATTACCCATTGTGTTTTATTTATAAATTCATTGGGAAAAAATTTATGATTAGCTTTTAGAATTAAAGTAGTCATAAATATGATTGGATTGGTTCCAAATTATAGATAAATAGAGTCTGAAAGCATTACATAAATTTCAAGCACACCAGAATCATGTACCAAGGGAATTTAAGAAGGGGATTCACCTTTAATCATTTTTTTCTAAAGAATTAGTGCTTGATTGGGGGAAACTAATGATACTATGTAATAACCCCTATAAGTTTTAAATCAAACATATGGGACTATATATGATACAAAATGCTAACCAAGGGAGTGTATTCCTTAGTTACTCCAGATGGAGAGCATATTATACCTCCCACTAATATAATCTTCCTTAGAAATTACTTATCATAAAAATTCATACTAGATTCACATGGATTTCAGAACATGAGAATAGGATATGTGGTGTATGGTGTAAAATAAAAATCCTTAAACTATAGATTATACTATCCTTATTGTACTGTAATATACATCATTGAAGAAAATCCTTTCAATGTGATGATAAATACATGGGATTGTCCTAGTAATAAGGATATTGATAAAATAACATATGATATATCTTCTATGACCCATACAACATAACTATAAATATTTTGGAGTGTTCTTGGTCACATGGACATAAACTATGCGCCCTACCATATATCACAAATTAATATACATAAGTCCCTATCCCTTAATATAATAGTTCAAGTCCTTTTAAATACTATCATTATCCCTCATTAGTGTTATCTTTTACCTAAACTATGAAAAAAATTACCATTTCAACTTCTACACGTATCTTAATTCTTGTCATAGTAAGATATATAGTGATTCCAAGATGCTTTATATTAAGAATATCCACATGTTCTTACTCCATCCTCTTTTCTGATATCACATTATATGACTTCAATATCTTCATCATTCATGTAAAATTTTTCATGATAGCAGGAATCTTTAGTACAATACGTGGATTCCTTCATATTACCACATGGTATATAGTGATACCTGGATATCTAATCGTTGGCCTATCTATATTACAATCTCTATTCCACCACATATCTCACTCATGTACTTGATATTTCTTCATTCAAAATTTTTTATGATATTATATCCTTATTATAATTTCAATTATATTTCAAATATATTCTAATTTCCATAACTAGCTGTCTTTATTTCGATCATTATAGGACATATAATTATTCTAGTTCCCATTTTCAATGACTGTTCATATGATTCCACTCCATCCCATTTCTGTGTCACACTATTGTCTTCAAGAATCAATTTATTGGGTTTATTCTATCACTGTTACACCAGAGTGGATTTATATTTAAAAAACTATATATTTCAAGATTATTCTTGTTATAGGATATTTGACAATGCATAAATATCTAATATTAGGCCTATTCAAAAAATAACATCCACATCAACCACATTTTCATATATAATCTTGGTGATAATTTTTTTAATACATGTTAGGTTTCAATCATCTTCTCTTACAGTGTGACTCCCCATATAATAATCTATATGAGTTTCAAATCACATTTCATTCATTTTACAAGATGATTCATGGTGGGTTAAATGTTAAAAAAAATATTGAGTAATTTTATTTCATTACACCACAATTCATGAAATTAATATTTGGATTATAATAAACTGTCCATTGGGTAATGGAAATGAGTACATCTAGCCTAATGGGACCCTTCTATGGATTGGTGATGAAACATGAAACCACAATATGGCATTCAAATACCCATATAAGGGAATATAATTGCCTTAAATAAATTATTATCTAATTCATAATTCCCTGGAATGTATTATTGTAGTATCAACCATTCAAAATTCTCCAGCTATAATACATAGTATACCTATTAAACAATATAACAATGGAACCATCATTGACATGGTATGTAGTAATACTCAAATTTTCATTTCCATTTAATTATATCCAATTAAAAAATTTCTATTCATACTTTAAAAAACATAGTATGTATATTTTTGTAAAAAAGTAGAAATGAAAAATGATTTTATGCCATTATGTATTATGCATGTCATCCTAAATATGTTAGAATCTGACCAATATTGAGATTTAATACTTGTTTTAAAATTTTAAGGTTTATTCTATCCTCTTATTATACACATGGTTAGTGATAGAATTTAAAGTTATTTAATTTAGGGAAACTCCATTCTATTTGGGTGGACTAATCTAATCATTCTCTATATCAAAATTGCATAAATTAAATAATAGTTTGTTCAATATTGTTTGACAATAAACATAAAGAATCTAATATTCTATAAGTTATAAAACCATAAAACCGAAGAACCCGATTATGTCTAATACATGACAACATAAACTAAAACAACCCAATTTGAGTCACTTTTCATTAAGAAAACCTCTTTATAACTTAGGTAAAATATATATCATAAAGAAATAATGATTTTAGAAACCACATTTGGCTGAAGGTAATTGTAAATTATGCTCTCCTAGTCCATAGTTATAAGAAAAAATTAAACCACCTTTGTGTTCCTCATATACATATTTAGAAATGTCCTATATAATGAATAGATATCCAACTAATGGGTACTCAAAACCTTCTCAAACATTTCAAATTTTTTGTAAATCCTCTTCATGTATTTAATTTCATTAAATCATCCATAATTACTTGTCTGGATAGACTCACCTTAGTTCATTGTTATGTAACATTCAACTACAATATTTTTATCTTATAGACTTCCATGATCTCACATCTTTAAGAATGTAAAATCTCTTTTTTCAATCACATAAGATAACATTTTTTTATAATAAATACTCATGTTCCCAATATATGGGCTTGTCATACTGTTAAAATTGCTCTCAACTAAATGAAAACTGATCTCTCAATATTTTTATCTCTGTCTTAATTGGATTGAACAATGATTTATAAAATTCATTAAAATATTTTTTCAAGGGGTTCTAAAACTGATAATTTTTACTTTTTATTATATTTAAAAAATTATAGAAAATTTAATTTTAGAATAATGATTTGATATTTTTTAAAATAAAATTGAATATCTGATGTATCATTCTGTCCATTGTAACATGATTACTCACTTTCATTCTTTCTCAGGAAATTTTAGAGTGTATGCAGTTCTATAAAGAGATAAAAATAATTCATAAAAGAGGTTATTTTATTGATAATTCATAATTGGAGGTGTATCAATATATTTTATACACCACATAATAAGTTATACTAGAATAAAATTACATGTCAATATGGGATTTTTTATTATATTTAGTATGATGAATATGGAAAGTCATCAAGTGGTTGATGAAAAATTTTGAACAATTGTTGAAGATCTACATTCTGAAAGTATTTTTTTGTTAATACATATAGTTTTTTAACTTCTAAAAACAACTCTTAGATTAAATTTAAAATGAACTAAATATATAATAGCACTTTATTGGTACTTGAACTAAAAATATCCAATTTAAAATAATGTTGGCCTATTTTAAATTTCTGATTTTCCATCAAGGTTTGGTGTTGATATTCCTCCTACTCATATAAATAGAACTTTTATATGACTGACCTGAGAAAATTAGTAGAATAGTATATTTATTGTTCATCATGTCTTTCAACCTATAGATCCATTATTTTATCTAATACAACCAATTTCTATTTGATAACGGAATAGTACACTTTGTAGTCGAATCGGCCTACCCCTAACTATAAAAAGATGGAAAAGATATCCCATAAAACTAAAAATATTTTCAATGGGTATAAGTGATCATGCCCTATAAATATTACTATTATCTCCTATACTATTTTTTCACATGATGTTTTTAGTAACATTATTGGATTCAACTTCGTGGATTGAAATATATTCCAGAATAGGGTATATCTTAATGAAATCTCATGGGGCCAAATATTTTGAAACATTTTGAATTGATGTTAATGAAATTGATGTAACATGGAATTTCCATGAAAAACCATACTAAGTAATGGATTTTGGAATATTTAGTGAAAAAATTAATTATTTTATTATAAATATAGAAATAATTAATGTTTTTAGGTTTATGAGACTCCTTATATCTACTGTCATGGATAGATGGATTATAAATACCCTGTATTTAAATGGTAATGACTTCATCTTCCATTTAATGTTCCTGAACCTTGTTGAAATAAAAATCATGTTAATAAGTTTTATATTTACAAACTGATGCATAAATAAAATGTATACTATTCAACATCATTACTAATGAGATGTCTTTCCACCCAGGTATCGCTACAAACCTTAATGACTCATTCTTTGTGATTATTTCCCAAAAAGGGTAGTTTCATGAAACCCCTTTCCACTATTACTCTACTATCATGATTATAACATTTTTTTCATTTATATGGATCATATGAATAGGAACCCCTTTATTAGAAGATACTCTACTCAATATATTATTTTTAATATGAAATTCATATACCAGTCATATATCCTTTAGGAATATATAATTAATAATCCTTTTAATAAAAATAATCCTTCATCTTGAAGAACAAAAAATATAAATCCTCGATATGTATTTTGGTATGTGTATTTGGATGGAATTTTACTCTTATCATCTTACATCTTAGTTAATTCCTCACACATCAACCAATATTCTACATAGAATCTATTAAAGGATTTATATTGTTGGTTCCCTTTCCAAGTGTGACTTCTAGTATTGTTATCCTATCCATAGTTGTTATTTCTTAATTAGGGATACCCATGGGTAACTCCCATAATCATAAATTTTTTTGGAATCTTTATCTAGGTAATATTAGTTGAATAACATTAAACTTTAATATATTGGCTACAATATGACCATAAAAATATATAACAATTGTTCTTTTCACATGATATTTAATATAATTACATAATGGTCTTTGCAAAATGACTATAAAAGGGATGACATAATGTTACTTACCACACAACCTCAAACTATACAATATATTTTTTCCTATTTAATTTTAAGCTATATAAGGAACCATATTCATATGGATTTAGAGGACATTTTATACCAAATTCGTGGGTTGAAACTTATGGTACCCTTTCTCATGGATAAGTTTCTTGCATTGTCATATGAATTTAAAATGTGACCCAAAAATATGTATTTTTTAGTTCTATGAATGGTAATATGTAGGATTCCCCTTATATGTTAAATTATAAGATCATTCTAAAACCCCTTTCCCTATACATTCATGGATTGTTTTAATGATCTAAAGATCCATTTTATATTGCTAAAAATTATAGTTTAACCAGTATTACTCAGGGACCTATTCATTAATCATAGATAATATATTTTCATTTAGTGTTATTTCAATTAATTAGTGTTAAAAAATCTTTTTCATTCAAAGGTTACCATTACTATTAAATAGAAATATTTTATAAATATTATTAAGTCTATAATAATGAATCAAACTAGATAATAATATTATTTATTTTGTGATTAGATTTCCCATTCAATTAAGTTCAAAAAACATTTTCCTATGTGGATATGGTATAAGAGTTATTCATATAATACATTAGAAACAAACGTTTACCTCTAGATTCTATAGAAAATATAGAATGAAAAACCCACTAGGCATTATGGCATCACACATAATTTATAGTATCCCAACAACTAATAGAAAAATAAGTAACAATGTCAGCATTCATGGTTCCACCACATATCCCTTAGATAGGTACCAATTTTACCCTAGTATCTCCCACCATAACATTATTCATTTAACAATTGACTAACACCTGACACAAACCATTCACCTCACTTTCAAAACCACTCCCTGAATATCTCCACATACAAGGAATAGTTCAAAAATATTAGAATTTTCTCTTAGATGGTCACTTATATTGTAGTAAAATTCTTGTTTCTCCAATACCACATGAGTTATGTTAGAGAAAATCGTGTAACAAATGATTTCCTCCTACTATAAATAGTTTATATCCTTCTGTCTCTTAAAATGAAACTCAATTCCTATCTAATTTCCCCAACCACTTTTATAGTGATCCTCAATCCCTTCGACCTAAATTCAATCACTATTCCAAAGATATCCCCTGAGGTGAACCATTCATTTGGTGCTACGTCGATTGTCCACTCAATGTATACTACTATACATGGTTAGTTCAAACACATGTGCACGCCTTGTAATTCCCACTTAAACATTATATATATTTAGTGGGGTTCCCATAATTCAATATATGATACACTAGCCAATCACCTCTATGTTGAATATAATGGTCTTAAGAACAGGCCTCACTCATTACACAAACATGAAATCACAAGAAAAATCCATTATTTTGTTGTCTATTAAACATACTCCCCTTTTTTGAACTAATTATACATGAAAATGGGTCCATTCAATGACCCTTCTATTAAATCTAACCAATAGAACCAACAATTGGTTCCCTTTAAACAATAATATGAAGGATTACTTAGTGTGACATCTATTTAACCATCCCATAACTATCAAATTTTCAACTGAACAACTATATTTTTTATATTAGACTCTACTTATTGATCAAAAAGTCTCATAATCTATTTGTTTCTAATTAGGGTATTCCAAACCCAATTCATGTTATTTAATATAACTAGGAAAGAATAACACTTTGATTAATATATCTATAATTTTTGCACTAGTTACCATTATCAAATGAGCTATGAACATAAGATATGAGAATTTTTTCCCATCAAATATTGAACCAATAATCCTAGAAAATATGAGACACTATGTTGATAAACAACTATAATTATACAATTACAATCATTTTTAATTAAATAATTAATTAACATAATGATCACCACAATTCAACGAAAATATCGATTAGTGTAGTGATATAAAATCCACCATAAAAAAAATTTATGATGCAACGTGGGGTCCTAATACCACTATTAGAGAAATTGACAAACTTCATAATATATTTGATTACTAATATGAATTAAAATTGAAGAAATATCAATAATAACTAGTTTGGTGACTTGTCATTATTTAAATTAATAGTGAACATGTGTGTTAAATTCTACCAAGACACATCTCACACTTCTATATAAAATCCCAAAATAATGAATTATTTTCACAATTATCTAGTGAAATATATAGGAATTTTCTTATTATAATTCACAAAAATTATAGGGAAATAATAGTTTGTAAATAATAAGAGAAAAGGTGGAATAGAACATATCAAAATCAATTAATCAACCTTCCTTAATACATTTTTTGTTTTCAATGGAGAACCATGCGAGAGGAAGAAAAGTGAGACCCCCATCCCTTCAATCAATTATTCATAAAAAATAAAGCTGAAAGGGGTTCTTTAAGAGACACTTTGAAATTATGTAAATGACCCATCTCCCACCACGTACATAGAAAAATTATAGATTGTGGTATTCAACTAGTCACCCTATGGGTGAGTGAGAACCTAATGTCCTGCCATCATGTTCCAAGTGGCATGGGTAATAGGACTATACCACTTTCAAATCCCCTTAAACCATTGGAAGAATTCCACCATAAATCTATTAAAAAATTATATAATCCATTTGACATGTTCCTCCATTTTTGTAATAAACATTTACTTCCTTCTATTAAAAAAACACTCAATATCTATAAATTATATTCAAAAATAAATCATGCATCCATCACACCTTCACTAAATTGAAATACACAAAATATAAATCCACTGAAATTTCAACTCTATTATTAATAGGCCTTTTTATGATTCAATCAACATGTAACTACATTGTTCCCAAAATAATTCCCGCCATATATATTCTCAATGAGGATAAACATTTGAATGTATCTCCCATGATCTTTTCTATCAACTAGCACAGCATTATACCACTTTCAATTGATTGATCATGTAATTTGTCAACTTTACCACCACACCTATCCCATATTGTCTATATTTTCAATGACGGAGTTTAATTCTCAACAAATAAATTCACTATAATTCCCCCTAATGGCATAAAAAATCCAATTCCACTTAATTACACTCCATCACTAACAAAAAATTATTGTTCATATGTTGTTCTATCAACTTCATATGAAATATCAATAGAAAAAAAATAACCTAGAAGAATAAATATCAACCTAATTAGGGAAATTAATCCATAAGAATTCCTAAAACTAATGTTTAATTTTCTGGTTCATGTCATTCTTCTTTGAGCTATAAATGGCCTTTTACATTCATACTGGTTAACCACATCCACCCTCAAATTCCTCTCTATAGACTTAGTCAACCATATCAAACTCAAATTTTCTCAAGTCCTCTATCACAACCCATCCCCCGGGGCCTGTGTCGTTACTACCCTAAGCCCGCCTTCCATAGGACAGGAGCTAGCAACTAGCACCAAAGGCGTAAATCCCTAAAACTGGGAAGGCATTGCCTTTATAACCTGAAAAATTACACAACAGAGTACGAGTTGGAATAAAAACACTAAGTAAAACTATATAACAAAAGAGTGTTGGAAAGTAAAAGGGGTCGGAAATACAATCCCAACTATAAAGTATAAGAACTGGAAAAAGGGAAAACAGTTCATGGATCGTCCACTAGGAAATCCTACCTAAAGGGTAGGTACATATAGCCTCCCTAGCAATCCTCATCTTTCTGTCTCCTCCATGTACCATCATGTTGTGTGGTCCACCTCCATGTACCATCCAGTCCTAGTGCACTCAGCCTTGGTCAGCGCTTTCTGTCGTCTGCATCCAACACAATGAGGTGTGGGAAATCCCGTGCAGGGGTGAGTATAATGATACTCAGTAGGGACCCTGAGACCACTACTAGAAAAGGGGGCATTGGAGCCCCCCAGACTCGGGCGACCGCCATTGGCGGTCGCTATAGCTCACCATTAGCGACCGCCAATGGCGGTCGCTAACCTGCCTAAAAAAATTCCGGGGGTTTCTGCGCCCCCCCCCCCCCCCCCGCGCGCCCTCGATCTCCATCGCCCTAACCCCCTCCCTCCCTCCCCGCCCTCCCTCGCGCCGCCCTCCCCTCCCCCGCCGCCCGGCCTCCCCCGCCGCCCGGCCTCCCCCACCGCCCGGCCTCCCCCGCCGCCCGGCCTCCCCCGCCGCCCGGCCTCCCCCGCCGCTCGCCCTCCCCCGCCGCCCGCCCTCCCCCGCCGCCCGGCCTCCCCCGCCGCCTGCCATCCGGCCTCCGGCCGCCGCCCTCCACCCTCGGGCCTCCGGCCGCCGCCCTCCGGCCTCCGGCCGCCGCCCTCCGGCCTCCAGCCGCCGCCCACCGGCCTCTCGGCCCTCCCCCCCCCCCCCACCCCGGACGGCACCTGCACCCCGGACAGCCCCCGGCGCGCACTCCGGACCGCACCCCGGACGCCTCCCCGCACCCCGGACAGCACCCCCCCGCGCACTCCGGACCGCCCCCCGCACCCCGGACGCCTCCCCGCACCCCGGACAGCCCCCCCCCCCCCCCCCCCCCGCGCACTCCGGACCGCCCCCCGCACCCCGGACGCCTCCCCGCACCCCGGACATCCCCCCCCCCCCTGCACTCGGACACCCCCCTCCGAACCCGGACAGCCCCCCCCCCCCCCCCCCGCACTCGGACACCCCCCCTCCGAACCCGGACAGCCCCCCCGCACTCGGACAGGCCCCCCGCACCCCGGACACCCCACCCCGCACCCCCGACAGCCCCCCTGCACCCTAGACAGCCCCCCCTCCCCCGCACCCCGGACACCCCCGCACCCCGAACACCCCTACCCGCACCCCTGACAGGCCCCTGACACCCCGGACACCCCTCCCCGCACCTCGGACAGCCCCCCCCCCCCCCCCCGACCCCGGACACCCCCCCCCCCCCTCGCTGCCCGTCCCCCGTCCCCTCACCACCTCCTCTCCTCCATCTCCCCGCCGCCGCCACCGCCCGTCCCCTCCCTTGCCGCACCGCCTTTGGCTCCGGCTCCCCTTCGCTGCCTTCTCTCCCTCGCAGCACCGCCTTCGGCTCCCCTCCCTTTCAGGTTTGTAGCTCAATCAGGTAACATGAGATTTCAGTTACATTATTATGTTATCAATGGTTCATAAACAAATGGTTAATATTTATTTTGAATATAGTTTATTTGAAAAATGTAAATGTAATAAGTATTGTGTAAATGTTTGTTATACAGATATTATTATGGATAAGAGTTGGATTGATCTTCCAAATCAAACGTCTAGAGAATATTTCAATGGCATTATGCAGTTTATTGACTTCACGAGAGGATTTGAAAGTGACTATATTAGTTGTCCATGTAGAAAATGTGCTAACAGATATCAATTCACACGAGATACTATGAGGGAGCACCTTTTCTTTAATGGATTTCTGAAAAATTATAAGAGTTGGACTCGTCATGGAGAAGAATATGTTCGTTGTCAAAATACAGATGCAGCTCAGATGGATGTTGATGCAAGGATGACTGATCCAATGCATGAAATGCTTACTGAAATGGTACGTGGGTTTGATCCTGAAGGCATTGACATCCAGAATCTTGAGACCGGTGAGATAAATCTTCGCTCTGGTGCAGATCGTGATTCGAGGAGGTTTTATGAAGTACTTGATGATGCGAAAACAGAATTATATCCTGGATGTACTTCTTACAATAAACTGTCGTTTATCGTGGAGTTGTTGCATTTGAAGACTTTGAATAATTGGTCAGACACATCATTCGACATGCTTTTGGTTTTATTGAAAAAAGTTCTTCCTGTCGACGCTAAGATTCCTGAGTCGTATTACTATGCTCGTAAGTTGACAGAGAACTTAGGTTTTACATATGAGACTATAGATGCATGTGCAAACAACTGTATGTTGTTTAGAAATGAAACTGCTCATTTGGATATTTGTACGGTTTGTGGCGCTTCCAGGTGGAAAGAGAACAGGGGAAATAAGACTCATCAAAGTCAGATTGCGATACAGGGGAAACCGATTGCCGTAAAGCAAATGCGTTACTTTCCCCTTAAACCGAGGTTGAAAAGATTTTTTATGTCATCTAAAGTTTCTAATTTAATGAGATGGCATGCAGAAAGAGTTCATGAAAGTGACATGTTAACCCACCCGGCAGACTCTCATGCATGGAAGGATTTTGATAAGAGACATCCCGACTTTTCTAAAGATGTTCGTAATGTCCGATTGGGATTGGCAGCAGATGGTTTCAATCCATTCAAGTCTATGGTTGGTGCAACTCATAGCACATGGCCCGTGGTGTTGGTTCCATATAATCTTCCTCCGTGGCTTTGTATGAAGCAACAATTTATATTACTTTCCACTCTTATTGATGGACCTAAAAGTCCGGGGGATAAGATTGATGTTTACCTTCAGCCATTGATTGATGAGTTGAATGAATTTTGGGGCGATGGTGTGATGACTTATGACTGCGAAACGAATGAAATGTTCAAACTGCATGCAGCTTTATTGTGGACAATCAATGACTTCCCAGCTTATGCAAATTTATCAGGATGGAGTACGAAAGGGGAATTTGCTTTCCCTTGTTGCAATAAAATTAAAAAATCTGTATGGCTTAAACATTCCAAAAAATGGGCATACATGGGTCACATGCGTTTTCTCCCTCCCCAGCACAGGTTCAGAAAGGACAGAGTGGCATTTGATGGTTCTAGAGAGTTCAACCCAGCACCAAAGATCATGACAGGAGTCGAAATGTTATCGCAGATTGAGGAAGAAAACATCCGCACGGTATATCAAATTCAGGATTTGGTGGCTCCTCCAGTACGTAATATTCGTGCTGCGGGTAGGCAGCGCAGTCACAATTGGAAAAAGAAAAGTATTTTTTATAGTCTTCCGTATTGGAAAACTAACATGTTGAGGCATAATTTGGATGTCATGCACATTGAAAAAAATGTTTGTGATAACATATTGTGGACCATTTTAGGTGTCAGTGGAAAGTCAAAGGACCATGTTAATGCACGCTGTGATTTGGAAGAAATGGGTTTAAGGAAACAGTTGCATTTACAGTTAGCTGAGGGAAACAAGGCATATATGCCTGCTGCACAGTATTCGATGACTACAGAGGAGAAAGAGACATTTCTTTCCATTTTGAAGATGGTCAAGGTTCCTGATGGTTACTCTTCTAATATTTCAAAGTGTGTGAATCTGATGAGCAAGACATTGCAAGGGTTGAAAAGTCATGACAATCACATATTACTTCAGCAGTTGATTCCAATCGCAATTTGTGATTGTTTATCCCCCAATGTTGTTCAGCCCTTGATTGAGATGAGTAATTTTTTTAGACAGCTTTGTTTAAGAAATCAACGAATGAGTGATTTAAAAAGTTTGCAGGACCGAATTGTACTTACGCTTTGTCACTTTGAGAAACTTTTCCCCCCCTCATTTTTCGATGTTATGGTCCACTTGACAGTGCACCTAACTGATGAAGTAATGGCTGCTAGTCCAGTGCAATTCAGGTGGATGTATCCTATTGAACGGTATTTGAGTACATTGAAAATATTTGTACGCAACAGAGCTCGTCCAGAGGCATCAATAGCCAATGGTTATTCGATGGATGAGTGTACTACCTTTTGTGCAGAATATCTTACGGATGTTAAAACAAAATTAGATAAGCCCTCTCGGATTCATGATGGTCCAGTTGGAGAAGGGACCACATTTGATATGGACAACATCGAGTGGCTACAAGCACATCGATATATCTTGTTCAATACTCCATCAGTTGCACCATTAATGCAGTAAGTATCTTATCAATGTGCTTGTATAACTTTTACATGTTTTCTTTGCATAAGTTGATCTTTTAAACATCGCTTAATCATTTGCAGGAAACACATTAATGAGATAAAAGAAGAGATGCATCGTGCGGCAGAGTTGCAAATTCAACAATCTCATTATGCGGCATTTCATGATTGGTTCAAGGATTATGTATGTATAAATTGATTTTCATTATGAGTGAAGTATTAAACTAATTCTTTCTGCATATATCAGTATTGATTTTTATAAATTATGTAGGTTCGTAAGCTGAGGGAGTTAGGGGACCCCACGCTACCTGAAGTATTTATCCAACTGGCTGAGGGTCCATCTATAACGGCTCGTCGTTATAAAGCTATTGATGCTAATGGTTTTCGATTTCGCATTAAAGATGTTGACGACAAACGAGCAACACAAAACAGTGGCATCGGTTGTCCCTTTGTCGATTCTGGTTATTACTATGGTCAATTGATAGACATCATTGAAGTTGTATACACACACGGTTTGAAGTACATATTGTTAAAGTGTAATTGGGTTGATCCAGTGCGTGGATGTAAATTCGATCAATATCAGTTTTCATTGGTGAATTTTAACTATATGTTATACAGAAATAATGAACGAGTTGAGAATGAACCATTCATTTTGACATCACAAGCGGAACAAGTATTCTTCGTTACTTTGCCTTCGGATCCAAGTTGGCAAGTTGTTGTCAAAATGTCTCGGCGAGGAGTGTTTTTATTTGAAGAAGATGAACCCGAGACTGTTCTGTTTGTTTACCAACAACTTGATCAACATACCGTAGTTCAACGTGAAGAAGATATTTATTGGGTCAGAGCGGCTGTTGAAGGAGAAACGGTCGATTTGCATGCTTAATGAAAGGTATAATTGTTTTCCCGCTATTCAGTAGAATGTCCTAGGATATCATAAATTATCTAATCATTTTATAAATCCTTATAAGTTTTAATCCTCACTTTTGTAAGTTAATTCAGTCATAAATATTTAGGTTGATTAACTTTCTGATTTTTTAAAATTCATTCACAACTAATTATTCAATCCATTTTTTGTTTGATTAACAGTTGTACAAGTTTGATTTATTAAGAACAATCCAATTTATCTTTTAAACACTTTGGACTCATTACTGATATTTTGTATGACTGCAGACATGTCAGGGGAAGAGGCAGAAAATCCACATCATCCATCTGAGGCATCTACGTCTCAGGGTCGAGGTATGTTTGAATGTCATTGTCTATATTTTTTATGTAATTGACATATATATATATATATAACATTTGTCAATTTATATATAAAATTGTTTTCAACAGGATCAGACTCGGCTGCTTCTTCCTCTCGCAGGAGAGGCCCTGGTCGTGGCATATTATCATGGAATTCCGACACGACGATAGATTTGATGAGGTATTTCATCCCGTGGGACCGAATGCCCCGGCATTTATTCGTCAGCTGGGTCATATCATACGTGACCCACATCGATTTCCATTGACCACGCGTGATTGGGCTTCTATCCCTCAGGACACATTAGATCGTCTATGGAGGGAGGTTCAGGTAAGAAAATAATTTTACTTTATTTTCTATTTATAAATAATACTAATATGTTTGATTATTTTCATTATAGCAAAATTTGAAAGTATGCCTTGAAGAGTTTCGGCCCGTGTGTATGAGCAAATGACGTAAGCTGTGGAAAGATTATAAAGGCAAAGTGAAGAGGGACCACTGGATACCAAATGTGGGTGCCCTTGACATTTTGGAAAAAGTCCCGAGAGGTGTCCTCCCAGCTCAGTGGCGTGACTTGGTTGCATATTGGTCTACTGAGGGTGTTGCGGTTTGTATATTAATTATTTTGCTGTATATATATTTTCAAGAATATGTGATTTGTTTGAAATTTGAATGAATTGAATGTAGGAGGTGTCAACACGCCATTCGGAGAATCGAGCGTTGCAGGGACCAGCTCACAGGCTCGGGACTCGTCACGTGTCTCAGATCCGACATGAGGTATATATTATTCATTTTTTAATTTATTAATTAATATGGTTTTGTGTTTATATTCTTTTAATATACAGTTGCGAGGGCAAGGTGCAGCAACTGATAAAATGTCGGTGTGGATAAGGACTCGTGATCGCAATGATCCAGAGGTTGCAGCATTGATAGTAAGTGTCTGTACTTACCAATAATTACATAAATATATATATTAACATATATATATTTATATATATTTAAATATTTCACAGGATCAATTTCAAGCTGAGTTAGAACATCTGCCAGAGGACCAGCGATAGCTTCCCATGCGACGGGATGAGATCTTTCATCGCATTATTGGTCGGGACGGGCATGGCTATAGTTTGACCTATGGAGCAGGGATTCCTCGTTCTGTAGTGTCACGCGCTGCGGTTGTCGGTCCTGCTGTTGCTCATATGACACAGCAGATGTCAGATTTTGAGGCACGGCTGCGCGCTTCCGAGGAGACAAATGCGCAATTGACAGCTGAGGTTAGAGCACTGCGGGAATATGTGCGTCGAGCTGATGGTACAGGGGATCATACGACGCAGGTATATACTGTATTTATTTATTTAATTTAAATTATTTTTGTTATTAAAATATTTATAATGTTTATTTGTTGTAGGCACCTGGCCCACCAGAAGGAGGTAGCAGTGATGGCAACGCGTGACGCACCATATATTCACGAGATATGTTTTTTGTTTTTACTGGTAGGGTTGACATTGATGTACTGTATTTATTCATTTAAGTAATGCATTATTACCATCCATGGTGGTCTTTTAAATATTTTATACACATATTGAGTTTTTCATCAGATAATCTTGAATGATTCTACATTTGAAAAAGTCGAACTAATTCCAACAGATCAATAAATCTGATATTATAGATTATGTATTATTAATATATTTTTTATAAATTTCTGTATGGTATCGATAAAAGAAATATGTATTAATTAGATGTTATCACTTTTATTTTTCACTTTTGTAATCAATGGGATGGCCTTTGCACCCCCGGAGAACCCCCCGCACCCCCGTACAGCCCCCCCCCCCCCCCCCCCCCGCACGCCCGTACAGCCCCCCTGCACCCCCGTACAAGCCCCCCCCGCACCCTCGTACAACCCCCCCGCACCCCCGTACTGCCCCCCGCCACCCCCCGTACAGGCCCCCGCCACCCCCGTACAGCCCCCTCCACCCCCGTACAGCCCCCCCCCCCCCCCCCCCGCACCCCCGCACAGCCCCCCGCACGCCCGTACAGCCCCCCCCGCACCCCCGTACAGCCCCCCGCACCCCCGTACAGCCCCCGCCACCCCCGTACAGCCCCCAGCCACCCCCGTACAGCCCCCCGACACCCCCGTACAGCCCCCCGCCACCCCCGTACAAACCCCCGCCACCCCCGTACAGCCCCCCGATTGTGCCGTTTTCAACAGCGCGGCGCGCGCTGAAATGGCGCGTTGGGGGGTCAAAACCACCCGAACGACCTCCGAATGCCACGAACCCGTACGACAACATCCGGGGCGTGAATTGTGAAATGGTCGGCCAGACGGCACCTCATTCGGAGGTGTCGTGTGACCGCGGCGGCCGGAAACGCGTTTTCGGTGCCATAAAACACCAAAACGGCGTGCGGCGGTCCAATTCGGAGCAAACGTGCTCCGAACGACCTGAAACCGCACGGGAACGATAGAAATATTATTCCTGAGATGCAGGAGGAGGCCGCATGTCCATCAGACGTGCGGTGCGCGCGGCACGTCCGATTGTGCCGTTTTCAGCAGCGCGACGCGCGCTGAAATGGCGCGTTGGGGGGTCAAAACCACCCGAACGACCTCCGAATGCCACGAAACCGTACGACAACATCCGGGGCGTGAATTGTAAAATGGTCGGCCAGACGGCACCTCATTCGGAGGTGCTGTGTGAACGCGGCGTCCGGAAACGCGTTTCCGGCGCCATAAAACACCAAAACGGCGTGCGGCGGTCCAATTCGGAGCAAACGTGCTCCGAACGACCTAAAACCGCACGGGAACGATAGAAATATTATTCCTGAGATGCAGGAGGAGGCCGCACGTCCATCGGACGTGCGGTGCGCGCGGCACGTCCGATTGTGGCGTTTTCAGCAGCGCGGCGCGCGCTGAAATGGCGCGTTGGGGGGTCAAAACCACCCGAACGACCTCCGAATGCCACGAAACCGTACGACAACATCCGGGGCGTGAATTGTGAAATGGTCGGCCAGACAGCACCTCATTCGGAGGTGCCGTGTGACCGCGGCGGCCGGAAAGGTGTTTCCGGCGCCATTAAACACCAAAACGGCGTGCGGCGGTCCCATTCGGAGAAAACGTGCTCCGAACGACCTGAAACCGCACGGGAACGATAGAAATATTATTCCTGAGATGCAGGAGGAGGCCGCACGTCCATCGGATGTGCGGTGCGCGCGGCACGTCCGATTGTGCCGTTTTCAGCAGCGCGGCGCGCGCTGAAATGGCGCGTTGGGGGGTCAAAACCACCCGAACGACCTACGAATGCCACGAAACCATACGACAACATCCGGGGCGTGAATTGTGAAATGGTCGGCCAGACAGCACCTCATTCGGAGGTTCCGTGTGACCGCGGCGGCCGGAAACGCGTTTCCGGCGCCATAAAACACCAAAACGGCGTGTGGCGGTCCAATTCGGAGCAAACGTGCTCCGAACGACCTGAAAACCGCACGGAACGATAGAAATATTATTCCTGAGATGCAGGAGGAGGCCGCACGTCCATCGGACGTGCGGTGCGCGCGGCACGTCCGATTGTGCCGTTTTCAGCAGCGCGGCGCGCGCTGAAATGGCGCGTTGGGGGGTCAAAACCACCCGAACGACCTCCGAATGCCACGAAACCGTACGACAACATCTGGGGCGTGAATTGTAAAATGGTCGGCCAGACGGCACCTCATTCGGAGGTGCCGTGTGACCGTGGCGGCCGGAAACGCGTTTCCGGCGCCATAAAACACCAAAACGGCGTGCGGCGGTCCAATTCGGAGCAAACGTGCTCCGAACGACCTGAAACCGCACGGGAACGATAGAAATATTATTCCTGAGATGCAGGAGGAGGCCGCACGTCCATCGGACGTGCGGTGCGCGCGGCACGTCCGATTGTGCCGTTTTCAGCAGCGCGGCGCGCGCTGAAATGGCGCGTTGGGGGGTCAAAACCACCCGAACGACCTACGAATGCCACGAAACCGTACGACAACATCCGGGGCGTGAATTGTGAAATGGTCGGCCAGACGGCACCTCATTCGAAGGTGCCGTGTGACCACGGCGGCCGGAAACGCGTTTCCGGCGCCATAAAAACACTAAAACAGCGTGCGGCGGTCCCATTCGGAGCAAACGTGCTCCGAACAACCTGAAACCGCACGGGAACGATAGAAAAATTATTCCTGAGATGCAGGAGGAGGCCGCACGTCCATCGGACATGCGGTGCGCGCGGGCACGTCCGATTGTGCCGTTTTCAACAGCGCGGCGCGCGCTGAAATGGCGCGTTGGGGGGTCAAAACCACCCGAACGACCTTCGAATGCCACGAAACCGTACGACAACATCCGGGGCATGAATTGTGAAATGGTCGGCCAGACGGCACCTCATTCGGAGGTGCCGTGTGACCGCGGCAGCCGGAAACGCGTTTCCGGCGCTATTAAACACCAAAACGGCGTGCGGCGGTCCCATTCGGAGCAAACGTGCTCCCGAACGACCTGAAACCGCACGGGAACGATAGAAATATTATTCCTGAGATGCAGGATGGGGCCGCACGTCCATCGGACGTGCGGTTCGCGCGGCACGTCCGATTGTGCCGTTTTCAGCAGCGCGGCGCGCGCTGAAATGGCGCGTTGGGGGGGTCAAAACCACCCGAACGACCTCCGTATGCCACGAAAACCGTACGACAACATCCGGGGCGTGAATTGTGAAATGGTCGGCCAGACGGCACCTCATTCGGAGGTGCCGTGTGACCGCGGCGGCCGGAAACGCGTTTCCGGCGCCATTAAACACCAAAACGGCGTGTGGCGGTCCCATTCGGAGAAAACGTGCTCCAAACGACCTGAAACCGCACGGGAACGATAGAAATATTATTCCTGAGATGCAGGAGGAGGCCGCACATCCATCGGACGTGCGGTGCGCGCGGCACGTCCGATTGTGCCGTTTCCAGCAGCGCGGCGCGCGCTGAAATGGCGCATTGGGGGGTCAAAACCACCCGAACGACCTCCGAATGCCACGAAACCGTACGACAACATCCGGGCGCGTGAATTGTAAAATGGTCGGCCAGACGGCACCTCATTCAGAGGTGCCGTGTGACCGCGGCGGCCGGAAACGCGTTTCCGGCGCCATAAAACACCAAAACGGCGTGCGGCGGTCCAATTAGGAGCAAACGTGCTCCGAACGACCTTAAACCGCACGGGAACGATAGAAATATTATTCCTGAGATGCAGGAGGAGGCCGCACGTCCATCGGACGTGCGGTGCGCGCGACACGTCCGATTGTGCCGTTTTCAGCAGCGCGGCGTGCGCTGAAATGGCGCGTTGGGGGGTCAAAACCACCCGAACGACCTCCGAATGCCACGAAACCGTACGACAACATCCGGGGCGTGAATTGTGAAATGGTTGGCCAGACGGCTCCTCATTCGGAGGTGTCGTGTGACCGCGGCGGCCGGAAACGCGTTTCCGGCGCCATAAAACACCAAAACGGCGTGCGGCGGTCCAATACGGAGCAAACGTGCTCCGAACGACCTGAAACCGCACGGGAACGATAGAAAAATTATTCCTGAGATGCAGGAGGAGGCCGCACGTCCATCGGACGTGCGGTGCGCGCGGCACGTCCGATTGTGCCGTTTTCAGCAGCGCGGCGCGCGCTGAAATGGCGCGTTGGGGGGTCAAAACCACCCGAACGACCTCCGAATGCCACGAAACCGTACGAAAACATCCGGGGCGTGAATTTTGAAATGGTCGGCCAGACGGCACCTCATTCGGAGGTGCCGTGTGACCGCGGCGGCTGGAAACGCGTTTCCGGTGCCATTAAACACCAAAACGGCGTGCGGCGGTCCCCATTCGGAGCAAACGTGCTCCGAACGACCTGAAACCACACGGGAACGATAGAAATATTATTCCTGAGATGCAGGAGGAGGCCGCACATGCATTTGACGTGCGGTTCGCGCGGCACGTCCGATTGTAGCGTTTTCAGCAGCGCGGCGCGCGCTCAAATGGCGCGTTGGGGGGTCAAAAACCACCTGAACGTCCTCCGAATGCCACGAAACCGTACGAAAACATCCGGGGCATGAATTGTGAAATGGTCGGCCAGACGGCACCTCATTCGGAGGTGCCGTGTGACCGCGGCGGCCGGAAACGCGTTTTCGGCGCCATTAAACACCAAAACAGCGTGCGGCGGTCCCATTCGGAGCAAACGTGCTCCGAACGACCTGAAACTGCACGGGAACGATAGAAATATTATTCCTGAGATGCAGGAGGAGGCCGCACGTCCATTTGACGTGCGGTTCGCGCGGCACGTCCGATTGTGGCGTTTTCAGCAGCGCGGCGCGCGCTGAAATGGCGCGTTGGGGGGTCAAAACCACCCGAACGACCTCCGAATGCCACGAAACCGTACGAAAACATCCGGGGCGTGAATTGTGAAATGGTCGGCCAGACGGAACCTCATTCAGAGGTGCCGTGTGACCGCGGCGGCCGGAAACGCGTTTCCGGCGCCATAAAACACCAAAACGGCGTGCGGCGGTCCAATTCGGAGCAAACGTGCTCCAAACGACCTGAAACCGCACGGGAACGATAGAAATATTATTCCTGAGATGCAGGAGGAGGCCGCACGTCCATCAGACGTGCGGTGCGCGCGGCACGTCCGATTGTGCCGTTTTCAGCAGCGCGGCGCGCGCTGAAATGGCGCGTTGGGGGGTCAAAACCACCCGAAAGACCTCCGAATGCCACGAAACCGTAAGACAACATCCGGGGCGTGAATTGTGAAATGGTTGGCCAGACGGCACCTCATTAGGATGTGCCGTGTGACCGCGGCGGCCGGAAATGCGTTTCCGGTGCCATTAAACACCAAAACGGCGTGCGGCGGTCCAATTCGGAGCAAACGTGTTCCGAACGACCTGAAACCGCACGGGAACGATAAAAATATTATTCCTGAGATGCATGAGGAGGCCGCACGTCCATCGGACTTGCGGTGCGCGCGGTACGTCCGATTGTGTCGTTTTCAGCAGCGCGGCGCGCGCTGAAATGACGCGTTGGGGGGTCAAAACCACCCAAACGACCTCCGAATTCCATGAAACCGTACGACAACATCCGGGGCGTGAATTGTGAAATGGTCGGCTAGACGAAACCTCATTCAGAGGTGCCGTGTGACCGCGGCGGCCGGAAACGCGTTTCCGGCGCCATTAAACACCAAAACGGCGTGCGACGGTTCCATTCGGAGAAAACGTGCTCCGAACGACCTGAAACCGCACGGGAACGATAGAAATATTATTCCTGAGATGTAGGAGGAGGCCGCACGTCCATCAGACGTGCGGTTCGCGCGGCACGTCCGATTGTGGCGTTTTCAGCAGCGCGGCGCGCGCTGAAATGGCGCGTTGGGGGGTCAAAACCACCCGAACGACCTCCGAATGCCACGAAACCGTACGACAACATCCGGGGCGTGAATTGTGAAATGGTCGGCCAGACGGCACCTCATTCGGATGTGCCGTGTGACCGCGGCGGCCGGAAACGCGTTTCCGGCGCCATTAAACACCAAAACGGCGTGCGACGGTCCAATTCGGAGCAAACGTCCTCCGAACGACCTGAAACCGCACGGGAACGATATAAATATTATTACTGAGATGCAGGAGGAGGCCGCATGTCCATCGGACGTGCGGTGCGCGCGGCACGTCCGATTGTGTCTTTTTCAGCAGCGCGGCGCGCGCTGAAATGGCGCGTTGGGAGGTCAAAACCACCCGAACGACCTTCGAATGCCACGAAACCGTACGACAACATCCGGGGCGTGAATTGTGAAATGGTCGGCCAGACGGCACCTCATTCGGAGGTGCCGTGTGACCGCGGCGGCCGGAAACGCGTTTCTGACGCCATAAAACACCAAAACGGCGTGCGACGGTCCAATTCGGAGCAAACGTGCTCCGAACGACCTGAAACCGCACGGGAACGATAGAAATATTATTCCTGAGACGCAGGAGGAGGCCGCACGTCCATCGGACGTGCGGTGCGCGCGGCACGTCCGATTGTGCCGTTTTCAGCAGCGTGGCGCGCGCTGAAATGGCGCGTTGGGGGGTCAAAACCACCCGAACGACCTCCGAATTCCACGAAACCGTACGACAACATCCGGGGCGTGAATTGTGAAATGGTCGGCCAGACGGAACCTCATTCGGATGTGCCGTGTGACCGCGGCGGCTGGAAACGCGTTTCCGGCGCCATTAAACACCAAAACGGCGTGCGGCGGTCCAATTCGGAGCAAACGTGCTCCGAACGACCTGAAACCGCACGGGAACGATAGAAATATTATTCCTGAGATGCAGGAGGAGGCCGCACGTCCATCGGACATGCGGTGCGCGCGGCACGTCCGATTGTGTCGTTTTCAGCAGCGCGGCGCGCGCTGAAATGGCGCGTTGGGGGGTCAAAACCACCCGAACGACCTCCGAATGCCACGAAACCGTACGACAACATCCAGGGCGTGAATTGTGAAATGGTTGGATATACGGAACCTCATTCGGAGGTGCCGTGTGACCGCGGCGGCCGGAAACGCGTTTCCGGCGCCATAAAACACCAAAACGTCGTGTGGCGGTCCCATTCGAAGCAAACGTGTTCCGAACGACCTGAAACCGCACTGGAACGATAGAAATATTATTCCTGAGATGCAGGAGGAGGCCGCACGTCCATCGGACGTGTGGTGCGCGCGGCACGTCCGATTGTACCGTTTTCAGCAGCGCGGCGCGCGCTGAAATGGCGCGTTGGGGGGTCAAAACCACCCGAACGACCTCCGAATGCCACGAAACCATACGACAACATCCGGGGCGTGAATTGTGAAATGGTCGGCCAGAAGGCACCTCATTCGGAGGTGCCGTGTGACCGCGGCGGCCGGAAACGTGTTTCCAGCGCCATAAAACACCAAAACGGCGTGCGGCTGTCCAATTCGGAGCAAACGTGCTCCGAACGACCTGAAATGAGATTATTTCTTGAATCGAAGTTTTTAAATTATTATAGCACAATGATTTGATATTATATATATATTAAATATATATTAAAACATTTAAAATATATTATATATATATATATATATTTAAAATATTGTATTTAATAGTATATATATGAATATTTTTACATATATATATATGTATATATATATATATTTATATTGAATTCAATAAAAAAAATTTAAAAATTTTTTTTTTTCGAATAGCGACCTCCAGAGGCGGTCCCTATAGGGTGCCCTGCAGAGGCCCTTCGGCGACCGCCTGGCGGTCGCTGAAGGCCGATCTGCCGGCCCACTATAGCGACCGCCAATGGCGGTCGCTATAGGGTGCCCGGCAGGGGGCCTTCAGCGACCGCCACGCGGTCGCGGAAGGCCGATCTGCCGGCCTTCTATAGCGACCGCCATTGGCGGTCCCTAAAGGCCTCTAGCGATGAGGCAACAGCGACCGCCAATGGCGGTCGCTGCGCGGCCG
The DNA here is from genome assembly GCA_963277665.1 of Viscum album. Lineage (NCBI taxonomy): Eukaryota > Viridiplantae > Streptophyta > Magnoliopsida > Santalales > Viscaceae > Viscum > Viscum album. The sequence continues at coordinate 246,558,163 of OY728167.1, forward strand.
CTAAAGAGCTTTAGCGACCGCCAATGGCGGTCGCTAATGGCTTTATTTATAGTAGTGGACCCTCAAGGTCTCGCAAAATCCAACAAGGATAAACCACATGGTATGAAATCTACAGTTAATCCCACTTAGGTATATACCCATACATATACCTAAGTTATCACGTAATCCATCTCAATCAGGAGGTAAACACGAAATTTACTGACTCATCTCATGCAGGTTTACAACATATGTAGAGAGTTAGAGATTATTAGAAGTAGCCGTTAAATCATCTATTCTGTCGAGCCAACATAGGATCCTGGTACAAAAATCAGAGCTGTCGAACCCACACAGGATCCAGGAATAGTAGTCAGAGCTGTCAAACCCACATAGGATCCAGGAACAGTAGTTAGAACTGTCGAACCCACACAGGATCTAGAAATAGCAGTCAGAATTGTTGAACCCACACAGGATCCAGGAACAGTAGTCAGAACTGTCAAACCCAGATAGGATCTAGGAACAGTAGTCAGAGAGCAGCCAACCACAGGGTTTCCGCACAAGCACACTTGATTCCAAAAGGTTCTACTCCTCAATCCAAGTTTGGATACATCAAATTCCATGAATACCCATAAATAAATATCTTGAAGGTCCACCTTGTCATAGGAGTCTCAACGCAACATACGGTGCATCAATCGGACGCTCGGTCTGAGAGTTATTAGTCTTTTTGTCTAGGGGTCCTGGTTGGATTCGTATATGATCCAACCTGACCATATCTCAACTATACCCCAAACTTTAGTGGGGTCTACTTTAAGGGACCATCGGCCCGGGAGGCCAGCAGGGGCACAGGAGTTCGGCGACGGTAGGGAGCCGGGAGGCCAGCGGGCGGACAGATGCCTGGCGGGCGCACGGGAGGTTGGTGGCAGCCGGAATCTTGGAGGACGGTGGGAAAACGGGAGGCCGGGGGGCACACGGGAGGCTGGCGGCAGCCGGGAGCCAATTCGGCCAAAGCGTCGCGAGGGCGGCGCAGTTTGCGGAGTCCGCAGGTAGTGCGGTCATTTCCTGTCGACTCCGTCGCCTCGTCGTTTCTTTTCCATGCAGAAGAACATCAGTAAGAGATCGGCATAGGGATTCGGGCCATGTTTGTTTGGCTAGCACCATCCGCGTTTAGGATAATAGAAATCGGTCCATCAAGAAAATAGAATGATGAACTTCAAATTCTACATCCTCCGCAACGATTCTTTTCCAATCAGAAAAAAAAACATGGAAAGCATTAACATGCAAATAAACCCCCTACCTTTGTTCGATGTTTGTCAATGTTGGCGTGGGGAAGAAGATGGATCGTTGGGAAAAGATGAACATTGGTGTCGTCGGTGTTTTCCTCGATTGTTGATTTGTGCGCCGTCTCATCATATTCGAAGACGCCCTATGTCGGAGTAGGTTCTGAGGAAGGAAGTCGAAGTCTCTCCTCACCGGCATTCTTCGTTCATTGTAAGAATGTGTTTTTCATGGAGAAAGCATAATCCTCCAAGTGTTGGGTGTCATGTCACATTACCAGTGCTTCGTCGCTTGGTGAAGCAATCCCAAAACCTCCTCCCAATCTTCCTATATATAGGAGAGGGAGAGAGGTAGGTAACGTTAGTTGGAATTTATGAAGGTTCATTTATTAGGAACCTTCCTAATTTCCAACGATGTAGCTATTTAAATTTAAAAATAGAAACCTAATTAAATTATGCTGGCGCAATTTAAGGTGTGCATTGGCAATAATTATTGGGAGTATACCAAGAGCCCCCCCCCCCACATTTAATAGGGACTTGAGAGGTTTCTCCCAATTAATGGGTGGTTTCAAGGGGGTTTAAAAACATGGGTGGTCCCCACCACCATAACCTCTAATGGGAGGTTATGGTTTGGGTGGTCCCCACCACCATAACCTCTCATGGGAGGTTAAGGTGTGGTGGTTCCCACTTCCTACTTCCACATGTTGTCTCAAAAATAAAATAAAGTGTAGTTCATTTTATTTTATTATTTTCCACGAAAAAACCCAAAAACTAACTTTCATTCTCGACCCACTATCGTCAAGGTGAAATTATCCTTAAGTGAATACCAGCGCTGTGAGTTCAACGGTGCCCTCATATTTCAATTCTGAGCACCGGTCCAAAAGATATCTAAACCTGCCCGTACGTTTACTGAACGTACCCAAAAAAACTTCATAAATTCATTCCGGGCACTCCGGGCCTCGAAATCATGTGCCGACAATTTTCTCAGACTCGTAAAATTCCCATTTAATAAAAAAAATTACATAGAAATTATGGGTATTTACATTCTCCTCACCTCAAGTCTTTACGTCCCTGTAAGCTACAACTCATAACCAAGGGAACAAGTGGGGGTACTGAGTACGCATCTAAGCCTCCCACTCCCATGTGCTCTCTTGAAGGTTCTCGTTCTTCCAGAAAATGCACACCATAGGTATCTACCTTCCACGAAGGACCCGCTCCTGTAGATCCTCAATCTCCACTAGGACCTCCCTAAAAGTTTCCCCATTGTCGTCGTCCAACTCTCCATGGTCGATGATATGAGAAGGGTCATGCACGTATCTCGTCAGCTGGGATACGTGGAAGACGTCATGCTACCAGTGCAACTGGGGTGGAAGAGATAAGAGGTAAGCCACCTCACCAACTCTTCTAAGGGCCTGGAAAGGTCTGATGAATCTCGACGATAACTTGCCGCCTCGGCCAAATCTCCATAGACCACATCGAGGTGAGACTCGTAGAAAGACATGGTCACTATCCTCAAACTCCAGAGGTCTCTGTCTCCTATTAGCATACGACTTTGGCCTACTATGTGCAATCTTAATCTGCTCCTAGATGATCTTCACCATCTCTGTGGTAGCCCGTACCATCTATGGTCCCACTAGTGTTGACTCCCCTGGGTCAGTCCAGCACAAAGGTGATCTGCAAGGTCGCCCATATAACGCCTCAAAAGGTTTCATCCCAATGGTGGGGTGATAACTGTTGTTGTATGAAAACTCCACCAAAGGTAAGTGATCCTCCCATCTATGACCGTAGTTGAGGAAACAAGCACACAAAATGTCCTTGAGGGTTTGAATGGTCCGCTCAGTCAGGCCATCGGTCTGAGCACGAAAGGCGGTGCTCAAACAAAGTTGCGTCTCGAAAGCCTCCTTCAACCCCTTCCATAAATAGGAAGTAAATTGTGCATCATGATCGGATACAATAGAAGAAGGTACTCTATGTAGCTGCAAAATCTCCTACCCATAGAGGTATCCTAAGCTCTCTACTGAACCCTTCTCTCTGATCGGTAGGATGTGGGATGAATTGGTGAGTCGGTCAATGATCACCCAAATAGAGTCATGACCTCTGGATGTGTGTGGAAGTCCTATCACGAAATCCATGGATATCCCATCCCACTTCCACTCTGGGACCTCTAAAGGCTGACCCAAGCCTGCTAGTACCTGATGCTTCGCCTTCACTTGCTGATAAGTGAGGCACCGAGAATGAAACTCTACAACTACTTTCTTCATTCCCGACCACCAGTGCTATCATTAGAGATCCAGGTATATCTTCGCCACTCTTGGATGTACCACTAGAGGGGATGTGTGGAACTCCCTCAACACTTCCTCCTGAAGTGACACTAGCACCATAGTACATCCTCTGAAGAAGATGACGTTCTCCCCACCTTCAGAGAATCCATCAGGTGCATGCCCTGTGGTTAGCTGAGCACGTTGTGTCTCATAGTCAACATCCCCACATTGTGCCTCCCTAACTCGCTAAAGAAGTGGGGGAGTGATTGTATGAGACAGAAGAAAGGATACTCCATCTCTATCCACAAAGGATATCTGTAAAGCAGCCAGCTGCTCTATCTCCTCGCCTAGCAGTTGTATATCGGATCTTTTGCTGAGTGAATTTGCAACAACGTTCCCGTTCCCTAGAGTAAAGACTATCTCGAAGTCATAGTTCTGGAGGAACTCAAGCCAACGTCATTGTCTCAGGTTCACATCCTTCTATGATAAGATATACCTGAGACTCTTGTGATCAGAGTACATGGTAAAATGCTAGCCATCAGATAGTTCCACCACATCTTCAAGGATAAGACCACTGCTACTAACTCTATTTCATGAGTAGCGTAGTTCTGATCATGCTATCTCAGCTGTCGTGAACCATAAGCAATCACTACTCGCTCCTGCACCAAGACACATCCGAGTCCAGTCCCTGATGCATCGTAGTAGACTACGTACCCAACACCTTCCTCTGGATGTTTCAAGATGGGGGAACTAGTCAGCCTCTACGACAGCTCCTGAAAGCTCTACTGGTATCTCTCTGACCACAAAAAGGGTTGCCCCTTCTTCGTCAAGGCTGATGGTGGTGCTGCAACTCTGTATAATTTTGGAACAAACCTCCAGTAATAACCAGCCAAACCCAGGAAACTATGTACTTCCGTCACACTCCTGGGTGGCTCCCAAGAAAGTACCGCCTCAATCTTCTCTAGATCTACAACAAATCTAGCCTCTGAGATGTCATTTCCCACAAAGTGAACCTCTCGGATCCAGAACAGGAACTTTGAGAGCTTATCATAAAGATGGTGCTCTCAGAGTGTGTCCAGTAATACTCACAAGTGATAGGCATGCTCCTCCTCACTAGTCAAGTAGATCAGAATGTCATCAAAGAAGACTATTACAAAGTGATCGAGGTATGGCTGAAAAATCATGTTCTTGAGTCCCATGAACACTGCTGGAGCGTTGGTTACGCTGAAATGCAAAACCAAGATCTCATAGTGGCTATACCGACTTCTTAAGGCCATCTTCTGCACATCCTCTTCTCAAACTCTTAGCTGGTGATAGCCTGATCTGAGGGCTATCTTTGAGAACCACAATTCTCCCTTCAACTGATCAAGGAGGTCATCAATCCTCGGGTGTGGGTACTTGTTCTTCACGGTCACCTGGTTTAGGTTCCGATAGTTAACACAAAGCCTCAAGCTCCCATTCACCTTCTTGGAAAATAGAATTGGGGATTCCTAGAGAGAAACTCTAGGCTGGATGAATCCCTTCTCCTACAAGTCCTCAAGCTATACTCACAACTCACGAAGCTCCACGGGAGCCATCTGATATGCTGATGAAGATATCGGTGACGTCCCAGGGTACAATTAAATGTAAAATTCCACCACTCTGTGAGGAGGTAGACCTGGGACATCATCAGGGAAAATATCCATGTACTGGTCCACCACTATAGGATAAGTTAGACTCTCCACATCAACTACTCTGACAGTAATGCAAGCCAACTGATGAGTTATCAGTTGTACTCTCCTCTGAGAAAGTCCATCCTACACTATAAAGGCTCCCTTCTCACAGGTGAAGGTGAACCTGGTCCCACCCATGTAGACACACCACACTTTGCCCCTAATATAGTCGATCTGAGCATGAATTGTAGATAACCAGTCCATACCAAAGATGTTGTCGTAAGGCCTCGACGTCGCTACTAAGAGATCCCAGCTGAAGCTCTCGCCTCCTAGAGTAATCTCACACTACCGGGACCTATGTGTAATAATTGAGTCTTCTCCAATGGGAGTCTCTAGCCATATGGATCGAACAAATGGCTCTGTCAGAATCTCCGAGCTCCGAAGGAGGGCAGTGGCAATGAAAGAGTAACTAGAACCTGTGTCTATAAGAACTACAGCTAAGGTTGAGTAGACACAGACTGTATCCCGAATCATCTCTGGAGCACCATGATCGTATGCCTCAGATGCCTGGACCTGAGCTCTCCCCTATCCACCTACTCCCTACGGTCGGGTTGGACCTCCTTGTGGTGGTGGTGGTAACACCTCATAACATCGTCCACCGCCAGCCGCACGACCAGCTCCTCTGCCATATCCACCCACACCCTACGGACCACCTTGATCGAACCTATGCCTCTGCCTGGAAGGTCCCTCAACTATCTGCTAATCATCTGAACGGTAGGTCAGACAGTCACGAGCCATGCGACCCTGCCCGCTACATGAGTAACATTGTCCACTACTGGCATGTCTGGCTCTATCTCTTATGCCCCGCACAACTGACCCTAAGTCATGAGGTCATCCACTAATGGTTCTGGTCCTCTTGCACCACTATGACATCTTTCTGCTTCCTGCTGCAGAAGACTCCACTACGTGTCGACTGGTGGTAGATCTCGCTTCTGGAGATTGCTCAGTAAGGAAACTCTCCACTAGGAGGGCTATCTCTAGCACCCCTGCCAGTGTCGGGATGCTGAGTGAGATCATCGAAGCCCTGATCTCTCACCTGAGCCCCCGCTCGAAGGTTCGGGCCCTAAAGAATGGGTCGATCACCATATTTGTGGAGTATCATGAGAGGTTGGTGAACCTCACTGAGTACTATGCCACCATCATGTTTCCCTGCTTCAGATGAAGTAGCTCTTGTATCTACACTGCATGTAGGGTAGCTAGAATAAACTCTGCCTGAAATAGGCTCTCGAAGTCTTCCTAGAGAAATGTCGCCTCTTCATGCACCTGGAGCATCAGGCTCCACCATCTGCCTGATGATACCTGAAACAGACTCGTGGTAAGGATCACCATAAGGTCTGAGGGTGTCCCTACCAGTCTGAATACTTTCACCACAACCTCTAGCCAATCCTCAGCTGCCTGCAGGTTCATCTCACCCCTGAACCTAGGTGTCCACTGGTGCTGGAACTCGTGCAATGTGCTCAGGCAGCATGCACTCTCAACTGATGGGGCTGGTGGCATTAGTGGCCCAATGGGGAGTGTTACCGCTGGTGCCTCCACTGGAAGAGGGCCCTACATCGAGGCCTCATCGCTTGGTGGGCTATCTATGCGTACTACTCTCAGAACCTTAACTAGCTCTCTGCGTGGAGGAAATATTAAAAGAAACAGGTGTGCCACGGTCAAAAAGCTATACCTGGTGAGCTGATTCCAAGAAAACTTTTGAAAACACACACACAATCATTGTTTTCGTGCACTGAGATGGAAATCAGAAGTCAGGTTCCTAGTGTATGGATACGTCGGCCACCGCACCAACATTGGACTCCATGAACTGAAAACCACACCCACTACACTCAACACTATTGCTTCATAGAAAAGAAAGATCAGAGTTTTAAGTTTTGCGGTAGAACTGACTCCTCTGATACCAATTTTTCACGACCTGTCCCCCAGGGCCCGTGCGGTGACTACCCCAAGATCGCCTTCCATAGGTCAGGGGCTGGCGACTAGCACCAAAGGCATAAATCCCTAAAAAAGGCAAGTCATTTCCTTTATAACCTGAAAACGCACACAACAGAGTACGAGCTGGAAGTAAAACACTAATTAAAACTGTATAACAAAAGAGTGCTGAAAATTAAAAGGGCCTGGAAATACAAACCTAACTCTAAATTACAAGAACTGGAAAAAGGGAAAAGAGCTCCCAGATCATCCACCGGGAAATTCGACCTAAAGGGTAGGTACAGATAGCCTCCACAACACTCCTCATTCGTTTGTCTCCTCTGTGTACCATCATGCTGTGTGGTCCACCTCGGGGTACCGTCCCGTCCTAGTACACTCTGTCTCAGGTAGCATTGTCCGTCGTTTGCATCTAATACAATGAGGTGCGGGCATAACGCATAAAGGGGTGAGTATAATGATACTCAGTAGGGACCCTGAGACCCTAAAGGTCTCACAAAATCAAACAAGGATAAACCAAAAGGGATGAAATCAACAGTTAACCACACTTAGGTATATGCCCATACATATACCTAAGTTATCAAGTAATCCATCTCAACCATGTGGTAAACACAAAAGTTACTCACTCAGCTGACACGGTTACAAAACTTATGTAGAGAGTTAGAGATGATTAGATGTAGCCACTGAATCATCTATTTTTTCGAACCCACATAGGATCCTGGTATAGAAATCAGAGATGTCGAACCCACACAGGATCCAGGAGCAGTAGTCTGAGCTGTTGAACCCACACAAGATCTAGGAACAGTAGTCAGAACTGTCGAACCCACACATGGTCTAGGAACAGTAGTTAGAACTATCAAACCCACACATGATCTAGGAATAGTAGTCAGAACTGTCGAACCCACACAGGATCCAGGAACAATAGTCTGAACTGTCAAACCCGCACAGGATCCAGGAACAGTAGTCAGAGTTTTCGAACCCACACAGGATCCAGAAACAGCAGTCAGAGCTATCGAACCCACACATGATCTAGGAACAGTAGTCAGAGCTATCGAACCCCCATAGGATCCAGGAACAGTAGTCAGAGCTTTCAAACCCACACATAATCTAGGAACAGTAGTCATAGAGCATCCAACAATAGGGTTTCCTCACAAGCACGTTTGATTTTGGAAGGTTCCACATCTCAAGCCAAGTTTCAATACATCAACTTCCATGAAGTCCCAAGAATAAATATCCCGAATGTACGCCTCGTTATAGGAGTCTCAACTCAATAGATGACGCGTCAATCGGACGCCCGGTCTGAGAGTTATTAGCCTTTTAGTCTCGGGGGGGGCGGTTGGATTCGTGCACTATCTAACCTGACCATATCTCAACTATATCCCAAACTCCAGTGGGTTATACTCTAAGGGACCGTCATACTCCCTGATTTTCAGCACCACTGACTGTTTTTCAAATGGACGTCTTGTGCCAAAGATATGGCCGAAGGAGCGTAAATGGGTCGAAGTGGGCCCAAGTCCGGTCCGACCCGGTCGTACCGACACGGCCTGACCTAGTCTGGGCCGACCCGGCCCGACCTGGTCTGGTCCGGCCCGCTAGGCTCAGCCCTATAGGCCGAGAAGGCCACGAGTAGCATGAGGGCGTGAACCGGTCGCGAGGGTGTGGACTGGCCCTTGTTGGTTTAAGGGCGGTTCGTCCCGGAGGTGCCATGAGGGGCGTAGAAGGCTGGCTCAGTCAGGCGCGTGTGGGGAGTGGTTCAGCGGTTCAGCCCAAATGGTTGAGGATGGTTTGGCCAAAACTGAGAGGGGCGCGACTCGGGTGGCTTGGGCGGCTCGGCCCGGGAGGCCGACGGGCGGCCTGGAGGCCGGCGGGCGTAGGGGAGGTCGGCGGTGGCCAGGAGTCGGGAGGCCAGCGGGTGACCGGGAGGCCGGCGGGCACACGGAAGGCCAGGTGGCCAGGAGGTGGGAGGCTGGTGGGCGGTCGGGTGGTCTGCATGTAGCCGGGAGTCCGGAAGGTGCATGAGAGGCTGACGATGGCTGGCAGCCGGTTCGACCGAAGCACCGCGAGGGCGGCGCGGTTTGTAGAGTCTGTGGGTAGTGTGGTATTTTCCTATCGCCTCCGCTGCCCCTTCATTTCGTCGCCATGCCAAAGAACATCACAAAGAGATTGACAGAGGGAGTCGGGCCTTGTTTGTTCGGCCCCCACCCTCCGCATTTAGGATGATAGCAATAGGTCCATCAAGAAAAGAGAACGATGAACTTCAAATTCTACGGCCTCTACAACGATTCTTTTCCAATCCACAAAATAAAATCAAGGAAAGCATTAACATGAAAATAAACCCCCTACCTTTGTTCGATGTTTGTCGATGTTGTCGAGGGGAATAAGACGAATCGTTGGGAAAAGACGGACGTTGGTGTCGTCGGCGTTTTCCTCGATCGTCAGTTTGTGGGATGGCTCGTCGTAGTCAAAGACATCCTACGTCAGAGTAGGTTATGAGGATGGAAGTCGAAGTCACTCCTCGCCGGAGTTCTACATTGGAAGAATGAATTCTTCGTGGAAGAACCATAATCCTCCAAGTGTTGGGCATCGCGTCACATTACAAACGCTTCGTCGCTTGGTGAAGCCATCCCAAAACCTCCTCCCAAGATTCCTATATATAAGAGAGGGAGGGAGGTAGGTAACGATCATTGGAATTTATAACGGCTCATTTATTAAGAACCTTCCTAAATTCCAACGATGTAGTTATTTAAATTTAAAAGGAGCAAGATAATTAAATTATGCTGATGCAATTTAAGTGGTGTGTTGGCTATAATTAATGGGAGGATACCAAGAGCCCCCCCCCCCCACATTTAATAGGGACTTTCGGGGTTTCTCCCAATTAATGGGAGGTTTCGAGGGGGTTAAAAAACTCGGGTGGTCCCCACCACCATAACCTCTCATGGGAGGTTAAGGTGTGGTTGTCCCCACTTCCAACATCCACGTGGTGGCTCAAAAATAAAATAAAGTGTAGTTCATTTTATTTTATTATTTTCCATGAAAAACCCAAAAACTAGCATTCATTCTCGACCCACTACCATCGAGGTGAAAGTCTCCTTAATTGAATACCTACGTTGTGAGTTCAATGGTGCCCTCAGATTTCAATTCCAAGCACCGGTTCAATAGATATAAAAACCCACTCGTACGTTTATTGAACGTACCTAAACAAAACTTCAGAAATTGATTCCAGGCACTTCGGGCCTCGAAATCCCACGCCGTCAATTTTCACGAACTCGTAAAATTCCCATTTAATAAAAAAACGTGGAAATTATGGGTCTTTACATCCTCCATTATATAATCCATATTAGTAATAAATATACCTAAAAATAGATATGTTTAGGTGGATGAAAAATAATCTATACCTCTTTTAATACTTGTCACATTAACCCAACTATCCCTCATAGTTAAAAAATCATATATATTGTTTTTATCATTAATTCAATATAATCTACGCATACCCCTATAGTCATAATCATAATACCTCGATTACCTACAGCTAAAGTTTCTATAGTCACTAAATAAGAGAATAACTAATATACTAAAAAGGTGTTATATTCTAAAGAAACTGATATGGTGATCTCCACCATAATATTTCCTATGTCATCATCCTAGTAATGGAAATCATTAAAAATACTAAAATCTTTCAATGGAACTAACTTATAATACTTACATGCCAATACTAGAAATAACATTTTTTAATCCTCACCAAAATGTTTTATTGGAATCGTTATTCTTCATTCCACCAATATCTATAATCTACAAACACATACAATCTCAATCATTGATCCCAAAAGAATAAAATCATATAATATAAAGAGGCAATTATAGGAAGTCCAAATAGGTTACCTTTAAAAACTCCCATACAAATATGATAATTCTATACATTCTATAAATTTTTAATATTTAGTAACTATCACTCACCGCAAGAATATAACACATTGTGTACTTATAACCTATATGAGATATATCCTAAAAGAAATAAAAATTTCCATTAATAAATATGGTTGAGATATCTCTTTATCCAATAATTTTGATTCAATAAACCACCAATGAACAATTGTATCACTTTATTGTTTATTGAAAACCTATTTAACTTATTTCTATTATAATACCAATACACATAATTGAGGATTGGTTATTTTAAATATGATTATAAAAGTCATGTGTTCCACTAAGGACTTGTAAGGATAACTATAATAATTATTACAATATTATACACTTTAATTTCCCCCTTTATAAATATTTATATGGGGTTCTAAATGACTATGACATGATCATTATAGAGGTTATTCATTACTAGTATTTATCCATCAAAGTTGTGTTATTATCCTCTTCATGAGTGACTATCACATATACATCTATCATGATCATTTATCATTTCAAAATAATCTCTCAATTTCACCTATTATTGTTTAAACATATCATTTTATACACCACTAAGAGTCTTTTATAAGAATAATATATTCACATCGAGCCAAAGGTCACTTTAGACATACCTAGAAAAAATAGCTAAAAACCCATTATCACATTATATATACATCAGATTCTTCCCCATTAAATGTTATAAGAAAAAATATTACATAAATAGACATTACATAAATGAATTACCCTCCATAACCATGTTATTTCAATTATTACAAGATATAACACTGCCTTTAATGTTGTATCCACTTTGAAATCAACAAACATTACCACTTTCCATCCAACAGCCCAAAGTCCTTCAAATATTTTTTATTATTGACAAGACCTCATTTTAAGGGAATAAAGAGGAAACCCAAGGACTTCATGGACATAGGACAATCACACCCGAAGTACAAAAGAGATACAACCAGATTCAAAAATAGTGCAGCCCCTCCCTAGTATAAAAACAAGATGAAGCACTCTAACGATGGAAGGCTAATTGGATATCATGTGTCCTGTGTCAAAGCACAAGACCGATCCAACGAATGATGCCATACCATCTCAAACAACCGAATCCAAAAAGCATTGCAAAGGTGAACCACCAGCTCTAAACCCTCCTCTCGGACTGTTCCAAGGATCAAGTCCAGCTGCACATCTTCCCACCTCAGGATCGAACCAAAAAAACAAAACTTTCAACAAAACCATCAAAATCCTTAAGAGATCCAAAAAAAACCTATAAAGTCAGGAACAAACAAAAGGGTAGAACCAAGACGAAATCCCCCAAAGAAAACAACAGGAAAGAAACTAGACGAACCCCATCACAACCCCAAGGCACCCTTCAAACACATCTACAGTAAACCAAAAAGGAGGAAAAACCAAGGAGATGGAGCTAAATCTTCATCACCTAGGACTGGAAGATCCAACAACATATCGATAGAGCATCGCCGATGCGGGGAGATGAGAAGTTCTGAGCCGGAAATGCTGCTCTAGGATGGAGTAGACTAGATGATGTCGCGGAAGAACCCACTTCGGATTCCAAATCTGACCACAAAAGGTAGAAGGGACCACCGGGAATAACCGAGACACCTCCGATGGCAACACCACTGAAAGAACACCAACAACGTAGTAAAAACAAAGCAAACAAACTAAAACCAAATCTCCCCCTTCTGAGTCGCTTTGGAGTAGATGTTGAGCTCTACCAGAATGTGCCCAAATCCGGTATACCACCAAGATCCGAACTCAAACCAAGAATCCAACACCCTTCCACAACGAATCTGAAGCCAAGCCACCAGAATCCATCGAGTCTCGTCGTCTTCATACAGAAGCCAAATAATCACTGGGAGCCAACATCAAGACCAAACCACTAGAGCCTGCAAAACACACCATCGCTGAACCAAGAAATGATCATTAGACCATCGCTAGGTCTCGCCGTCACCAAGTCAAGAGAGTCAGAGCCAGCTCAAGCCGCACTAGGACCAAGTTGAAGCCGTCATCGATTCACCACCTCCGAGACGATTTCCCGAAGAAGCCATCACTAAGCCCCATATTTCATAAATTTCTTAAATCCTCCATAATATAATTATATTGAATAGTATAATAAATTATGCAATATTTGATTAAATTCATAACGTATGAAAAATAATTTACAAAACTATCATATAATAAATTTTAATCACATCCAACATGTAGTGAAATGAGTTTTATCACACCAAAACTTGGATAACCTTTTTAATAAACTAAATTAGGATCAATATGATCCTTTATTTCATATAACTCATTAATATTCCACAAATTAATATACATGATTTCATTCACATAAACACCTAAGTAATATCATATATCTTACTCTCCACTCTTATGGTTTCAAATTTCCTATGAATCACATGCTTGTATAAGTCAACAAAAAAATCTAAACTTCCTATATTACTCTATTTTCAACCCTCAACTACCTATACTAATACATACTAATACATCCCATTCATTAACTGAACCTTAACTAAAATATATAATGCCATTTTTAATAATTTACAAATATGATTACATAATAGGAACATGTCACATGTCACATTCACCATCAAGATATTTTATATATATAAATATCATAATAATATTTTGTTAATTAATATTCATTATATTTCATATTTTGGAAGGAAATAAGAAATATATTGTTAAATCATAGATAAGTAGTCCCCGTTTTCTAAAACATGTTATAAAATGAATTTTTATGTACGAAACTTATTACCTAATTTTTTTTTAAAAAAAATTTCCCATTCAAACACAAGAATGAACATTTCATGGGAATTATCATGAAAATTTTGATTCATTAATGCAAGTATACTTTCTACCTATACCAAATAGTAATAAAAAAGACATATAAATATAATTATTTCATTGAAATAACAATACTATTACATTAAAAGAAATAAATTCATGTCTATTAATCCAAGAATCTGGAACATTAACCCTGAATGTAGATGATTTAAACATACACAACATTCATTAAAATTCCATAAATTTTATAACCATATATCATTCCTAAGTAAATATATATTCTAAAATATAGGGCTTGGATTCAATTTTTATTATCTGGGGTAAAGAATACTCAAATAGTACTTGATTTTGGTATACATGACCCTTAGGCATGCCTCCCCTTTGTATCATAACAATATAATATAATTAATAGATAAATATAAATTTGTAGAACATCAATGTAATCATTTTAAATTTAGATAGGTGATTAAACCATACTAATCCACTAAAATAAGTATAAAAATAGTTAAATTCTTAAATTAAACCTAAAAAGTAAAAAAAAATATTTCACTTAATAGTCATATCATATACATTTAAAGATAATAAATAAACAAAATAATAGAATTAAAAACTATGTGAATCTATTCCATAGCCTTTCCTCAAAACCATATCCCATCAGTTTCTTGATACATGAACTCCATTAAAAAATATTAGTCAAATAAACTGACCAAAATATTGACCATAAGATTTTCATATCCACCGAAATTCATTTTAATAGTGATATTATGGTACTAAATAAGCCACCAATAACTGAGCCATAAAATATGTCCCAATTTAAATATGTTAATACATGAAAATATATTTCATAAATCCATGTACCTAAGTATAAAACACCCATGTGAGCTATTATGTACTAAAAATGATACTACGATGATTGATCCTATATAAATCATCAGTTGTGGAATTGTATACATTGCCTCATAACAATGCTAATCTAAAACCATAGAGTTTATGAAATTCTATTATATCAGAGGTTTTTTATCTAAAACATGGTTTGTTCATTCCTATGCCAAATACCTAGATAAATAATATCATATGGGGGTGTATCATGGATCATTGATAGTCCAATAACATCCAACAGTCTACCAAGATATATATCCAAATCATAATATAGGTAAAACATATACAACATCATTAGGCAGAACCGCATCATAATTTTGAATAGGAATGTTCCTTAGGTACCTTAGTATTATAATTTTTTGATATTAATTCACCCCTCCTGAATATTTGGATTTCTCTTATCCCCTAACATATAAGCTCTGTCAAAAGAAAAACTTGACAGAAACCACAACATATCAGTTAGTCTATAGTCTCCATGAAACCAAATAAAATACATGTAACAATCATTGTCACCAAATTACTCAAACATTTCTATTATACTGGTTGTGAAATATCCCTATTTCTTCCTACACTGAAAAACTCCAAATATCACTTGAATATAAGCTAATGAAACTTATGATTCACACTATCTCACTAAATACATTCACAAGTAAATAAACAAGTAAAAAATGTTAATATCATGACTTTCACTTAAATGGTCATCCAATCAATTAAATATATATTATTTTTATCACATATAATCTATCAATAATAAAAATTATGAGTTATTAACTAACATTTCTTACCCCTGGTAGGTCAATACGCACTATGTCTTAGAACCAAAAATACATACTTGTTACCCAACCACATTTATGGTGAGAATAAATTCTTTTTTTAATACATTTATTTCTATTTTTTTATCATCCCTTAATAAAATCCTCTCACTATAATATAGATCCATGGTTCACTATAAGTATACCATAAAACATCACTAGTTTAAAAAAATACACCACTTGGAGTTAATATTGATATAATATCCAAAAAAAATGTCCTCTCATAATATGACCTCAAATATACTATATAATAAACTATTTAGTGAATACCAATTTTCAAATATCATGACAAAATCATTTATCAAAAACCAAATCCTAAGAAAAATTAATCAATGTATTTTCAGTCACATATATCCTCCTTAGAATATTCCCTTAAAGTCAAAAAATTATCCATCATATGAACCCTTTGTTGAACTACTCCTTTGGAAACCAACAATATGTCTTTTTCGTGAAAACACCAAAGTATTACATGGAGGTAAAACCACCAACCCATACCACGATCATTACATTCCCAATAAAACATTAATTATTATTGTATTTTTATCTTCTAATATATATTATATGCTCTTAATACCTTGTTTTATAATTCATGTATTCCAATCTTGAATCCAATTCTAACATATTAAAATTACCACATAACACAAAAAATATTGGATTTAATATTTAGAGAAAAAAATTATAAAATATGTTAAACCCTCTATAGATTATCAATCATCATCGTTTCTTCCTATAGAGATAATCCTTAAACAAATGAACCTCTATGTTAATACAAAATCATTAATAAATTATTTATAAACATTTATAATTAATCATTGATTAAAACCATTATTGAAGAAGTCATGTATACTACTTGGGTGGGGTAGTGGATAATAAATCCCCAATAATGACATATGGATGATCGAAGGAGAAATCTCCATATTATTATGATTGAAACACCATATTTTATAACCCAAACTGATAAAAAATTTGAATTAAAATTCATGATATAATAATAATAACTGCTACATATGATTAAATTTATTTAAATAACAAGATATTAGGTGTGATAATTTTTATAAAATATAATTGAGGGATGAAGCTAGATGAATCAGATGAATCACCCCTCCATGAACACCAACTTATATTTAATGGAAAAGGGAGGAGGAGTGGAAGAAAATTGATACTCCCTTCCCATTAATATGTAATTACTGTCAAATATATATCCAAGGGATTAATAGGGAAAAACCTTGAAAATATTTCAAGGCCATCATTTAAAGTTGAGGTATAAAAATAAAAATATAATTTTTATAGACACCCACCAGTAGTTTCATGTTATACAACAATACTTGTGGTATTCTACCGTGTTCTTAGTTGTAGGGGTAGTGGAACTATCCCATTTCTCATGTCAGAAATAGTTTATAGGGTCACTACGATAAATGTAGTGGGAGACTGGTACAATAAAATAAAATTAGTCATATATTTTTCTAATGAAAAATATATTTCAAACATGTTTACAAAATAATCTATATTTGTAAACATCATTTCAATATCCCAAATTAATCATCAACCCCACATCCCTTTTCAAATTCCATAAGGACCTAGTATTTTACTAATTTTTGTAGCACATAATGAAAATGATCATTATAGGAAACATGGATTGTCATCATATAAAATTATAGATCCATTTAAAATTATTTACATTATTATCTATTCAACATAATAGTAAACATTAAATTCTAGTTATAGTTCAATTAATGATTCTTTTCATATCTCATATGCATGTTAGATTTTTATAAACTATTCTCACTATATTAGTTTTTGTTATGTAATATTATAGTCATATGTAACATTTGTATAGAATCCTATTATTATTATTCAATTCAATGAAAATTATAAAGTGTTTTGTTACTTTTTTTGTGTTCATTGGTTACACTATTCCATACAATAACAGACATAGGGGTGACAATTTATGATTTTTTAACAAACAACAGAACACTTTATGAATAGTAAATCTCTCTAACATTTAGAGATTGAGTAGTAAAATGGTGTTGATATTTATATGAACCTCCATTTATGGAATTCAATGTATGTATTTAATATTTATTAATTCTTGGACAATGGGGGAGATTCATTTTTCAGTTTTATAGTGGTTTTGGGGGTTCCATAGGTGGTTTCATGGTTAGAAAACTATATAGATGTTCTTGGGATCAGTTTGGGGTAAATATGGAGGGAAGACCTAATAAAATAGTTAGTCAAAAAGTTCAGGTGTAAAATTATGCTAACCATGTAGTTTCTGTTATTAGGGCAGTGCGTGAAGCATGACATGACACATAGATCATGAGTCTATGATATAAGAGCATGCATTTTTTAAAAAGGAACTCATACTCATATATCACTACACTTTTTTGGGGATTCTTTTTTATCTTCCATCCACCAAATTTGGTATATAATCATTTGGAGATTTTTTTGAAATTTTGGTATATGTATATCATTAGATCTTGGTTCTTTGGAATCATTGAATACTTTGGTACATAACCAATGATTTTTTAGTCCAAATCAACCCTCCATATATCAATTTCCAATTCATTCTTAATAGAACCCAAGTGTAAAGGGTTTTAGTGAATCTATAAATTTCTTCATGAAATATTGGGGTATTAAATTTCAAGGTATTTGATATGAGTAAGGAGATGTATGATCATTAACATAGTGGTGTGATTTTTATTCCTTGTTATATTAATGTTGGAGGCTTCTCATACATTATTTCTAGTGCCAAATCATATGGGTTTTAATATTTGATATATATTTTATTAATTTTATGATATGAATTGATTTAATATTGGTTTTAAATTTATTGTGCTAAAATATGGTTTTTTAAATGAGTGGAAGTTATGAAAATTACAAAGAATGGTTTTTTGGTGTGTGGGTGATTTCTAACAAATTAAAGGAAATTTGGAGGTTTTTGTTTTTTTATTATGTTATTATGTAATGACATAAAGGTTTTATGGTAGGGTTTTCACTAATGAATGGTAGGAAACCATTTTTTTATTACTCATGGTATAAATTATCCCTTATATTTTGAATAATATAAGGGGTTTATGTGTGAATTATTTTTTTAAAGGATAGGTATTACCCTTTAATTGGTTAATGGGTTATTGGAATATTTATTATTATTGAAATATGAAACCCATTACTCTATTTTTATAAACTTTTAGGGGATTGAGAAATATTTAATAATTTGAATTTAAATCATACTTTATTTTCACATCCTTGAGGTGTATAGGATGTCATTGGTTACCTAAATAGTTTTTATAGTGATCCCATATATACCTACCTTTGTGGAAATACAGAGCATATACTACATGATACATGTAATGGAAAAATTTATTTCTTCACTGGTGATGATATATAGACAATACGAATGAGTTATTGAGTAGGGGTGTTATTTATAATGATGTTCATAATAATGTTTTAAGGTTAACATGGAGGATCTGTTTAGGGGATTTGTAATTTGGGGTTATGAATTTTCTGGTCATACCATCAATAATTTTTTATATTACACATATATATATTATTGAATTTTTTACTATTAGTGTTCAATTATTTAAATTCTATTTCATAAATAATATAATATTTTAGATATATTATTAAATCACTGTTTATTTATTTTTTAATTTATAGGTTGAGAACATCGATTATATGAATATATCATGAAGATGAAACCTCATTCTCCTAGGATGATGATTCCCACTCCTGGGGTATTCTTATGAATCCCTCATGGTAGTATGAAATATTCTTCCTTCACTTATAACTTTGGTCAACATTGTTTGGGCTCTGTCAAAGGAGGCTTTATAGTGGGTTTAGTCAACATATCTTCATTGATTCCTATTACCTCTCTAATCTTTTGATTGTGTATGATTTTTCATCATCCTTTTTATGTTTTGGTTCTCCCTCCCCATTGTGTGACCTAAGCTATAAATCTCAGTTCTTGCAGTGTTGGTGGTGAAAAATCCATCACTTGTCCTGTGATGACGGTTGGTGCATTTCCTTTTCACCCGATTTGGGCCTATTCCATTTTTGGACCTTTTCACCATACTGTTAGTGTTACCGGCCTCAGTTAATATGGTGATTGATTATTGTTGAATTCATAGGTTTATCATGACCTGGGTGTGGTACTAGATTATGTTTTATGAGAGTCTGTGTGATATATTTGGTTGGGAGCTGGGGATCATTTGGGTGCTTAGATGTGGTGCTATAATTGGGTCGTCCATCACCAGCGGTTGTGATGTGAATATCATTGTTGTGGGTTTTTCTCAGGAGGAAGATAATTCTATAGAGGCCTTTGGGATTTGTTTTTTGTAGTGGGATTAAATATATTTTCATTTTTTTATATTCTTTTTGGATTTATTATTTTTTTGGTTGCAAATGTCATTTTGAGAATAGGCATTAGTCTCGTAGAATTAGAAGGAGGTACAACATATTATAGGTGCTTCCCAGTGGTCGACCTCAAAAGTGGGATGGGTGTATTGACACCCATTATTCATTCATATAGCCTTGTATTATTATGAAAAGATGATAACCCTTTCATTGATAAATTGAATAGTGTTTCTAGTCTAATTTGTGGAACATTCAGTAGATAGTGTAGTAGTTTCATTGAAATAATCTTCAGTTGGATGACTCGAAAGAGAGACATGTGTGATGGGAACCGTCATCCGATCCTCCTCCCGCATGTCAGTGTGTTTTTGAGGGGTTATCTTCCTAGTTGTGTTTGACCACACTCCATGACTTCTAGGTAGGTAGGTGAAACATTATCATTGACTGATTTCATAGGTAATTTTGATATGTATTGGGGTTGGAGATGAGACTTTTTCGATCTATTTTCTTATTGGATACCCATAACCATGTACGAGCCTTTGGTTCATGTTTTTATAGGGAATTTGTTACATTAGGCCATCTTTCAATGTAATGGGTTCCCTATTATCCTAAATCTCAAAGGGGGTTCTATTTTTTATGTTCAATAAAGTGGTATTGAACATCAACATATTAAAATAATTATATGAATATATCATTGAAAAATATTGTTATTATCTTGGCCTCATATGAGTGGGAGATTTGATAGAAAAAAAATCATCTAATGGTATGATTTTATAACATGGAATATATTATAAGACATTGTTTATTAGGGTGAATCTCATAAAACCTTGTAAAATTATGGATTGACTTATTTGAGGTTGTGGTGTGAGTGGTCGAGTTAGGATATTACATTTTGTGTGTAAATTTTTTTCCATGGAAGTTACTCACGGTCCCCAAGAATAAAATATATATTTATATATCCATTAATGTAATGAGAGTTAATAATTTGAAAATTTTCAATGTTTATCTTTGAGTGGTGTATATATAAAGATTATAATTGATGTTACTAGTTGTGACCAAGAATAATTTTAGAGGGTTTTTTATATATAATAAATTATGAAGACCATTTCTTTAATGTATTTTACTGGATTTGAATTCATATTTTTATGTGGTCTCTAGTTTTAAAAATAAAAAGTAAACTCAATCTCTATATATGTTGTGTAATTTAGAGAAGTTAGATTATTTAATAGACTTATGGTTTTTTAGGAATTATTGTAATTACTAGATAAGGGTTTCAAATAGTTTCTAGTTATGAAAATGAAAACATGTTGTGGTGTTATTCATAAATCCCCATTATCTATTATGGATTTATATATAAATTTTTTAATAAAAATATCATGCTACAACATAAAAATATTTTTCCCTGATAATTAGTTTGATATGATGTTCTTTTTGGAAGAATTTATGACATATGTGTAACAGTGTAATCATGGTTTTTTATATTTATATATTCTTTCTTTTTATTATGATAATCTGGTTACACTGTGAAGAAATTTTTTTTACCATGAAGGATGAGATCAAAATACAATCAATTAGTCTATTTAAAGTTTTATGATTAATATATATGTAATAAAAACATTTTTTTGGGTTCAATAATCCAAGATGGATGAAATTTTATTACATCATGATGAGAAATACAATAAAACAATAATTTAAATGGAATGGTAAGTTTAAGAGGATGTTGAATATACCTACATGGTAACTCCAGGAATTGAATCATAATGAAGAATATTAAACCATTACTTCATAATTTTTCAAGATTTATTAGTTTCAATGATGTTACATTATTTTTACCACATAGGTCTATTTAAAATCAACCCATAGATTCTATTTATCACATATATGGTGTGTTAAATGAATATACTTATCTAAATAAGGTATATGAAATAATATATCATGGAAGTTGAGATGAATGTTTACTTTTTAAATTTAAAATAAAAAAAATATATAATGGAGATGAAGAGTGAGGATAATGTTGAGATTTGTATATATTTGTGAGTTACAAAGTAAGAGAGTGTGTAGAATAATTTTAAAACACCTAAATAAGAGGTGGAAAAGTTGTTATAGAAAAAACTCTAAGAGGGGAAATTTTTAAAAAGTGATGATTGATCAATAAATTGGAAGAATATGGACCAATTTTTTTTAATAATAGTCTATTTTGGTTTTAATATTTTATAGATGATCTTGAACAAATTTCCACATCTATAAATTTTATTGAATGAGTAATAAAGATGTTGGGTGATATAGGGTAGGTATTCATTCAATGAATTTATGTTTATTAATTTTTTATAAGAAGAGAAGAAGTTATACTATATTAATATCTATTTAGACTATCTTTTAAGGGGAGAAGTGTTAATTTGATATATCATTTAGGGAATTATAATTTTTTGTTGGAGAATATTTATCATGTCAAGAGGTATTTTTATTCTCATGAGTTCAAGGATAAAATTTTAATAGTTTTAACTATCATATGATATTAGTGGATAAGATAAAAATTTATGATACCATGATCTGAGGAAACAAAATAACCATTTTTTAATTGATGAAACTTATATATCACTATATTTCACTATTTTAGTGTGGATATTATAATGATAATTGTATTTAAAATTGATTAATTTTATAAAAAATTTCATTGAAGAACAATATTTAGAAAAAATATTATTTTTTATTCATCATTACTGATGTAAAAGTTTTATTTTAGATGAAATAATTATAGAATATATTCACTTATTCACTCATTTTCATAGTGAATATGTTTAAGGCTACATTAAAATTAGTTTAGTGTAATATCTATGTTTACCTTTATATATATTTGATCAATTCAAAGATAAAGGTTTAATGCATTCTTTATTTTAAGGTAAAAAATAATTTTTAAATTTTTAATATTATAATACATAAAACAAATCAGCGAATAATAAAGGTACTCTCGCATTTTTATATAATATAACAATTTTTGGAAGTAAACAATTCTTCCATACATTAACTTATTTGGTATGAATGATGTAGAAGTTATAACTAATTGTTTTAATCCTCCTAGGGAAGGTGATGTGACTTCTCCAATTGATATAAATAATAATATTATAGATAAAAATATATAATATGATTACTTGGACTCACATTAAGAAAATAAATTCACAAGGTAGATGTTGATCAATTCACTAAATGGAATTTGGGAATATATAAATAATATTCATGAAGGGATTGTCATAGTAAGGAAAGAAAATAATAAAATTTTATGTGATCAATTTGATGAAATTCATATTTTTGATTGATAAAAAATTGATGATTTATTTGGTAAATGAGACATTTTTAATGGTCCCTCAGGTATCAAATGAGATTGGTAAGCATGAATGAGAAAGAGAGTTTCAGTTTGTGAAAGAAATTTATAGATCATATGAATAAAATTACAAGGAAAGTTATATAAATGATTCATTAAATAAAAATACCATTAAAAAAATAGAAAATTAAATATTTTCTAAAAAGGAGATAATTTTAATGATCAGTTTAATGTGATAAATTTATATTTTAAAATTATATAAAGGGAGTTAGGGAAATCTCAAATGCTAGTAAGAATAATTATGAAGTATTTAAGAATGATACTAATCATTCTAATCATAAAAAAATTATTATATTGAATTATAAATTTAAGATGTTAGAATGAATTTATTGAAAAGGGAAATAAAAAAAACATAACCTCTTAAAGAAAATTCGAAAATTCAAAATAATCATGAAATTTTTACATAAAGAAGAAATTTTCTTCAATTTTTTTATTAAATCACATAATATTTTTAGAATATTGTGGAATATTCTTAAAACACTATAAAATTTTGATTTGAAAATGCGGGGGAGATTAGTTGTTAGGAATATGGGGGGAAAATGTGTTATAATCAAAAAAAGTAGTAGTTTTTGTTATAGAATTTTCATTCTCTGGATATTTTTAATGTTTTGGTTGATAAAAAAATTTATCAAGAAATAATAGGTTTTATAAAAAATATTTAGAAAATTATATATGTAGGACCTCGGGACACCCTGAGAGGGGAGGGGTGAATCGGGGTGTCAACTTTAACTTTTAAAATCAAGGATCTTGTTCCCACGTGGGTAGGAACTGGTTAAACATGTATGATGAATATTATCAGCAATGAAACATTCACATGCAAAGAG
This sequence comes from Viscum album, assembly GCA_963277665.1. Lineage (NCBI taxonomy): Eukaryota > Viridiplantae > Streptophyta > Magnoliopsida > Santalales > Viscaceae > Viscum > Viscum album. Next base: position 246,582,261 of record OY728167.1, read on the forward strand.
ATGAGACAAAAAAATTTACTTGGTTCACCACTAAGGGCTATGTCCAAGGAGAATACGCCGACAAGTTTTCGGTCATACCGAATTCCAATAATCTTCACTAGTTGTGGATTACAATGGTTCAGGAATAGTCACTATGTCCCGGGCTCACTGCCTTTACAAAGGTTTAGGGATAGTTCACTTCTTCCCTTGGGTCACTCCCATTGACTCCCCCTGGGTCACTGCCCTTGGTGAAGTCACACTCAGTTTATAGACGTGAAGGTCTCTTCAATATATTTTCATTGAAGTCTTTGTCTCTGCGTAGCACGAGACTCTTCTTGCATCTAAGTCCAGAATTGATGCACTAGAACGCACAAAGACACTGAACCGGATAACCAGAATGTGCAGACAAGCTTCACTGACAATTGCGCGCAACACCAACCCTTTTCATGCAAAACCTTCCCATTGCGCGCAAAAATTACTTTTTCACACGGAAAAATATTTCACGCCACAACACCCTTTTTCGCGCAACTTAATATTATATGCACAGCCCCAATTTTTATGTGCAGCTCTTCCTTTTTCGTGCATCCCATAATTTTCCGCGTAATCCAGAATATTTCACGCAAGCCCCTTTATGCGGTCCTTTTTCGCACATCAGACCTCGGATATTCTCAAAGTCATCAACCATCCGGAATGAGGGGGGTCACCTATTATTTATAGGTGTCTGAGACCCCCGCACGCAAAAACCCATTTGGTGCAAAAACCTCTCATCTGGCGTGTAATTTTTCGCGCATGTATCATTTTCCACGCACATCTCCAGATATTTCGTGCAGCCCATGCCTTTGTCATTTTTTGACATTTTGATTCTGAAACACTATTTGCGCGAAAAACCTTGTTTCCCAATTTCGCGCACCACACAGTTTTTCATGCCTAGCTCAAGTATTTCGCACACAGCCCTTATTTTCCACACACCACTTCCTCTTTGTGTGAACCTCTTTTTGCAGACAATCCATGTCTTCATTTTCCGATTTTGAGGCCCAAAAATTTTGCCAACACTAGGAAACAACGCCACCTTCAATATTGTTGTCTGCTTGAACTGTATAATCACTTTGCTGACACACATTCTGAACTTCCACTGAGGATTGACGACAAACACAAACCAAACTCCAATTCCTGCATAGAACAACCATGGTTCCAAAAATATAGGGATTGTAATGTATAATTTTATAGGGACACAACCTAGTTCAATTAGATATGATTATAGAGAAACACAAAAATACATATTTTAATTACATAATAATTTTCAATTTATTAATGAACTATATGGTAGATATGATAAGTCAGGAAACTGGGATGATAGAGTCATTTTACTTTCATACTAAAACTAATAATATATCTTAAAGTATAAGAAAGGATAAAGATTTTTTGGTGGATGTTTCATTAATGTGATTTCAAAAGAAACCATATTAGATACTCCATAATGGGTGTTGAATTTACATGATAGGTTATGTGAGATATCTAAAAGTATTTGATATGTTTATGGGGGGATTATTCACATGTATTAAATATATATAACAAAAAATGAAGGGGACAAGATCAACAATGTTAGGATATGTGAAGTAGAAGTTGATGAATACTCTCTATGTTGGTGGTTTGAAACATAATTTAACTATTGACTCACAAATATGTGATTATTGACACTCAAAGACTCAAAAAATTTAAAATGGAATGAAGTGACCCCATTAATCTTCTTACCTACATCATCCATCATCCATGCATCAATTGTGTGACTTTGAAATGGAGAGTTATCATGGTCATCTATCGGCAGGGCATGTGATCACCATCTATTGATCACTTATTGACTTCGTGATTTTGAAAAATATAATTAACTTGAACTAGTATACACTAGGTGGATTATCATAGACCACACATGCACACACACACACACACACACTAGTAACGCAAGTCAGAGAAAGGCACACCACGTGACCACACATCAACCAAGAGGTTGCCTGCCCTATTTTGAACTCATCCACCATGAACTCCATAGTCACAACCACTACATGGTCACCCACCCATATTGTGTGTCTTCCTATTTAAGGAAAAATATTATCCATCCCTTACCAATAAATACCAAAGGATTCCATTTAAAAATAAGACACAAAGGAGGAAGGAGTATAAAAAATAAAAATGTGAGAAAGGGATTCTTGAAAATGTAAATTCCAAAATCTACAAGTCATGTGAAATTCATTCCTTTATATATTATTTTCTATAATGCCTTAGTCACAAGCATAGCACATTTTTCTTTCCCAACTGATGACTGTGTAAGATACCCTTTTCATGTATCTCCTAGATAGGACGACCCTCCACTGTCTATCTACCAAGAAGAGCAGCCTACCCATAATTATTATCACATGGATCAATTTCTCATGCTCCACATATCAACATAGGATGAGCCCTATACACATCCCTCAAGGACAGAAGCCTCCTTTACAAGGTCCCTAAGTTATTAGACCCTCTGAACCAGCATTTACCACATGGACCATTTTACACCGCATAGCTACCTTATAGATAGACCTCCCTTCACACACCAACTACGTGGAATGGACCCTTAGATGGATGTTTGAGACTATCCCCTAATAAAGGGATATATATATATATAGTGTATCCACTCATTATATAGAATCCATTTTACAAATAAAATAAGAAAAGTATAAGTTAAATCCCCCACAAACGCCACAAAACCTAAATTATTATGGCATGTTCACCAGCATGAACCCCATAGATCATGTATTCCATGCATAAAATGAGGCTTTTGATTGTTATATTAGATATATATAATAGTTTTAATAATAAATATCCTAGATTCTATTGTTAATGAGGTTCCATACCAAGAAAACACATGAGTTGTATATCTTTTATAAATGATGGATTTATACTCCATTCAATGATCAAGGATAGAATGGTCATACCTCATAGAGTAATTCCAGGGTCTCTCTTGCAAGACTTCGTATTCATTATACCTATATAACCTTCCCTAACATACTAACAAGAATGAATTCAAGAGGATGTGATTCCTCATTAAGAATATAACCCATAATAGATCACATCAATGATTTCATTACCTCAAATATTGGGAGAGGGATACCAATAATAGGAATACTTATCACATAATAACCAATCAAATCTAATTATAAACCTTAGTAAAATGTTCTCAATGTCATATTATATCATTCTTCTCTCGTCAAGTAAAAATAATTGGAGTTAAAGATCAATGTTTATCATTTCATTGGAACAATTAAAATTAATTTACATTGGGCCTGCTCTTAGGTGTAAGAAAAAAACAATACCTTCACCTGGCTCACCTATCCAGTCTGCTATCTCAAGGAAGACTCATATGATTAATTTCAACTCGATTCACTATTTCTACACCTTTCATGACACATATAAGCATATTATAGGATGTTAAAATGTTTAGACAATGTCCTTACTGCATAATGTTAAACTTCGTTGCATAGTCCTGCGACATGATCTTAAAATATTCTCTATGAAAAATGTGGTAGTTGATTTTGATTTTGATGGGATATATATGATTCCTTCACATGGTTTAAATACATCACCATGAATCCACCATTTCCATCCCCATGGGTCCATATTCCTCATGGGAATAATTATATCCTCCCCTCACCTTGGTTAATTTCTATGATCTCATATTCCCATTTATTGGAATTTGTATTCCTTATTGAATATTAACATTATTCCATATTCATAATAATATTAAACCCCCACCTGAAGCAGAATATTTCATTTGTGTGGACACTACATATTCATGTTCTGACCCATACTACCTGTGAGACAATATCTGCCACACAGGTCAATATTCCTCATAAGAACCAACTTATCTGAATTGGTCCATATACCCTTCAATGTTAACTAAAATGGGTCACTCATGAATAATTACCACACCAACCAATACTGGGGACCTTTCAAATAGATTTCTTGACCACATGATGTTAAAATACATAGATCGGTCATTTTCTTATGACCTTAAAATGTATGACATGTCCTATTAAGTTGATTAAAACTTAATGGGTTCTTACTATTTTTAAAAGGATACATAGGAATACCTTTCTATGGGATCAATCCCAACACCATGAATACCAACCACTTTGTTGGATGTTGATAAACTCTAGAGTGCCCAATTGTGTGGATTTAAACAATAGTCCCCTTAAAATTAAACATCGCTAAGTAATAAAAAATCAATATGGGGAACCTCTAATACATACTGATTGTGCCATTGATAGAGAACCTCTAAGACATATAGATGTTCACAATTATTTAGAATGTCTAATACATAGAAATGTTCACATTGATGCATGTTCACACATAACTTCTGGAAATGGTGTAACAAGTCCCTCACTAGGATTTTTGTAATGATTTATATAAGAATCAACTTAAATATATAAGAGATTCCATGAGTAAGAATGTAAAACCATAAGATATAGTGATGTGTTTGATGTCCTACCCCATATACAAATGCATATTCTGAATTTTAACTAGAAAAAACCCACAACGATAGCTTTCCATTAGAAATAAAGTTATAAATTTATTCGATTTTCAGGTATATGGCAGTCATTGGTTGTTTATAGTTCCACAAAACACATTACCATTGAAAACTAATAAAAATAACAGAGAACCCCAAATGAATAATTTTGTTGTGTTCTACCTTTAACAACCAAATGTTTGGCCATTTTGATTCTTGGGTATTTTTTAAATAAAATTCATTAACCTAATGTGAATCCTTTAATTGTGAAATTGATTGATCAAACATGTCTATTTAACTTGTGATACTACATTGAAGAGTTTTATTTTTCATGTTTTTTTAACTTTTTAGGGCCAAATAGGAAAACCCTTAAATCAAATTGATGGCAACACCACCACAATAAATATATGGCTCTACTATTGACCCATTTTGGCCTTTCCAAATCATAAAACACATTCACTAATGCAGCATATCCAAAAACAAGTAATGAATATCTCTATATGATAGTACCACCTAAATGATACTATCCAGAAAACGTAGTACCTAGAAGAATCTGTCCTCAAAATGAATCCCCACTACCCATCCTCCCAATTGTGAGGTGTTAAGAGGAATCATGTTCCACCTATCCCCATCGTGAACCACATCAGAAGTCTCTCCTCATAGTGTAGAAAAAATCACCTCACTTATCATAGAGAGTATGATCAGAAGGTTGAATCCTAATTTACCCTAGTCCATGATACACCTTGGATGGTTCCTATCATCCAATATCATCAGCATAGTATTGGATCAACCATCATAATTCTTCTGAGGATACCAAATATGAGATCATTTTTCTAGTAAACCTAAACTACGTATCTAGGAGATATCTCTGGGTGCATAGAGACACTGATCATAGGGAGTATGCCCATATCCCTCTTCCACTAAAGTATCCCACCAACATAGTCTGACGATAACTGATTATAATTCACAACTTATTGATTTCACCTATAATGACTTCTCAAATATCTAATAAATAGTATAGGTATAAAATTTTTAAAATCTTGATATCCAACAAAGGGGAGGTTCATATTCCTTATCCAAAAAATGAATCATTCCAGCATAAATTAGTTCAATTAGAGGAAACATTCCATCACATATCAATTGAAACCAGGGGTGGTAATACATTCTTGTACCTGAACATAATGACCATCAGAATATCCTAATATCAAATGGATGATAAAATGATGCACATATCCCCTCTCCCATCAAGGAATGGGCACATATCCTCGTTGTCACTATATAATCCCACCAAAAAACTTTGTATAATATTTAATTTAATTTTTATATCCCTTCCCCACACCATATAAAACATCCAATATATATTGGTAGTGGTAATAGAATATAGTCATCGTTATATCCCATCAGCAAATATGGGAAAACACATATTCCTGAACACGCTAAACGGGTATCTCCCCAAAATATTTCAAAGGAACCCCATCATAAGAAAAAATTTATAATCTCATTCAATAGGGTTGTGGGAATATCCCAATGAACAATGAGAGATAGGATCAGGAACATATTCACAGTCTATTTTGTGATCAATTTCCAATTTCAATGGAAAATTCAAGGTATGAAAATATTCCTTACAATTCTAAATGATATATTTTGGATTTTTTTAGGAGAAAGAACACAATCTGAACCCCACCCTTAAGTTTGTATAATACCACCTACATATCCTAAGGAAACCCCATAAGAAGGCCCATATTCTTTCCTAGTCTAAATAATCCTATCGGTATATTCAGAAAGAAATCCAGGTGTTACCTGAGATGTATTTCACAAATAAAATTTATTGTTCACAACAACCCACCCTAATCTCCCAAAAGAGAACATACATAAAAATGTATCAATGGGGGAAGTGGCATTTTTTGAAGTATGCCCATATTATTTCCCTACTCGATGGTAGTTTTATTAAAGCTCTAAAATAGATATCTATAGAGGCATAATAATTTGTTGACACATTATTAGATAGATGAAACACTAAGAGTATTGAAGGTTGTCCCCACAATATTCCTACCAGTAGCTTTGTAAGTACTATATGAATTTTTCTTCTTAAAGGTCATCCAGATTGAAACATAATTATCAACAATATGAACTTTTATCATGTTGAGGGATATAGAAATCCTACTTACAGTGAGATAATAAACATAAAAAATACATCGCCTTTCTATTATCCTCCCTGTAGGTACTCCCTATGGTATATATCATAGGAATACCCCATTTTAATAAACATTGAATCATGATGGTATCCCTCCCCATGATGTAATTCATAGTGGAGGTCCTCCCCATAGTGATTTATCATTTCGAAAAGACGGTGGTCTCCTTATCAAAGTATCATTAATAAGGTACCCATATCCTGAGGAACCAAAAATATCGATGCTGATTAAACCACATTACATATATCTTATTAGATATATCTTTTGTTATATAGAATATAACATAAGACATTTTTATTGTCTATTCCACTTTCAGATAACTATAATTTTAAAACAATAGAGAAGATTCCAACTAATCTATCTCCCCACAGTAAGGTGGCTGGAAAACGATTACTCTAGCCAAATTAGGTGGAGAAGTATCTATTCGAAGATAAGAAGGATGTCGTGATGATAAGTAAATAATTCACTAATGAAAACATACCAGTTATGTTATGTCTTGTTTCCACTTCATAGTAAGTCTATCTGAAGGCCTTGAAAAAGGAATGTATACAACATCTTCATCTAAATTTGTGGTTGAACCATCATTATCTATAGAATAAATCCCTCCTATATATGGACTATAAAAATCACATAAAGGTGATATTAATCCTCCACTAGAAGATCATTTTTCCCCCCTTTTAATTTTATTTAATCGAAAATCAGAAAGGAAGTGTGGAGATATCAAATGTGCATTACACAATTCTTTTTGTATTTTTTAGTTGATTGATGACTCTCCCTCTAATGTACACATCAGAAGATGTGGCGAACATGGAGCACTACATTTCACTCCACTCCGTAGTAAAAGATCCCATCACTTGATATTCCATGTAATATCATATATTTTGGATATGTTTTAGCCTCATTATCTACATATGCCACATCACCTCTTATGTAGGGTATTATTATGTCCAAATCCAAGAAACAAAAAACTTTATAGGTAACAACCATTGATAGGATCATACTTCAAGACTATGAAAATTTTGAATAATACTATCATATGGTAAAAAAATATTCAACATGATAACTACAACCAATGTCATATAGATCGGATTCAAAACCTACAGTGTATCTAGCCCATGCTCAAAGAAAATCCAAAAACATAAGAAGGGTAGTAGTAATGGCTGATATAGTAGCAATATGATAGAAACCCCAACCCACAAGGATAGAGTAATTTTTACCACTAATGTCACCTTCAAGATCATAAATTCATTGATAGGTTCAAGATTTCATGGTGGAAGAGCCATGTCTTCCCAATACAATAGGGTTGGTGAAATTTTTATGAAAACCTCCTCTTATTCCATGAAAATACCTCTTCTCGGGGATGGAGGAAGTATCACAAGAAATTAAATCATAGTTTCTATCACAGCGATACCCAAATCTCTCTTTGGGGAAATATTCTATAAGGGTAATTAGAGATTCACTCAAGATTACCCTACATGCAATTGTTCTAGAGGAGTATTTGAAGGTGAAGAAAAATCCCTAGAGTGGATGTAAGAAGAAATGGTCTATTTAGAAATAAAAGGATGAAGAATTTTGTGATTTCCATTTTTGTGGATACACTAATGGAAAAAATATACATATTTTTCTAAGAGGGACATAGTTCTAGAGGCATAATATTCATTGTTTAACGTCTTCAGTGTTATTATCTATGTTTTCTTGTAACATGATACCTATTTTTAAGTTCTTGATGAGGAATCCACTATCCAAGCTATACTCTACACTGAGGTAATTGAATGAGGAATGTGTAAACATCAATATAGTGACACCAAATATTTATGAGATCCTCTAAATGTTTCATTTCCACCACTCCAACGAAATTCAATCAAAGAAAAGGGAAAGGGTTTTTCTACATACCATCCATTATTGAATGGGATTGAACCTCCCACTACGAGAGATATACTTTCTCAATATAATGAAGATATGAAAGAGTTAAAGTTAATCGATATTAAATTACTCTTGTATAATATTCCCACAGATTAATATCCACAAACAATTATTTTTTCATTAATAAATTTACCTTAGGATAGAGAGGATGCTTTAGTAATGAGGGAAAAGTATATCCATATTACTAATTGAGGAATCAACAAGAAAATATACCTATGCTTTATGATTAGAGAATATTACAAGTTTCATATACTAGGGAAGAATCAGAAATCATATTACAAGAGCTACAATAGGATGACCTATAATGGTTTTCAATAATAGACTTGAGAAATCCAACAATATTAAGCTACACCCACTTCCTCTGCATAATTTCACAGAAAACAGAACATCCCCTCAGAGGCCATTAAATCCATTGAATCATTATAAGATCAAAAGGATTCCATAGAAGGGTTATATAAATAGATTATTGTAGAGAGAAATCCTAACCTAAACTGGGTTGACACGACTCCTCCTATACTAAATTAAAGTAATATATCATTTTAAAACATCCATGGAATTAGGGACCTAGAAAACCATCTGACTCACTTCATATATCATTGTAGTCCAATGATGGGAACCCGTAATTAGTAAAAGGAAATTATGATCATATTCTTTTTACAGACACTAGAACGGAAATCCTTTTTAGGCTGTAGAAATCTTAGATCCAGATCAATCAAGGATGGAAATACATGTTACAAAAAATCATCCAAAAATTTATGATTATGTTAAGAATAAAAATTCTCTTTGACTACTAAAATTGAAAAAATGTGAGTGAAATAGGGTCTCATACATTATTTATAGGTGGAAGGATTTGACATATTCATTAATCTTGCTGCCCCTGATAAACGTTGTTGGAAATATATATATATAATATATTTGATAAGTTAGAAATTCTACACATTATGGTAAAATATATAGGTGGATCCTATGATCTTTCCATAGTTTCATGTAGTTTGTAAGATTCCAATCACTGGAAAAAACCCACGACTCAAACATTGTCTACAAAACTAGGGAATAATACTAGAAAAGAAGAAACAATAACTATAATTCATAAGAAAACATTGATACCTTATATAGTACCCAAAACCATGATATATCAAACGGTACCATCTCCTAAACTATTACTACCACACAAAATTCAGTTACAATAAGTGATAAAATAGAAAAGTCACACACCATATGTAGAAAGGAAGAATAAAGTAAATTCTTTTCGAAATGAATTGGTCCCTAGATACTTTATCATAATTATAAATAAAAACTGACTAAATATGAATGATACCATGAATTATGATCTAGTGGGCCTCAATGAAATCCTAAATTATTTCCCCATACCCAATTTTAGGGAATACTAACAAGGAGTGATTCATCTATAAATATATCCTCAAAACGATAGTAGATTCTAGCAAGGTAATATTAGGAACCCAATAGAACAATTGTACTGTATTTCTTCCACATCACAAGTAGAAGAAGGGTAATTAATGGATTTTACAAAAAGGGTGTGAGTATGACTTATAGTTGATTGAATATAATGATATTCAACCAAGAACATTACATACTTATGGAACAACTAAATCAGCCTATAGTAACCCCAACCCTCTCAATGATAGTTGAGTTGACTTCTTCAGCACAAAAAAATCTATAAAGGATGGTATTGTAAGAACATTAATAGAAGGATTAACATGTGAAAGTAAAAAAGAATATAAACTCATGATAATGAATAATCCATTACAACCCATATTAGAATTTATGCCCACTACTGTAAATATGATCTATACCAACGTTTTTCAGAAAACTGTTGGTATAGGTCACTTATATTGACCTATAACAATGGTTTTGGCGAAACCGTTGGTATATAGGGGGGACCTATACCAACAGTTTGGCCAAAACCATTGGTATAGGTCCATTATAGAGACCCTATACCAACGGTTTGGCCAAACCGTTGGTATAGGTCCCCCTATACCAATATTTTGTCCAAAACCATTGGTATAGGTCCCAAAATCAAATAACCTATACCAACGGTTCTCAAAACCGTTGGTATGAGTCTATACCAACGGTTTTGAGAAACGTTGGTATAGGTACATTTATTTTTAATGGAATCTTCTTACAGAGGACATTAAATAAATCAAAATTTTAAAATACTTATGAATATATATATATATATATATATATGAAATTATGTTCACAAAAGTAAGTTAGGTTAGCGGTTAGGTAGTTCATTCATAAACAGGAGGTGCTGAGATCAAAACCAAACAAATGATTATTTTTTGAATTACATATACCAATGGTTTTGAAAAGTGTTGGTATAGATTTTCATATTACTTATACCAATGGTTTTCCCAAAATCGTTGGTATAGACCTATCCTCACGGCTTACTTGTCAACAGTTCTCCAAACCGTTGGTATAGGCTATACCAACGGTTTAGAGGCCTATACCAATGGTTCCAAACCATTGGTATAGGGTATTTTTCTAGTAGTGGCCCCCTCAACATTGGGTATATGGGAAATTCCTCTCTAAACAGCTTAACAGGCACCACACCAACAAATGGTTTAATGTGAACCATCCCATAAGACAATATGATCATCGAACGAAGAGTTGTTATATAGTTTTTTCAACACAATTCACCTGTTTGATCACATAACTCATGAATAAGATACATATGATATTGAATTATCCTGTCATAATTTGGGCGAAGGGGAAGTGGCTACCAAGTAAAATGGGGTTGAGGAAGATTAGGTAGACATGGACATTAGAATAACTATCATATACTTGTTGAGAATATATATTCTATAAAAACCAATTTACATGCACTCTAGTTAAGTACATTGAATCCCAACTCTACTCCTTAATCCTTAAAGTCTCATTCAATACCAATCATATAGGAGGAATGATAAACAAACCATCATCTGTCTGTATGTCATAAAACGTTTTGGAGGACTTATCAACCCAACTCATAGATGAAAAATATCCCCTTGAGTACCGATTATAGAATGTAGTTTCTATCACATACAACCAAAAATTACAAAACCCAGACAATGGATAAGCCTCTTATATGGATTCACATGCCTTTAAATTAGAAGTATGACCTTTTGAAGCAAATTTATCTTTTTCCAGACAAGATTTTAACTCTTTTTACCCTTTATATTTAGAAGGAAATTCTGGAATCTCTTATTGAGGATCTCATAAACCCTCAAGATATTAATTTTTAGTTTGAAGATAATAAAGTATATAATTTAGAATCTTACCATATAGGACGTCAAAAGGTTATTTTCTTCATAGATAAATACATAGAGACAACCATGCAAGGACAGATCAGGAACTTATAAAAATCTAAAAGACCAGAAGAAATTGATTTCAATAGGGAACTCATTGATAGTGGATTTATAATTAATATCATCATAGTCTGAATACTCTGAAAATGGTTCCACAAAAAAGATGATTTATCTCCCTCTATAAAGAAAATCTAAGGCTACAACTAGATTGATAAAAACCCACATGGCCAAATCAAGCTTAGTTCATAGTACAAGGATATTTTTTTTAAGGTGATGCCTTGGTCAAAAATGACCAAAGCATAAATATTATTAAAAATGAAAGAAATATTACAAGATTCTAAAAGATGGGATCATATTACAATCATTTTCATGAAAGGAAATGAGAGCAATGGGGAGGTCTTCGAACCATGTAATGTCCTGATTGACTCCCATGTTGGCCAAACCATCTGCAACTATGTTTGCTTCTCAATAAATATGTGTGATGATATAATTATGATCACTATGAGAATGGTATCAATCCATCTAGAGGGTAGTAATCAGCCAATCAAGGTGGATTACGCCATTCCAAATTGCTTGGAAAATAGTCGTCGAGACACTTCCAATCCAAAGATTATTCCAACCAAAGTATTTGGAAAAGGTAATGTCATGAATCAACCCCAACATCTCAGCTTTGAGGGATCTGGAAATTCCACATTTACCCATGAAGCATCCAAGGATCTGGTCGTGGTGATTTCTGAAGACAACACCACACCCTGTAGGTCCTAGATTGCCTTTGGAGGCATTGTCGATATTTATCTTGATCCATCTAGGTAGGGGGGCTCTCCAGAACACCTCAAGTGTATGATGCGGCTGACAGAAATTGCCTTTAATCATGAGACACCTCAGGATCACAAAGTCATGTACGGTGTTTTGGAAACGTCCCTTTTGAATCGAGGTAGCTTTTTGTTTGGCAATGAGGATCCTCATCCGACCTTCATTTTGATTGAATGAGTAATTATTCTGAATAATAGCATTCTGATCATACCAGATCACATGGTAGAGCTCAGTAACCACAACATGAAATAGGTTCCTGATTTGTTGAGATCCATCCATTTCTGCACATTTTTTAAGTTTAGCTTTGAATGAATTAAGCTTCAACCATATCCAGTCAAAAATGTCAAGAATATAGTTCGAGAGAGCAGAAGTTGTAGCCCAAGAGAGAAAGAGGTGGTTATTATCTTCCATGTGTTGATTACAGATTTTTCATTTAGAACAGAGATGTATGCCAAAAGATTGGAGGCAAAGTTCATTGGTCACTCTATTGTGAGCAAGACGCCATATGTGGTTGAATAACGATGGTTTTATCCAAGGTTTGTTGAAGTGTTTTAACCAACTATAGTCATTTTTTGAGTTACAAAAATAATGTTTGTAGAAATTTTTTCAGTTGAGCATACCATTTTGAGCAGGTTCCCATGTTAAGAAATCATTAGTGTGATAGAAATAGTAGTTTTTAATAACGTTCAGAATAGTGTCAGGAAGGTGATCGTGTTGGGAGTTTAAAATGTCTCTGATAGAGTTGTTGGTATTATCAGGGGTTTTATTAGGAGGAAACATGGAAATTAAAGGCATTCCAGTCTAGTTATCCAACCAAAATTTCATGGAGGAGTCTCTAGAGACCATCCATCTAGAGTTATGTATAATATTTGTGAAGGATTTTTTGATGGAAGGCCGGATAAATGAGTTAATGAAGTTCTAATTGCCCGTTTTAAGTTTGTATAGAAACCTATTTTCTAGAAAGGAATTAGCTTCAGAGGTATTGTGAAAAAGGTTCCAAGTGAGTCTTTCTTGAAGGGTTTCATTAAAGTGCTTGATATTTTTAATACCAATACCACCATTTTCGATGGGTTTGCAACTAGTTGACCAGGGCACAATCACCATTTTTCTTTCTAGAGTGCTACCGGTCCAGATGATGTTCTTGATGGCTGTGTTTATTTTTTTAAAGAGTCCAACTATCCATTTATAGACCATCATTTAATAAACCATCTTGGAGACAATAGTGGATTTAACAGGGCAAGTCCTACCTTCCATAGAGAGAGATTTACCTTTCCAAGAATAATGCTGATTTATAACAGGGTCAACAATAGTCATAAAGTGACAAGATTTGGGTCTACCCCAAAAAATGGGAACACCAAGATAGGTGAATGGTAGCGTACCTTCTTTTAGACCCAGGTCACTGAGAATGTTACATTTTCTACCGAGAGGGAAATTCATCCCAAAGAAGATGCAAGATTTGTTCCAAATAATGGCTTGACCAGAAACCGTTTCATAGTGTGATAGAACATTTTTTAGGTTATGAATGTTTCTTTTATCCCCCTGAAGTAAATGTACGATTTCATTAGCGTAAAAAATATGAGTGGGATTGTTCACATTCCCAAAGACATGAATGGGATTTATTTTTTTCTGGTTTACCAGCCTGTTGATCAGATGACTAAGGTAGTCTTCTACTGTCAAGAAGAGAATAGAAGAAAGGGGGTCCCCTTTCCTGACACCTTTTGTGCATTTAAAATAACCTTTAGGTGATCCATTGACCAGGATGAAGATAGACGCTGAGATGAAGAGAGTTCTTATTTCAGTTATAAAAGAGGTGTTAAAACCATAACCTTAAAGGACTTTGAAGATAAAACTCCAGTCCATGGTGTCGAAAGCTTTTTTAATGTCAATTTTAATCGCTATGTTGCCTCCCGTGTTAGATTTATTCAAATTATAGACACACTCAGAGGCGAGTCAAAAGCAGCCTTGAATGGATCTTCCCTTACTAAACCAAATTGGTTCCACAAGACAATTTTGTTCGTGAGAGTGGAAAGTCTGTTGGTAATGATTTTTGTGATGACTTTAAAAAGGGTTTTGATAAGAGAAATGGGTCTAAAAAATGAATCTCAGAGGCATTATACACTTTTGGTATCAAGTTGAGAAAATGGGAATTTAGGGCATGAGGGAGAACCCTATTGGTGAAAAAGGTTTTAAAAATTTTACATACAGCAATCTGAATCACATCCCAATAATGCTGGAAAAACCCATTGTAGAAGCCATCAGGGCCTGGGGAACTATCTAGATTTAGACTAAAGACAGTGTCTTTGATTTCATGATCCATCTGGGTGTTAAGAAGGAAGGAGTTGTCCTCATCATTGATCACAAGGGGAATGGCATCTGGTAGGATGTCTTTTTTTATATCATGACTGTTGAAAATGGTTTCATAGTGGGAGATGATATAATGAGAGATGTCATCCTCATTGTCAAGGAGCCTGTCCCCATCCATTAGAAGAGTTAAGGGAATGTATGCCTTCTTGATTCGTTGAAGAGAATTGTAAAAATTAGTATTTCTATCACTATTTGTTAACCATTTAGCTTTAAAAGATTGTTTTCTCATATTTTCCTTGAATGTGAGTAGGGAGTTAAGTTTGACTATAATGTTTAGTTCATGAGTAGGATCAGTGTTGAGATCATAGGTGGTGTTTTTGTTTTTAATATCATTGAGATACTTCTCCAGAGTCATGATGACATTATTTATTTGTTTGGATTTAGAGCTGCACCAAATTTTTAGAGTCTGTTTTAGATGTTTAAATTTGAGGCTATAGTCAAGAACATCATTGTTACGAGTCATTGAGGAACAAAAGTTTTGAATGATATGAGAGAACTCGTCATCAGAGAACCATGCATTGTTAAATCTAAAAGGCATACGGGGTTTCATGTCTTTGGTGGAGACACTGATCAGGATGGTTTGATGATCAGAGTTCAGTTTATGAAGAGTAATACTGGAGATTGTGTCCCAATTATCTAAAGCAAGGACATTCGTTAAGGCTCTATCTATCTTAGAGGCAACTACTTTGTTGTAGTGCCTTCTATACCAAGTTTATTTTGCACCAGTGAGATTGATTTCTATGAGGTTATTGTCCACTTTTGAGGTTTTAAATTCTCTTGTGGAAATAGAATCATGAGAGGGTCCAATTTTCTTTCTTGAGTTGAGAATGTCATTAAAATCACCCATAATAATCCAGGGTGCATTAATATTAGTTCCAAGATAAGAGAGTTCATTCCAAAGCGTTCTTATTTCATGGTATCTATTCTTAGCATAAACAAATGAGCATAAAATATGTGGGTCATCAATATTAAAATTGCAAGTAAGAATATAATCAGAGATATTGTAGACACTGGTATTCTGTAATAAGAAATTTGAGAAAATCCATAAAGATTCTACATTAAGGTTATTAGTGATTGCACCAGTAAAAACATAATTTTTTTGACATAAGTAAGAGTATTTAGAGGAATACTTAATTTTTGGATCTGTGATAGCATATAAAAGAGGATGATGAGTGTTAATAATTCTTTTTAACACAATGAAGGTGTCAGAGTTTCCAATTCCCTGACAATTCCAAAAAAGGATCTTCGTTTAAATTTATTTTTGGAGTTAGAATCCCCTTTTTTCTTTTTTCTAGAACCTTTATTTCTTAAAGATCTTCGAAATTCCTAATTATCAGAGGTATGTTATTTATTATTGAGGTATTTTGTGGTATTCTTCATTGCAGGTTCAGGTATTAGATTACTCGTAGTATCTACAGGCAGGGAGAGAATTGTACATGGCGCCTGTAAAGTGGTTGTATGCTATTTCTTATTGTTGTCCAGATCTAGACAACACTGCATTTTCTCCACAAAAACATTCATAACCTGCATGGTCTTAGTTTCCTATACTAATGATTTGCTACTATGATCTACCAATTCAGATTCCATGACATCCGTATTACAAGGTTTATTTAGAGTCTCAACACATAAAGAAATGGTCGGGTTGCATATAGTGTTAGAGTGAGGTGGGAAAATAGAAGTTAGTTCATCATTTTTCACTATGATTTCATTATTTAGGCTTAGAGAGGTGCCTTTGTTAGCTGGTTGAATTGCTGAATCCTTATGGTTTGGAGTTGTGGGTTTCATGTTATAGGACAACATGGAAACAATATTAACACCAGACCTATCAGAAGAGGAACGTGTAACAGTAGAGAAATCTGTATCAATTTCTCTCACCCCAGGTTGTTCGACTGCTATCTTTTTTGGGTAGTTGATGTTTTGGGTTTGTGTAGAAGCTTGTACCGAGGGTGGAGTTCCCTTAATAGGGTTGAAAGGTTCGAGTTTTTTGGTGACTTCAGTCATTTATTAGTAGTGGATTGTGTTATGATCATAGTGTCGTTCTGGTTGGCCAATAGATTACCAGATTCTGAACTTTGTTCAGTGGAAGTCTGATTTTTAAAGCAAGTAAAAGATGTTCCTTGACTATGAGGAGAGTCTACATTGTCTTTTTTATTGCTGTATTCAATCTTTGACTCTGATATTTCAATGGCATTTACAGTATGTGGATTCTAGATTTGTCCTGAACCCAAATCCAGGGTGTGTTTCACCATATTTTGAATTGAGGAAATCTCAGGACCATCATCCTTATATAGAGGGGCAGAAAATGTGTTGTAAGTATTGCAGTTCACTTGTTCAGGTGACTTATCCCTCTTACCCAGATTATGATTTGCATCTTGGATGGGGATAGGTCATGGGGATTTTTCCTTCTCATTGTATATCCTAGTAGTGTCTAAGACTAGATTTTCTAGTTCTTCCAAAATGCATTGATCATTAATAGGGGTGTCTTCCTCTTCTGTAATATCTTCTTAGTTTATACTTGAGGTTCCCCCTATGTGTGTTATATTGTGTTTTTTGAACCATATTTCATCATTCTTTTTGGGGGGTTCAGATATCTCCATCATCAGAGCTTTATCTTTTTTATTTCTCCTGGTTTCCTTCCAATCATTATCAATTGGCTGGATTAATTGCCTTCTAATCACTCTACAATTAGAGATTGTGTGACCAATAATTTTAAAAAGGTCACAAAGGGGAGGTTTCCTCTCATATTCAATTCTAATTTCTGTTTTTTATTCATTCATAGTGAAATTGATTGTGTTAGGGAGCTTTCAATGTAAATTAATTTCCACCATAATTCTAGAAAAAAGCCCTAGGTCATCATTTAATGTTCTATGATCAATTTTCAAAGGGGTCCCTATGCATGAAACAATTTCATTTAAAATTTTTGGGTGACAAAATAACCAATTAATTATATGAAGTTTAACCCAAACCTATGTCGTTGTGTTTCTATATGTGTGCGGATTAAAAGTAGAGTCCCAATCAGAAATTCTAATCTATCCTGGCTTTAGTTCACGGTTTCCAATCTTCCAAGCCTTCTCTAAGTCTTCTTGTGATTTTAAAAGTATGTGAAAGTACACTTTCCCTATTGGAATCAATTTCTAGTTCGAAACATTACAACAATGAGAAATACGTATATGAAAATCAGAAAGAGGCCAAGGACGATCGCCATTATGGTAGGAGATGCGGCCCATGATAGAGAATTTGAACATTTGTGTGCATTGATGAAGTGCATCCGGATCCGCTTCCACCAACAACCCACCATCATCAAGTCTCTTGACAAGATTAGGCTTCTTCATAATTTATGTGCTTGGATCAGAGCTCTTCAGCGCATCCAGAAAAGAGATCCCTTGGGATCTACTAGAGAAAGGATGGGTGCGTGTATGTTTGTCCAGGGCTTCTTCCGTATGAACTTTTGCAACAGAATCATGAAAATGGAGTGTCTGCTTATTTTTAGGAGTTGAAAAATGATGGGATTCAATCCTTCTGGGCTTGAGGAAGTCCTCCATGTCTGTACGGTTGAGGGTTTCAGGCAGAGGAGCCCGAGGTGCTCGAGGGTTCTAGTGAGAGAAGGTGTCTCATTTCTCCTCTCATCTCTCTAGCACAAGGATATTATTAATGATTATGAGTTTATAATTATTTTTTCATTATATAAACATCAATTTCCTACAAGGATGACTGTGGATCTACCTATAATGACATGGGATTTTCCCTTTTAAACATTAGAATATTCCTATGAATAATTCGAAATTTAGGCGTAAAGACGACGTGCAATTCTGAGGTTCGGTATGCCCAGAATGAATTTTATAAAAAATATTAAGTATTTTAATACTATAAACATGGAAGAAACAAGTTATCTCTTAAATAGTAGCTCATATCAGAAAGAAAAGGGCATAGTTGCATTCAGAGCGTGCTGTTTACCCTAGGTGGGGTGTATGTTTTGTGGGTGCAGGCCTGCTGTGGAAAACATTATCGAGGGAATTTTCATAAATAAATAAATTTATATATTTATGGATGTCAGCTCAAATAAAATATTAATGGAGTCTCAGATCAAAATTCTGAGACCATGGATGAGTACAGAACATCACTTTTACCCTAGGGGTGACATGATCTTTGTCGGTGTCATGTTTCTGGAAAAAGGCGAGTTGGGCTGGGGAGTTGAACAGATATTTGATTAAAAATAAAAAAAATCAAATATCTATCTATCCCTCCCTTATAATGCTTGTATCAGCCCTCTCTTCAACCTTCTCTACTGAAAAACTTTCACGGACCACCAGGAACAATCCGGTGGTCCAAAAATTGATCCTGAAGATTTTTAAGATTGCTTGAGAACTAATTTACACATACTCAGCCACAAAACAACGATCTAAAAACACAATTGAAAAAAAACATTAAAAAATTGAATGTGATTAAAACTAAAATCACCTACCTTTTACCGGATCACTGACTCTTTGTGCACTCTGCTGTTTCCGCTGCTCAATCCAAGAGCAACCACCGTCATAATCGGAGCTCAATAGCACCTTGTTCTTCGATTTCTTCTGGTTCGTCGTCAAGGGAGTAAGTAGGGTTTGTTGCTGGATTTTAGCACAACGGAGGTTGGCTGGGCACAGTGGAATCTAGTGGGTTTCAAGGTGAAATTGTGGCTTCAGCAGGGGCCGCGTGATAGTCTAGTCAGGCGGCGTTGGAGGTTTCCAACAAGGCAGCGCTGCTCCGGCCAGAATTTTTTGAGGGTTCTTTAAACCCCCGTAAAATGAAAACAGGGATTCCAAATCATGATACATCAATGGAGAAGTGAACCTTGAGTCTAGGAGGAACTGTTGAGGTTGTTCTGAGAGTTTAAATAATTGGTATTATGGACCAGGGCCCCAAAAAGTTGAAATAATAATAATATTTTATTATTATTAAACTTTGACCCCTTATAACTTTTGGTTGGAGCTTATGATTGATGTGAAATCAGTGGCATTGTGACCCTGATGGGGAGGCATATGTTTCAAGATAAATTTCAGGTTCTTAAACTGAAATTAGGTTGTGGGTCCCACAACCCCCGTTTTGGGCGGTTGCGTTAAAATGTGACCTTTTCACAGGGAGTCCATTATGGGCAAATAAGTAGTCAATCCCATGTGTTTTTCATAGAGGATTACAATGGAGTGATCCATTCAATGTGTTTTGAGATCGATTCATGGGCCCCATGATGACCAGTTTGGACTTGTTGTGGTGAATATTACCCTTTTCACAGGGTATCCATTTTGGACGTACGAGTAGTCGATCTCGTGCATTTTTCTGAGGGGATCACAACCGTGTGATCCACTTGATGAGTTTCAAAACTGAGGTGTGGGCCCCATAGGGTTCCATTACTGTGTTTTCATGATTTTTCATCATATTCCCTTTTGATTCAAGTGAATAGCATATCCTGCATGTTTTTTCAAGTAAAACAAGATGGTTGCCTTAGTTTGGCCCTAGGAGGTGTGGGGTGAGGCGATGTTGCTTATCGCTTGGGTTAGCAATGCTTGGACCAGTAGCAGTTGAGTGAACTCCCTTGGTTCATTCCTATGAGGGTTTTCATGGAATTACAACCTCATTACAGGTTTGTAATCCCCTCTATACGATGAGTTGGACAGAGTTTTGGTATCCCTCCAGAGTGGTCGGGGTAGGATCCTCTATTGTATTGTTTACCCTAGATCGGGTTCCCAAAATTTCCATAACCAACACTACTCCAGCGGTGATCTTCAAGTATAATATTCCCTACTCAATATATGTTATAGGTAGGGTTTATGGTGTCGTTGGGTGCATGATACCCTACTGCACGAGTTATCCTAGAAAGAGTTTGCAGTATCATCGTGACCAAAATTACAAGGGTGAAGATCCTCTATCTGAGTGAGGTGATCTCCGGGATGTCAGATTGGGTTGTGGTATCCCCTTGCATAGGTTTTTCCCATACACTTTTTGTGTATTTTGAAGACCACATGCCTTTTGACGGAGTCCTAGGAGGACCCAGAGCAGGAGGAGCTTAATGAGAAATAACGACCGAGGTGTTTACCGAAGCTGATACGAGGAGATTTTCGGCGGGAGTTTGACAGCGATCTCCTCCATATGAGCAGGTTGAACACTTTTTCATTTTTATTATGGTGGGACCTGTATTTTCCCTTTTGTAATTCTATTGTACTCTGGTTGTGGAATAGAAGTATCCATGTTTTTCTTTTCTGTTTTTATATATCTCCTCAATGATGCATGAAGGTGTATGTTGTTTCGTGTGTATAGGTACCTTAGGCTAAGGCCTCCCAGGTGTGTGATAGCCTACTCGGTGTTGGTCGTAAGCCCCTGGATTATTGGAGGTGGGCTTGGGGAGTCATGACTCGAGCCCCATTGGGTCGGGTCAGGATAGAGTGGTATTAGAGGAGGTTCCACCTTTGAGACCTCAGAGTGTAGTTGGTCTAGATATGAGTTTGGTTTGGGTTGCATAGCAGTAGTGTTAGGATGTTTCAAGTTCAGATTTTAGGCCAATGACTCCAATGTTAGTGTGGTAGCTGAAGTATCCATTCACCAGGACTCTGATAACATGCCTTTTAACTCGAGAAATTAGTACACTAGTCGCAGGGAAATAATGATACATGTATCATATCAGATTGGGTTTTGGGTTTTCCTTGTCCTTATTGAGTCAGATCCCCATATATACTCTTTGACCGTGGTGCCTCTTGATTATATTTCAGGATGCCTCCATGATGACCACTAGTGAGGGTTCCATAGTGGGATTTTGGTAATGATCCACCCCAGGTAGAGGTTTAGGTGCAGGACATAAGTTCTGAGGCTGGACCTCCAGGTGGTCTGCTAGTTGAGCCACCACCTTTCGAGCAACTGGTTGTGACAGAAGTGAAGGACGAGGATGCACGCAGGTTGAGTGCACTGCATGAGTTCCAGAGGCAGTGACCTCTCAGGTATCAGGGTGATCTAGACCCCCAAGAAATTGATGAATGGATCAATGTAGTCACCAGAGTATTCCACCTGGTGGGGACACCTCTAGATAAGATGGTGGTCCTAGCGGCGAACCTTCTGCACAGTACGGTCGGGCGATAGTGGAGTCTGGCAACGTATTCCAATGACGAGGAGATTCTCATATGGACAAAGTTTGAGAGAATCTTTAGGGAAGAGTTATATCCTATCATGTTCAGGTTAGTACGGATCCCAGATCTTCTGTAGCTTCAGTAAGAGGGCAAGACTTTATCAGAGTACTCAGTGAGGTTTACAGACATGTCACGCTACACGCTAGATATGGTTCGAGACAAGTTCTTTAGGGATCAGACCTTCGAGAACGGCCTATGCAGATACATAGAGGCATGTCTCGTTTATTTATGTCTGCCCACCTATGTTGGAGTGTTGGAGTGGGACCTGGTGGTGGAGAGCTTTCTGGATAAGAAAACCTCGGCCGTTAGTGCTAGGAACGTGGGAGTTGATACCTCAGTAGCCGGTTCGGTATCTAGTAGTTGACAACAGGATCAGGGGTCCGGATGTGCTCGATGTTTTAGGAGGCAACCCTAGGACTGAGGATATAAGGCTTAGGGCTCTCAGGGATCTTAGGCTAGTTTTTTTCATCTACAATAGAGGTGTTGTTATGATTCCGATGGCTGATGAAATATTTCTAGTGATTGTCTGACCCACTGTCTTGCTGAGAAGGAGTTGGTCGACAGGCTGTCTTGGTAGAGGCAGCATCTTGAGAATAGAGGTCTGCAGGTTGGCAGACGTGGTGATGGAGCTCACACAGCAGTGAGAGGTGGCAGGCGGTATGAGTTTCCAATACCACCAACCCCTGGTGGTCTACACCGGGATCAGGGAGCTGGATTATGGGGGTGAGGACAACTACATGCCTTATAGGTTGTTGGCCCAGAGGCTCCGCAGATGGATAAAGGTACACTACCCTTTCTACTTTTTTCAGTAGTTTTGATAGACATTGTTAAGAGGTACTCTTTCATTTTCATTGATTTCTCAAGGTTTGTTTAGGATGTTGGTAAGACCCTGTGTTGGTGTTGTTTGACGTGCTTCAAGTGCCCAAGGATGGGGTATCCTTCCCCCACCAAGATGCGTTTTGTGACGCCATTAAAACTGTGTAGGCGAGTTAGTGACACACAAAGAGAATAGTGTCGAGGTGTGGTGGATGAGTCCCTCTTACTTATGAATTTGGGTGGGGTTGTGTGTTAGAGAGTCTGTTCCAAAGGCCTTGGGTTTAGTAGTGTTTGTGCTAGTTGGATGAACGGGAACACTTGGTGTCTTTGTGGTGTTTTGGTGAACTCGCTGGTGTGCGAGACCCAATTCAGAGTTCAGTTTCTTTTTCTTGTACTTATGGGTTTTCGGGGATGAAAAGTATTAAGGTGGGGAGGATGTAGCGACTCAGGTTTGGCTAGTTCAAAAATATTAGTAATCCTACGAATAATTCTAGATCTAGGTGCCAAGACGGCGTGATATTCCCAGGCCCGGTGTGCCCGAGATTAATTTTATAAAGAATATTATGTATTTTTACAGTATGCATGTGGAAGAAACGAGTTATCTATTAAATGGTAGCTTAGATCCGAAATATGAGGGAACGGTTGCATCCAGAGCATGTCATTTACCCTAGGCGGGGTGTATGTTTTGAGGGAGTGGGCTTTCTGTGGAAACATTTATTAAGAGAATTTTCATAAATAAATAAATTTATTTATTTATGAACATCGGCTCGAATAAATTTTTAACAGATTCTCGAATCCAAATTCTAAGACTGCGGTTGAGTCTAGAATGTCGTGTTTACCCAATGGGCGACATGATCTTTGTCGGCATCAATTTTATGGATGAAGGCGAGTTGGGCTAGGGAGTTGAGCTGATATTTGTCTAAAAATAATAATAATAAAAGAAATATCTATCTCCCTCCCCCATCGAACGCCCGCAATAGACCCCCTTCCTCCTTTAATGATGAACCAGTTGAAATCAAAGAATGAGGTGTTGTTGAGACATGATTTTTATGGAAGTCTTTCCTGGATAAAGCAGCAGCAGCTGCGGAGCGCGCAAAGCATTAGTGATCTGCCAAAAGGTAGTCGATTTGAGTCATAAGCCTATTCCCTTATTTAAGATTCATTTTTTCATTTTTCTCCATTAGATTATTGTTTGGAGGCTGATGTGGCTCTATTTTAACACAATTTTGCCACATCTTTTTAATTAATATTTAATGATTTAATTAATTATTTAATCACTTTATACCAATTAATTGTACGTTTTTATTTTTATAATTAATTTTGTTAATTAATCAATTTTTAAAATTAATTATGTATTTTTAGTCTTTAAATTAATAATTTTAATCTTACATTACTTTTCTAATTTAATTATGTCTTATTTAGTTTCATTAATTTAAATCTTCTTGACTTCTTAATAAATTAACATTTTTATAAACAACTATTTAACCATTTAATTACTATTTTGAATTTATTTTAATATTTTATTCTTTAATATGGATTCATTAAGATATTTTAACTTTATTAATTAACATGTTTAGTCATCCTGCTAATTAATTAAGTAATGAATTTTAGTTTTTAACTAAATAAAATAGTTTTCTTTTAATTTTATGGATTCATTTACTTATTTAATTAATTAATTAAGAGTTTTAAAACATTAATTAATTAATCTTATGTATGCAGTTATATTATTTAATCATTTTATTTTGTTTTTAGTCTACTGGTCGGGTAAACAAGAGCTATCGGTGACCTAATTGGTCACCGTTGCTATTCATTTTCACTTAATCCTACCCTGTAATTATTTATATAGTTATTTTAATTTAAGCCTTTTATCAATTTAGTTTATCAAATGTCCAGTTATTAATTTAAGTGTTATCAATTAATAGTCTTTATTATAATTTTAATGTTTAAAGTTTTTTAAAAATCATCTTTTTAATTTATGATGTTTAGAATTCTTTTAATTAATTATTTTCAATTTTGTATTTAGTTTGCTTAAGTTTTAACATTAAATTCAATTTATGCGTTTATATTTTTTTGAAGGTCACCGTTAGTTGTTTATTTTTGTTCTAATGGTGACCGTTTTCTTTTTGGGGCAATCGGTGAGCCTCTAATTTTATTTGCACTGGCAACCTTAATTTTTATCGGTGACCTTTTTGGTACAGGTGACCCTTTTATTTTTATCGCTTAACGGTGAGGTTTTATTTTGTTTCCTTGGGTGACATCTTCTCTCCACAGCAAGCTTTTATTTTATTTTGAAACCGTGACCCTCTAATTTTAAACTAATAGTGACCTTGTGCACCTCAATGTTGGTCCCTCTCTCTCACGTCAGGCTGACTCTCGCTGCACCTCACCGTTCTATTCACAGACATCCTGCACCTCTCTGTTGGTTTTTCTAACTCACCGTTAGAACACCTCAGCTGCACCTCACCGATGCAGATCCATCATCGGTTCCCGCCGCGCTCCTCTACTGCTTCTTATCATGACTCACTGCTCCTTTGCTGCTGCACATTAAAACTGTGGAGCTGTTTCCCTCATCCAACCACAGTTTCCTTCTTCTCACTGTTCTGCCTCAAACCAGTAACACTAGTTACACTATAACCATAGAAGGCACCACAAACCACATCTCGAACCAGACTTAAATCACTGATCTACAATTTACTTCAAAATCAAATCAAATCGGGAGAATGTTATGTGTTGCTGGATTAAACCTTGTCCCTCATCCACATCTTATCCATCACCTACCTGAACAGCTGCTCAAGTTATCACCGCCCTAGGTTGAACCCCGAAACCCGCCGTCGCCACTTTGAAGCTGACCAGGAAGCCGCCTTGAGGCACCTCTTAGAGACGGGGATGCTAGAGTTGAGAGATGCTAATCTTGGAGATGCTAATTTCACCGCACCAGAATCAAAGAACAGGGGATGCCGGACCTGCTGCTGCGGAGATCAGGGAGTCCCGTTGCGCCGTGGGAAGCCGCTGCGAAGAGTTTATGTTGTTCACCACTGATGATCTTCACTGCGAGGAGGAATCCTAGCCGAGTCACTCTGCTGTGGAAGTAGAGGAAGAGCTTGTCGGCGCAGTGCGAGGAGGCTTCCTCTGGAAGGCAGCAGAACCCTAACCCGAAACTCCCTTTTGTTGTGTGCTGCAAACCCTGAAGAAGACTGAAAAACAAAAAAAATAAAAATAAAATAACATAAAATAAATAATTAAAATAATAATAATAAAAACATAGAACTTTATTAGTAAATTACTAAAAATAACTAATAGATAAAAATAACAATATTAAAATTAGTAAAATAAACTACATGAAAACTAAAATATTAATGCTAAAATTATTAACAAAACTAATAATACTTTAGTGAATATAGTTCTTTATGAATAAAATAATTATATATAATTTTATAAATCGTAATAATTAATTTTCAAAAAAAATAATATATATATATAAACTAACTAAACTTTAATAATCTAATTTAATCTAATTAATCACCTTCATAAATTAATTATATAAATAATAACATGTAATAACATTAATTAAAATAAGTTAATTAACATGTACAACAAAAAATAACAGCTATTAATTTAAATTTAATAACATCTAATAATTCATTAATGAAACTTTTATTTGTTATAAAAGTTAACATTTAAACACTGTTTCATTCATTTATTTTTCTATTCTAACTACACAGGTTCAATCAAGAGACAAGTATACATCCAAATTCACTTAACTAACTCACTGGGAGTTAGTTACGTGAGAAAAGTTAGTGCGATGTGTCGGTCGTGGTAAAACGCACGTGTGCGGTGCACATGTGAAGAGCCTTTGAAGTCGGTGGAAAATGTTCGGTGACAAGCAGCTTTTGACAGTGGCTACGTAAGACAGAGCAAGCAGAAGATGAAAGAGGGGGTGATTCATTCGAGAAAAGAACATTCACACATCAAAAGGAGCCAGTGTTGAGGAGAGGTGACCAGAGGGCGACTCTGGAACCACTTCTTAGAGCTGGAGGAAGCTAGGAGCAGTAACAGTTCATGCTAGCAGAGGGAGTTTACTTCGTTTGTTTTCAATTAATTCTTCTCTTTGGTAATTGAATGATCTTGGTATACATATTAAAGAGGATGTTAGGCTAAATACTTTCTAGTTCGGGGATAGAATGATGTTCCACTGGTTATCTTTTAATTTTCATTTCGCTTAATCATTTGAATGTATTCAGTATTGATCAGTGAGATCGATACTGAGTTCATCCAATTTCTTGTACCACTAGAACATAATCTCAAAATTTCACAGTCAGTTGGCAAGATTTATTGTGGAAACACTTTTCAGAAATTAATAGATTCAAAAGCCTTTAAGACTGACGGTGAGTTTGTATTTTCTTGATTTCTCAAATAGTTCACAGTTGATTAATTTTGGAGTGGCGAACTCTTAAATTGGTTGGCTTGTGTGATTTAACTCCTGGAAAGGGAGGTGAGTCATACTCTTTAAAGTGGTACTTTTCAATAACCTTTAAGTGAATTGGAATACCTTTAAAACCAGTAGAATGGAGATTTGTCCCTGGGCGTTTACTCTGATAGTTCGTTCATCAGCACTCTATATTTTAGTTGCTCATCATTTTCAATTAGTTTTCTTTTTCATTCTAGTCTAGATCAAAAACATATAAAAAATAGTGTTGCTTTTTTGCTTTAATAGACAAAACCAAAAAAAGTAAAAAGAAAATTAGAAAATCTACTCCACTGCAGACAATAGTAGAGTTTTTAGAGTTTTTTTTAGAATAATAGTGGAAGAATTGCCTTCTCTGTGGGTTCGACCCTGATTGCCACATATACTGTATTTAATAGGATTATAAATTTTAAACTTTAATCGGCTTCAACGATGGTTTAGGTCATGTTTTTTGTGCCATTTCTGGAGAAGGCACGCTCCATTAAAAAAACTAAAAAAATCAAATATATATAAAAATTTAAAAAAAAAATTGAAAAAATTGAAAATTGTAAACAAAATATGTTTCACTTCTTATTGAATTGTTACTACTGAGTACTATCAGTTGTTGTGTGTATGAGCACAAGGCACTCTTCTGTTAGTCTAGAGCCACTGAACATAGAAATAGACAAACATCTAACTGCTCTTAGAAGAAATAAAAACACATCTAAAATGAAAAACATAGATAATAGACTTCCTGCACCTAATAACTACCAAAATCTACCAGAACTCTTAGATGAAAATGAAAGGCCTAGGATGAGGGAATTCCAACTCCCACATGTTTCAAGAAATCCTTCTTCTATTAGGTTATCTCCTAGGGCCAGAAATTATGAATTGAAACAGTCACATATTTCACTATTTCCTACTTTTAATGGACTGTCTAATGAGGAATCTCTATCCTTCATTAGAGACTTATGTAATACTGTGTAGTAGCTACCTCTTCTAGGACTCAAATAAAATGAACTAAGAATGAGAGTCTTTCCCTTTTTCTTTAAAGGTAATGCTAGAAATTGGTTTCTGAGTCTAGATGAGAACATTTTCAAAAACTGGGATCAAGTGTATAACTCTTTCATTATGAAATTTTATCCTCAAAGATTAAAATGTGAACTTAGAAATAAGATAACTTGTTTTTATTATGAGGATTGAGAAGCTTTTCATGAATCTTGGGACAGATTTAGGGATCTTCTTAGGAAGTTTCCCCATCATCAACTCCCATCTCACCTTCTCATGGATACTTTCTATGAAGAGATATCCTCCTCTGGACAGAATCTAGTTGACCAAACTGTTGGGGGTAATTAAAATGATAAGACGAAAGAAGAAATTAGAAAAAAATTTAATAATATTGCACTAAATTCACATCATAAAAATTCAAGAAGAAAAAGAGTCTATAGAAATGTTAACACAAACATTGGTTCAATGAATGATACTCATGCTCAACTGGCTGAAATCACCAACCAACTTCAATCTTTAATGAACTAGAATTCAAAGAAAATTGTTAATCAACTAGGATGTCAAAATACCAACCAATATTTAAGGGAGCAGTGTGTCTAGTATGGTATGCTTGGGCATACTAAGAACTTTTTTCCTAACTTTGATTTACCAACCCATCAATAAGAGAATTCAAATTTTTTCAACTATGGTCCAAGAATTCCTCCTAAAGAATATCCATTTTCAAACAATTTTAACCAAGGCTATAGGAACCATCACTACTACAAACACGACCTTTATCAGCGCTAAAAATGGCCTTTATCAGCGCTAGAAAAGCGCTGATAAAGCCAGCGTAGATAAAGGGGGGGTCCCCTTTATCAGCGCTCCGCAAAGCGCTGATATAGGACCCCTTTATCAGCGCTGAAAAAAAGCGCTGATAAAAGTACCCCTTTATCAGCGCTTTTTTTAACGCTGATAAAGGGGTCCTATATCAGCGCTTCCTTTATCAGCGCTCTCGTTTTACCGCTGATAAATGACTCTTTTATCAGCGCTTTTAAAAAAGCGCTGATAAAAGTTAAAAAAAATTAAAAAATTTAAAAAATACTGCCCATCGGGGGGGGGGGGGCTTTTATAGCGCTTGAACCCCCCCCCCTTTTACAGCGCTTTTCGGCCCCTATACAACACCCCACGCACCCCACGCACCCTCCTCCACCCTTTAACAGCGCTTGCTCCAATATTCCCCATGCGCGCACACCCCTGCCTCCACCAGGATTTGAACTCGAGACCTCCCCCCTGCGCGCCTAAGCCCTTACCACTACTCTATTTTGATTTGCTTTCCAATTCATGATATCTATATATATATATATATTTAGTTATATTTATTCATATAGTAATATATATTTATATTAATATATATATATAGTTATATTATAATATATATAGTAATATTAATATATATATATATAGTGGTATTAATATGTATCTATATCTATATCTATATATATATATATTTAGTTATATTTATTCGTATATTAATATATATTTATATTAATATATAGTTATATTAACATATATATAGTTATATTAACATATATATAGTTATATTAACATATATATAGTTATATGAATATATATTTATATAGTTATATTAATATATATATAGTGATATTAATATATATATTTATGGTGATATTAATATATATATTTATAGTAATACTAATATATATATATGTAGTTATATTAATATATATATAGTTATTAGATTAATATATATATAGTTAGATTAATATATATATATAGTTAGATTAATATATAGGTATATAAATATTCATATATTGGTATTTTAAATAAAATGGATATTAGTTATTATTTAGATAAAGCTAATATATTTTATATGTAAATATGTTTAATTATTTATTTAAAAAATTTAATTTTTAGGTGCGAATATATAAAAAATATGTACATATAGTTATATATTTGATTATAAATAGCAGTTCATTATAAAAAAGGATGAAATTTCAAAGACATAATATCAATATGAATGTAATACCTTGGAATAAATTTAGTCCTCACCAAGAAAAGCCAATAATACCCCCTTAAACGAGTTTGAAAATCCACAAAATGTTAAAAAATCTGGGTACCCCGAAAAAAAACTCAGTTTTGGAGGCCTTATGGGCCTCTTTTGGCCTCGAAAAATGCTTGACTGGGGTCCCCC
This sequence comes from Viscum album, assembly GCA_963277665.1. NCBI lineage: Eukaryota > Viridiplantae > Streptophyta > Magnoliopsida > Santalales > Viscaceae > Viscum > Viscum album. Next base: position 246,612,990 of record OY728167.1, read on the forward strand.
CAGTCTTAGCAATGTAGAGATCATCGCAGGCTTCGATTTGATATGTGGTAGAGCTCAAACGGACACCCGGATCAAAAGTTATGGCCGTTTGAAGTTTGAGTTGCGTTTTCAACATATTTTGGATCTTTTTTTAATTTTTTAATTTTTTTTAGTCCTCAAATTGTTATTAAATGACTATTACTCCATAATTATTATCAAAATATTAATTAGAAATATTTTTTTAATTTTTTAAGAAGTCATTTTCACTAAATATCTTAAATATTAAGTATAATAAGTGTAAATGTACATTTATACTTATCTAAAATATATTTAAAAATTATATATTATATTTATATAACAATATAACTATATTTATATATTAATATATTTTTAATTTTTTTTTGAAGCCGACCCTTTATCAGCGCTAAAAAAAACGCTGATAAAGACCCCGTTTATCAGCGCTTTTTCGTTAGCGCTGATAAAGGGGGGCGCTGCGAAAAACTGTTTTTGTGGTAGTGCATCCTAATATTTCCTGTAAAGAACAAGGCTTAATTAAACAATCCACTGCCCCTAATTACTCTAATCAACCAAGACCAAATTTTCAGAATCAACAAATGTGTGAGTCTTCAAATGTACAAGGAAACAATGATAGTCACATGTCTTCTAAGCTTGATCTAATTTTGAACAAAATTATCTCCCAAGAGGAAATATACATGACTCAGCTAACCAAACATCAAAATCAATATGAGTCTGATAAAACGAAAAATAATGTTAGAATGAAAAACATGGAAACCCAACTTGACCAACTTGCTAGAGATTTTTAATCTAGGGAAAAAGGTAGACTTCCTAGTACCACTGAACTTAACCCTAGGGAGAATTCCATGGATTTTTCACTATAAGTGGGCTCAATACCCAAACTGTTGCAGAAAAAGAAACTGAAAATACCCAAAATGAAAATCTGCTTCAATTTGGAAATAAAAATATGCTTTTCACACATGCTTGATATTCATAGAAAAGCCATGAAAATGATCAAAATCTGAATTTTTCACCTGAAAAACAAGCTGAAACATCATCTAAAAATCAAAAGAATAAAGGAAATGAAAAGGTTGAGGAAGAGGTGAGGGATATACCTACTATCCTGAAATTTTTTTCCCCACCCATCCCTTTCCCTGAGAAACTGAATCAACAAAGTAACATCAGGGCTGAACTTCTTCAGTTCATTGGTCTCCTTTCCAAACTTCAAGAAAACATTCCTTTCATTCAAGCCTTAATTCAAATCCCATATTATCTGAAATCTCTTAAGGAAATTGCTTCAAACAAAAAAAAACATTAGAAGAATTTGCTACTTACAGCCTCACTGAAGAGTGTAGTGCACTACTCCAAATGAAAATCCCACCTAAACTGAAAGACCTTGGTAGTTTTGTCATACCTTTCACGTTAGGAAATTCTAATCAAATCAATTGTTTGTGTGGTTTAGGTTCTAGCATTAATGTGCTCCCATACTCACTATTTCAACAGTTGAGGTTTGGTGACATGCAACCCACCATAGTCGTACTACAGTTAGTTGATAGATCTTTCACTCATCCTATGGATAGGGTAGATGATTTGCTAGTTGGGGTTGGGAAGCTGTTTTTTCCTACTGACTTTCTAGTCTTAGATATGGAGTGTGATCAAGAGGTGCCCATCATCTTGGGTAGGCCCTTCTTGGCCACAGGTGGTGCTGTTATTGATGTTTCTAAAGGTCAATTAATTTTTAAAATTGGATAACAATAAGAGGAGTTCAATGTGTTTAAAAATTTTAAAGGACTAAATTTTTCTGAAAATTGTTCATTGCTAGAGTCCTTAGAAAATTAGAACTCGAATGGAAACCTTGAAAAATATGAAAATAAATCCTCTACTGAATATAATAATTCTGAAGCTAAAAATATTTGTGAATCTATTTTGAAAACTGAAAATTCCACTCGAACTCCAAATCTGGAAAAAATTTCAGAACTGGGCAACTGTCCAGTTTCTACTGTGGAAGAGTCCACTATTTCTGAACTTAGGAGCTTTTTGAGTTAATTTGATGGTTTTTCTATTAAAACCAACCTTGTTGAACACTTTTATGATATTTAGGGAGAACTTATAAGACAACTAGATGATTCTTATTTGATAAATTTTTTGAATTATGATATGGAAAATCTGGATAGTGTAATGCCCACTTTGGATAGTAACACTGTTACTTCTGAATCTGAACATGAAATTGAAAATCTTTCATCATTAAATACTCCTTAAAAAAGATATGTTGAAGATTCTGGACCACCTTGGCCTAAGAGTCTTCCTTCTATTATAGAACCACCCACTCTTGAACTGAATCCTATCCCTATCCATCTTAATTATTCATTTCTAGGTGAGAACTCCACTTTGCCTGTAATAATTTCTGCTAATCTTAATGAAAATAAAAAACAAAGACTGTTGAATGTGTTAAAGAAGTTTAAATCTGCCATAGGCTAGACAATAGCTGATATCAAGTGTATTAGTCCCTCATTTTGTATGTATAAAATACCTATGGAGCCTGACCTTTAGCTTAGGGTAGAGTGTCAAAGAAGGTTAAATCCTAATATAAAAGAAGTTGTGAGAGAAGAAGTGATTAAATTGCTGGATACAGGAATGGTATATCCCATTTCTTATAGTTCTTAGGTCATCCCTGTCCAGGTTGTTCCCAAGAAGAGAGGTTTCACTGTAGTTAAAAATGAAAAAAATGAAGAAGTCCAAGTTAGGAAAGCCAAAAAATGGAGAGTCTGTATAGATTATAGGATGATTAATGCAGCCACTAGGAATGACCATTTTCCAATGCCCTTTTTGGGCCAAATTCTTGAGAGGCTTGTTGGGAATGAGTTTTTATGTTTCCTACATGGGTATTCGAGTTACAACCAGATTCATGTTGCTCCAGAGGATAAGGAAAAGACCACTTTCACATACCCGTTTGGGAAGTTTTCTTATAGGTTGATGCCCTTTGCGTTGTGTGGAGCTCCAGCCGCCATTCAAAGTTGTATGATGGCTATCTTCTCAGATATGATTGAAAGAATCATTGAGGTTTTCATGGATAATTTCTCCATTGTGGGTAGTACATTTGACACCTGTCCTGGAAATCTTGAGTTAGTCTTAGAAAGATGCATTGAAACCAACCTTGTTCTTAATTGGGAGAAATGTCAATTCAAGGTTACAAAAGGTATAGTTCTTGGTCATAAGATGTCTAAGAGAGGTTTAAAATATGATACTGCTAAGATTGATGTAATTCAAAAACTGCATCATCCTGTTAATGTTAAAGGTATTAGAAGTTTTCTAGGGCATGTTAGTTTCTACCAGAGATTCATAAAATATTTTCCTAAAATAACTTAGCACTTATGTTCCTTGCTGGTCAAGGATACACCATTTAATTTTGATGAGAACTATTTTAAATCATTTAATCTGCTTAAAGAGAAACTCCCTACATCACCCATTGTCACTAAACCTGATTGGAAACTACCTTTTGAGCTTATGTGTGATGCTAGGGATATCGTTGTAGGTGTTTTCCTTGTATAGAGGAAAGATAGGAAGTTACCTGTGGTTTATTATGCTAGTAGGCTGCTAGATGAAGACCCAAGGAATTACACCACTAACGAGAATGAATTGTTAGCTATCATTTTTTGCTTTAGATAAGTTTAGACAGTATCTCTTAGGCTCTAAAGTCATTGTTTTCACTGATCATTCTGCTTTAAAGTATTTTCTGTCTAAAAAGGATACTAAACCCAGGTTGATTAGATGGATTTTAGTGCTTCAAGAATTTGATTTAGAGATTAGGGATAAACATGGAGCTGAAAATTTAGTTGCTGAACACCTTTCTAGGATTCCTCTTACTCAATCTAAATCTGAAGATCCTGGGGAGATTAACTCTTCCTTTTATGATGAGAAGCTTCTCACTGTGTCAATCAGGAAAATCTGCTGGGTTTGCAGATTTTTCCAACTTCCTATCAGTAGGTGTTTTTCCCAAGAATCAATCTAACAATCAAAGAAAGAAATTCATTTCTGAACTTAAGTATTATTTTTGGGATGATGCCTTTCTATTTAGGAGGTGTTCTGATGGTATTATTAAGAGTTGTGTTCCTGAGGAGGAGATGCTACCTGTCTTAGAGAGTTGTCACTCTTTACCTTGGGGAGGTCACCATGGTGGTGAGATAACTGCTCATAAGGTTCTATAATCTAGTTTCCATTGGCCTGTTCTTTTTAAGGACGCTAGGAGCTTTGTAGTGGGTTGTGATAGATGTTAGAGGCTAGGAAATGTGGGTAAAAAGCAAGAGTTACCTCAAAAAGGAATTCTGGAAGTTAATTTTTTTTATGTCTATGGTTTAGATTTCATGGGTCCATTTCCATCATCTCATGGGAATGAGTATATTTTTGTTACTATAGACTATGTTTCAAAATGGGTTGAGGCAGTGGCACTGCCCAACAATCAATCCAATTCTGTAATAAAATTTGAGAAAAAGAACATCTTTATGTGATTTGGAGTCCCAAGAGCTTTTATCACTAATAATGGAACACACTTTAAGAACTATAAATTTAATGCCTTGATGCAGAAATATGGTTGTGTTCATAAAACTGGTACTCCTTACCATCCACAGTCCAGTGGACAAGCGAAAATTTAAAACAGAGAACTGAAACAAATACTTTAGAAAACTATATCAAACTCTAGGAAGGGCTGGTCTCTTAAGTTGGATGAAGCTTTATAGTTATATAGAACTTATTTTAAGACCCCAAAAGGTATTTCTACATACAGGTTTTTGTTTGGGAAATTCTTTCATTTACCTTTGGAGTTGCAACATAAGTCATATTGGGCAGTTAAGGCTCTAAACTTTTATTTTAAGAGTTCCGGTGAGAGGAGATTACTTGAGCTGAGTGAACATGATGAGATTAGGGGATAGAGTTATGATAATTCAAGGATTTAAAAATAGAGGACTCAAATATTTCATGATTCTATCATACTAACCAAAGAATTCAAACCTGGACATAAGTTTCTCCTCTTTAACTCTAGACCTGAACTTTTTTCTGGAAAGATGAAGTCCAAGTGGTCTGGACCTTTTACAATTGTAAGAGTGTTTAAAAATCGAGCTGTTGAAATTATAGGTGAAGAAAAAAACCCATGTTAGTTAATGGGTAGAGAGTGAAACATTATTTTGAGGGACAAATGAAGGGATTGGCTTCTTTCACAGTGTGGGAAAACTGATCTTGAATAAAGTCTGGTTGAAGAATTTAAAACTCAGCACTGCATGGGAGACAACCCATGGTCGTTTTTGTCTTTATGTTGTTTCTTTTTAACCTTGAATAAAGTGCTACTTCTGTGCTCAGTTTTTGTTAAATACCTATTACTACTTGTTCTTTGTCTCTTGGTTCTATCTCAGAATGCTGCTTCTTGTGTCAATAAAGGAGTGGAATTCCCATTCTGGAGGGAAATTGAAAAATATATTCAGGGAACTGCTCAACTCGTAATTGTTTCATTTATTATTCTGGTCCATAATGTTTTAAAAAAATTCTGATACATGCCTTGCTACTAAAATATAAAAAAATTTGGCATATGTTTTAAATTCTTCTTGTATTGGAATGAAAGTCTTCTTGTATAAAAATTTGCATGTGCCTGTTGCTTTGAGCTGAAATTCATTGTTCATTAAATCTTCATTATTACAAACTAATTGTTGGGGGGGGGGGGGTACATGCTTACTGGTTATTATGTTTTTCATTAAAATTGTTTGGCTAAAGGGTGTTAGCATGCATTTTTCTATTATATTGAACATTCTTTTGAACCAAAAATTTCAGATTGCTACACCTTATCCACTATGCACCCATAAGTTGCATGCCTTGTTTGAACATTAATAGAAAATCTTTATCACTGGATTAAAAGTTAATGCATGTAATTTCTAATGAACCTATTAATAAGTTAATCTTTGTAGCAAACAAAATTTTTTAATTTCAAAGAGACCCTTTATACATGTTATTAATCTACTCTATTGAAAATCTCTTTTGAACTTTAACTGTCAAATTGTTTTTCTCCATATTTGGAAGTCAATATTGGGGACAAAGATGGGTTTTAAGCGTGGGGGAGGGGGTCAATTCTTGACTGTGCTAAACTGTTCTTTAATGTAATCCCATCAATTCCCTTTTCAATTAAAACTTTTCGTTAAAAATTGATAATTTTTTTTCAAAATTATGTGATATTTCTAGGCTTTAAACTATGCTCAATTGGTTCTTGCCTTTGAACAGTGATTTGATTGGTAGTTAATAACTGCTCCGAATCTGAAATTAATGAGGTTGGATGATTTCTGGGTGGTCTTGCTTAGTGGTTTCATGGAAATTTGGTTTAGTAATTACATTCGAATGTGATTGGGGTTACATGTTTGTCGAGTTATGATCATAACCCTTGGAACTGGAAGATTGAATTGATCCTAAGGGCCTCATTTTTCTTTTAATTATAAAAATTAGTCAGCTTAATGAGGCAATGTAAATGATATTTCATAAAAAACTTTTGGAATCGGAGTAGTTTGGGCAACTAGGATACCACAGTGAGTCTCTGAGACCATAGATTCTGGGTGCGTTTCTGTTAACTTTAAGCCCTATGTTCACCTTGAATAAGTGCATTTACACAGTGCTTAACACATGAAACATGGCTTGGGAAAAATAAAATAAAGTGTCTAGGGTCAAAAATGAGCTCATTAAGGTGAAGGGAATGATGAATTCCAGATGAAGAAGGGGTCAATTGGTTTATATGGGAGTCATTTAGGTTGTATCAATAAGGTGATTAAAAAATTTTATTATTTTTGGAACCTAGGATTCTGTCAAAGTACAAAGTTCCATGGTTAAGGCCTTAATTCCATTGATGTTTTACCTCTTGTCACTTTTGAAATTAGAACTTGATCTTGGATTGAAGTGGGTCATTAAGTTGTATCACATATGAGGCATGGAACTTTTATTGCTTGATGATTCATTGCTCTCCTGACTACCAGTGAGAATTTTATTATTGGAAAGGATTAATTTGAGTAATTCATCTTCCAAAAGTCTGCTGTTATGTTTTGTCCTCTGTTTTTGAGTGATGGACATGTTACATTTTGAGAAAAATAATAAACACTTCACTGTTTTTCCAAGATAATAAAACATGGGATTGTTTGAGGACAAATAATGATTAAATGTGGGGGAATTTGATGTGGCTCTATTAAAACATAGTTTTTCCACATCTTTTTACTTAATTTTTAATGATATAATTAATTATTTAGTCACTCTATACTAATTAATTTTACTTTTGTATTTTTAAAATTAATTTTGTTAATTAATAAATTTTTATAATTAATTATGTATTTTTAGTCATTAAATTAATAATTTTAATCATACATTACTTTTCTAATTTAATTATGTCTTATTTAGTTTCATTAATTTAAATCTTCTTGACTTCTTAATAAATTAACATGTTTATAGACAACTATTTAACCACTGTATTACTATTTAGACTTTATTTTAATATTTTATTCTTTAATATGGATTCATTAAGATATTTTAACTTTATTAATTAACATGTTTAGTCATCCTGCTAATTAATTAAGTAAAGAATTTTAGTTTTTAACTAAATAAAATAGTTCAATTTTAATTTTATGGATTCATTTAGTTATTTAATTAATTAATTAAGAGTTTTAAAACATTAATTAATTAATCTTATGTATGCGGTTATATTATTTAATCATTTTCTTTTGTTTTTAGTCTACTGGTTGTGTAGGCAAGAGCTATCAGTGACCTAATGGGTAATCGTTGCTATTCATTTTCACTTACTGCGACCCTGTAATTATTTATATAGTTATTTTAATTCAAGCCTTTTATCAATTTAGTTTATCAAATATCCAGTTGTTAATTTAAGTGTTATCAATTAATACTCTTTATTATAATTCTAATATTTAAAGTTTAATAAAAATCCTGTTTTTAATTTATGATGTTTAGAATTCTTTTAATTAATTATTATCAATCTTTGTATTTAGTTTGCTTAAGTTTTAACTTTAAGTTCAATTTATGCGTTTATATTTTTTTGAATTTCACCGTTAGTTATTTATTTTTGTTTTAATGGCGACCTTTTTCTTTTTGGCGCAATCGGTGAGCCTCTAATTTTATTTGTACCAGTATCCTTAATTTTTATCGGTGACCTTTTTGGTACCGGTGACCCTTTTATTTTTATTGTGTAACAGTGAGGTTTTATTTTGTTTCCTTGGCTGACCTCTTCTCTCAACGATAAGATTTTATTTTATTTTTCAACTATGACCCTCTAATTTTAAACTAACAGCGAACTTGTGCACCTCACTATTGGTCCCTCTCTCTCACCGTTAGGTTGTCTCTCACTGCACCTCACCGTTCTGTTGACACACATATCCTGCACCTCACTGTTAGTTTTTCCACCTCATCATTGAGTTTTTTTAATACATTTTTAAAAAAAATATATTTTTTAAAAAATGGTTTGGTCGATTTTTTTTTTCAAAATGCGCCTCAAAGGCGGAATCTGCAATGCCGCCTTTGCATTATGGGTGAAAGGCGGCATCGCGGATGCTGCCTTTGCACTGTGTCATAAAGGCGGCACCCGCGATGCCGCCTTTCCCCTAAGAAAAAAAAATTTTGAATTTTGTTTTGTTTTGTTTTGTTTATATATTTATTTATTTACATAATTCATAAAAAATGTTCCGGAGAATTCCGCCTTCCTCCTAACAAAAAAAATTATTAGTTTTTAAATTTTTGTTTCAAAATCGCAAAGTTAAAAATATTTCAAGTACGTGACCTTGAAAGACTATAAAATATAAACCATAAGACCAACCCAAACGAAACATTAAACATTCATTAAACATATAACCAATTGTTGTAAACACAAATCATTTCATAACAACTGTTCATGAAAAATAATGTATTAGCTTTCAAAACTGCCTACTTGAAACTTAAAAATGTTTCAAGTATGTGACTTTGAAAGACTATAAAATATAAACCATAAGAACAATATAAACGAAACCTTAAACATTCATTAAACATATAACCAATTGTTGTAAACACAAATCATTCCATAACAACTGTTCATGAAAAATAAATTATTAGCTTTCAAAACCGCCTACTTGAATGTTAAAAATGCTTCAAGTACGTGACTATAAAGGACTATAAAATATAAACCATAAGACCAATCTAAACGAAACCTTAAACATTCATTAAACATATAGCCAATTGTTGTAAACACAAATCATTTCATAACAACTGTTCATGAAAAATAATTTATTAGCATTCAAAACAGCCAACTTGAAACGTAGAAATGTTTCAAGTACGTGACTTTGAAAGACTATAAAATATAAACCACAAGACCAATCTAAACGAAACCTTAAACATTCATTACACATATATGAGTCAACCCTGCATCAATAGGATGAACGTTGTCGCTAGTATCACATACATCTATAATCATTAATGCATGAAAACATGTTATATCTCCTTTCCTGGAACAACGAAATCCATTCTTCCACCTGCCATGTCCATATCCATATCAACATCCGGCCGCATAAGGGTATGGTCAAAGATATGCCACATGAAATTCCCATATGTTCGCATTCTTGCAAATATCAACCTCTTCAACACCACCATGCATCCAGCCATTATAATTTCTTCTACAACTGTCACCCCATTTCCGCACATCCAGTTGATCAGATGAAAACACCAACGATTCCACATAGCCCATTGAACTCTTCATCACCAACTCTTTATCTTTTATCATCTTCAAAAGGACACTGTAGGACCTCCTTCATCTATCCATTCCAAACACTCACATACAAGTATACTATAAACATAAAAACTTGAAAACTTGTTGGTTTTTATGTTTATATTATACTTGTATGTGAGTGTTTGGAATGGATAGATGAAGGAGGTCCTACAGTGGCCTTTTGAAGATGATAAAAGATAAATATTTAGTGATGAAGAGTTCAATAGTCTATGTGGAATCGCTGTTGTCTTCATCTGATCAACTGGACTTGCAGAAATGTCACCTCCACACGTCCAGTTGATCAGATGAAAACACCACCGATTCCACATAGCCCATTGAACTCTTCATCACCAAATATTTATCTTTTATCATCTTCAAAAGGCCACTGTAGGACCTCCTTCATCTATCCATTCAAAAAACTCACATACAAGTATACTATAAACATAATAACCAACATGTTTTTAGGTTTTTATGTTTATAGTATACTTGTATGTGAGTGTTTGGAATGGATAGATGAAGGAGGTCCTACAGTGGCCTTTTGAAGATGATAAAAGATAAAGATTTGGTGATGAATAGTTCAATGGGCTATGTGGAATCGTTGGTGTTTTTATCTGATCAACTGGACGTGCGAAAATGGGGTGACAGTTGTAGAATAAATTATAATGGTTGGATGCATGGTGGTGTTGAAGAGGTTGATATTTTCAGGAATGAGAACGTATGAGAATTTCATGAGGCATATATTTGAACATACCCTTATGCGGCCAGATGTTGATATGGATATGGACATGGCGGGTGGAAGAATGGATTTCGTTGTTCCATGAAAGGAGATATAACATGTTTTCATGCATGAAATATTATAGAAGTTTGTGATACTAGAGACAACGAGCATCCTATTGATGCAGGGTTGAATCATATATGTGTAATGAATGTTTAAGGTTTCGTTTAGATTGGTCTTATGGTTTATATTTTATAGTCTTTTAATGTCACGTACTTGAAACATTTCTAAGTTTCAAGTAGGTGGTTTTGAAAGCTAATAAATTATTTTTCATGAACAGTTGTTTTGGAATGATTTGTGTTTATAATAATTGGTTATATGTTTAATGAATTTTTAAGGTTTCGTTTAGATTGGTCTTATGGTTTATATTTTATAGTCTTTCAAAGTCACGTACTTGAAACATTTTTACCTTTCACGTAGGCGGTTTTGAAATCTAATAATTTATTTTTCATGAACATTTGTTATGGAATGATTTGTGTTTACGACAATTGGTTATATGTTTAATGAATGTTTAAGGTTTCATTTAGATTGGTCTTATGGTTTATATTTTATAGTCCTTCAAAGTCACGTACTTGAAATATTTTTAAGTTTCAAGTAGGTGGTTTTGAAAGCTAATACATTATTTTTCATTTCTATAGACATAAAACATATAAATGAACTTAAACAATCAATGTCCATGTCTACAGTGAGGAGATCCTGTCCCACATGGTGTTCTAACACAAATCATTTCATAAAATATAGTTTTTCATTTCCATAGACATAAAACATATAAATGAGCATAAACAATCAATGTCTATGTCTACGGTGAGGAGATCCTGTCCCACATGGTGGTCTAATAATAGGACGTCCGCGACTAGATCTCTGGGGAGTCTGATGACCTGGAGAGGGCTGGAACTCGGGCGCTGGAACGTCGACTGTCATATCCTCCACATCTGTGCTAGTGAGAGAAAATGTCAAATCCACCTCGTACAACCCTCCTGATCCTTCTCCCACCTCGATGGTAGAATAACACGACATCATCACAGTGGGGAACAAATCATATGGTGATGTTGTACCCCAACTCTGCGATGGGTCTGGACCCCAAGGCTGCGATGACACTGGACCCAACGGCTGCGCTCCATATGGGCCCCACGATGGAGAAAATTGAGGATATGGTATCAGAAAGGATGGATCCCATGACGGCTGAGGCAGATCCTACATCGGCTCAGACTGGACTATTAGTGGGCCGACCTCTGCCTGTGGAACTAGTGAGGCCTGACGTGCAGGACGACGCTGTCTACGTCGCCGTGGTCATGGATCCTCAGCACCAGCAGCTCCTGCAGGATCTTCCTCTGCGGCAGGAACCTGCTATCTCCATGTCGGACGCTCGAAGAGGCTCTCGGAAAACGCACAGACAGATGACCTCAGCTCCAACGCTTGATCATGAACGGCTTCCCGGTTGAGGACTCTATCCTCAGCCTCATCACTCATATCAATAAGTCTGTCTATCTGAATCTCCTATAAATAGATTAAAAATGAATTAGAAAATAACTCAACAAACATAGTAATATAATTTAATTGACTTACAATCGTATGCATCTCTCTGCCGGATCGGGTAAAATACAGTATAGACATCAGTCTATACCATTGCTCATACTCGTGCTGCGCTGAAAGAGAGAACTGCACCGTAGGAACTCCCTAGATGCAAAACACTGCGTGTCTGTGCCAACAGTCGAGAAATAAAGCATGTACTCAACGCTAGTCGTCATCCTACCTCCCTGTCAGCTTCATCCCATGAAGCTGATATGTCTGCCTCAGCGGTAATGGAATCTGCTGAGTGAAGAGAAACTAGCGCATGACTCTGTCAAGATGTTTCCACTCAACAATATGAAAGTGAATGAGTGACACTATAGCCGTAACATCGTCAAGACCAACCGTGTAGTATGGAGGCAACTGGTCCATAAAAGACCATTATCGAACCCATAAAATCTGAAATAACATATTAACCTTGTTAGAAAAACTCTTTACTAAAAAAATGATGTTATTATTAAATTTGTTAGACAGTTATAGATTTTATATACATACCTGATGGGGTAAGAGAAAGTCCAACTCGAGCTGATATATGGCCAAATCGTGTCTTGGAACCGCATTGAAATTTTGGCATTGACACCACCTATAAAATACAACATTGACAGTGATAAATAATGAGAAATTAATGTCAATAACTTGTAGTAGCATCAGAAACTGCTAGAAATGAGTGATCATACCAGTGTCCACGCGGCACATCATGCAGCACTGCCATCTCGACTGGCGGACCAGCAAGATCAGGGCAGAATGCGGGGAAGTGCTCCCATTCCCACATCTAAATAAGGATGACGCATCCCCCAAGACCTGTGCACCTCCTGTCAGATATCATGCATAATGCTCTGTATGTGTATGCCAAACAGGAAGATCCCCAACTGTACGTCCCTGCTCGATCAAAATCCTCTAGTAGGGGGTAGATACATCATGTGCACGTGCATCCCTGAATGATTCGTACACATGGTCCCTCCAATAAGTCGTAATATATATGCACGTGCATAACGCATCACTCTCTGCTCGTCATCATCATCAGCTAAAACTGGAATATGTGCCTCCAGCCAAGGATGGATATCGATGCTCCATCAGTAGCACTACGATCAGAAAAAATGTCAATGCCTAACAAGCGTTGAGCAAGGTCGGGCTAAGATGCCTGAGTGGATCCAATAAGGGGTCTCCCCTGGATAGGAAGACCAAGAAGCACAGCCACATCCTGGAGGGTGATGGTCATCTCTCCCTCAGGCATGTGGAATGTGTGTGTCTCTAGTCTCCACCTCTCCACTAGTGCAGCTAGCAGGTGATGGTCTACAAATGTAAAATATGATACTACAATACCATAGAAACCAGCACGATGCAAGTATGGTATAATGACAGGAGGAGGCTCTGTGGGATGAAAATGGTGCACTCGACACACCCTGATCAATCGATCTGGACCACCCTCTACCACAATCTATGAACAATGCGTAACCTGCTGACTGAGTAGTATGGTGTCAGTCATCTGCATATAAACAAATAAAGTTCTATCAAGGATTCACATCATGGATCATTCACGTCCTATAAATGGTTCTGTCTCTAATCTATGTTGGATGAATCATGATTTCACTTTGTTTTATAAATTGTTTTATAAAATAATTGGCATGAAATTTTTATTTTCTGAAAAGGGTTTTTAATAAAATATGGTTTCCCCTAATTTTGGTAAATAGAAGGGTGTTTTTAAATAATTGTGAAATAAAGTGTGAACTAGTTTTCAAAGAATGTTTTTATATCAAGAAAGGGTATTTTGTTATTTTTGAATGTTATAATTCCCTTTCAAAATTTTTTTATGTATATCTCAAATGTGATCCTTGGGTATACAGGTGGAAGGTGTAGTACAAGGGCTCAAATTTTGATATTGTAAGAGAGTTCACTTTTTGGGGTGTTATTCTATTACTAGATCAAGATTCATTTGTCTTTATGACTTCATTATCTGTAACACCCCGAGATTTTATGAAAAATATTTTTTTTAATTTCATTAATGTCTTGTGTTGTAGGCTACACCAAAAGAAGCTTGCATAACACGCATCCTTGACTTGCCTTGCATTACACGCAATCGCGACCTTCCTCGATAGCGTGTGTAGTACGCAATACCGAGTTTCACTAAACAACGATATGCTATTAAAATATTATTAAAACTAGCTGTTATGAATAGTAATAACCAGTTTTTGAAATTTTGTAAATTTTATTTTCAAAATGGACTTCATTTTTGGATTCGGAATATCGAAATTAACTTAGGGTGAAATTTTGGTACTTTTCGGATAACTTTCATTTTCTGATGAATAGTGAAAATTACTAAATTTTAATTAAAAACAACCTTTTTAATTGAAATAATTAATAGTGATAAATTATTAATTTGAGTGGTTTTAAAGTATATTTAGAATATATTTTTACAATGTTGGTCATTGGATGTAATTTCACATTTAAAACCAGACATAAACAAATGTCAATCTTTTGATAGTTATTATCTTTTAAGAACATACTATTTGTTTTGACGACGAGAATTAATTTTTAAATTAATTAATGCAAATTATATGTTTTTAATTTGGTAAAATAGACATCATTTTTGAGTTCATAATATTAAATATAGCTTAGACCTAATTTTTGGTATTTTTCTGGAAACTTTCATTTTTTGATGAATAGTGAAACCACTGAGTGGTAGTTAAAAAAAATGAATTTTTCATAAAACGTAATTTTACCGCTTTTGTGAGTGGAATTTCAAAAATCCGAGAGACACGGTTGATGTCAGTAAGTAAAATGTGGTTCAATGAGATGAAAATAATTTTTGGGGAATAGTGACTTTTTACTTTTTTTTACCACGGTTAAAAGTAAATAGGGTAATTAAGGGTAAAAATGTTATTATTATTACCATAACACATGTCCTAATTCTATTGGATAAGTTTAATTCGACCAAAAACAACCTTAGGAAAAAAATATGACCATATAGGCCCACTTGTATTAGATTAGGACATTTATTATTAATTTATTTAAAGAAGGGTTAAAATAGTTAAAATCAAAGTTTAATAAGTATATTATTTTTAATATAGGGTTATACATAAGATAAATTCGACTATAAATATTCATTAGAAAGCTAAAACGATTTCCTACATAATGGTATTTTATTTTTAATTTTTAGACATTAAATAATTTAATTTATTTATGACACAAAGATAATGCAGTAATTATCTTATTAATGAAATATTGACATAATTGATGTTATAAATACCCAAATAAATTGAATTTGAGACTTTTTATGAATCCCACTAATTTTCTAGGTTAATATGACATTTTAGAATTGATGTAATTATGTTTTTTCGAACTAATAATTCTGTTATGATTTTAAAAAAATCAATTACTAAATAGTGTCAAAATTGACATAAAATAGTTTTTAAAACAAATATTATATTATTAATTGTTATTTTATTCCTAAAAATCTAAGGTTCGGCCAAATGACTTAGATAAGGTTATATATATTAATAATAAACAACTTGGGGTTTGTTTGGCTTCTTATAATAAGTTTATTAACCTTATAGTGTAAGAACACAAAAAGACACAGTAAAAGTAAAATTATCTAACTTAATGTTAAATCTAAATGATAAGGTTAAAATAGGAACCTAAACTTATCTAAATTCTATTGTATGAGAGGATTTCGACCCATCCCCACCTTCTCTTCGAAATAAATCAATTTGGAGCTATTTAAAACCGAATTTGGTTTATAATAAAATAATATTTTTAGTTATTCCAAAGGTGCCCATCTCCTCCCTTATAAAAGGGCACCTCCTCCCTCTCTTCCTCACACAACTTTGAGCCTTCAAGCTCGGAAAAACCCTGACAAATTCTCTTCTCCACTTCCCTAGAAACAACCTAGAGGTTCTGGTCTTCCTCAAATATCAATTTTAGTGCCCTAAAAGGAGATCTCAAAGAGGCGCTTCAAAGAAGAGGAGGTTCGGACACTTACGAAGCAAATCAGATCTAAGGTAAGGGAAAATATCACAATCTCATTTTTATCCGAGATTGTTTATAATTTGGTATTTACTAGGGTGTATTTTATCATCCACATCCATGTTTCCTCAATATGTAATATTTATATCCTTATACAGTAGTTTATATCCAATTTTACCCTTCGGTGAGTTTTTAGTAAAATATATGAAAGGAATCTTTTGTCGTTTTTCGTACGAGGTAATTTTTGAATTTTCCGAAAAAAGTACGAGAACAATGTTTTTTTTAACTTATACGGCATTAATGGATTTTTAAAACATTATTTCCAAGAAGCTTCCTTTACAAGTTTTCAAGTTTATTTTTAATCAACTTCTTTTAGTCTAAAATTGTATGACATGTTAAGAAAGGAAAAATGTTTTTGAAGTAGAAAGGATATTTTCCTCAAGAATGGAGTTCAAGTGTTTTATCAAAATTATTTTCCATCTAAGATAATAAATGGTTCTGTTTTCATCCCTATTATTACATTGATTTGATTATGTTGTGATGGAATTATTTTTATGAATTCCTTTATATTATATGAATTGTTTTATGATGTCACGATGTTTAAGATTCTCATTTTTATTACATGGGTTATGCTATGATGTATGGTTTATGATTTTGTGCCACACATAAGAATGGTATCATTATGATATGGGTGAGACCTATATCTCCCTCCAATGCATTGGGTAAAGATTTTATATCTCATGAGATAGACATGGCTGGAACGGCAGGTTAAACCGGTTCTGTGAAACAGGACTGAAACGAGGAGTGAACTCGGTTCAGAAATGTACTTTGTCCAATAAGATAGTCTTGTAAATGAGTCTTGACTAATAAGAAATGATTCTCTATGATTATGTGTGTATGCCACAAATTTTCATGTTTTAAGTTATGATTATTGGGATTACATTTCACTACTATGATTTATCCCATGTTATGAAATTATGATTTCTTTTGCAGGTTAAGATTTCCAAAAGTTATGTTCTTATGTATATGATGTGATTGATATTTCTTTTTTTTACCCTTACTGAGCATTTGAGCTCACCCTTTTATGTTTTGTTTTCCCTAGGATATAAAGAAATGTTTTAGGTAAAAAAAGGAAGATCTTTATGGGAGATGTTGAAGATATTTCACCATGATTAGAAGATTATATTCCGAGTTTCCAAAGACACTAAACTATTACGGTCCTTGTGTGTGTGTGTTTTTGTTATGTACTAAGTATTCCGCAAATGTAATGTAATGTCCATGTACGTCAAGCTTCGGGTCTCTACAGTTGGTATCAGAGGAAAGGTTTAGTCAACCTTTGGAAACTAGGATGCGAGAACTTTAGTGAGATCCCTAGAGATATTTCTAAGGTATGTCTAGGGATGTCCCTAAGGTTAAGTATAAGTATAGGTTATAGTACTAGAATTATGGTAACCCAAGATGTTAGATATTGAAGTTACTCCCCCTTTATTATATTATTTTCCCTAGCGTGATTTTTGCCTCTCACACTATTCTTTTTGGGTTTTAGACAATGGCTGGAACCCGAAGGAACCGTGTTGATCAATGTAATGGACAATGCAATGATTGTCCTCCTGAACAAACAAATGTTATGGGAGATGGAGTGCAAAATCTTATTGCTATACTTACTCAAGCTATGAATCATTCTGGACTTCCAAATGAGCAGAGAAGGGAATAATATTCTATTGAGTCCTTCATGAGGCAACGTCCACCTTCTTTTAGTGGGTCTTCTTATCCACTTGTTGCTGAACAATGGATCAGTACTACTGAAAAGATATTTTCAGTTCTTCAATGTTCTGAACATGATAAGGTCATCTTAGCAGTGTATCGTTTGGAAGGTGATGCTTATCAATGGTGGAATCTTATCAAGAATACGAGGCCGAGAGATGAAATTGAGTCCATGGAATGGAACGAGTTCAAGAACTTATTTTTCAATAAGTACTTCCCTCGTATTCTTCAAACAAATATGGAGAAGGAGTTTCTTGAACTAAATCAAAAGGATGATGAATCTGTTGGTATATACGAATCGAATTTTACAAGGCTTGCAAGGTATGCATCTGGATTTTTCATCCAACTTGAAAGTAAAGTTGATCGATTATTCAGTGGCTTAAAACCAAATCTTCGAAGGGCATTAGCTATAAGATACTTTAGTAGCTATGAAGAAATTGTGCGTTGTGCTATCAAGGTAGAAATGGAAGTTGGTGTTACTTATCCATATCATCGTTTTGAAAAGAAACGAAAGATGGAGTTCAAGGAGAAATCTCAGAATAATGGTGAAAAGAAGATGAATGTTTCCTTATGCTCAAAGTGTGGAAAGAAGCACGGTGGAGATTGTCTTAAAGGGACTAGAAAATGTTTTAAGTGTGGAAAAGAAGGTCATCGAGCAGCTGAGTGTCGAAGTAATGGAAAAAGGGTTTCTAATGATGTGAATAAAGAAAAGACTACGGAGAATGCATCACCAACACTTCAATGCTTCAAGTGCACGGAAATGGGGCATTATGCTAATAAATGCCCTAATCCAAGGGTTAGTGATGATCGACATGAGCAACCACTTAAGGAAAATGACAAAGGGAAGTCGCATGTGATCACTATTGGCGATGTTGAATATGACAACAATGTGGTGGAATGATTAAGTGTTTATGTAATGGGATTCCAAAATAATGTTGTATCGTGGAATATTGGAATATTTATGTATTGGTCTATTGTGGTTTTAAATGGTACCGGTAACCATGGAATGTGATTGAGATATTTTTGGAAAAAAATATGATATGCGCATAATGAAGGGAAAACGAGAAAATGAAATGTTTGACCGTATTCATGAGATCATGATTGATATAAGGAGAAGGTTATATCATGGTTTGAGTATATAGAATTTTTGGATTTTGGTATGTGGAAAGAGTTAACTTTTGACTGCATTCATGTTTTCACTAAGGTTCAATGGGTATTCATTCTTCAAGAGAATACATGATTAAGGTATTCACATGTTTGTAATTTGACCAACAAGATATATCTTATGATATATGGGGGATAAATGATGGCATTCACGTGATTGTTATGTGACATTTCAATTAATCATTTTCTTTATACTATGAGCTTGGACAGAAGTATTTTAGATAAGCCTAAAGATTGGAATGGATTATGTTGGACATAAGTTAGGATAGAACTTTTTTCGATATTATTGATGGGATGTTATAGTAATATACCTTTAGAAAAATGACAACCTGCAGGACGAGCGACAGCCCATCGCGTCGTACAAGGTTGTGGGAATCGAACCCACAACCGAAGTGCGACTGGCCTTTATCGCCTACCACTGGCCTACAGAAAGTCCCTGGTTAGTAGAAACTAGTTTTATTTTATTACGCGGTATGATATATGAAGTATAAGTTCATTTTTGGAATCGTATACGATTAACCTCACTATAGATGGACTTATGTATATTTGATAACTTTTGCTAACCTTTTGTTTGAAACAGATGGAATGACCCATCATTCTATCACATGATCTATTAACACTTCATGAATAACAAATTCAACTTCATTTCTTTAAGAGATGAAGTGGAAATTGTCCAAAGCACGAACAATAGTGAGATTGTACCAAAATAAAGTAAGTATTTATTCTAATTCAAAATCTTCAACTTTAGGGAAATGATCTTGAAAACCAAAAAATGTTGTCCTAGTGCCCTTATATCCGATGAATCAGATGGTACCCTAGATCATCACAAATTTATGGCTTTGTGATTGCTGGCTTTTCCATAGCCATGTTCTCTACCACTCTCCATCAGAACATGATGATTAGATTTCTCTTCCATATCCATATTTTCACCTATGTGGAAACCTACTGATTAGTTTATTTGGGTAACCGTTATGTTTCATACTTTTGTTTTTAAATATTGGTTTTGGTATTCCTTTTAACGATGTGAGTTTCTATTAAATAAACTTTCGAGTAGTAAACCATTTATAACCCCGACGAATTTCGAGGGCAAAATTCATTTTAAGGGGGGTAGAATGTAACACCCCGGGATTTTATGAAAAATATTCTTTTTAATTTCAGTAATGTCTTGTGTTGTACGCTACACCAAAAGAAGCTTGCACAACACGCATCCTTGAATTGCCTTGCATTACACGCAATCACGACCTTCCTCGATAGCATGTGTAGTACACAATACCGAGTTTCACTAAACAACGATATGCTATTAAAATATGATTAAAACTAGCCGTTATGAATAGTAATAACCACTTTTTTAAATTTTGTAAATTTTATTTTCAAAATGAACTTCATTTTTGGATTCAGAATATCTAAATTAGCTTAGGGTGAAATTTTGGTACTTTTCGGATAACTTTGATTTTCTGATGAATAGTGAAAATTGCTAAATTTTAATTAAAAACAACCTTTTTAATCGAAATAATTAATAGTGATAAATTATTAATTTTAGTGGTTTTAAATTATATTTAGAATATATTTTTAAAATGTTGTTCATTGGATGTAATTTCACATTTAAAACCAGACATAAACAAATGTCAATCTTTTGATAGTTATTATATCTTAAGAACACGCTATTTGTTTTGACGACGAGAATTAATTTTTAAATTAATTAATGCAACTGATATGTTTTGAATTTGGTAAAATAGAAATCATTTTTGAGTTCATAATATCAAATATATCTTAGGCCTAATTTTTGGTATTTTTCTGGAAACTTTCATTTTTTGATGAATAGTGAAACCACTAAGTGGTAGTTAAAAAAAATTGAATTTTTCATAAAACTTAATTTTACCGCTTTTGTGAGTGGAATTTCAAAAATCCGAGAGACACGGTTGATGTCAGTAAGTAAAATGTGGTTCAATGAGATGAAAATAATTTTTGGTGAATAGAAACTTTTTACTTTTTTTTACCACGGTTAAAAGTAAATAGGGTAATTAAGGGTAAAAATGTTATTATTATTACCCTAAAACATGTCCTAATTCTATTGGATAAGTTTAATTCGACCAAAAAACAACCTTAGGAATAAAATATGACCATTTGGGCCCACTTGTATTAGATTAGGACATTTATTATTAATTTATTTAAAGAAGGGTTAAAATAGTTAAAATCAAAGTTTAATAAGTATATCATTTTTAATATAGGGTTATACATAAGATAAATTCGACTATAAATATTCATTAGAAATCTAAAAAGATTTAATACATAATGTTAGTTTATTTGTAATTTTTAGACATTAAATAATTTAATTTATTTATGACACAATGATGATGCAGTAATTATCTTATTAATGAAATATTGACATAATTGATGTTATAAATACCCAAATAAATGTAATTTGAGACTTTTTATGAATCCCACTAATTTTATAGGTTAATATTACATGTTAGTACTGATTAAATTAACTTTTTTCAAACTAATAATTCTGTTATGATTTTTACAAAAATCAATTACTAAATAGTGTCAAAATTGACATAAAATAGTTTTTAAAACAAATATTATATTATTAATTGTTATTTTATTTCTAAAAATCTAAGGTTCGGCCAAATGACTCAGATAAGGTTATATATATTAATAATAAACAACTTGGGGTTCGTTTGGCTTCTTATAGTATGTTTATTAACCTTATAGTGTAAGAACACAAAAAGACACGGTAAAAGTAAAATTATCTAACTTAATGTTAAATCTAAATGATAAGGTTAAAATAGGAACCTAAACATGTCTAAATTCTATTGGATGAGAGGATTTAGACCCATCCCAACCTTAGCTTTGAAATAAATCAATTTGGATCTATTTAAAACCGAATTTGGCTTTATAATAAAATAATATTTTTAGTTATTCCAAAGGTGTCCCTCTCCTCCCTTATAAAAGGGCACCTCCTCCCTCTCTTCCTCACACCACTTTGAGCCTTCAAGCTCGGCCAACCCCTACCAAATTATCTTCTCCACTTCCCTAGAAACATCCTAGAGGTTCTGTTCTTCCTTAAAGACCAATTTTAGTGCCCTAAAAGGAGATCTCAAAGAGGCGCTTCAAAGAAGAGGAGGTTCAGACACTTACGAAGCAAATCGGATCTAAGGTAAGGGAAAATATCACAATCTCATTTTTATCCGAGATTATTTATACTTTGGTATTTACTGGGGTGTATTTTATCATCCACATCCATGTTTCCTCAATATGTAATATTTATATCCTTCTACAGTAGTTTATATCCAATTTTACCCTTCGGTGAGTTTTTAGTAAAAGATATGAAAGGAATCTTTTGTCGTTTTTCGTACGAGGTACTTTGTGACTTTTCCGACAAAAGTACGAGAAGAATGTTTTTTTTAACTTATACAGCATTAATGGATTTTTAAAATATTATTTCCAAGAAGCTTCCTTTACAAGTTTTCAAGTTTATTTTTAATCAACTTCTTTTAGTCTAAAATTGTATGACATGTTAAGAAAGGAAAACTGTTTTTGAAGTAGAAAGGATATTTTCCTCAAGAATGGAGTTCAAGTGTTTTATCAAAATTATTTTCCATCTAAGATAATAAAGGGTTCTGTTTTCATCCCTATTATTACATTGATTTGATTATGTTGTGATGGAATTATTTTTATGAATTCCTTTATATTATATGAATTGTTTTATGATGTCACGATGTTTAAGATTCCCATTTTTATTACATGGGTTATGCTATGATGTATGGTTTATGATTTTGTGGCACACATAAGAATGGTATCATTATGAGATGTGTGGGACCTATATCTCCCTCCAATGCATTGGGTAAAGATTTTATATCTCATGAGATAGACATGGCTGGAACGGAAGGTTAAACCGGTTCAGTGAAACAGGACTGAAACGAGGAGTGAACTCGGTTCAGAAATGGACTTTGTCCACTAAGATAGTCTTGGAAATGAGTCTTGACTAATAAGAAATGATTATATATGATTATGTGTGTATGCCAAAAAGTTTCATGTTTTAAGTTATGATTATTGGGATTACATTTCACTACTATGATTTATCCCATGTTATGAAATTATGATTTCTTTTGCAGGTTAAGATTTCCAAAAGTTATGTTCTTATGTATATGATGTGATTGATATTTCTTTTGTTTACCCTTACTGAGCATTTGAGCTCACCCTTTTATGTTTTCTTTTCCCCAGGATATAACGAAAGATTTTAGGTAAAAAAAGGAAGATCTTTATGGGAGATATTGAAGATCTTTCACCATGATTAGAAGATTATATTCTGAGTTTCCAAAGACACTAAACTATTACGGTCCTTGTGTGTGTGTGTGTTTGTTATGTACTAAGTATTCTGCAAAAGTAATGTAATGTCCATGTACGTCAAGCTTCGGGTCTCTACAGTTGGTATCAGAGGAAAGGTTTAGTCAACCTTTGGAAACTAGGATGCGAGAACTTTAGTGAGATCCCTAGAGATATTTCTAAGGTATGTCTAGGGATGTACCTATGGTTAAGTATAAGTATAGGTTATTGTACTAGAATTACGGTAACCCAAGATGTTAGATATTGAAGTTACTCCCCCTTTATTATATTATTTTCCCTAGCGTGATTTTTGCCTCTCACACTATTCTTTTTGGATTTTAGACGATGGCTGGAACCCGAAGGAACCGTGTTGATCAATGTAATGGACAATGCAATGAGTGTCCTCCTGAACAAACAAATTTTATGGGAGATGGAGTGCAAAATCTTATTGCTATACTTACACAAGCTATGAATCATTCTGGACTTCCAAATGAGCAGAGAAGGGAACAATATTCTATTGAGTCCTTCATGAGGCAACGTCCACCTTATTTCAGTGGGTCTTCTGATCCACTTGTTACTGAACAATGGATCAGTACTAGTGAAAAGATATTTTCAGTTCTTCAATGTTCTGAACATGATAAAGTCATCTTAGTAGTGTATCATTTGGAAGGTGATGCTGATCAATGGTAGAATATTATCAAGAATACGAGGCCAAGAGATGAAATTGAGTCCATGGAATGGGATGAGTTCAAGAACTTATTTTTCAATAAGTACTTCCCTTGTATTCTTCGAACAAAGATTGAGAAGAAGTTTCTTGAACTAAAGCAAAAGGATGATGAATCTGTTGGTATATACGAAGAAAATTTTACAAGGCTTGCAAGGTATGCATCTGGATTTATCATCTAACCTGAAAGTAAAGTTGATCGATTATTCAGTGGCTTAAAACCAAATCTTCGAAGGGAATTAGCTATAAGAGACTTCAGTAGCTATGAAGAAATTGTGCGTTGTGCTATCAAGGTAGAAATGGAAGTTGGTGTTACTTATCCATCTCATAGTTTTGACAAGAAACAAAAGATGGAGTTCAAGGAGAAATCTCAAAGTAATGGTGAAAAGAAGATGAATGTTTCCTTATGCTCAAAGTGTGGAAAGAAGCATGGTGAAGATTGTCTTAAAGGTAATAGAAAATGTTTTAAGTGTGGAAAAGAAGGTCATCGAGCAGCTGAGTGTCGAAGTAATGGAAAAAGGGTTTCTAATGATGTGAATAAAGAAAAGACTGCAGAGAACGCACCACCAACACTTCAATGCTTCAAGTGCAAGGAAATGGGGCATTATGCTAATAAATGCCCTAATCCATGGGTTAGTGGTGATCGACATGAGCAACCACTTCAGGCAAAGGACAAAGGGAAGTCACATGCGATCACTATTGGCGATGTTGAATATGACAACAATGTGGTGGAATGATTAATTGTTTATGTAATGAGATTCCAAAATAATGTTGTATCGTGGAATATTGGAATATTTATGTATTGGACTATTGTGGCTTTCAATGGTACCGGTAACCATGGAATGTGATTGAGATATTTTTGGAAAAAAAGATGATATGCGCATAATGAAGGGAAAACGAGAAAATGAAATGTTTGACCGTATTCATGAGCTCATGACTGATATAAGGAGAAGGTTATATCGTGGTTTGAGTATATAGAATTTTTGGATTTTGGTATGTGGAAAGATTTAACTTTTGACTGCATTCAAGTTTTCACTAAGGTTCAATGGGTATTCATTATTCAAGAGAATACATGATTAAGGTATTCACATGTTTGTAATTTGACCAACAAGATATATCTTATGATATAT
The DNA here is from genome assembly GCA_963277665.1 of Viscum album. Taxonomy (NCBI): domain Eukaryota; kingdom Viridiplantae; phylum Streptophyta; class Magnoliopsida; order Santalales; family Viscaceae; genus Viscum; species Viscum album. The sequence goes on from OY728167.1 coordinate 246,638,159, forward strand.
GGGGGATAAATGATGGAATTCATGTGATTGTTATGTGACATTTCAAGTAATAATTTTCTTTATACTATGAGCTTGGACCGAAGTATTTTAGATAAGCCTAAAGATTGGAATGGATTATGTTGGACATAAGTTAGGATAAAACTTTTTTCAATATTATTGATGGGATGTTATAGTAATATAGCTTTAGAAAAAAGGACAACCTGCAGGACGGGCGACATCCCATCGCGTCGGAAAAGGCTGTGGGAATCGAACCCACAACCGAAGTGCGACTAGCCTTTATCGCCTACCACTGGCCTACAGGAAGTCCCTGGTTAGTAGAAACTAGTTTTATTTTATTACACGGTATGATATATGAAGTGTAAGTTCATTTTTGGAATCGTATACGATTAACATCACCATAGATGGACTTATGTATATTTGATAACTTTTGCTAACCTTTTGTTTGAAACAGATGGAATGACCCATCATTCTATCACATGATCTATTAACACTTCATGAATAACAAATTCAACTTCATTTCTTTAAGAGATGAAGTGGAAATTGTTCAAAGCATGAACAATAGTGAGATTGTACCAAAATAAAGTAAGTATTTATTCTAATTCAAAATCTTCAACTTTAGGGAAATGATCTTGAAAACCAAAAAATGTTGTCCTAGTGCCATTATATCCGATGAATCAGATGGTACCCTAGATCATCACAAATTTATGGCTTTGTGATTGCTGGATTTTCCATAGCCATGTTCTCTACCACTCTCCATCAGAACATGATGATTAGATTTCTCTTCCATATCAATATTTTCACCTACGTGGAAACCCAGTGATTAGTTTATTTGGGTAACCGTTACGTTTCATACTTTTGTTTTTAAACATTGGTTTTGGTATTCCTTTTTACGATGTGGGTTTCTATTAAAGAAACTTTCGAGTAGTAAACCATTTATAACCCCGATGAATTTCGAGGGCGAAATTCATTTTAAGGGGGGTAGAATGTAACACCCTGAGATTTTATGAAAAATATTCTTTTTAATTTCATTAATGTCTTGTGTTGTACGCTACTCCAAAAGAAGCTTGCACAACACGCATCCTTGACTTGCCTTTCATTACACGCAATCGCGACCTTCCTCGATAGTGTGTGTAGTACGCAATACCGAGTTTCACTAAACATCGATATACTATTAAAATATTATTAAAACTAGCCGTTATGAATAGTAATAACCACTTTTTGAAATTTTTTAAATTTTATTTTCAAAATGGAATTCATTTTTGGATTCGGAATATCGAAATTAGCTTAGGGTGAAATTTTGGTACTTTTCGGATAACTTTCATTTTCTGATGAATAGTGAAAATTACTAAATTTTAATTAAAAACAACATTTTTAATCAAAATAATTAATAGTGATAAATTATTAATTTGAGTGGTTTTAAAGTATATTTAGAATATATTTTTACAATGTTGGTCATTGGATGTAATTTCACATTTAAAACCAGACATAAACAAGTGTCAATCTTTTGATAGTTATTATCTCTTAAGAACACGCTATTTGTTTTGACGACGGGAATTAATTTTTAAATTAATTAATGAAAATGATATGTTTTGAATTTGGTAAAATAGACATCATTTCTGAGTTCATAATATCAAATATATCTTAGGCCTAATTTTTGGTATTTGTCTGGAAACTTTCATTTTTTTTATGAATAGTGAAACCACTAAGTGGTAGTTAAAAAAATGAATTTTTCACAAAACTTAATTTTACCGCTTTTTTGAGTGGAATATCAAAAATCCGAGAGCCACAGTTGATGTCAGTATGTAAAATGTGGTTCAATGAGATGAAAATAATTTTTGGTGAACAATGACTTTTTACTTTTTTTTACCACGATTAAAAGTAAATAGAGTAATTAAGGGTAAAAATGTTATTATTATTACCCTAACACGTGTCCTAATTCTATTGGATAAGTTTAATTCGACCAAAAACAACCTTAGGAATAAAATATGACCATTTAGGTCCACTTGTATTAGATTAGGACATTTATTATTAATTTATTTAAAGAAGGGTTAAAATAGTTAAAATCAAAGTTTAATAAGTATATCATTTTTAATATAGGGTTATACATAAGATAAATTCGACTATAAATATTCATTAGAAAGATAAAAAGATTTCCTACATAATGGTATTTTATTTGTAATTTTTAGACACTAAATAATTTAATTTATTTATGACACAAAGATGATGCAGTAATTATCGTATTAATGAAATATTGACATAATTGATGTTATAAATACACAAATAAATGTAATTTGAGACTTTTTATGAATCCCACTAATTTTCTGGGTTAATATGACATGTTAGTATTGATTTAATTAACTTATTTAGAACTAATCATTCTTTTATGATTTTCACAAAAATCAATTACTAAATAGTTTCAAAATTGACATAAAATAGTTTTTTAAAAAAATATTATATTATTAATTGTTATTTTATTCCTAAAAATCTAAGGATCGGCCAAATGACTTATATAATGTTATATATATTAATAATAAACAACCTGGGGTTCGTTTGGCTTCTTATAGTAAGTTTATTAACCTTATAGTGTAAGAACACAAAAAGACACGGTAAAAGTAAAATTATCTAACTTAATGTTAAATCTAAATGATAAGGTTAAAATATGAACCTAAACTTGTCTAAATTCTATTGGATGAGAGGATTTCGACCCATCCCCACCTTAGCATCTAAATAAATCAATTTGGATCTATTTAAAACCGAATTTGGCTTTATTATAAAATAATATTTTTAGTTATTCCAAAGGTGCCCCTCTCCTCCCTTATAAAAGGGCACCTCCTCCCTCTCTTCCTCACACCACTTTGAGCCTTCAAGCTCAGCCAACCCCTGCCAAATTCTCTTCTCCACTTCCCTAGAAACATCCTAGAGGTTCTGGTCTTCCTCAAAGACCAATTTTAGTGCCCTAAAAGAAGATATCAAAGAGGCGCTTCAAAAAAGAGGAGGTTCAGACACTTACGAAGCAAATCGGATCTAAGGTAAGGGAAAATATCACAATCTCATTTTATCCGAGATTGTTTATACTTTGGTATTTATTGGGGTTTATTTTATCATCCACATCCATGTTTCCTCAATATGTAATATTTATATCCTTCTACAGTAGTTTTTATCCAATTTTACCCTTCGGTGAGTTTTTAGTAAAAGATATGAAATGAATCTTTTGTCGTTTTTCGTACGAGGTACTTTTTGACTTTTACGACAAAAGTACGAGAAGAATGTTTTTTTAACTTATACGGCATGAATGGATTTTTAAAACATTATTTCCAAGAAGCTTCCTTTACAAGTTTTCAAGTTTATTTTTAATCAACTTCTTTTAGTCTAAAATTGTATGACATGTTAAGAAAGGAAAAATGTTTTTGAAGTAGAAAGGATATTTTCCTCAAGAATGGAGTTCAAGTGTTTTATCAAAATTATTTTTCATCTAAGATAATAAAGGGTTCTATTTTCATCCCTATTATTACATTGATTTGATTATGTTGTGATGGAATTATTTTTATGAATTCCTTTATATTATATGAATTGTTTTATGATGTCACGATGTTTAAGATTCCCATTTTTATTACATGGGTTATGCTATGATGTATGGTTTATGATTTTGTGGCACACATAAGAATGGTATAATTATGAGATGGGTGGGACCTATATCTCCCTCCAATGCATTGGGTAAAGATTTTATATCTCATGAGATAGACATGGATGGAACGGCAGGTTAAACCGGTTCAGTGAAACAGGACTGAAACGAGGAGTGAACTCGGTTCAGAAATGGACTTTGTCCACTAAGATAGTCTTGACAATGAGTCTTGAATAATAAGAAATGATTCTCTATGATTATGTGTGTATGCCACAAAGTTTCATGTTTTAAGTTATGATTATTGGGATCACATTTCACTACTATGATTTATCCCATGTTATGAAATTATGATTTCTTTTGCAGGTTAAGATTTCCAAAAGTTATGTTCTTATGTATATGATGTGATTGATATTTCTTTTATTTACCCTTACTGAGCATTTGAGCTCACCCTTTTATGTTTTCTTTTCCCCAGGATATAAAGAAAGGGTTTTGGTAAAAAATGGAAGATCTTTATGGGAGATGTTGAAGATCTTTCACCATGATTAGAATATTATATTCCGAGTTTCCAAAGACACTAAACTATTACGGTCCTTGTGTGTGTGTGTTTTTGTTATGTACTAAGTATTCCGCAAAAGTAATGTAATTTCCATGTACGTCAAGCTTCGGGTCTCTACATTATCAATGTAGGAGGGTTCAATTTCTAGGGTGCTCCTTTATTCCCTAAAACTTTATGCACGAGTTATAGGGATGTGTAGGGCACATTAGTCATATTGATATATGATTGTACTAGAAAATCTGGTCATATGTTTCATGATTATTTTCTCAATCACATAATGTTTCGAAAATCGATGTAAAGGGAATATGTTTTTCGGCTTACGGTTCATGTTTTCAATTTTAGGATTTAAAGATTAGGGTTTCACATTTTACCTTTTGGAACTAGGCTTTTGGATTTCTTTTAACGTTTTATGATATAGGTTAATGATTTGAGAAAATATTTTCAGGATTATGGTTTAGATTGTTAGGATTACGGTATAAAAAAGATTTTTATGGGTTTGCTGTTATGATTTCCAGTTTTGGGGGTTAGAAAAAAGAGGTAAAACAAAGAGATTACAACATAAAATTTACAATATGAGAATCTCCCAATAACAACAATACATCATTGTGGCTTAAGAGTGTGAACTCGACCCAACAATGTTAGAGCATCGTTTCCGATTATGACCATCTTGATGACATACGGTGAATCTCAAACTCTGTCTTTGTTCTTGAGGTCATTCCATCTTATTTCGCATCCTGCTGGCCTTCGGTCACCCACAAGGACGCAACCGATTCATTTCAGGTACCACTATCGGAAGACCTTTGGGCATTGGAAAATAACGAAACTCACCAATAGGTGTCCATAGTGCAGCGTAACAGTTAGCAACGGTGTTCATCCGGTACACTGGATCAACATATGCTTCCCATGATATGTTAACAGAGGCACATGCTGCGATGGCGTGTGAGCATGGAAACCATAAGGCCGGAATGCTTCCACATTGGCATTGCCTCGTTTCTAGTAACACCACCATTTTTCACCAATGCTATTTGTGGTGGGGTTCGACTTCTCTTGAACTTTAAATTGAGAGTCTTCTCATCGAAATAGCTAGACTTGATAACCATAAGCTTCTTCAATATTCTTTTCAATCTCTCATTGAAAATGTCTTTCGTACGTTAGCCCCTGCTTTATTCTATCCGATGCTAGTTTTTCTCTATCAACAATGTACTTCACTCAACGATATAATGTCTCCTAAACTAGGGCAGTTATAGGTAGCTTGCGAATCCATTTGAAGACACCATTGAGGCACTCTACAATTTTGGTCGTCATGTGTCCGTACCTCTTCCCCCCATCATATGTCAATGTCCATTTTTCTTTTGTAATTCGCATCATATAATCGTAAACTTCTTCATTAAACTTATGGATTTGTTCGAAACATTCTTCAAACTGTCTTTGATCGGACTCATATGCTACACATAATAAATGATATTTCACATATTTTGAATTTATCTTTACGTTGATATACAAAAAAAATAACAAATACAATGCATACCAAGTCTGGTGATTGCCTTCTTCATCGGTTCGTTGTGGAATTTTTTATGCAAGTTTCTAGCATTGTGTCTAATGCAGAACTAATGATGTGAATTTGGGTAACACCATGTATCATGATCCACATTGATTTCCTCATTAATTGCTCAGTGCCGATCAGATATCAAACAAACACCCCGAATGTTGGGGAAATGGGTGTTGATACATGCCAAAAACCAACTCCATGATTCATAGTTTTCTTTCTCTACAATGGAAAAGACAAGCAGAAGAGGTGAACAGTTTCCATCTTGGGTTGCCGCAATCAACAATACACCCTTGTATTTTCTGTACAGAAATGTTCCATCAATCTGAATAAACTATTTGCAGAAACGAAAGGCGGAGATACAGGGAAGGAATGTCCAGAACAACCGATGAAATTGAACACGAGATGGATCAAGTAGGTTATCGTGAGACACATGTTTGTTTTTATTCAGATGGAAGACAACTTGGTTATGATGCCTCAGTATGGCTAGCAATTGCAGCAACACCCGATATGATTCATCCCAATCACCATAGACCTTCACAATTTCCTTTTGTTTCGCCTTCCATGCCTTATTATAGGATATCTTATAACCGAATGTCTGTTGTATCCTCTCTTGCACAAGGGATATCAGAACATCTTGACATGTTCTAATCATCTCAAAAACAATAGATGACACAAATTCTGCATCCAATGAATTATGATCTTGTGTCAGGCTTGGCTGAACGCAAGTATGAGCTGCCTCAATCCTCGAGATTCTCCAACCTCCAAATGTAATGTCCGGAATCGCCCTCAATCGAAATCTACAATAATCCCCATACTTCTCACATTGTATGCCATATTTTCTATGATCTGATTCGTAAACTAAATAGCTACAGTGCCTCTCAATGTGAAATCTCTTTAGCATATTTTTTAATGCATCTTTACTTGTAAAATTCCTTCCAACATATAATGTTTTGTCCATCTCACTAAACCTATCTTGTATAACTCCGGGAAACTCAGTTACTGGTTTCAGAACATTATCTTCAAATTCAGGCACACGTGTCATTGCTTCTGACCAAGATGCAAAGAGCTGTGGGTGATTTATTGTAGGTCGAGCATGCTGTACAACTAATAAATTTCTCAAAACTTTTGTTGTTCCTTCCCTATCAGCACTACTATCACCATCTGTTTCGTGATTAAGAAACTCTTCATCAGATGTTGGGTTAACATGTATATCCGGGAGATCATGTAGGTTGTCCTCTGCATCATTTGGAATAGTCTGAACTTCATGGGGCGAACTATCTTCAACGACTCTTGTAAGTCTACATCTTTGTACAATTGGATGTTGTACAGTAGAAACATCAAAATATAACTCCATCATGGTACCATCCGACCATTGAGAAAACAAATTAATTGTTTGGATCCATTGTGCATCATCAACCAATGGACAAGCTAGATGCCACAATGTTGACAGGAACTGAAAATGTCTATAACTCATTGACTTGATCTTCTGATCGGGTCCTAGATTTAATGATCCATGAATTCTGTCTTGAAGGTCACTTAGGGTTACACAATCAGTTGTATTAATCACTGTTATTGGTTGTGTACTGTAAGAAGCACCTTTTTCAGTTTGAATAACCTCCCCATAGCAATACACACAGACAAACATTCCGCTCTACGTAAATAAAGTTTTCTGATCTAGATTTTGATAATGTAATGACATTCAGAATAATGGTTACCAATATAAGTTGGATTTTATACTTTGAAGTTGTAATTAAACAGCTTATTAAAAATAAGTTGGATTTTACCACACGTTCAAATAATAACTATTACTTCTAAACTATACAATCTTTATTATACTTAAATTTTAAGAGATCTTATATCCTAAACTAAGATATTTCTTAGTACACATTCTAATTAGTGAGTTAAAATATAAATAACATCGATTTAAAAAATAAATAAGAGAATGTTTTCAGCTTCTAGCTTTTCTTGCAGTGAATTGGATATCAAAATTTCAAAAAACCCATGATTTCTGAAATTTTTATATTCAATTCACTACAAGAAAAGCAAGAAGCTCGAAACATTCTCTTATTTATATTTTAACTCCATGTTATTTATATTTTAACATTCTGTTATTCATATTTAAACTTCATGTTATTCATATTTTAACTTCATGTTATTTATTTTTTAACTTCATGTTATTTATTTTTTAACTTCATGTTATTTATTTTTTAACTTCATGTTATTTATATATGTTATTTATATTTTAACTCTATTTTATTTATATAAGTTATTTATATTTTAAATCTATGTTATTTATATATGTTATTTCTATTTTAACTCTATGTTATTTATATATGTTATTTATATTTTAACTCTATGTTATTTATATATGTTATTTATGTTTTAACTCTATGTTATTTATACATGTTATTTATATATGTTATTTATATTTTAACACTATGTTATTTATATTTTAACTCTATGTTATTTATATTTTCACGTGCTGTTATTTATATTTTCACATGCTGTTATTTATATTTTCACATGCTGTTATTTATATTTTATCTTCATGTTATTTATATTTTAACTCCATGTTATTTATATTTTGACTCCATGTTATTTATATCTTGACTCCATGTTATTTATATTTTGACTCCATGTTATTTATATTTTTACTTCATGTTATTTATACTTTAACTCCATCTTATTTATATTTTAAATTCATCTTATTTATTTTTAACTCTATTTATTAATTAATTTTTAATTAATCATTCCTAATAATAAATATCAACATCATTACTAAATTATCAATTTATCATTTCTTTTCTTAGATATTTTTGTAGTTTATAAAGAAACATGCATATCTTAAGCATATCCTCCGGGAGTGTCAAACCAGAATACAACAATGCCCGTTGTCGTGCACCAGTTCCCGTTCGAGTCTAACTCAAATCGGTGTTTTCGGGTTTTACCCTTAGATATATCTGTGCCAGAGCCACATTCACTTCTTTGTATCCAGACAAGGATTTGATTCCTTAGATAACATACTCTTTAGGCTACCAAAATTTTATTAAAAGAATCCTAAATTAATTTATACTAATGACAATTATAATTCCTAAATATGTATAAACAATCTAATAAACAAAAAAAATTCAAACTAACTAAACTATTAAAGATTTAAAATATTTAACTCTAAACAATTCAATTAAATAAAAAACATTAAAATTATAAAAATATTTAACTAAAAACAATTCTACAAAATAAAAAACATTAAATTAAAAAACATACCTCTAAATGCTTTCCAAAAATTTGAAACCACATAACGCCGCCACAAAAGAGAGAATTTGAGAGAGGATGAAGCTTGGAATTGAGGAGAAGGAGAGGGGGCGCTGCCCTTTTATAGCACGCGGAGGCAAAGGCGGCACCGCGGGTGCCGCCTTTCGCAATGACGTCAGGCGAAAGGTGGTACCCGCGGTGCCGTCTTTCGGATGACGTGATACAAAAAGGCGGCACCCATGGTGCCGCCTTTTCCACGTCACCGATCCGCGCCGGTAGTGCAAAGGGGGCAGCCACGATGCCGCATTTCACACGTAATCCGCTACACCTCACCGATGCAGATCCATCACTAATCCGCTCCGCTCTCCTCTCCTGCTTCTTCTCGTCACTCACCGCTCCTTTGTTGTTGCACATTAAAACTGTAGAATTGTTTCCCTCAGCCGAGCACAGTTTTCTTCTTCTCACTATTCTGCCTCAAACTGGTTCCACTAGTTACACTGTAACAACTGCAGGCACCACGATCCACATCTCAAAACAGATTTAAATCAATGATCTACAATTTACTTCAAAATCAAATCAAATTGGGAGAAGATTATGCGTTGCTGGATTAAACCTTGTCCCTCATCCACATCATATCCATCACCAACCTGAGCAGCTGCTGAAGTTATCACCACCATAGGTTGAACCCCGAAACCCATCGTCGCCACTTTGATGTTGACCTGGAAGCCGCCTTGAAGCACCACTTGGATACTGGGCCGCTGGAGTTGAGAGATGCCAATCATGGAGCTGCAAATTTCACTGCACCAGAATCAAAGAACGGGGGATGCCCGACCTACTGCTGCGGAGATCAGGGAGTCCCGTTGCGCCATGGGAAGCCATTGCGAAGAGTTTCTGCTGTTCACTGCTGATGATCTTCACTCTGAGGAGGAAGCCTAGACGAGTCACGCCGTTGTGGAAGTAGAGGAAGAGCTTGCCGGCTCAGTGCGAGGAGGCTTCCTCTCGAAGCCAGTAGAACCATAACCCAAAACCCCCTTTTGTTGTGTGCCACGAGGTTTGTGGAAGAAGACTGAAAAAGAAAAAAAGAAAAATAAAACAACATAAAATAAATAATTAAAATAATAATAATAAAAACATAGAACTTTATTAATAAATAACTAAAAATAACTAATAGATAATTAATAACAATATTAAAATTAGTCAAATAAAATATATGAAAACTAAATTATTAATGCTAAAATTATTAACAAAAATAATAATACTTTAGTGAATATAGTTCTTTATGAATAAAATAATTATAAAATATAATAACTATAAATAATTTTATAAATCGTAATAAATAATTTTCAAAAAAAAAATAATATATATAAAAACTAACTAAACATTAATAATATAATTTAATCTAATTAATCACCTTCATAAATTAATTATATAAATAATAACATGTAATAACATTAATTAAAATATTTAATTAACATATACAATAAAAACTAATAGTTATTAATTTAAATTTAACAACATCTAATAATTCTTTAATGAAACTTTTATTTGTTTATAAAAGTTAACATTTAGACACTGTTTCATTCATTTATTTTTCTATTCTAACTACATAGGTTCATTCAAGAGAAAAGTATACATCCAGATTCACTTAACTAATTCACTAGGAGTTAGTTACGCAAGAAAAGTTAGTGTGACGTGCCAGTCACGGTAAACCGCACGTGTGTGATGCACATGTGAAGAGCCTTTGAAGTTGGTGGAAAAAGTTCGGTGACAAGAAACTTTTGACAGTGGCTACTTAAGACAGAGTAAGAAGTAGATGAAAGAGGGGGTGATTCATTTTATAAAAAAACATTCACACATCAGAAGGTGCCAATGTTGAGGAGAGGAGACCGGAGGGCGACTTTGGAACCACTTCATGGAGCTGGATGAAGCAAGGAGCAGTAATAGTTCATGCTAGCAGAGGGAGTTTATTTCCTCGTTTTTCTATTAATTATTATCTTTTGTAATTGAATGATCTTGGTATACATATTAAAGAGGATGTTAGGCTAAATACATTTTAGTTCAGGGATAGAATGGTGTTCCACTGGTTATCTTTTAATTCTCATTTCACTTAATCATTTGATTGTATTCAGTATTGATCGGCGAGATCGATATTGAGTTCATCCAATTACTTGAACCACTAGAACATAATCTCCAAATTTCACAGTCAGTTCACGAGATTGATTGAGGAAACACTTTTCAAAAATTAATAGATTCAAAAACTTTAAGACTTATGGTGAGTTTGTCTTGTGGTTATTTTTCAAATAGTTCACAGTTGATTAATTTTGGAGTAGCGAACTCTTAAATTGGTTGGCTTGTGTGATTTAACTCTTGGCGAGGGATGTGAGTCATACTATTTAAAGTGGTACTATGCAATAACATTTAAGTGAATTGGAATACCTTTAAAACTAGTATAATGGAGATTTATTGTAACATCCCAAGTAAGTAATGAGTAATAGATATTTTTATCTATGTCTATTAATGAATTAGATAGTGTTTTAGAGGCTTAAAATGAAAATAAATACAATCTTATGCATGGAATACCCTAATATTCTTAAAAGATTGTTTTACTGTCTTTTGATGGCAAACCATTTTTAAATCTATCTTTTGACAATTTTATAAGCTATGTTTGTCAAAATAAACTTATTATTTATGATTGGGACATCAAAATTTACTTTGTGTGAATTTTTGGTATTTTTTCGATAAAGTTCATTTTTTAATGAATAGTGAAAAATGTTGTATTTTAATTCAAAACCTCTTTTTAATCTAATTTATTTATATGATTAGATTATCTTTTTAATTGGTTTTGAAGTGAAATTAGAATATATTTTTACCATTTTATCCAATGGTGGTCATTGGAATCAATTTCACTTTGAAATTGGACTTAAACTAGTGTCAATCTTTTGATACTTATTGTTTCATAAAAACACGCTATTTGTCATGACAGCGGGAATTAATTATTAAATTAATTAATGCATCTTATATGTTTTGAATTTTGTAAAATAGACAACATTTTTGAATTCATAATATCAAATATAGCTTAGGGTGAAGTTTTGGTATTTTTCTGAAAAACTTCAATTTTTGATGAATAGTGAAACCACTAAGTGGTAGTTAAAAAAACTGATTTTTTGTTTAAATGATACTTTGCCACTTCTGTGATTTGATTTTCAAAAATCCGACATACATGGTTGTCATTAAGAAGTAAAATGTGGTTCAATGAGATTAAAATAATTTTTTGGTGAATAGTAACTTTTAAGTTCTTAATCGCGATTAGTGGTAATTAGTGTAGTTTAAGGTAAAAATAATGTTTTAATAATATGAGATGACCTAGACACATGTCCTACCCTTATTGGATGTGTCATGACCGACCAAGACAAGCCATGGGTCAACTTGGGGACCCCATGGAGCCACTTTGGTTGGGAAATGACATAAATAACTTCTTATTAAATGTTAAAGTAAAAATGCCACACACATGAGGTGTTTTACTAAAACAATTTTTACATGGAGTTATACAAGTCAGATTTTTGACTATAAATATTCATTAGAAAGATAAAAAGATTTCCTACATCATAGTAGTTTTTTTATAATTTTTAGACATTACATAAATTAAATTATTTATGACATCATGATGATGCAGCGATGACCTCATTATTTAACGATTTAAATAAAATGGAAAGATAATGTAAAATCTAAAACCTACACATGGACAAAACCAATTGGATGAGTGGATTTCGAACCCTTATCACCTTATCCTAGAATTATATCAATGTGGGACCTTTTGAATCCGAAACTCATTTTAAAATAAAGTAACTTATCTTTACTTTCCAAGAGTGCCCCTCCTCTCCTCTTAAAAAAGCCCCCACCTCTACCTCCTTACCCACACTCCCAAGGCCTTTGGCTCGGCCAAACCCTTCCCATTTTGTCTCTACACTTCCCTCTATTCCTCCTTGAAGCCTCACTTTGGGCAGAAATCTTCCAAAGGAAGCCTTTGAGCTCAAACCAAAGGGAGTTACCCGATTTTAAGGTAATGTCTTCTTTTGAGTCCTTTTGTTTTATTTTGCTTCTCCAACCCCCTAAACTCTTTTTATTATTTTATTTTGTAACAACTCCAGTATCCTCAATATACTAGGATGTTGTTATAATATGTATTCGAGCTACACTTACACACACCTACATCTGATGGTTAACGAACATACTGTTTCCGTGGATGGTGAATTTATGCCTCCCGAAACGATGATTGATCAAAATTCTTTTAACACCTTCAAAGGTGGACATTAAGATGTCACTATATTTATATATGATATATAATATGTTTATGTTTTTCTTAAGCTTCTGAATTTTTCATTTTGGGCATACCTTTATGGTTTCCATTATGGGTAAACGCGATATCTTCATTTAAGGAAGTGCGGACTACCGCCCCCTCAAAGTGATTTGATTCGTTAAATACCATATGTGGGACGTATAAAGGATGGAACTATGATATTATATATGATATTATACTGTAATTATAATATACCTTTATATCATTATGATTCCATTCTATAAAATATGAAATAGAAATGAAAGTAGCGTTCATGCGTACGTACGGCTTACCGTCTCCATGAACGGTGCATTTCATTTCTTACCTCTAAATGATGATGTAATATTATAAATGAATGGATATACTGGATATATATGATGTATACATAATGATTATAATTCTGGATATAATGGATACATGAACAACATGTAATTATAAAGGGTTTATTTTTGACTCAAGTACCAATGATCGTTAAAATGACCGTTATTAACTTAAATAATTACATAGTGTTCATGACATGGTAATAAGTGATATAAAAGGAATAATGAACTTGAAAAATGTTCTTAAGCAAGTATAAATTAACTCAAGTTTATTATTCATGACATTAAAGAACGATCGAGTCAAGTCGGACCCGAGGTATGAGACTTCGTCTCAATCTCCTTTCATTGAGGCATATTTTGTTTTATACACAACCTTATTTTATATGGTGTATAAAACCCTTTGACTTTTACATTTATTCAAAAGGAATCTTTTTTATACGAAGCGTTTACTAATCGACAAAAGGGAATGTTTTTGTCGTACGTATGCGGCGACAACAACTTCTCCGCCGCCGTGACCACTATTAGAGTTTCGGCTTCCTCTACAAGCCATACCTTTTTTTAAAAGAAAAATAAATACCACGTTTTACTTTTCTTTTATTTTGGTATTGAAAATGGTTTTCATAATTTTTCTATATCAATGTGTTGTATTGATATCTTGTGATTGAAAGGTGGAAATGTTATGTTTCCTTTATGCATGTTTTATGTGATACGACTATGTTGAGGTTCTTGGGAATTATTATGAAGACGGGTGGTTCCATGATAAACTAAGGGCGGGTGAGCCTGATATAGCTCTCCAATGCACTGGGTAACACGAAGGAGTGAAACGTTAAGGTTTCTCCGAAGAGATTTAGGGAATATACTGTGATGGGTATTCCAAACATAACCAAGAGGGTTACTCCCTACGTAAGGATGTTATGAATGCCTCAAGTTACCTTTATGTCTTATTATTTCTATGATTTATTCATGATTTGATGAGGTATGTTAAAGTGCTTATGTTTTATGGGTAAAGTATGATCTCATTCTTATGTATATATATACCCATGTTTCCTTTCCATATTTTTATATCCCTTGCTGAGCTTTTTATGCTCATCCCAAGTTTTTTGAAATGTTTTTCACAGGTCAAGGGAAAGGTACATGATATGATGATAGTGTCAAGGAAGTGTCAACAAATAATCCATGTTTTTTTTTAAATATGTTTCCATTGATGGGAATGAAGCATACTATCTTTATGTAACCACTTTGTTTATATGTGTAATGTAATGCATGTTTTATGATCTAATTTTCTAAAACTCTAAACTTGAAAAGATCCTCAATGTGTAATCTTGTAATAACTCAAGATTAAGTAAGGTTTAAGGCTGGGGCCTTATAGTTGGTATCAGAGGTCGGTTTAGATAACTTTAGGAGTTATAATTCTATTAAATGATTATCCAAAAATATTTTTTTTATGGTCAAATTGAAGTGATATAGTATTTGAAGATTACCATGTTGCTTCATCTAAGACATGTTTGTTCAGAATGGTTTTCCGCAAAGGAAACAGGGAAGCAGTGCTAGGAAGGCATACAGAAGGAAATAACCTTCCGAATCAGCATCCTAAGATGGTCGGAATTGGAACTAAACAGTTTGTTGCAGTAATGGCGCAGTTGACTCAAGCGATAAATGGTGGTGGTATCCATGCACGAGATCAGCTAGATCAACCGCAGAGGAACATGTCAGTGGTGGAACATTTCATGAGGCAACATCCCCCATCATTTAGAGGATCATCTGACCTTGTGCTAGCTGAAGGGTGGATTAAAGAACTAGAGAATATTTTTGATGTCATGGGATGTCCAGACAATCAAAAGGTTAGTCTTGCTATTTATCATTTGGAGGGTGAAGCAGATCAGTGGTGGTTGATGGTTAAAAATATCAGGGACGCTGATGAGATTGATGCTCTCGACTAGGATGAATTCAAAGGTATGTTTCTTGAGAAGTATTTTCCTAAGGCTGTTTGACTTAGGATGGAAAAGAAATTCTTGGAATTGAGGCAAGAGGAAGACTCAGTGGATACCTATGAATAAAGGTTCACTCGAATGGCAAGGTATGCTCCAAATTTTATCCGAGACCTTGATAGTAAAATCAATCGTTTTTACTCAGGATTAAAGCCAAAATATCGAAGGGCATTAGCTTCTTGTGAGTTTAAAAGTTATGAAAAGATTGTTCGATGTGCTGAGAAGGTGGAAATGGAGTTTGCCGATGATCAAGTGTTCTATAACAACCAACAGAATAAGAGACCGAGGTGGCAGGATAAAGGTAAGAATTCTTCAAAAAAGTCTGATGGTAAGAAAAATAAGTTTCCAGTTTGTGATAAATGTGGCAAAAGGCATGCTGGGGAATGTCTTCTGAATTCTGGAAAGTGCTACCAATGTGGTAAGATGGGACATAAGGCTCGTGATTACACTGAAAAGGATCAAGGTGAAGGTAAGACCAAATTTTATTTACAGTTAGTGAAATGTTATAAGTGCAATGAGATGGGTCACTATGCAAACGAGTGTCCGAAAAAGAGCTTGAGTGATGGGAAGCAGTTAGACTACAAGCAGAAAGGGGTGGTGAAATCCTTTGCAACTACTTCAGTAGATGTCGGGCCATCAAATGAAGTTTTATCAGGTACTTTTTTTGTTTTTTCAGATTATGCCAGTGTGTTGTTTGATTCAGGGTCTACACATTCTTTCATCTCTGAAAACTTTTCTAGTAAAATGGGAATACCATCTCAAGAAATGACTCCTGAACTTGTGGTAAAGACACCTGGGGGAAATGTTGAGGCAAACAGAATTTATAAGAATCTTCCTATCCTTATCTGTGGAAAGAACCTACTTGAAAACCTTATTGTTCTACCTCTAGTAGAGTTTGATGTTATCCTGGGTATGGATTGGCTCTCTATTTACCATGCTAAGATTGACTGTAGAGCTAAAGAAGTTTATTTTCAGAAAGACTTTCAGTTTGTGTACAAGAATGAACCCTTACTGTTGATAACTTATCAAGAGGCCGAGAAACTTGTAAAAGATGGAAATGAATGTTACCTTGAACACATCGTTGAAAATAAAGGAACTGTTCAGATTAATGATGTGCCAGTGGTAAATGAGTATCCTGATGTTTTTCCTGATGAGTTGCCTGGAATAATACCAGATCGGGAAGTTGAATTTACTGTTGACTTAGTTCCTGATGATAAGCCAATTTCAAAACCCCCTTATCGAATGGCTCAAATTGAACTTTTAGAGTTGAAGGAGAAATTGCAAGATTTATTAGAGAAAGATTTCATTCGACCTAGCACATCACCATGGGGTGCTCCTATTTTATTTGTTAAAAAGAAAGATGGTTCAATGAGACTTTGCATTGATTATAGAGCCTTGAATAACATCACTGTTAAGAACAAATATCCTTTGCCTCATATCGATGATTTGTTTGATCAGATCCAGGGAGCTCAGTATTTTTCAAAGATTGACTTGAGATCGGGGTACCATCAGCAGAAGGTAAAGGAAGAAGATGTTCCGAAGACCGAGTTCCGTACAAGATATGGCCATTATGAATTTGTAGTAATGCCTTTTGGGCTAACCAATGCACCTGCTGTATTCATGGACTTAATGAACAGAATTTTCCGTGAGTTCTTGGATAAGTTTGTGGTGGTTTTCATTGATGATATTTTGGTGTTTTCTAAAAGTAAAGAGGAGCATGAAATAAATTTAAGGGTTATCTTGCAAACCTTAAAAGAAAAGAAATTGTATGGGAAATTAAGCAAGTGTGAGTTTTGGTTGCAAAAAATTTCTTTCCTTGGTCACATTGTTTCTAAAGATGGGATAACTGTTGATCCTGCAAAAAACAAAAGTTGTGGAAGACTGGCCAAGACCCACAAATGTAACTGAGATTCATAGCTTCCTTGGTTTGGCAGGCTATTACCGAAGGTTTGTTAGAAATTTTTCACGGTTATCTAGTCCAATGACTAAGCTAACTCGGAAGGGTGTTAAGTTTATCTGGACAAAAGAATGTGATGATTGTTTTCAGGAATTGAAAAGAAGATTGGTGAATGCTCCAGTTTTGGCACTACCTTTCAGGAATGGTGAGTTTGTTATCTACAGTGATGCTTCATTGAAAGGACTTGGTTGCGTCCTAATGTAGAATGATCAGGTAATTGCTTATGCTTCACGACAGTTGAAAACACATGAGGTAAATTACCCTACACATGATTTGGAATTAGCTTCTGTTGTTTTTGCTTTAAAAATTTGGAGGCATCATTTGTATGGAGTAAAGTGTGAAATATATACCGATCACAAAAGTTTAAAGTATATATTCACTCAAAAAGAATTGAACATGAGACAAAGGAGATGGCTAGAATTAATCAAGGATTATGATTGTACAATTCATTACCATCCGGGAAAAGCAAATAAAGTGGCTGATGCTTTGAGTCGAAAAAGTAATGCTTCATTAGTAATGTTGCATTTGAAACGTGATCCTTTGGTTAAGAATTTGATTAACTTTGGCATAGAAGTTGTTGGTGCAGGAAGTTATTCTGTTTTGTTTCAGGTATCAGTGAGATCATCTCTATCAGATAGAATCAAGCAAGCATAAAAGCAAGACAGTGAGTTGCAGAAAAAGGTAGAGCCGGTTCAGAAAGGTAAGTTGCCTGAATTCAACAATGATAATGATTGCGTTTTGAGATTTGGGAAGAGATTGTGTGTGCCTTGTGATTCACAGTTGAAGAGAGAGTTGTTATGTGAAGCTCATAGCTCTCTGTTTTCAGTTCATCCTGGCAGTACTAAGATTTATAGAGATCTGCGGGAGTATTACTGATGGGATGGAATGAAAAGAGATAATGCTGATTTTACTGTGAAGTGTTTGACTTGTCAGCAGGTTAAAGTAGAGCGGCAGTTACCGAAAGGGATGCTTCAGCCTTTACCAGTGCTAGAGTGGAAATGGGAGAATATATCCATGGACTTTGTTGTGGGATTACCGAAGACATCTCGAGGTAATAATGCAATCTGGGTTATTGTTGATCGCTTGACCAAATCTGCTCATTTCCTTGCTATACGAGATACTTTTCCCTAGATCAACTTTCCCGTTTGTATCTTAAAGAGATAGTCAGGTTACATGGAGTTCCTCTCCCCATTGTATCTGACCGTGATCCCAGGTTCAGTTCTAGCTTTTGGAAAGGCCTTCAGAAGTCGTTGGGTACTGAATTAAATTTTAGTACAGCTTTTCATCCTCAATCAGATGGGCAGTCAGAACGAACAATTCAGACCTTGGGGGATATGCTACGTTCTTGTTCTATGGATTATCAGGGAAGTTGGGACCAACATATTTCTTTGGTTGAATTTTCATATAATAATAGTTTTCATTCCAGTATATAGATGGCACCATTTCAGGCATTATAT
Organism: Viscum album; assembly: GCA_963277665.1. NCBI lineage: Eukaryota > Viridiplantae > Streptophyta > Magnoliopsida > Santalales > Viscaceae > Viscum > Viscum album. The sequence goes on from OY728167.1 coordinate 246,657,196, forward strand.
AGGAAGCGGTGTCGAACTCCAGCTTTCTGGGATGAAGTGGGTGAAAGGAAGTTGATGGGACCAGAATTGGTAGACGAGATGGCAGAAAACGTTCAGCTGATTCAGAAGCACATGAGAATAGCTCAGAGTAGGCAGAAGAGTTATGCAGACAACAGGAGGAAGGATCTAACTTTTGAGGTAGGTGATCATGTTTTTCTCAAAGTCTCACCATGGAAAAGTGTGATGCGATTTGGTAAGAAAAGAAAGCTGAGTCCAAGGTTCATTGGACCATATGAAATTCTATAGAGAGTTGGATCAGTTTCATACCAGGTGGCTTTACCTCCGAGTTTATCTCAGGTACACAATGTTTTTCACGTTTCGATGTTGAGAAAGTATATGCCAGATCCATCTCATGTTTTGAGTTCAGAGGTAGTTCAGCTGGAAGAGAACCTATCTTATGAGGAACAAACGGTCCAGATTCTTGACCACAGGGAGTAAGTGTTACAGAATAAGGTGATTAATCAGGTAAAGGTTTTGTGGAAAAACCACATGATGGAAGAGGCAACATGGGAATCTGAAAATTCAATGAGGGATAAGTACCCCCCATTTATTCGATAAGTAAATAAATTGCGGGGACGCAATTTTCAAAAGGGGGGAAGGATGTAACATCCCAAGTAAGTAATGAGTAATAGATATTTTTATCTATGTCTATTAATTAATTAGATAGTGTTTTAGAGGCTTAAAATGAAAATAAATACAATCTTATGCATGGAATACCCTAATATTCTTAAAAGATTGTTTTAGTGCCTTTTGATGGCAAACCATTTTTAAATCTATCTTTTGACAATTTTATAAGCTATGTATGTCAAAAATAAACTTATTATTTATGATTGGGACATCAAAATTTACTTTGTGTGAATTTTTGCTATTTTTCCGATAAAGTTCATTTTTTAATGAATAGTGAAAAATGTTGTATTTTAATTCAAAACCTCTTTTTAATCTAATTTATTTATATGATTAGATTATCTTTTGAATTGGTTTTGAAGTTAAATTAGAATATATTTTTACCATTTTATCCAATGGTGGTCATTGGAATCAATTTCACTTTGAAATTGGACTTAAACTAGTGTCAATCTTTTGATACTTATTGTTTCATAAAAACACGCTATTTGTCATGACAGCGGGAATTAATTATTAAATTAATTAATGCATCTTATATGTTTTGAATTTTGTAAAATAGACAACATTTTTGAATTCAGAATATCAAATATAGCTTCGGGTGAAGTTTTGGTATTTTTCTGAAAAACTTCAATTTTTGATGAATAGTGAAACCACTAAGTGGTAGTTAAAGAAACTGATTTTTCGTTTAAATGAAACTTTTCCACTTCTGTGATTTGATTTTCAAAAATCCGACATACATGGTTTTCATTAAGAAGTAAAATGTGGTTCAATGAGATTAAAATAATTTTTTGGTGAATAATAACTTTTAAGTTAACCGCGATTAGTGGTAATTAGTGTAGTTTAAGGTAAAAATAATGTTTTAATAATATGAGATGACCTAGACACATGTCCTACCCTTATTGGACGTGTCATGGCCGACCAAGACAATCCATGGGTCAACTTAGGGACCCCATGGAGACACTTTGGTTGGGAAATGACATAAATAACTTTTTATTAAATGTTAAAGTAAAAATGACACACACATGAGGTGTTTTACTAAATCAATTTTTACATGGGGTTATACAAGTCATATTTTTGACTATAAATATTCATTAGAAATCTAAAAAGATTTCCTAAATCATAGTAGTTTTTTTATAATTTTTAGACATTACATAAATTAAATTATTTATGACATCATGATGATACAGCGATGACCTCATTATTTAACGATTTAAATAAAATGGAAAGATAATTTAAAATCTAAAACCTACACATGGAAAAAACCAAATGGATGAGTGTATTTCGAACCCTTATCACCTTATCCTAGAATTATATCAATGTGGGACCTTTTGAATCCGAAAATCATTTTAAAATAAAGTAACTTATCTTTACTTTCCAAGAGTGCCCCTCCTCTCCTCTTATAAAAGGCCCCCACCTCTACCTCCTTACCCACACTCCCAAAGCCTTTGGCTTGGCCAACCCCTGCCCATTTTGTCTCTCCACTTCCCTCTCTTACTCCTTGAAGCCTCACTTTGGGCATAAGTCTTCCCAAGGAAGCCATTGAGCTCAAACCAATGGGAGTTACCCGATTTTAAGGTAATGTCTTCTTTTGAGTCCTTTTGTTTTATTTTGCTTCTCCAACCCCCTAAACTCTTTTTATTATTTTCTTTTGTAACAACTCCAGTATCCTCAATATACTAGGATTTTGTTATAATAATAAGTATTATAGCTACACTTATACACACCTACATCTAATGGTTAACGAACATACTGTTTCCGTGGATGGTGAATTTATGCCTCCCGAAACGATGATTGTTCAACATTCCTTTAACACCTTCAAAGGTGGCCATTAAGATGTCACTATATTTATATATGATATATAATATGTTTATGTTTTTCTTAAGCTTCTGAATTTTTCATTTTGGGCATACCTTTATGGTTTCCATTATGGGTAAACGCGATATCTTCATTTAAGGAAGTGCGGACTACCACCCCCTCAAAGTGATTTGATTCGTTAAATACCATATGTGGGACGTATAAAGAATGGAAATATGATATTATATATGATATTATACTGGAATTATAATGTACCTTTATATCATTATGATTCCATTCTATAAAATACGAAATCGAAATGAAAGTAGCGTTCATGCGTACGTACGGCTTACCGTCTCCATGAACGGTGCATTTCATTTCTTACCTCTAAATGATTATGTAATATTATAAATGAATGTATATACTGGATATATATGATATATACCTAATGATTATAATTCTGGATATAATGGATACATGAACAACATGTAATTATAAAGGGTTTATTTTTGACTCAAGTACCAATGATCGTTAAAATGACCGTTATTAACTTAAATAATTACATAGTGTTCATGACATGGTAATAAGTGATATAAAATGAATAATGAACTTGAAAAAGGTTCTTAAGCAAGTAGAAATTAACTCAAGTTTATTATTCAGGACATTAAAGAATGATTGAGTCAAGTCGGACCCGAGGTATGGGACTTCGTCTCAATCTCCTTTCATTAAGGCATATTTTGTTTTATACACAACCTTATTTTATATGGTGTATAAACCCCTTTGACTTTTACATTTATTCAAAAGTAATCTTTTTTATACGAAGCATTTACTAAACGAAAAAAGGGAATGTTTTTTCGTACGTATGCGGCGACAACAACTTCTCCGCCGCCGTGACCACTATTTTAGTTTCAGCTTCCTCTACAATCCATACCTTTTTTTAAAAGAAAAATAAATACCATGTTTTACTTTTATTTTATTTTGGTATTGAAAATGGTTTTCATAATATTTTTATATCAATGTGTTGTATTGATATCTTGTGATTAAAAGGTGGAAATGTTATGTTTCCTTTATGCATGTTTTATGTGATACGACTATGTTGAGGTTCTTGGGCATTATTATGAAGACGGGTGGTTCCGTGATAAACTAAGGGAGGGTGAGCCCGATATAGATCTCCAATGCATTGGGTAACGCGAAGGAGTGAAATGTTAATGTTTCTCCGAAGAGATTTAGGGAATATACTGTGATGGGTATTCCAAACGTAACCAAGAGGGTTACTCCCTACGTAAGGATGTTATGAATGCCTCAAGTTACCTTTATGTCTTATGATTTCTATGATTTATTCATGATTTGATGAGGTATGTTAAAGTGCTTATGTTTTATGGGTAAAGTATGATCTCATTCTTATGTATATATGTACCCATGTTTCCTTTCCATATTTTTATATCCCTTACTGAGCTTTTTATGCTCATCCCAAGTTTTTTGAAATGTTTTTCATAGGTCAAGGGAAAGGTACATGATATGATGATAGTGTCAAGGAAGTGTCAAGAAATAATACATGTTTTATTTTAAATATGTTTCCATTGATGGGAATGAAGAATACTATCTTTATGTAACCACTTTGTTTATATGTGGAATGTAATGCAAGTTTTATGATCTAATTCCCTAAAACTCTAAACCTGAAAAGATCCTCAATGTGTAATCCTGTAATAACTCAAGATTAAGTAAGGTTTAAGGATGGGGCCTCATATTTGTCCCTGGGCATTTACTCTGATAGTTCGTTTATCATCACTCTATAATTTAGTTGCTCATCCTTTTAAATTAGTTTTTTTGTAATTTTAGTCAAGATAAAAAACTTATAAAAAAAATTGTTACTTTTCTTCTTTGATAGAAAAAACAAAAAAAAATTAAAAAGAAAATTAGAAAATCCACTCCACTACTGACAACAGTGGAGTTTTGGAGGTTTTTTTAGAAGAATAGTGGTAGAATTGCCTTCTCTGTGGGTTTGACCCTACTTTCCACATATACTATAGTTAGTAGGATTATAAATTTTAAAAATTGTTTGGATTCAATGAAAGTTTAAGTGATAGGTCGATTTTGTGTTGATCAGGTCTCATTATTTCAGAGACATCGTCTGGATCGATTTTTGGACAACCGAATTGTTCCCTGTGGTCTGCGGAAGTTTTCTGGTGGCGAAGGCGGATTCTGGCAGCAGGAGTGGCAGAATCTGGTGGTGGCACAATGTAGGGTGGATGGGAGCGGCGGAGTTCGGTGGGGATCAAGGCATCATGGTGGCTCCGGAAGGGGAAACACGACCGTCCAATCAGATGGTGGCAGTGGTTTCCGGCGAGGCAGCGGCGGTCCTTCCAGAATTTTCCAGGGGTTCTTTAAACCCCTATAAAATGAAAACCATGAGTCCAAATCATGAGCTATCAATGGTTATGTGACCCATGCATCAATATGGACCCCTTGAGGTTGGTTTGAATGTTTAAATAATTGGTATCATGGATCGTGGCCACAAAAAGTTGAAATAATAATAATATTTTATTATTATTCAACTTCGACCCCTTATAAATTTTGGTCAGAGCATCTGATCGACGTGTCATCGGTGATTTTGTGACCCTAATGATGAGGTGGGATTTTCAAGATAAAATTCGGGTACTTAAACCAAAATTAGATTGTGGTCCCCATGAGACCAGTTTTGGGCAGTTGGGCTGAAATGTGATTTTTCACACAGAGTCCATTTTTGGAAAAATTAGTAGTCAAACCCGTGTGTTTTTCTGAGATGATTTCAAAGGAAAAATGTGTTCGATGTGTTCTGGGATAAAGGCGTGGTCCCCACGATGACCCTTTTAGTCTTGTTTCTATGAATAGTACCATTTTCACTGGGTTTCCATTTTGGATGTATGAGTAGTCAATCTCATTCTTTTTTCTGAGGGGATGACATCTGTGTGATCTGCTTGATGAGTTTGGGAAACAAGGCATAGGCCCCATGGGGCACCATTGTAGTATTTTATGAAATTTTTAAAGGATTCCCAATTAAGGAAAGTGAATAGACTGTCCTATGTGTTTTTCCACATAGAACGTGATGGTGGCCTCAGTTTGGGACTAAGATTTGTGGGTTGAGGCAATGTTGTGGGTCGCATGGATTAGTAACTTTTTGACCAGTAGGGGTTGAGTGAACTCCCGTGGTTCATTCCTATTAGGGTTCGTGTGTCATTAGAACCTCAGTATAGGTTTGTAATACCCTTGGTAAGATGAGTTGGATAGTGTTGTGGTATCCCTCTGGAGTGACAGAGCTGGGATGTTCTAGCATACTTTTTACCCTAGATCGGGTTCTCAGAATCTCCGTGGCCAACACCACGTGGGAGGTGATCCCCTATCTAAAAAAATAGCATGGTAGGGTTTATGGTATTGGTGGGAATATGATCCCATACATAGTAGGATGTTTCAGTAGTGTTGCGGCATTGTCAAGTATATGATCCCCTACCCAGAAGAAGTTTTAGGTAGGGTTTATGGTATCGTCGGGTGAACGATCCCCTAAAGCTCGAGTTATCCCAAATAGAGTTTGTGGTATAATCATGACCAACATTACAAGGGATATGATCCACTATCTGAGTGTGAAGATCTTCGGGATGTCAGATTGGGTTGTGGTATCCCCCAACAGTTCTTTGGTGCGATCCTTTCTCTGAGATATTATTCTCTATCAGTTAGGGTTGTGGTATCCCCTAGCGAATCCTAGGAGTGATACTCTATCTAATGAGTTGTGGATTACGGTTTACCAGTATGGTTTTTAGTATCCCCTAGTGGATTTTTTTGATGGATCCCCTATCTGAAGATCAAGAACTACTGAGTTTTATAATTTCATGCTTTGGGGAGATATTCGTCCAGCATTTTCTATAGTTTATGTGTTTCCTTGGATCCTTGTTTTGAATCAAACAATGGCTATGAGGTCGGAACCTCCTGAGGCTTTGTAACTAAGAATATTATATCTGGTATGTTTTCTTGGTTTCCCTGGAGGTGTTGTCACATATTCAATGAAACACCATGTGGTTTGATATGACTGGTTGAGTTTAGCCGAGGACGGTATCGAGATGAAGTTTCTCACTCATTCGGGTTCCCTCTAGTTGGGATGAGCAGAATAATTCCTTTCATTTTCTCCCTTTTATGTTGGGGTTTTGGGGATCCTGCTAAGTATCTTTATATTAACCACTACACGGGCTTTTCCCGTATATGTTTTGTGTCTTGTGAAGACCACATGCCTTTCAACGGAGTCCCAAGAGGACCCGAAGAAGGCGTAGCTTAGTGAACAAGACCGACCAGGGTGATTACCAGATCTGATCCATGGAGCTTTCCAGTGGGATTTTGAATGAAATACCCTCCTTATGAGCAGTTTGGATGCTTTTTTAGTTTCCTTTTAGTGGTACCTGTATTTCCCCTTTTTTACTTTTTTTGTACTATAGTTTTGGGATAGATGGATACATGCTTTTATTTTCAATTTTTATATATCTCGGCATTGTTGCATGGAGGTTTATTTGGGTGAGTGTGTACAAGTACCTTAGGCCAAGGTCTCTGATGTGTGTGATAGCCTACTTGGCACTGTTCTTCATCCCATGGCCTATGGGACTTTCGAGAAGATTTCATTTCTCCCACCATGAAGGATGAGAAGAGGCAAGAGTTAATCTCCCTTAAACATGGGAGTATATCAGTATGAGAAATAGGGATCACGTTCAAAGATCTCCTTTATTTTTTCATGGATCTCTTTCTGGATGAGGATTCCCATGAAATATTCTTAGAGGAGGAACTTCATCCTTCTCTCCAGTAAATGATTACTCCCTTTACCTTACTGACCTACTTGGAGGACCAGAAGAATGTGTAGGTAGTTGAACGGATCCAATCACAAGGAGATTTACCATGAGAGGGGAGAAAAGATAGTTATTTTAAGGGTAAGGATACTAGCAGTAGGTCTTAGAAACCAAGAAGTTTGAGGTTTCGTCCAGCAGGGAGCCAACCTCAGTAGTTTCAATTTTTGACCTTATGGTCCCCATGCCTTTCCCGTGAACTTGAGACCAAGGTGTTTTACTTGTGGATCCTATTATAATCTACAAAATATGTTACTAATGGTTGTTCGAGATCGGTATGGTAGAGGTGGGTAGGTTCTGTGCCCACCTCAGAAAAAGTTTCCATCAACGCCATTTCAGCAGCAGGGAAAACATGCTCTTGCTCCACCGAGTAGAGATGGAGTAGGTGGAGGCCAACCTCAGGTTGTTCCATAGGGACCTCGACATGGGTGTGGTCGGGGAGGAAGTCATTAGGATAGGGGTATAAGAGTATGTCATGGTCATTTACATGTCATAGAGGCAGTAGTTTTAGCAGGGCTAGAGATCATTCGAGCTATGATCAGTTTGTTTAGTACTCTTTCATGCGCTTTGTTTGATTCATGAGCTTCATACTCCTTTGGTTCACCTCTTATATCCCATGATCTAGGACTATACATAGAGATACTTTCTATGTCCTTGGTGTTGATAATTCTATTAGGAGGCCATAACTTCTTGTTTTATGTGTGTCAGGGATGTAGACTGATGATGGGGCCGCATGATTCCTGTCGAGATATCTTCTTGCTATAGATGAAACCATATGATATCATCCTTCGCATCTACTGGTTATATTATATACATGATTTTATCAACTACTTCGGTAGGACAGTCGTGTTTTTAGATGAATATGGTTAGCTTGTGGTTTTCATTGCAAAGAAGGGTTTTCAGGTGGGCAGTCAGCATTTGGAGCCTCTTGTTTCCTTATTGGCCGAATTGTTAGCGGAATTGGAGGATGCTGAGATAGTGGAGGCTCCCAGGGTTTTTTGGTTGTTCATGCATGTTTTCCCCAAAGTGATTGGAACTTTACCCCCTCGATGTGATGTTCTGTTTGGGATAGACTTACAGCCTAGTGCTAGTTTGATTTCGATGGCTCCTTGTCAGATGATGCATTTTGAGTTGTGGGAGATGTGGATTTAGATTGATGAAATTATGAAGAAGGGGTTTATCCATCCTAGTGTGTCACCATGGGGTGATCCATTCATATTTACAAAGAAGGAATATGATGTCCTGAGGATGTCCACAGACTAATAGAGGTTGAATTAGGTGACGTTCAAGAACCATTACCCTCTCCCATGGATAGATGTTCTTTTTGACCTTCTTAGGGGAAAAAGTTGGTTTTATAAGAATGATCTATGGTCAGGATATCACTAGTTGCGGTAGAAGGAGGGATATATCCTCAAGAATTCTTTCAGATGAAGGTATGTGGTCATTGAGCTCATAGTTATTCCGTTCGGTGTCAAGAATGCACCATCCAAGTTCATAGGGCTCCTAAACTCCATTTTCCACGAGTTCATAGACCAGTTCGTTGTCATATTCGTCGACGACATCCTGATCTACTCATATTCAAAGGAGGATCATATCGATAATCTCAAGGCTATCTTGAGAGTCCTTCAATGCCACAAGCTCTATGGGAAGATTTCCATGTGTAGTTCTGGACATGAGAAGTACATTTCATTGGTCATGTGGTTTTCCTACATGGTGCAGTAGTGGACCCGTCGATGGTCAAAGTAGTTGTTTCTTTGGAATAACCAAATAACATTGTTGAGTTTCATAGTTTTCCTAGCCTGGCATGCTATTACAGAAGATCTATACCCGATTTATCTTGAGTTTCAGCTCCATTGATAGCCTTGATGTGGAATGACCAGGCTTTTGTGTGGAGTGAATAGTTCCATGCAGCTTTCAGCTGCCTGAAAGGGAATTTGGTCAGTGCTCTAGTGCTCTAGTTTCCAGAGAAAGGGGCGACGTTCGAGGTGTTTTGAAATTATTCCCACCATGGTTTAGTATTCATGCTAATGCAACAATGGGGAGTAATATCTTGTGGGTATAGGAAGTTATGTCCCAACAAAGGTAAATATGCCACCATGATCCGGAGCTAGAAACAGTTGTTTTTTAAATGGATTTGTGGTGAATTTACCTCATTGGGGAGAGCATTGTAGTCTTCATAGATCAATAGAGTTGTAGGTATATCTTTTACCAGTGCGGTTTGAACATGTGATAGAGGAGGTGGATGGATTTTCTCTTGGATTATGTTTTTTAGATCTCCTAAACCTCAGGAAAGGGTAATATTATTGTCGATTCCCTAAGCAGGAAGTTGTAAAAGGAGGTTGTTTAGGAATCTGTGGATTCATGGAAGGTGATGGAGGAGATGGCCACCTTGCACCTAGATACAAGAATGGATGGTGACAGAGGATGTCTATTTCATATGAAAATGAGAACATCTCTGATGTGATTGGTGGAAAAGTCTTAGTAGGGGTACTTAGAGGCAGAAGTGATGCATGATTGTGTTTAAAATAGTGATGCTCTATAGGGATGGTCTGAGGATGGTCAAAATAAGATACTTTTCCATGGAAGGTTGTTTGTTCTAGTGGAGATGTGTGAGGGAGTCCTTCATGATTTTAACATATCACCTTTAGTGGTACACCGGAGAGTTTCCAAGATGAAACATGGATTGAAGGAACATTTTTGGTGGACTGGGATGAAACTGGTGGTAGTGGAGTTTGTGGTGAAGTGAATAGTGTGACGGTATGTGAAGGCTAAGATCAATGTTCCTTGTGGTTTGTTGCATCCCGTATATGTCCCTGAGTGGAAGTGGGATTCCATCTCATTGGATTTCATCACAGGGTTAGCCAGGGCTCAGGGACTTTTTGATGCTATCTGGGTAGTATTGGATCAAATAACAAAATTGGCTCATATCTTAACGATCATGGAATCAGGTGAAGTAGATTCCTTGGTAAGGAGATATGTGGATGAGGTGCTTCATCCACATGAGTTTTGAGATACATTTTCTCAGATCATGACACATGCTTTACCCCAAGAGTCTGGATGGGATTAAAACATTCTTTTCGCACTTAGTTACACCTCTTCACTTCTTTCCACCATCAAATGGATGGACATGTAGAGTGGACCATCATGACATTGGAGGACATGTTGTGGGAATGCGTCTTGGAATTTGGTGGATCTTGGTTGCAGAACATGCCTTTGGTAGAGTTCACTTATAATAATTTCGATCACTCTTCTATTGAAATGGATCCATTTGAAGATTTATATAGAATACTATGTTGTCCACCATTGTGGTTGACAGAATTTTGAGAGATAACTATTATTCATCCTGAGGTGGTGCAGAGCATAAAAAAGAAGTTTCATCTTGTCCGTGAGAGAATGAAAGAACCACAAGACTAGTGTATGTCATATGTAGATCATTGGAGGAGTCCCCTGTAGTTTTAAGTTTGAGACCACTGGTTCTTGAATGTTTCCCCCTAACATGGGAATGAGAGGTTTGGAAAAGAAATAAATCTTTCTCTAAGGTTCATATGACCCTTTGAGGTGTTGGGGTAAGTTTGTAGGGTGGATTACAAGTTGGCACTACCACCACAGTTGGAGAGGGTCCAAAAAATCATTCATGTATCCCATATTTGTCTAAATCTTCACAATGACTCCCATAACATTGAATGGGGAGAGTTGGATATCGAGGATGACATACCATTTATGGAATGACCAATGGAGATCCAAGATCGTTGGGAGAAGGTGTTGTGTGGATGGACCATTCTCTTGGTTCATCTGTTATAAAGGCATGGTAACCTAGAGGAGAGTACTTAGGAGTGAGAAATGCATATGCATGCCCATTACCTGGAGTAGTTTTGAGTTTTTCCTTATCCTATGTTTTTTTTAAATGTAATGTTTGAAATTTTTTTTCTATGAGATGATTTGTTTCCTTATTCTTTAATGTATAATAAAATATTTTAGTATGAAGAGGGGAGGACCTGATTCCTAATTGATACAGATTAGTGAGGATACGATTATACCTATGTGGGAAAGTTAGTGCTTCCCAAAGAAGATAGTATCTTGACATGAAATATGGGATACCCTGATCTATGTGATCAAACAATGTCGTGTGTTTTCTAGTCGGTTAGGTTATCAAAAGTTGGAGGATGCGTTCTTGAATATTGAGGTTTCACTCCAGATCTCGAATAACACAAGGTGGTTTATTGTTGAGCCTTGATGTTTGTAGTGGTGATTCAAGAGTAGCAAGATCCTTAAGAGGTATCTTACATGGTGGTTGTTTGGACCCATCTTTCTTCTAGGTTTGGTTATTAATTCTTGAGGGTGAGAATATTTTCATAGGTTTCTGATGTAATGGCTTGGACCTCGTTGGTCCATTAATTTGTGAAAATATAGTGTTTGAGGGGCCATGGGAGGGAATGATGACTCATTTCAATATTTTTTCAAAAATCTAGTTTTTCCAACAATAGCTCGTCTGATGGTAATTCATCCACCAATAGGTGGTGATGGTAGGTTGCACCGATGTTTCAAAATAGTAACTCACCCTGATGACTCGCAACGTTGAGTCATAGACTGTGGGTCACAATGGTAGGTCACCAACGGTGACTCACAATGGTGACTTGTCCAATGTAGAGTCTTCCAATGGTGATTCATCCTATGGTGAGTTTCCTAACGATGACTTGCCCAATGGTGAGTCACCCAATGGTGACTCATCAACTAGTGACTCACCCACTAATCACTCGTGATGGTGAGTCCTCCAATAGTAGCTTGTCCAACAAAGAGTCCCCCAACAATGACTCATCCACCGGTGACTCACCCAACGATGAGTCAATTCTGATAGTTTTTCAAAATTGTAGTTTTTCCCAGTTTTTCTAGTTTCACCACTTTAACATTTTATTTGACAAAAATTATTTTTAAACCATATTTAAGTAATTTTATAGATATTTCAAAAGATATAAAATATATATTTAAATTTATAATGATTGGGAGGATTTTAGATATTCAAAATGAAAGGACTTGATCATGATCTGACTTTAATGGATTTTGAAACTATTTCTTGAATTGATATAGGATCTAGAGGTTCGAAACTTGAGACCATTTCTTCCTAGTATGTTTCTCTTTACTCCTAATACCGGGTGTCCCCAAACCATTCTCCCCCGAGGAGCCATGAGTCTGTGTTGTACTCCGAGATTGTGTTTCCCTAGAGCCTTACACACACCCTGTTTGGTGGAAGGAGGTGTTGATTGTCTATTTCTCGAGGAAGGGATATCTTTTTCTCTATTTTATATAGTTTCATGTGGGTTGGGTCTACTAAAGTCTCCTTTTGATTATGCTTGTATCAAAATTTAATGGAGATAATTAAACTTGTTAAGAATTCAATTGGACCTATTATAATAAGAATAAATGAGAGGATGGGAAGATGAAGATGATGATCGTATCGTTTTATCTGTTATTTTAATCCATGTTGTGAATTTAATGGGCTATATGCCTACTAAAAATCATGGCCATTGGTGGACTTTGTTTTTGCATGGGTGATGGATTTTGGATTCTTATTGTTGGTTTTATGTTGAATTATTTTATATGAATAAAACTGATTAGCCACTTTTATAAGGTTAAATAAATGGTTTCCCCAGGATTATACACCTTATATGATCACCCATGGATTATAAAAGTGTAATTAAAGAATGACTGTTTCTTAAATATGAATATGCCTTTCCCAATTTCATGTGGTGGTGTACTGTATGTGGTTTCTTTTGGACTTGTGCCTTGTGTGGTGCTGGGGTTGAATGTATGGTTATGTGTGGGTAGGATTGAATGGTGTAATGGAATCTCCGGTTGAGGGATTATCATTTATGGAATAGTTGAGTAGTGATGTGTAGTGGGACTACACCAGGTTGTGATGAGGGGTTTTGCTAGGTGTGGCTGTGAGTTAGGGGTTGGTTATGTTGAGAAACTGTATTAGGAGGGATAACTTTGAAGAATGTTGGAAGAAGTTGGTATGGGGTTTTTTTATATTAATAACATACATAAAGCTTCACCTCAAACTGAGGTTATGATATGTTATAGTATGAATGGGTGCTAAATAGGAAGGAAATGTGAAGTGGGTTAGTTTTTCATGGTTATTCTTTTATTGTGTGTGGCTTATGCACTGTGACTAGTAGTTTCTCGAGTATAGATAGAATGAATAAATGAATTTCTTAAAAACGTATAATAATTAGATAAATGATTTGGCTGGGGGTATGAATTGAATTATGTCTTGTTGTGTAGTTGTGCATTTAAAGGTAGAATCAAAGGTTTTTGTGGTATGGTTTTTTGTTTGAAAACATTCATAGGTTGGGTTGAGTGTTTGATAAATATATATATAATTGTACTTTCTTGTTATTTCTATACACACTCCACCCCAGTTAAGAACTATTTGTTGAACACCCCAATTTTCATTGGGGAGTGCGTCTTCCCAACATCCCTATGGGAGGATGGATGGCTGGTTATTGGATCTTTCCATCTCCCTATTCTAGGAATTATTATCCCAAGACACTTCTGGCTGGTTATGGTGTGGTTGTGAGTCCCAGGTGTCTATGGGTGAGGTGTGCATTTCCATGTATCTATGATAAGAGAGGTGGCTTGCTTTCTCTGGTGTCATCAGGATGAGGTATGGTTGTGGCCCAAGTGTCTGTGGGTAGGATGTTGTGAGATTTGTTTTCATAGGATACAAGACTATCTATGAGCCCCAGGGGTGTGTGGGAAGGTTGTGATCTGGGGCTTGTGAAAGAGTGTGCAATATTTAGGACGTTCACCATTAGGGTGTGATCATTTAACTAGTGGGAAGTGGAACAGGGTACCCAAATCATCGATGTCCTTACTATATTATTTTACATGACTTGCGTTATTTGGTGTGTGTTCCTTGGTGAGGTTGGGATGGCTATTAAAGCTTGTTAGGGCATATTGGGTTTTGCTATTTTCTCATAGGGGAATTAGTATGCTTCTCCCACTTTTACATGAGACACTTTGGTTTTTCCTACTAAGTATACTTGTATTCTCACCCTATGTATATAAAACTATTTTCAGGTTTCCAGGAGGATTACATTGACCATGCTAGACCTTACTAGCTCAGAGCTTAGGATAGTTTTTGTGATGCTATGTATCTTTGATTTTGGGTATTTACTATGGAGTTTTTACTATATTCATAATAGTCATGTTTTAAACATGTATGTGGGATGGATTTTGGATCTCTTTATATATATATATATATGCATGTTTGGGAGTTTTTTGAGGTTGATACATCTTATCTCCCGATCTTGTTTACTATAAAAAGGTTAATGACTCCCATTTTGTGAGATTTGTATACCCTTGGTGCGTGTCACTACCCTAGGGCCTATTAGAGTCATGACTTGGGGGGTTATTATCTCTTTTCCATCATTTCCAACTCATTGGGGTATATTTGCAGGGAGAGGTCATTAAATAAAATAAAAAATATCCCCTATCCATTATTTTTTTATGAATAGTATTTTCTAACATTGGAAAAGACATTTTTGAATTCAATAGTTATCAATTAATTGGAAATGATTATAAAAACTAATTGAATATAAAGGAAATGTTTTTATATTCAACTATTATTATGAAGACAATAGTAATTTACATTAATAAATTAAATTAATAAATAAAATTGAATGATCTTAATTAAATTTATTTATTATATATTCAAATATTTTTTTTACATTCATTATATAAATTTTATTTCCATAAGATAAGAACAAGTCCAACTTTACATATAAAAAGTTGTATTTTCCTAAAAGGAAAATTTTCCACCTTTTAATGGCGCACTTCATTCAAAACTACAAATTGAAAATTTTTAAAAAAAATTATTTGAAAAATAAATATTCATTTTGTAAATAATAATTTCAAAATTTTATTAGGGTAACTTTTTTGGTATTTTTGTGAGAAGATTAATTTTATGATGAATATTGTAAAATAATAAATTTTAATTGAAAACTAACTTTTCATCTAAATTATTTATAATGATAAATTATATTTTAAATTGATTTTAATGTATCATTATATCAATTATACATCTATTATTACAATTTAGTTCATTGGAATAATTTTTATATTGAATTTAGATAAAAAAACATAGTAATCTTGTGAACATTTTCACATAAAAACCCCGCTTTGCCTTCACGTCTCCGGGATACATTTTAAAATAAATTATACCACTTTCATGAGTTTAATTTGGAAAAATGGATTCCATATTTGTAATAATAATAATTTATAAATGATTTTTTTAATAATTTGACTAGCAAAAACTGTTAATGTTAATCGCAACGATTAAGGTAAAAATGAGTTTACATAGTGGTTAATCATAAAAGATAAGGTGTGGAAATGACCCAACACATGTTCAAAACCCATTTTATAGATATATTAAGATAATATCACCTATTTTTAAAAAATGGTTCACTATTGGAGGCACATGAGGTATGTGAGACCCCCCAATAGTGTTTACCTTTTGGTATTTAAAATAATGTAACTCCTACACTATAAAAGGGAAGTCACTTCCCTCACTTATTCACACATCTCAAGGAATTTTTATCATAAAAACTCTACCTAATTAACTTAAAAACATCACTATATTAATTCTACATTCCTTACTTTGGGAATAAATCCATGCATGAAAGGAATTTGGTGCAAACCAAAAGGAGACACCCAGAGAAGAGGTAATGTTCATCAGCAAATGTTTTGTTTTATTTATTACTACAACCCCATTAATTATTTTTATATCATTCTTACATAATATATTAAGTGTCTGAAATATACATATATGTTTTCATTCTATGTTCAGAATCTATAACCTTACACAATTCAATCAAATGGGTTACACAATCATCATTTCTATGTACAACGAACTACCACCTCACAAATTGATGTCGTTCGTTTTTCCATGACCACCTATAATAGTTTAGAATAATAATTGAAATAATTTTTATATAATATATTTATTATTTTTATGATGTATTTACTCTTATTGAATTATTTTATAACAAATATATTTATTTTTTCTCTTTTTTAGGAATATAATATTACTGTTTGTGTGTACAGCAGTCTACCGCCTCGTGAAGTAATGCGATTTTTTCACACTTTATATAGAGTGTATTAAGGATGATTCTAATAACCATACTTGATATATATATTACATAAATATGATAATATAATGATAATATACTAATAAAACATTTATTTTCATTTATTTTAATACGACATGAAAATAGAAACAATGTTCATGTGTACGTACGACCTATCGTCTGCATGAATAATGTATTTCATTTTTTATCACCAAATTTTAAGAATTACACTAAATAAATTTATACTAAAAATATAAGATATTTAAACAATTTTTTTACATTATGGGGATTTTGAAATAATTATCTAATTAAGAGGAACAAAAAAATAACAAGTCAAAACAAACTCAAAAAAACAAAGCAAGTTAATACCCAAATCTATGAAAACAATGAATGATTATTAAGGAACGTGTAATAATATTTTATAAATGGATAATATATGATATCATAAATACTAATACGATTCTGTATTAAGTTTATACATTGTTCAAAACAACTACACTATAGGATAATGTATGTGTGACCAAAATAATAGCCTGAGGTAAGAGATTTCTTCTAAATTTCATTTCATTAAGGCATAATGTATTATCTTGAACCTAGTTTATTTTTTATGGGGTATATACAAACCCTTCACATGTAATATAATGAATACTTAATTATTTATCTTATCTTAAATTTCAATTTTAATTATTTCATTTATGTTTATTTGAACATAAAGTTACTAAATGGTAAACAATTTCACAACTCAATTCCTTTATATTAGGTTATATCACTTCCTCATTATTGTTAATATTATATTATTATTTTTATAAGGAATTTGAACTATCAACTATTTATTTAATTTTTTTATGTATATATAATTTTGATAGACATAATAAATTCACTCATTAATTCTCACTTAATTTTTATGATCATTTTAAGGATTTATTTGACAATATCATTCTAATCAAGATTGTTTAATCTTGAAATTAGATTTAAAGAAAATTGTTTTATTATTGTTTAATAAAACCATTAATTTTATTCTCTTATTTTTATTCATGATCTTTTTCAAGTGATGGTACCATTTTCCTACTCTTTCGAACATAAATTTATTGATATTTTTTAGAAAATCCGACTACTTTTCTCTCTTATGTCCTAAATAAATTTTCTTAAGAAACAATGTTTTCTAAATTTTTTTTTAAAAAAATTCAGTTAGAATTTTCTAAATTATTTATTAAAATAATTTATTCCAATTTATAATTTTTATATAATGTTTTCAAAGGAATATTCTTATCTCTTTTCGAACAAGGAACTTTTCAAACTTTTTTATTGTGAAAAAATGAATGTTCTTTTTACCTTGTATGATGTGTATGGAATTACCCTCTATAATTTCTTTGAACCAACCTTTACAAGTTTTAAAATATATTTTCTAAAAAATTGTTTTTAAAAGTGAATTTAAAAGAAATTTTTTTCCAAACTGAAAAGAATATTTTCCTCATGAAAATTTTTGAGATATTTTTTTATTTCATCAATGAAAATAACCCTTATTCATACTCCGATGGGTA
Organism: Viscum album; assembly: GCA_963277665.1. Classification (NCBI taxonomy): domain Eukaryota; kingdom Viridiplantae; phylum Streptophyta; class Magnoliopsida; order Santalales; family Viscaceae; genus Viscum; species Viscum album. The sequence continues at coordinate 246,675,178 of OY728167.1, forward strand.
TAAAAGGTATTAATACCATCCAAATTATTCCTCTAGATGGAATATTATTATTTTTACCAAGTATAATATTTACATTCACTTCCTTGAATTTTTATCATAGTCCTTAACTTATTCTTAATTTTTTTCTCTTTCTAGTGATCATGGAACATTATATTTTCCCTAAATATTCCCATTATTTATCATGGATATTATTATTTCCTAAACCAAATACAATTTATACATATGGTGTTCACATTTAATGGTTTCTGAATACCTAGGGAAATATTAAAAAATATTTATTCTAAAATCCGTATAGATTATTGATAAGACACGTTGTTTATGAATTAAATATATTATTCGATATATGTGGAATTATTTTATAATAACCCAAATTTTTTATAGGCCCTTTGTGAAAATCCAGTATTTAGGATTACTGGGAGCTGTCGGTGGCTCATTTAGAGTGTTTTCCAAATTTACAGTTTTTATTTCATCGGTATGTCTGTGCGTCGGCATGTCATTGCGTCATCATATTAGTGCATCGGCGTGTCAATGCGTTGGCATGACAGTTAATCTGTGTGTCAGGGGAGTCAATATTGGTGAGTCAGGGGCATCAGTATTAGTGAGTCAGGGGTGTCAACATCGGTGAGTCAGGGGCATCAGCATCAGTGAGTCAGGGGTGTCGATATCGGTAGGTGAGGGGCATCAACATCAGTAGGTCGGGGAGTTGATAGGTCATTTAATTAGTAGGACATGGCATCGGTAGCTCAACATCAGTGACTGAACCATTGGTGACTCATTTCCAGTTTTCCCAGTTTTTCCAGTTTCGCCCCTATTAGGTGTTTTTCTCCTTTTAGACTTAATCTATCAACTCACTGCCATTAGATGGTCAATCTCTACCATTTCCGAGGAGGTATTATTAAATTTCAATTAATTCCAACATGTGAAACCTTCAAGTTGCGTGGTCGAGCCACGATCCAAATATTAAGTACTTCGAAATGGTCTCTATGATTTTAGGATTCGACCTCTTCTTAAGCCAAGATCTTCTCTTCCTTCATTATTTTTGTTTATCTTGGTGTTCCTAGATTCTTTCTCCCAAGATGAGTCATTCACCAGTGCTGGAGCCCTTCCTGCTCAGCTTTTTAGTTTTTCCTGCAAGTTGCACTATTCCCTGTTCTTGGTGCAAGAAGGAACTTTGATCTTTGATCATCCAAGTAGGGACTTTCTTTCACTTCTCTTCAATTGTGAATCTTGCATGGTGGGTATATCTATGATTAATTGTTTATAACATAGGGATACTCTTATAAAAACAACAATTAAATAAGGATTTAATATGACCAAAATATAACTCACGTATGTAAAATAATGGGAAGGGTGTGGTTAATCTTGGTCACCTATTTTTCTTTTGTTATATTTGATTCTCTTGTGGTTGTTTAGATTGTATGACTTCTGAAAATCATGACCATTAGTGGACTTTTCTTGTGAACTGGTGTTCAGTTTCGCTGTGATGTTTTGATGCACAGATGTAATAGGAAATCTGACTAATCATGTACACTCAGTTAAATAAAATGATTCCCCAGGTTCAAACCTATTTTTTGATCACCACATTAATATTAAAGTGGAAATTAAATAACCCATGTTGGTTAAATTCGAAGATGCCTAGTTTGATGGTTGTGGTTGGGTGTTGTGTGTTCTAGTTTGGGTTTTGTGGTCTTGGTATATGGGGCGGTACAGGGGGAAGTGTGTTGGTGTATTAGTTCAAGATATTGATTGATTGTGGAATGGATGAACTTGTTGGTAGGTGAACTGCCTTTATGTTGTGTTGAGGTCGCGAAGTGGAATCGAGTCGTAGGACTTCTTTTTGGTTGTGAACTCATTATGTAGTGGGACTGCATTGAGGATTTTTTGGGCAGCAGGGATACAGGGATGGGTTGTGGGAGAAGGAATTAGTGGTATCACTTTGTATAATGATAGTTGATTATAGTCGAACATGGATTTGTAGTGAGACTGCAAGTCTAGTTTTGTGTTGTCTTTTTTGTGTTGTTTTATATTAGGAATTATTTGGTTTCTTTCATTGCTAGGTGTGGATATGATAGTTAGTTTCTGGGTAGTGTTGGAATAATTTAATTGAATCCCATTAAATAAATAAATAAATTACGATTTAATGAAAAAGGGGGGAATGGTTATGCTTTTACAGTGGTTGTTGTGTGGTTTTTCATGTAGGGGTAGCATCAGAAGTGGTGCTGGTGTGGGATTGTTGTCTATTGTGTGAAACTTGTAGGTTGGGGATGAGTATTTGATTACCTATATATGTATATATATGTTGTAGTTCCTTGTGATTTCTATATGCACCCCACCCTTATTGAGAACTATGTGTCGAACACCTCCTTTTCATGGAGGAGGGTACCTTTCCCAACATCCCAGTGGGAGGATGGATGGATGGTCACTGATTTTCTTCCACACACCCTCTTTAGGATCTTCCACATCGGGCTTATCTGGGTAGCCTGTAATGGCTTGAGACTTACAAAATCCCAAGATCCTTTGGGAAAATGTTTGTTTTGGATGAGGGGCTTAGGTTTTTGGGGGCCATGTTTGTTTTACCCAAGTACCATTGGGATGAGGCCTAGGTGTATTAGGGTGTGGTGTGTGGTTGTTGAGGCCTAGGTGTTTTCGGGCGCAGTGGTGGTTTTTGTGGCCTAGGTGTCTGCGGGTGTGGTTGTGGGCCATTTGAGGCTCAGATGTGTGTGGGAAGGTTGTGGTAGTGGGACTGAGTGAGTGGGAAGACTGGAAGTGTCAAGACGTCAGATTATTAGGAATGAGAAATTAACTAGTGGGAAAGTGGTGTGTGGGGTACCCAAATGTCTATGTTCTTATATTACTACTTTACCTGATTTATGTTACTTGAGTGAGTGTGCCTTGGTGAGGCTGGGCTAGTTAGTATTCCCTAGTTGGTGGTTGAGGTTATACTATTTTCTCATAGGGTAATTAGTGTGTTCCCTCACTTGTGCATGAGTATCTTTAGTTTTCCCTTCTGAGTATACTTATGTGATACCCTACCTATCTAAAACTTTTTTTAGGTTTCTCGGAGGACATTGAGGACCGTGATGGACCTTACTAGCTCAGGCATTGGGACAGTTGCTGTCATTTCATAGTTTCCTTCCTTTTGGGTACTTTATAGGGGATTTTTGTATTCACTTGTATCAGTTTTACTTTTGAACATGCATGTGGTAATGGATTTGTGGCTTTAATTTATCTTTAGTTGTTGGTGTTGCTGGGATTTACAATCTTATATCCCAATATTCTTTTAAAAAAGGGAAATTTCTTTCATTCATGTGATATTTTATACCCTTGGCGCTATTCTCCACTCCAAGGCCTACTAACGGTGGGATATATGGGTCATTATCTCTCATCCACCTTGATTAAGGAAGGGAATGACAATTTTTTGTCCCTTACCTCATCTCAAAGAAGTCGGGTCTTGACTGAATAGTATCAGAGGTGATGGTGGAGAGATAGGATGTAGTTAGGGGTTAGAAAGATTGAGGATTTCATGGGATGGTAGGTAGACAATTTTAGGCAATCTTGGTGCGTGAAATTGTCAAGGGAAGACTAGCAAGGACACGAGATTTCAAGACCACCCTGTGATCTGATGCAAAGACTTTGGACCTACTAAATGACCAGGTGAGGCTATAATGATTTCAGGGTAGAGACCCTAGGAATGGTAAATCCATCATAATGACTTGTGTTCTTGTGTGTATTGGGTGTTTTAGGAATTAAAATAAATAAAAGGTTCAAACAAAAATATAAAAGATATTTTCTACACTACCCGGGCTTATGAATTCTTAATTTCTCTTTTTAGGTATGGCACCCAGTCATTGTCCATGAGTGGTACGAGCAGTCGAGGCCTAGAAACTTTATCTGGTTGACCTATGGAGGGTCTATTGAGAGGAGGAGGATGCCCAGTGGAAAAAGTCGCTTCTTTCCTTCCAGCGGAAGACTCTCAGAAAGTATGAGGGAATCATCTCGGACATGGAGATGGAGAGATGGCTTGAGGATATTGGGATCACATTCAGCCTGATCTAGGATCTAATAGAGTTTTGGGTTTCTCTAGAAGGGATCTAGATGTGAGGAGCATCATGCCAATGGTGGATTCATTACCTCAAAGAGAATAAGGAAACTACAGTTTTGTGGACAGACTCTAAGAATGAGTTTCAGGCAGAATTCCTTTCTTCTATGATGAAGGAAAAAATGATACAGGAGATATTCTCCCTCCAGGAAGGGAGTATGACGATGAGGGAAATGGGGATAATGTTCAAGGATCTCCTTAGTTTTGCTTTGGACCTCTTTCTGAATAAGGAATTGCGAACAAGGTGCTTGGAGGAGGCACTCCAACCTTCCCTTCAGTATGAAGTTAATACCTTTACTCTACTGACGTACATAGAGGTTCAGAAGAAGGCCAAAGTAGTAGAGAGGATTCACAGGATGGGAGGTGTGCCATGAGAGTGAAGCCAACCAAGTTTGTCAAAGGGAATGGTTGTTAGTAGCAATCCTCCAACATCAGGACCTTCTAGGATAAGACCAGTGGGGACTAGGCACGAGTTGTTCCATTTCCGATCAACCTGTAATCACCGTTTCTCCATGGGCCTAAGACCGAGGTGATTTATCTATGGCAGTCATGGGTATCTTCAGAATTAGTTCCCCGTCTAATTGCATTACGGTGGGGTGGGTAGGTTCAGCACCCACCTCAGCTGTAATAGTTTCCATCCAGGACCTTCCAGCCGAAGGGGTAGCGAGATCCCGCTCCACGGAGGGAGGAAGGGGCCAGAGGAGGCCAACCTTAGGGTGCTCCTCAGGGACCTCGACTAGGGTGTGGTCAGGGAGGCAGTCGACAGCTGATGGGTAGAGTGGTTGGGTGTGGGTAGTTTCACACCATAGTGGTAGTAGTTCTAGAAGGGCCAGAAGTTTTTCGAGGTATGATCAACATATTTAGTACTATTTCTTATGCCTTGTTTGATTAAAGAGAATCGTACTCCTTTGTTTCACCCAATCTAGCTCATTCCCTGGGCCTTGACATAGAGAGACTTTACAATCCCCTAGTGTTGAGTACGCCATTTGGAGGTTAGACTAGCCTGTTTTATGTTTTTCAAGGATGTAGATTGATGTTGGGGCCGCATCAGTCCAGGCGATCTTCTTATACTACAAATGGATCCATGTGATGTCATCCTAGGCAACAAATGGCTGTTTTCCATACATACTATTATCAACTTCATCCGGAGAAGGTTCGCGTTCTTAGATATGGGTGGCCAGTTTGGGGATTTCATTGGAAAGTGGAGATTCCTGGAAGGAAGCCGGTGTGTGGATCCCCTTTATTCCTTTTTATCCAAGATGTCAGTGGAATCAGAATACCTAGAGATGGTGGAAGTTCTGAGGATTGTCAGTGAGTTTCTGGAAGTCTTCCCTAAAGAGGTTTTGACTCTACCCCCTTGACGAGATGTTGAGTTCGAGATAGACTTTCAACCCGATGCCCGTCCAATTTTGATGGATCACTATCAGATGGTACCTTCTGAGTTGCGAGAGTTGCAGATTCAGGTTGATGAGCTGATAATGAAGGGTTTTATCCAACCATGTGTGTAACCATGGGGTGATCCATTCTTGTTCTCAAAGATTGAAGACAGTGGTATCAATCTATACATAGAATACAAGAGACTAAATCAGGTAATGGTCAGGAACCGTTACCCCCTCCTGAGGATCGGTGACCTTTTCAACCAGTTGAAGGGAGTAGATTGGTTCTCTAAGATCGACCTGTGGTCTGGATATCACCAGTTGAGGGTGAAGGAGGCTGACATCATGATGACTACTTTTAGGTTTAGGTATGGTAACTTTGATTTCGTGGTCATGATGTTTGGCATTACGAACGCACTAGTTGTGTTCATGGGACTCATGAACATAGTTTTCCATGATTATCTAGATAAGTTTATGGTCTTTTTCATAAAAAAACTCTTGGTATACTCAAGATAAGAGGACGATCACACTGAGCATATAAGGATCGTTTTGGAGGTCCTTCGACACCACTAGCTTTACGAAAAGTTGTCCAAGTGCATGTTCTATACATGAGAGGTGTACTTTCATAGACATGTGTTGTCCCAACATGGAATAGCAGTGGACCCATCGATGGAAGAAGTGGTTTTTCTTGGGAAGAATCCAAGAACGTGGTAGAGATTCATAGTTTCCTGGGTTAGGAAAGTTACTACTGAAGGTTCATACCCGACTTCTCTCAAGTTGCGGCTCTATTGATAGATTTAACCAAAAAAGACTAGGCTTTTTTATAGAGTGAATAGCTCTGGGAAGCTTTCACTTATCTGAATGGGAAGCTAGTCAATGTCACAATGTTGAGGTTTCCAGAAGAAGGGGTGATGTTTGAGGTGTTCTGCGATGCTTCTGGGCTAGGCTTGGGATGTGTATTGATGAAGCATTGGGGAGTGATGTCTTATGGGTCTAGGAAGGTATGCTCCCATGAATCTAACTATGCCACCCATTAAAAGGAATTTGTGGAGGTCATGTTGGCATTGATGTTGTGGTCACATTACCTCGTTGGGGAACGCTTTGCGGTCTTCACAGATCACAATATATTGAGGCATGTATTCTCTCAGCGAGACCTAAACTTACGGTAGTAGAGGTGGATGCAGTTTTTTCAGGACTACGACTTCAAAATTGTGACAACCCGAAATTTTATGAAAAATATTCTTTTAATTTCATTGATGTCTTGTGTTGTACGTTACACCAAAATTATATTGTGATATACGCAACACCGTATTATCTTATATTATACACAAACACTATTCTTGGCTTTGGTTACACGCAATCGCGACCTTCCTCGATAGCGTGTGTAGTACGCAATACCGGGTTTCACTAAACAACGATATATTGTTATAATATTATTATGGACTAGCCGTTATGAATAGTATTAACTACATTTTTAATTTTATAACATTATTATTCATCTTACACATTTTCTAAATTATGGTATGAGAACAAAATAAATTTTTCAGGTAAAATAAGTATTTTTCAAAAAATGCAATTTTGTCGCCTTTTGATGGCGCACCCACATTAAATATAGTTTTTTACATGATTATAAGTTAAATTTGATAAAATAAAATTCTTATTTGGAATCAGGATATACAAATTTACTTTGGATAAATTTTTCATATTATTCTGATAAATTTCATATTTTAATGAATAGTAAAACACGCTATATTTTAATTAAAAACAAATTTTTCATGATAATAATTTATATGGTTAAATTATAATATTGAATAGTTTTAAAGTATGAATATAATATATTGTTACCAATTAATATAATGTATGTCATTAGCGTTGATTTTACATTGAATTCATAAGTAAAATAATTTCAATCTTTTGCAATGTTTTAACTTTTAAAACTCGTTTTCTTAACAACGGGATTAATTTTAAATTAATTTCTGAAACTTCTGTGATTTGAACTTGGAAAAATGGATTCCATATTTGGAATCAGTAGGTCCAAATTATGTTAATAAGATACTTTTTATTTTTAGGCATTATGAATAGTAATTACGGTAAATTTAATTTACCATAGTTAAAGGTAAATTGGGTAATTAAGGGTAAATATAATATTATAAAATTACCCTAAAACTTGTCTTAATATAATTGGATGATTATATTTTGCCCTAAATCATAATTGGATCGAAATTTAATCTAATGGAACCCAGATGTATTTGATTAAGACCTTTAGTTTATTTTATTTAAAGGAAAGTGAAATATGTCTCACTCAAACTTTAATAATTAAAGTATTTTTAATATAAGGTTATACAGAATATAAATTAGGTTATAAGTACTCATTTGAAAGCTAAAATGGTTTTCTTTATCATGGTAATTTATTTTTAATTTTTAAGAGTTATTTAATTACCTTATTATCTTATACATTAATGATGCAGAAATTATTTATTTAGTGAAAAATCAATAATATAGTTTTTATTGAAATTGTAATACATATCAAAAGGCCCAAAAATCGGAACAAAACTTATTGGTAGTGTATATATAAACTTTAATAATCCACTGGTTTACCATTTGGATCGTTATAAAAGCGATTATGACACTTATATTATTTTATTTTAAATGATTCCAAATTTTTCACCTTCATAATTTAATAAATATAACAATTTACATGTTGTTATTTTTTGATGATAAATTAGAGGAAAATTATTATTGTGAAATATATGAGATTTATCTTCATCATAGTATTTTATTTTTAATTTTTATGAAATAAATAAGTATATTAAATAATTATACAAAAATGATGTAGTAATTATTTTATTAAGAGAAATATCAAATAAATAGTTTTAAAAATATTAAAATAAATATTATATGAACTATTTAATGTGATCCACTAATTTTATAGATAAATAATACATTTTATTAATCTATTAAATATTTTAGTTCGAACATATATTTTCTGTGAATTTTATTTAAATTCAAATAACTGAATAGTGTCAAAATTGACACTATTGTTATTTTATAAAAATAACTTAATATAAAATTGTTTAAAAATCACAAAAATATTTAAAAATTATAAATTAAAATTTATATGGTCTAAAATGTAATAAAGTATCCAATTTTGGACAATTCACAACACATAAGTAATTATTTATAACAATTTAAAAATTAGAATCTTATTACCCTAAATAAAATTAAATAGATTAAATAAGGATAAATCAAGTTGATAATGTTTAAAATAAATTCCCAACATGTCTAAATTTTATTATTTGATGATATGACAACCCTATATCATCTAATATTCTGATTTGAGTCATTTTTTGAGGATTTTATGTGGGCTAGAATTTATTATAAATTAATATTTCTTATGTTTCCAAAGGTGCCCCTCTCATCCCTTATAAAAAGGCCACCCCTTCCCACTTCTCTTCACACCCATTTGAGCCTTTAATCTCGTCCAAACCCTACCAATTTCTCTTCTCAACCTATCTATTTATATCATAGAGGTTCTGGTCTTCTCAAAAGACCAAACCTAGTGCCCTAAGAAGAAGTTTAAAGGAGGTGCGTCGAAGAAGAGGTAATCTCTTCTACCGATTCTTTCAAGTTTCATTCTTCTTCAACATCTTCTTCATTAGTTGTTTCATTATAAAGTAATAACATAAGTATCACTAATATAATGATATGTTATTATAAATATGAAATAAACCCATTTCACCTTCTATCCATCCTACAAAAAACAGAATCACCGCGCGTGCGTACGTACGGAATACCGTCTCCACGCCGTGGTGTAATCTGTTTTTCCACCACCACCTTACTTGGATTGGTATAATGGTGTAAATAATAACTATATATGGTTATTATAACATAATAATTATTCTGAGATATTATATCATCTACTCCAATTCTATTAAATAATTATGGGAACGATATCATCGCTCGTGCGTACGTACGGACTACCATCTCCACGAACGCGATGAGATTCATTTTCCATGATTAACCATTAAAGTATAATTATAAATTATATATATAATAAATAATAATTAAAGATATTACATAATAATTATACTTTATTTATGTACATATATTTTTCATTTACTTAATTCCATTCAATTTAGTAAGGAAACAAAACCAGCATTCATGCGTACGTACGACCTACCGTCTCCATGAACGATGTATTTCATTCCATTTATCGATCTATCATATATATTTATATGCTGAATATATATTATATATAAATAATTTTTTACATTTTGGAATTTATTAAATCAGGATATAAGTAATAATATCAAGAACAACAAGTCGAAACACGTACGATAAATGAAACGATTTTACCCAAAACGGTGAATTAACATGGAATTTTCAAAAGAACGGGTAATATAAAGTCATAAGTGAACCATATATGATATCATAAAAATGAATATGATTCTATAATAAGTCAATGACATTATTTAAATCATTATACAGGAGGTTCGGATACATACGAATCATATCAGACATAAGGTAAGGGATAACTTTTCCAATCTCTTTTTTATCCAAGATTGTTTATTCGTAAGTATTTACTGGGATTATATTTATCATTCATGTACCTATTTTCTAATAATTGTTTCATGTATTTTTAAAGTCCTTTTTACCCATTTTTTACTTTTACCATGTGTTATGGAAGGAATCTTTCTTTTTTTTACCATACAAGGAACTTTTTGACTTTTCCGACAAAAGTACTAGGAGAAAGTTTTTTAACTTATACGGCATGAACGGATTTTTACGGTTTCATAATGCCTTATTTTCAAGAAGCTTACTCTACATGATCTCATGATTGTTTTTCAACAAAATATGTTTCTTTTGAAATTTCATGGAATTTTGTGAAAAGAAAATGATTTTTAAGAAGAAAGGATATTTTCCTCAAGAATTCATTTCAAGTGTATTGTAAAAACTATTTTCCATATAAGATGACATTACTTAGTATGATTATGTTTCAAGTATAATGTCTCTATGATTTACATGGTTTCATTTTTCTTATGATGAAATGATATCGATTTGTTTTATATGGATTATGTTATGATTGGATGATGTTTATGAAACCCATTTCATTATTTGGGTTATGATGAATGATTTATGTTTATGTTGTGGCACATGTAATAATGATTTCATTATGAGATGGGTGGGACCTATATCTCCCTCCAGTGTGTTGGGTAAAGATTTATATCTCATGAGATTGACATGGCTGGAACGACATGTAAATCCGGTTCAGTAATACAGGGCTAGAATGACAAGTAAACCCAGTTCAGTAAGGGACTTTGTCCACTAAGATGGTCTTGGCAGCAATACCTTGGATACTATGGAAATTATATCATGTGCTTAATGTTTTACCACAATTAAAAGTTTTATTCCCATGCTATTTTATCATGATTTATGTTCCATTATGATCTATGCCTTACGTACTGCCATGTTTTATGTCATTGCTCAAGATCATGATGTTTAAACATTATGTTCATGTTTTTAAGTTCAAATGTATATGGTTTGTTTTATTTTCTCCACGATTACCCTTACTGAGCATTTGAGATCAGCCTTTTTATGTTTTCTTTTCCCCCAGGATTAAAATAATGGTCTTAGGTAAGGAAACAAAAATGTGAAGATCGTTATGGGAGATGTAGAAGATCTTTCAATATGATTAGAAGTTTATATTCCAAGTTTCCAAAGACACTAAAATATTACGGTCCTTGAGTGTTTATTTTTGATATAAGTATTCCGAAAAATTATTGTAATGTCCATTTACGTCAAGATTTGGGTCGTTATAGTTGGTATCATAGGAAAGGTTTAGTCAACCTTTGGAAAATAGGAAGTAAAAACTTTAGTGAGATCCCTAGATATATTTCTAAGGTATGTCTAGTGATGTTCCTAAGGTTAAGTATAAGTATAAGTTATAGTCCTAGAATTATGGTAAAGATCATAGAATTAAACCTAAGATGTTAGATATTGAAGGTACTCCCCCTTTATTATGTTGTTTTCCTAACATGATTTTTGCCTCTCACACTATTCTTTTTGGGTTTTAGACGATGACTAGAACCCGAAGGAACCGTGTTGATCAATGTAATGGAAAATGAAATGATTTTCCTCCTGAACAAACCAATGTTATGGGAGATGGAGTGAAAAATCTTATTGCTATACTTACACAAGCTATGAATCAATCTGGACTTCTAAATGAGTAGAGAAGGGAATATTAATCTATTCAGTCCATCATGAGGCAACGTCCACCTTCTTTTAGTGGGTCTTCTGATCCACTTTTTGCTGAACAATGGATCAATACCATTGAAAAGATATTTTCCATACATCAATGTTCGGAACATGAAAAAGTCATTTTGGATGTTTACCGTTTAGAAGGTGAAGCAGACTAGTGGTGGACTCTAATTATGAATACAATGCCCCAAGGTGAAATTGAATCCATGGAATGGGATGAGTTCAAGAAATTATTTTTCAATAAGTAATTCCCTCGTATTCTTTGAAAAAAGTTGGAAAAGGAGTTCCTTGAGCTTAAGAAAAAGGATGATGAATCTGTTGGAATATATGAGGCTAATTTTACAAGGCTTGCAAGGTATACATCTGGGTTTATCATCCAACCTGAATATAAAGTTGATCGATTCTTTAGTGGCTTCAAACCAAGTCTTCGAAGGGGATTAGTTATAAGATACTTCGGTAGCTATGAAGAAATTGTGTGTTGTGATATCAAGGTAGAACTGGAAGTTGGTGTTACATATCCATCTCATGGTTTCGACAAGAAACGAAAGATGGAGTTCAAGGAGAAATCTAGGAATAATGGTGAAAAGAAGATGAATGTTTCTTTATGCTCAAAGTATGGAAAGAAGCATGGTGGAGATTGTCTTAATGGGACTAGAAAATGTTTTAAGTGTGGAAAAGAAGGTCATCGAGCAGTTGATTGTCGATGTAATGGGAAAAAGGTAGCTAATGATGTGAATAGATAAAAGACTACAGAGAACGCTCCATCAACACTTCAATGCTTCAAGTGCAAGGAAATGGGGCATTATGCTAATCAATTCCCTAATCTAATGGTTAACGATGATAAACATCAACAAACTCTTAAGGAAAAGGACAAAGGGAAGTCACATGTGATCACTATTTATGATGTTGTGTAATGATTAAGTGTTTATGTAATGGGATTTCAAAATAGTATCATGGAATATAATTTATAATATTGGAATACCCATGTATTGGTTTATTCTGGTTTTCAATAATTATATTGAAATACTTTTAAAAGAGTATATGCGCATAATTAATGGATAAGGAGAAAATAATATGTTTGATAGTATTCATGAGCTCATGACTGATATAAGGACAAAGTGATATCATGGTTTGAGTCTATCGAAATTTTAGGATTTTGGTTTGTGGAAAGATTTAACTTTTGACAGCATTCATGTTTTCACTATGGTTCAATGGGTATTTCAAGAGAATACATGATTAAGGTATTCACATGTTTGTAATGTGACCAACAAGATATATCGTATGATATATGGGGGATAAATGATGGTATTCACATGCTCAACAGATGACATTTCTAGTAATTGTTTTCTTTATACTATGAGCTTGGACAGAAGTATTTTGGATAAGCCTAAAGATTGGAATGGATTATGTTGGACACAAGTTAGTATTGTTTAAGGGTAATTTTTTTCGATATTATTGATGGAATGTTACAATAATGTAGTTTTAGAAAAAGGACAACCTCTAGGATGGGCGACAACCCGTCACGTCGGACAAGGCTATGGGAATCAAACCCACAACCGAAGTGCGACAGGCCTTTATCGCCTTCCACTGGCCTACAGGAAGTCCCCAGTTAGTAGAAACTAGTTTTATTATATTAAGCGGTATGATAGATGAAGTATAAGTCAATTTTTAGAATCATATACGATTAACCTCACCATAGATGGACTTATGTATATTTGATAACTTTTGCTAACCTTTTGTTTGAGACATATGGAATGACCCATCATTCTATCGCATGATCTGCTAACACTTCACAGAAGAAAAATTCAACTTCATTTCATTAAGAGATTATGTGGAAATTGTTCAACGCACAAACAACAGTGAGATTGTACCAAAATCAAGTAAGTATTTATTTTAATTAGTCTCCAACATTAGGGAAATGATATTGAAATCCAAAAATGATGTCCAAATGTCCTCATATCCGATGAATCAGATGGTACCTTAGATCATCAAAAATTTATGGCTTTGTAATTGTTGGATTTTTCATAGCCATGTTCTCTACCACTCTCCATCAGAACATGATGGTTAGATTTCTCTTCCATGTCCATATTTTCACTTATATTCTCCTACATGGAATCCCAGTGATTAGTTAATTTGGGTAACCGTTAAGTTTCATAATTTAGTTTTTAAAGCTCAGTTTTGGTATTCCTTTTTACGATGTGGGTTTCTATTAATGAAACTTTCAAGTAGTAAACCATTTATAACCCCAAAAAATTTCGAGGGCGAAATTCATTTTAAGGGGGGTAGAATGTAACACCCCGAGATTTTATGAAATATATTATTTTAATTTCATTGATGTATTGTGTTGTACGTTACACCAAAATTATCTTATGCTATACGCAACACCGTATTAGCTTATATTATACGCAAACACTATTCTTGGCTTGTGTTACACGCAATCGCGACCTTCCTCGATAGCGTGTGTAGTACGCAATACCTGGTTTCACTAAACAATGATATATTGTTATAATATTATTATGGACTAGCCGTTATGAATAGTATTAAATAAATTTTGTAGTTTATAACATTATTATTCATCTTACACATTTTCTAAATTATGGTATTAGAACAAAATAAATTTATCAGGTAAAATAAGTATTTTTCAAGAAATGCAGTTTTCTCGCCTTTTGATGGTGCACCCACATTAAATCTAGTTTTTGACATTCTTATAAGAAAAATTTGACAAAATAATTCTTCTTTGGAATCAGGATATAAAAATTTATTGCTGATAAAATTTTCATATCATTCTGACAACTTTCATATTTTAATGAATAGTTAAAACACGCTATAGTTTAATTAAAAACAAATTTTTTCATCATATTAATTTATATGGTTAAATTATAATATTGAATAGTTTTAAAGAACTAATAGAATATATTTTTACCATTTAATATAATGTAGGTCATTAGCATTGATTTTACATTGAATTCATAAGTAAAATAATCTCAATCTTTTGCAATGTTTTAACTTTTAAAACTCATTTTCTTAACAGCGAGATTAATTTTAAATTAATTTCTGCAACTTCTATGATTTGAATTTGGAAAAATGGATTCCATATTTGTAATCATTAGGTCCAAATTATGTTAATAAGCTACTTTTTATTTTTAGTCATTATGAATAATAACTACGGTAAATTTTATTTACCATAGTTAAAGGTAAATCAGGTAATTAAGTGTAAATATAATATTATAAAATTACCCTAACACATGTATTAATATAATTGAATGATTATATTTTGACTTAAACCATACTTGGGTAGAAATTGAATCTAATGGAACCCACTTGTATTTGATGAAGACCTTTAGTTTATTTTATTTAAAGGAAAGTGAAATATGTCTCACTCAAACTTTAATAATTAAAGTATTTTTAATATAAGGTTATAAAAAATATAAATTCGGTTATAAATACTCATTTGAAAGATAAAATGTTTTTATTTATCATGGTAATTTATTTTTAATTTTTAAGAGTTATTTAATTACCTTATTATCTTTTACATTAATGATGCAGAAATCATTTATTTAGTGAAAAATCAATAATATAGTTTTTATTGAAATAGTAATACATATATAAAGGCCCAAAAATCTGAAAAAAAAATATTGGTAGTGTATATATAAACCCTAATCATCCAATAGCCGAATTTTTGACCATTTGGATCCATATAAAGGTAATTATGACACTTATATTATTTTATTTTAAATGATTCCAAAGTTGTCACATTCATAATTTAATAAATATAACAATTTACATGTTGTGATTTTAAGATGATAAATTCGTGTAAAAGTGTTATTATGTAATCTATGAGATTTATATTCATCATAGTCTTTTTTTTTTAATTTTTATTCCCCAAATATGTATATTAAATAATTATAGAAAAACAATGTAGTAATTATTTTATTAAGAGAAATATCAAATAAATGGTTTTAAAAATATTAAAATAAATATTATATGGACTATTTAATGTGATACACTATTCTTATAGATAAATATGAAATCTTATTAATCTATTAAATATTTTATTTCGAACATATATTATTTGTGGATTTTATTTAAATTCAAATAAATAAATAGTGTCAAAATTAACACTATTGTTATTTTATAAAAATAACATAATATAAAATTGTATAAAAATCAGAAAAATATTTAAAAATTATAAATTAAAATTTATATGGTCTAAAATGTCATAAATGATCCAATTTTGGAAAATTCACAACACATAAGTAATTATTTATAACAATTTAAATATTAGAATCTTATTACAACAAAAAAAATTAAATAGATTAAATAAGGATAAATCAAGTTGATAATGTTTAAAATAAATTCCCAACATGTATAAATTTTATTGGTTGATGATATTAAAACCCTATCTCATCTAATATTCGGATTTGAGTCATTTTTGGAGGTTTTTAGGTGGGTTTGAATTTATTATCAATTAATATTTCTTATGTTTCCAAAGGTGCCCCTCTCCTCCCTTATAAAAAGGGCACCCCTTCCCACTTCTCTTCACACCCATTTGATCCTTGAAGCTCGGCCAAACCCTACCAATTAATCTTCTAAACCTATCTAGTTATATCATAGAGGTTCTGGTCTTCTCAAAAGACCAACCTAAGTTCCCTAAGAAGAAGTTTAAAGGAGGTGCATCGAAGAAGAGGTAATCTCTTCTACAGATTCTTTCATGTTTCTTTCTTCTTCAACTTCTTCTTCTTTAGTTGTTTCATTATAAAGTAATAACATTAGTATCACTAATATATTGATATGTTATTATATATATTAAACAACCCCATTTCACAATTACAAGTTTTATTTCCAATCTATTTCATCATGATTGATGTTCCATTATGATCAATGCCTTACGTACTGTAATGTTCACGTACGTCAAGCTTTGGGTTGTTATAAAAATATTCTACATCTTAGGAAAGGGGAATGTTGTGGACAATTAATTGAGAAGGAAGTCATAGAAGGATATAGTTCTAGAGTCCACATATGCTTGGAAGGAAATAGAGGAGTTGGATGCTCTACAATTAGGTATGAGAGTAGAGGATTGTAGAGGTTGTATGATTCAGATGATGGATCAGTCTTCCTTGGTATGGTTGGTGGTGGAGTCTTAGTGGGGAGACTCAAAGGTTGAAGTGATGCATTATTTCATTATCATGGGTGATGTTTTGGAGGGCTGGTTGGAGGATAGTCAGAATCAGATGATGTTCTGTGGAAATCTATTTGTCCTAGTGGTGATGCATTGGGGAGTTCTCGGTGTGTTCTATAACTCACCCTTGGTAGTACAACCTAGAGTCTCCAAGATTTATCAGGGATTGAGAGGTTAGTTTTGGTGGCTCGGAATGAAGCAATCAGTGGAAGAGTGTGTGGCAAGGTGCCTCGTGTGTTAGAAGGTGAAGGCTGAACACTATGTTCCCGGTGGTCTGTTGCACACCAAGATGTTCCCGAGTGGAAGGGGGATGACATATTGATGGATTTAATCACATGACTACCTAGGGACGAGGGAGGTTGTGATGCCATCTGGGTAGTGGTGTACCGATTGACAAAATCAGCTCACTTCTTAGCAGTTAAGGAGCCGAGTACAGTGGATGCCTTAGCACAGATGTACATATGTGAAGTTGTATAGATACATGGAGTTTCAGGATCCATCATTTTTTATCAGGATACACGCTTTAATTCATGATTCTGGAAGGGATTATAGTGTGCTTTTGGAACCCAATTGTGCCTTATCACCACTTTCCACCCTCATATGAATGGGAAGACAGAGAGGACCATCCAAACGTTGGAGCATATGCTACGAGTGTGTTTTTTGGACATCAGAGGATCGTGGGTATGACACTTTCCCCTGGTGGAGTTTTCCTACAATAATATCTATCACTCTTCCATTGGCATGAAACCATTCGAAGCCTTGTATGGAGGACTAAGTTGTTCACCCATGTGCTAGATCGAGGTTGGGGAGCCAGGTGTTCTTGGCCCAAAGGTGGTGCAGAGCACGGCGTAGAAGGTTCATCTTATGCATGAATGTATGAAGGATTCTCAGGACTGGAAGAATTATTATTCCAATCATTGGAGGAGACCCTTGGAGTTCGAGGTCAGGGACCACATGTTATTAAAGGTCTACACTCAGCATGGTCAGTGGAGGTTTGGTAGGGGAAGTAAGATTTCTCCCAGGTTCACCAAACCCTTCGAGGTGTTGTGACAAGTCGATGTGGTGTAATATAAGATAGAGTTTCCATGGAGGTTGAAAAGGATCCACAATGTCTTTCATGTCTACCATCTCTATTAGTATCTACACAATGAATCACATGCCCTTGATTGGGGAGAGTTGGATATCAAGGATGATGCAACATTCGTGGAGCGACTGATGAGAATCAATGATCATAAGGAGAAAGTGCTTCTTGAATAGACCATTCCCTTGGTTCATGTGTTATGGATGCATGGTGGCCTTGAGGAGAGTACCTAGAAATGGGAGGCACAAATTCATGCCCAGTACCCAGAGATTTTCTGAGTTTTGTTTTTGTGTTTTCTATGTGGCTTGCATATGATGAAATGTTTGACACCACTTGTTGTATGATAAGTTATTTCCCTATGATCTATTTTGTTTGAAATGTACTGATTATGGGGAGGGGAGAATGTGATCCATAATCAAGATGAATTATTATTGATGCGATTAAACCTATGCAGGTGAGTCAGTGCCTCCCAAAGTGGGTAGTATCTAGAACTGGAAGAAGGAGCTCCCTAATCCATGTATTTGGACTATGTGAGCCTTGGTGTTTGTAATATTTACTAGGGATAATGGGGACTTAGTGTCACCCCTATTTTAAGGAGATAGATGTCAGAGAGGTGTTCCTGGATGTTGAGGTTCCCCTCTAGTTTTCAATAGATGGCGATTTACTATAAAGAGGTATCTTAAGGGATGGATATTCACACCCCTTTTTCTTCTGGATTACTTTTGAAATTCTCTGGGATGAGAATATTTTGAAAGGTATCTGATGTAATATCCCATACTTTTTCTAAGCCCTTCCTTTGTAAAAATTTAGTGTTGAGGAGTTCTGGGAGCAGTCAGGGGCTCATTTCAAAAGTGTTTCCCAAATTTCTAGTTTTTTTTCCGGTGGCATGTTAGTGCATTGGCATGTTAGTGTGTCGACATGTCAGTGTGTCAGCATGTTAGTGTGTCGGTGTGTTAGTGCGTCAGCATGACAGTGCATCAGTGAGTCAGAGTCATCTGCATCGATGAGTCAGTGGCATCAACATCAATGTGTTAGGGGGGTCAGCATTGGTGAGTTGGGGGTGTCGACATCGGTGAGTCGGGAGCGTCAGCATCGATGAGTCTGGGGTGTCACCATCAGTAGGTCAGGTCATTGGTAGGTCAGGGCATTAGTAGGTCAGGGCATTGGTAGGTCATTGCGTTGGTAGGTCATGGCGTCAGTAGCTTAACATCGGTAGCATAGCGTCACTGACTCACCCATCGGTGACTCGTTTCAAGTTTTTCCCAGTTTTTCCAGTTTTTCCCTTATTACTTGTTTTTCTCCGTTTAATGTTAATATATCAACTCATAGTCATTTACTGGTCTATCTCCAATTTTTCAGAGGGGTGATTATTAAATCTCAATTAATTTAAACATGTGAAAACACTAAGCTGTGTGGTTGAGCTAAGATCCAACTTTTATGTACTTCGAAATGATCTCCCAGATTTTTGGATCTGGCCTCTTCTTAAGCCAAGATCCTATCTTCCTTCATCCTTTTTGTTTCTCTTGATCCTCCTAGAAAAATTCTTCAGATATGAGTCATGAACTAGTGCTAGAGCCCTTCTCGCTCAGCCTTGGAGTTTTTTCTGCAATTTGTGTCATCCCATGTTCTTGGCGTAAGAAGGATCTTCAATATTTTATCATCTTAATAGGGGATTTATTTTCCTTCTCTTCAATTGTGCATCATGTGGGGTGGGTATATGAATGATTTCTTGTGAAGAATGGCAGAATAAACTAATAAAAACATGAAATAAATAAGTATTTAATATGATCAAAAGATAACGTGCATAAATAAAATAATAGTTAGGGTGTGGTTCATCTCAGCCACCTGTTTTTATTTTGTTATCTTTGATTCTATTATGGGTGTTGTGGCCCTTTTGAAAATCAAGACCGTTGGTGGTCCTTGAATGTGCACTGGTGTTTCATTTCTTTGTGATGTTTTGATGAACATATATAACATGAAATATGATTAATCACGTACACTTAGTTAAATAAAAGGATTCCACAAGATCAAACCTGTACTATGATCAAACCAGTTATATTAAATTTGAAATTAAAGAACCCCTGTCAGTTAAATTGGAACATACTTGTTTTGATGGTTTTGGTTGGGTGTTGTTTGTTCTAGTCTGGGTTTTGTGGGCTTGGTATGTGGGATGGTACATGGGTGAGTGTGTTGGTATCTCAATTTAATAGATTGATTGATTTTGGAATGGATGAACTTGTTGGTTGCTGAACTACCTTTATGATGTGTTGAGGTCGTGAAGCGATGTTGAGTAGTGAGATAGATGTGTGGTTGTGGAATTTTTATGCAGTGGGACTGCATTTAAGAATTTTTTGGGAAGTGGGGCTGTAGGGCAGGGTTGTGATATAAGAAATAGGCAGTATCAATTTGAATAATGATAGTTGATAGTAGTCATATGGGGATGTGCAGTGGGAATGAAAGTCTAGTTTTGTGCTGTCATTTTGTGTTGGTGTACAATGGGACTTAGTTGGTTTTCTGGTTTCATGGTGTGGAAATAGTTGTTAGTTTCCTAGTAGTATTTTAATAATTTAAGTGAATCCCCTTAAATAAATAGAAAATGAAAATTGAATGAAAAATGGGGGATGGGTTATGCTTTAGGAGTGGTTGTTGTGTTGTTGTGCATGTAGGGGTAGTATAAAAAGCGGTGTTGGCATGGGATTATTGTCTCTTGTGTGAAACCCACAGGTTGGGGATGAGTTCTTTATTACCTATATATATATTTTTTTTCCTTTTGATTTCAATATGCACCCCACCTTTGTTGAGCACTATGTGCCATACACCTCCATTTCATGGCGGAGGATCCCTTTCCCAACATCTCAGTGGGCAGATGGATGGATGGTCCCTAATCTTCTTCCTCACACCCTCTTAAGGACCTTTCCACTTGGGTATATCTGGTCAGGCTGTAATGGCTTGAGGCATAAGAAATTACAATATCCTTCGGGAAAAGGTTTGTTTTGGATGAGGGGCTCAGGTGTTTGCGGGTCAGGTGTGTCTTTCCCAAATACCTTTGGGATGAGGTCCATGTGTCTTCGGGCATGGTGTGTGGTTGTTAAGGCCCATGTTTTTTTGGTCATGGTGATGGTTGTTGTGGCCCAGGTGTCTATAGGCATAGTTGTGTGCAGTTTCATGCCTAGGTGCGTGCGAGAAGGTTGTGGCAGTGGGACTACATGTGTGGGAAGAGTTGTAGTGTCGAGACATCAGATAGTTTTGAATGAGCAGTTTACCCATGGGAATGTGGTTTGTGGGGTACCCAAATGTTGATGTTATTATATTACTACTTTACGTGATTTGTGTTACTTGGGTGAGTGTGCCTTGATGGGGTTGGGCTGGTTAGTATTCCCGGGTAGGTTCTTGAGTTTTTACTTTTTCCTGATAGGGGAATTAGAGTGTTCCCTCACTTGTGCATGAGTAGCTTTAGTTTTCTGTACTGAGTGTACTTGTATGCTCACCCTATATATGTAAAACAGTTTTCAGGTTTCTAGGAGGACATTGAGGACCGTGCTGGACCTTACAATCTTGAGCATCTGGATATTTGTTGTCACTACTTAGTATTCTTCCTTTTTGTACTTTATTTGGTAGTTTTGTCTTTCCTTGTATCACTTTTACTTTTTAACATGCATGTGGGAATGGATTTTTGGATTTAATTTATCATTAGTCTTCGATGTTGTTGGGATTTACTATCTTATCTCCTGATCTTGTTCTAGAATAAAGGGTAATTCCTTCCATTCATGTGAGATTTTATACCCTTGTTTCTAGTTCCCACTCTAGGGCCTACTGAAGGTGAGACTTGGGGTCATTATCTCTCTTACACCATGATGAATGAAGGGTAGGGAAATTTTCCATCTTTCCATCATCTTGTAGAAGGCGGGTTGCGATATATTTGGACTATTAATACAAGTGTTGTGGACCTTTTAATGTAACCCCATTGATGCATCGATAGTCTCATGAGATGAATTAGTTGGACAAATCAGATGGGTTTCTTCCCTAGTGGATTTTAAACTGTATTGCCAATGGCCTTGACGGTTATGGTTTTGTGTTCATGGAAAACATATTTTACAATAATTAGGAGTTGTCTTAATTCATATTTATTTATTATTATAAATGAGTTTTTCACTATGGAAAAATATATGGATAAATTTCATTATCATTTTATTGATTAAATGGAATTCTTATCGGTTATTTACAATACCATATTGATTATTCTTTATATAGTTATTTAAATGGAATGTGTACTATGTTATTTAAGTTTTCATAATGATTATGCATTTTCCATTTATTTAAATAGGATGTATTCTCAATTATTTAACTTTCCAAATTGATTTATCTATATCTTTTTTTTAAATGGAATTTTTTGTCAGTTATTTAC
Source organism: Viscum album (assembly GCA_963277665.1). NCBI lineage: Eukaryota > Viridiplantae > Streptophyta > Magnoliopsida > Santalales > Viscaceae > Viscum > Viscum album. Next base: position 246,697,576 of record OY728167.1, read on the forward strand.
CATTCTATGTTGATTATGATTATTGATTTATGATATCTTCGGATGTAATTAAAACGTACTCCGATTTTGAGCTCATACAGATTTATTTCCTTCTACCGAGATTCCATGAAGTATAATAAGAAATATGTACAAGGATATTTTAGATGGAATAGATTTAATATTTAAAAAGAAAATAAAAATCATATTGTAATGTTTTGTATTCATTTTTAATACATGAATCATGTATGTATCTAGTTTATAAGGACTAATGAACTATTAATTCTTTTGGGATTTTATATCCTTATATCTTATTAAAATTTAATGATAGAATGAAATATCTTTGGGCTACTCATGTCAGGGTTTCTACAATATATAATTTTCTTTCTTACCTTTTCACTCACTAAAAGATGATTAAAGCATTCTTGTATGCGTGGACTACCATCTTCACAACGTGATGCGACTCTCTCATTTCATAATCACACCACATGGATGATATTTATTATAATATTTAATTAAATAAGTTGATATTATGTTCATTTTTTATTGAGAAAATATTACTTACCCTTTTTCTATAATGATCGTTCAAAATTTGAAACGTTACTCATGCATACATACGACCTACAATCTCCTTGATTATAACGTACTTCATTTATAAAAAAACATTCAAGATTGGTATTAAAAGTATAATTAATCTATAAATATTATAGTTATTTAATTATTTTAATTCTAGAGATGACTGAACCATGCTCAATTTCAGAGGACCAAATATAACAAATCAAAACATATATGAAAAAACAAAGCGGTTATTTCTTGAAACGCGACTTTAATAGGGAACTGTTAATAAATTGGAAATAAAATGTCATAATTAAATAATATATGTTATTTTATATGTATGTATAGTTCATTATTATATTTTAAATAAACTTATATTTATTATATAGGTGGTTTGAACATGAAATACGGAAGTTGATATATAAGGAAAGGGATTTCTAGTCTCTCTTTTACTTATAGAATACATAAGAAAATTTACCACTTATTTATTCTATGAGATGTCTATAAAACCATATTGAAATTTTATATCATTAATCCCATTATTTTAATGATATTTACTCTTTCATTTAATGTTATTATTTATTGGGACTTATGATTCATGTGATTACAAAATCAGTAAGGAATTTCTATATCACTTATTTTTTTCAATGAGACGCATACCATATACATCACAAGTTTATTTTATGTGGTATATACACATCCCATGATTTTATTTTATGATTATTATCCTTAAATTATTTTGATTTATATATTCATTTGAATATCTCTCATTCATGGTTTTTACAATTCAAAAAATACCAATGTTGAATGGGAATTTGTCTCAATTTTCTTTCCTTGAGACATATGTTATGTAGTACACCAATATTATTTTATGAGGTGTATATAATTACACTTTGACATGTAATATCATAAATTTATTTATTCTCATGATGTTTAATGTTTTATTAAAATCCATTCTTTCATGGGGATTACAATTCAATTTTACAAAAGTGGTAATGACTATGTGAAACAATCTCATCGTTTATTAGGATTGTTTATGAATATATTTATTATGATGAAATATCATGATCCATTTATCATGAAACTCATTAATTTTAATTTACCATGTTTATACCATGATAATATATGATTTCCCTTCGTTTTCTACTTTTTATGTACTCGTGATTTCAAAATAATGTATTTAAAAAAATCATCATTATTAATCTATTCTGTAGAAAACATTTTTTCTTCAAAACCAATTTTTTCTAAACATGATTTCAAAATTGTTTAAGCATTGTATAAATGCTTTATTAAATAAATTTTCACCCATGTATGCTTTTTTACAAATTTATTTCAAAGGTATCCTCATTCCATTTTCCAATTAATGCCAATTTTGATTTTACTAAAATGTGAATGGAATTTTTATTTTAATGTTTACAACGTGAACCAAATATCATATATCTATTAACATTATTTTCATTGAAGATTAATTTATAATATTTTAAGGGTATTTTATCATAAAAGGAATTGAAAAATGCATTATATTTTAGAATTTTTTTTCAAATTATAATAGATATATTCTTCATGAAATTTTTTAAATGAATTTATAAGATTTATTTATAGTTTCTAAAAGGAATTTTCAAATAAAATGATTTCCAAAATAATTTATGAATTTTTAGTTTTAAAAATATATTTTTAATGAAATGTTCTTTTCCTTGATAAATAATCCAGCTAATAATTCGAAATCATTTTCCATCTAATACGAAATCCTTTAATGATAAATATGATTTACTGGAGATATGATCCAAATATTCCATTCATATTTATTCTCTGAATGACATATGGTGTTTAGGAAACTCATTTATCTTCCATGGGTTATACCATGATAAAATTCATATGAATACTACTTCTTTTTACATGGCATGACTTGATAAAATGAAGAAATGATTATGAAACCTCTCTCTTTTCCACATATATAGATATGTGGAAATTTATATGTAACCCATATCATTTCATGGGTTATGATATGATGATTATTTTATGATCTTGAAGAATACATATATAGGATTTTCTTTATATGATGGGTGGGACTTATATCTTTCTCTAATACATTAGGTAAATATTTATGTATAATGTGATAAAAGGAAATGGAATGGGGAGTGATCCTGGTTTGGTAAGGGACATTTTCTGCTATGATAGTCTTGGGAGTTATCCTTTAATACTATGATGGTTTCCTGATAGAACCCATTCCACTATGATATCCTTGGCAGCAAGCCTTCACTACAATAGAAATGATTTTCTATGACTTTGTCTATTCTAAATTTCCATGTCTTATAAAAATGTTATGTTCTTAAAGCTCTTGTTCTTTGTCTCCCATATGATTCATGTCTTTTGAACTCCCAATATTTATGACATGACATAGGATTAGGAACATTCATATGAAGGGTATGGTTTTGAAATGATATTATCTTGTTCCCATACACTTATTTTCATGTAATGATTATATATACCATTTTTTACACATACTATGTATTTGAGAACACCCTTTCATATCTTTCCTTTACCCAAGATGTGAGGAAAGGTTTTATGCATGGTTTGTTTATGAACAATATTAAATCCGAAGATATATAGAGGAGATCATTATGATATTTCACCAAACTAGAAGAGTGTGTACATGATCTTAAATGTCACTAAACTACAATGGTCCTGATGAATGTGTTTTGTGTAATGTTTTGAATATTCATCTAAACTGATATTATATTTATGTATGAAAATCCACGGTTTCTATAGATGGTATTAGGGGAAAGGTTTAGTTAACCTTTAAAAACTAGGATAAGGATACTTTAGTGATATCCCTATGGATATTTATATGGATATGTCTATGGATATCTATAAAGAGAAGTCTAAATATATTTCAATGTATAGTAAAATGTCTCGGAATTTTGGTTAGGGATAGAGAAATAATTTTTAAAGAGATTACATCCCTATCTAGATACTAAAAGGGGATGTCACTCTAGAAAAAGGTACATAGGTGAAATAACTCCAAAATGGATGCATTGAGTTGGACTCAACATTCAACTTGTGCATGAAAACGGGACATGTTACGCACTTGGTTAGACACACTTGGGGGATATTCTTTGAAACATAAAAACCTCTATATGAACCACAAAAAGTTATTTAAATAGATTATGACTATGAGGGACCTAGGATAAAGATAAGGTATCATGGATTAAAAAGAAGGTGTCATGATTTATATATCTTATAAGTAATTATTCATGATTATTTATTTCCCCAATATGATTATTATGTCTAAAACAATGATTTTTGGTTTTAGAAAATGGAGGGAACCATAAATAACTGTATCAACATTGAATGTGATGAAAATTCAATTCATGAGAAAGAAAATGGTTTGAAAACTGGAGTGATGTATATTATGATTGTTTCTATTAATTTATCATGATATATTATTAACAAGTTTCATCATAACAAACTATAAGACTCCCAAAATAAGAGAATGATATAGATTATTGAGAGTTTACGTGGTGGATTACCTAGAGTAAAAGAGATTCGGTTTCCTATATGACATGATTTCATGAAGAACCACCTATATAGATGTCTTAGAGTAACATGAAGATGTTTCAAGTGGTTAAAATAAGAAAAAAGCCATCTGATTTCATTGGAAAAAATAAATTATCAATTAATTCAATGGATAGTAATATTAGTCTCCCTAAACTATTATCAAGGAATAAATGTTTTAAATTTGGAAATTATGGGAATTAGGAAAATGAATGTCCTTAGGGGAAATCTCATGAAGAACATTTTCATGGTGGCACGCTTAATGGTTATACTACTGACAATGAAGATATCACAAATGATATATGACTAGAAATAGGTATTAAGCGATAAGATGAAGAATCCCAATTAATGGTTTAATTATTAATTAAAATGAATGAAGTGTTTATGTATTGGAATTCATGAATTTTGAAATATTTAAGGATTGTGTAAAGGAATTTTTCATTATGGATTTTCAGGAATATGAAGAATGGTACAGATGGCATAGAAATGTGATTTTATAGAAATATTACATTTCATGGTATACATGTTATTAAGGGAATATACCTCTTATTATGTTTAATATCATAAGAAAATGGTTTTTTGTTTGGATTAATAAATGATTGATATACATATAATAAATTCTATACTATTGATGACTTGAGAACTGATAAATTATTTACTGAAAAAGCATGTTATGTTATCATTGATGGAGATTAAAAAATTAATGGATCTATGAAATATATTCAATAAGATATGGTTTTATTATAGGAATGAGGAATCAGGCATGATTTCTTTGATGTACTTTGGTAATTCAGGTTATTACCATGTCTCAAGAATACATGATAAACGTATTCACATGATTGCAACATGACAATTAAGAGGTAATTCAGGTTGTTTGAGGGATTAATGAAAAGATGATTTTGAATATTTAGTGAACTTATTTATAATTATTTTTATTTTTATGTTTTGGAAGGGTCATAAGGTTAACCATTTATGAAATGGTTTGTGTTTAACTCTAGATGAAGCTCTATAGACTACTATATTATTTTATCATATAAATATTTATCCTTACTGGATAAATTATAGTAACCATTATTATTTTGATGATAAATAGAGATAAAAGGAATGAATCATTATTCTTTTATACATATTATGATCTGATAGTGATTGAAACATTAAAAAATCATCTTCATTTCTTAGATTAAGATATGGAGTGGAAATTGATCAAGGAACAACAAAAGGAATAGATCGTGCTAATGAAACATATTGAAATAAATTAAATATATCTTCTTATGAAAATTAATCAAATTTAGGGAAATGATCTTGAAATATAACTTTATCATGTTACCATCATTTAGGAAGATATTAATGACAAATTTTCACATCTAACTGGTTTATATTTTTTGCATTTCTTATTTTCCAATAATCATTTACTTTTTTGTGATCAGGTAACTCTCCATCATTATTTTGACATTATATTTTTACTATATTTAAAAAAAACCACTTCCAAACTATGATAACCTATTTAGAAACTTATTATGTGTTATTCTAGAAAACCTTCACACATCCCTTTCTCTATTTTCAAGAGTATGTTTAACTAACCCTTTTTATAAAATTGGTCTCTATGAAGGAATTTTAAAATTTTAAACCATTTATGGCTAAGATTAATTTCGAGGTAAAAATTTATTTTAAGGTGGGGGTATAATTTAACATCCCAAGATTTTTGAAATAATTATTTTGACGGAATTTAATATGTTCGATATTTTGGGTAAAACGTGACATTGTTTTCAACTTTTCTTACATAGGACACTATGTTCAAATGAAACATGATATACTATTAAAATATTATTACAGTGATATAATAGCCATTGAAATGGAGGGTATGAATAGAACTAACAAAAAATGTGAAAATATATTTTTTAAAAATGTTCATAAAATTAATTCTTTTATAACCTATTAATTAAAATGTTAAATATAAAAACAATTCTAAACTAAATGAAATCTTTCTCTAGAAAACAATTTTTATATAGACAAACACATTTTAAATAAATAAATTAAGAAAACAATTTTTTGTGAATTATTTTAATTAAATACATATATTCCATATTAAATAAAATATTTATCATAAATTTTAAGCTTTTTTAGATAAGAGTTAAGAATAAATCAAATTTTAGGCTTAAAAACTAAAATTTTCAAAATAGTCGTTTTCCTCCTTTTTGCACACTTATTTGAATCCTAGTTCTTTACACATATAAATTATATTTGAAAAAATAAGTTCAATTTTTTAAATCATCCCATCAAAATTAACTTATAGTGAATTGTTGATAATTTTCTTAAAAACAATATTTTTTTATGAATAGTGAAAATATTGAATTTTAATTTCAAAAATTATTTTTCAATTATTTATAATGTTAAATTATTTTATAAATTAGTTTTAAATTAAAATTAGTTAAATTATATGTCTATTAATTAAATATATGTAATTTTAATAATTTAAATGTTGAATTTTTATACAAAACATTGTTAAGAGTATAAGATTTTCTCTTTGAAACCCCATTTTCTCATCGTATATACTTGATTAAGTTTAAATTTAATTTTTCCAATTAACTCAATGGAATTTTGAAAAATGGATTCCATATTTTTAATAAGAAAAATTTATATTATCTAATAAGTTCAATTTTTTTTTACCATAATGAATAGTAAAACGGTAAAAATTATTTACCATAGTTAAGGTAAAAATGGATTTACTAAGGGTTAATTTAAAATGATAAGGGTTAAAATGGACTAAAATCATTTGAAAAATATATATTTTATGGAAAAATTTAGACCCTATCTGGTATAAGTCTCTATATTTATTTATTTTTCACCCATGTTTCATGATAAAAACATGGGTGCACATTTTTTTTCAATAATTAAAAGTGTTCCACTCACCTAACATATAAAAGGCCACCCCTATACTCTCTTATACACACATTGAAACCAATTTTTGATTAGGCAATACCATGTCAAATACATTCCAAAAATCAATCATAACATCCAAGTACACTTATTTTTGGCATAAATCTATCCTATGAAGGATTTTGTTTCAAACATAAGGATGTTACCCAAAGAAGAGGTAACAATCTTCAACGAGAATTTTTATATTATTTATTCCTCCACCTCACTAATGTTTTATTAAACCAAAATGATGCAATAAAATCCATATATTAAATATAATTATATGTTGTTATGTTAAGGTAATGACCTACAACCATCCCCACATCCATCAAATGGGTTACGAAATCATCCATCATGTGTACGGAGGAATACCAACACATAAACCAATGCCATTCATTTTTCTATTACAACCTCTCATGGTTGGGTATGATGATGGATATAAAGTATATATATATATATTAAATATATAAAATTAATACACCAATTAAATCATTATATCATATATATACCATTTTATTTTCCATTTCTTAGGTGATATGATAACATCACTCATGTGTATGGCAGACCACCACCTCACGAAGTGATGTGATTTGTTTTCCAGTAATGCACTACATGGAAGGTAATAAGGATAAATTTAATTAAAATATGAGATATAAATTATTTAATTATTATATTAATGATATATTTATCATTATAAAAAGTTAATATATGATTTTAATTCTTAAAATTTCACTCACTGAATGATGATAATGTTATTCATGTACATGTGGACTATAACCTTCACGATGTGATGTAACTCTATATTTTCGTCACCACAAAATATAAATGATATTTATTAGAATATTTAATGAACTAATATTATATTAATTTCATTATTTAAGGCTAAAATATTAATTACCAAATTCTATAATGATCATTGAAAAATGGAAATGTTACCCATGCGTACGTACAACCCACTGTCTCTATGATAGCAACATACCTAATTTATCAAAACCATATGTTATTATTGGTATTAAAGTATAATATATATATATAAATATTATAATGAAATAATTATTATAATTATTAATATTTTGGAACCATGGTCAATGTTAGGGGACCAAAAATAACAAATCAAAACATATATGAAAAATAAAGCAGTTATTGCCTAAAACATGAATTTAACACGAAATTGTTAATAAATAGGTAATAAAAGTAATAAGTAAATAATATAAGGTATGATATAGATATATATATATATGTATGGTTATATATTATATGTATTATAAAATTATATATATTATACCAAATGATTGAATGTGTATGTATGAATTCGATAGTTAATGTAAGGGATTTCTAGTCTCTCCTTTTTTTTCTGGGAGACATATATAATTTCAAAACTCATTTATTTTTTGTGGTGTATATACTTCTCCTTTGACATATTATATTATAAATAAAATTATTTTCATGATATTTTAATTTTTATTTTATTTTAATCTTTATTGGGGATTACAATTCAAAATATCACAAAAGTGGTAAGGCATTCTCGTCTTACTTTTTTTTTCTATGAGACACCTACCATATTAATAATGTGTTTATTTTGTGTTGTATATATAATGATTAAGAATGTATTTCATTAATATTACCCTTAAATTATTTTTATTTACATATCCATTTTAGGATCTTTCTGTTATGGGGTTTACGATTTAAAAATTACCAAAGCAATAATGAATTTTTGTCTCAATTTACTTTCCTTGGGAAACATGTTGTGTTGTGCATGTATCTTATTTTATGAGGGGAATATACATAAATTTTGATATATAATATCATTATCTTATTTATTATCATGATTTTTTATGTCTCATTTAATGTTATTCCTTCATGTTTCTTACAATTTAATGGTACAAAAGTGGTAAATACTTTATTTTCAAATATCATAATTTATCAGTATTATTTATGATTATGTTTCTGATAATGAAATATTATGATAAATTTATAAATATAATCATGAATTTTATTATCCTTCGGTTATGTCATGAGAATTTATGTTTTCCCTTCATTTTCATCTCTTTATTTAGTCAACTGTTAACAATAATTTTTTTTTAAAAAAAGGTCTCTTTATTTATCTCTTTAGTAAAAAACCCTTTTTCTTCCAAAACAATGTCTTGAAAAAAGTCAATTTTTTTTGCATTATAAAAACAATTCATTAAATTCTTTTTACCCAAGTTATGATTTTTACAGTTTTTTAAAAGGATTATTCATGTTATTTTCTAAACAACGCATGTTTGGATTTTAACAAAAATGAGAAAGAATCTTTGTCTTAACATGTATTACATGAACAGAATTGTACACCATCATGACCAATATTTTATTTGAATCGTTATTGATATGTTATCAAGGATATTTTCAAAGAAAATTATTTTCAAAAACAATTTATGTTTTAAATATATTTTTTCAATGTGGAAAGGATATTTTACCAAGTAAATGTTCTAAATGATATTTAAAGACTACTTTATATGTTTTCAAATTTATTTTCAAATAAAATAATTTAAAAATTAATTTTTGATTTTTTAGTTTTAAAAAATTATTTTCAAAGAAAATTTATTTTCCTCAAGAAATGTTCCAAGTGATCTTCAAAATTCATTTTCTATCTAGGATGACATTTGTTGATGTTACTTATGGTTTATTGGGTATTTTATAAAAAGATCCATTATTTTTATTTCTATAAATGGTTTACATGTTTATGAAACATGTTTCTCTTCCATGGGGTATACCATGATAAAATGATTTTGAAATATACTTCTTTTTGGTGGTTGTGGAATGATGAAATTAAAAAATTATTATAAAACTAGTCTATTTTCCAGATGTTATGATATGTTTAAATGTGTATGAAACCCATCTCATTTCTTGGGTTATGATATGATGATTGTTTTATGATCTATTGTCACACATACATATGATATTCATTATGTGTCGGTTGATACCTATATCTCTCGACAATGCATTGGGTAATGATTTATATCTTACGAGATGAACGGGATAGAAATAGAGAGTGAACCTAGTTTAGTAATGGACTTTTTATACTAGATGGTCTTGGGAGTGAACCCTGACTACAATGATTGTTTGGGGAGTAATCCCTTTCCACTATAATAGTCTTTGTATGGATCCTTTACTACTATGGAAATTATATTCTATGCTTATATGTATTCCAAAATCCCATGTCTTATGCCAATGTTATGCTCTCATGGATCATGTTTTTTTATTCCATTATGATTAATGTCTTATAAACTGCCAATATTTAAAACATAACTCATGATTATGATATTTGATATGAAGGTTATGGTTTTCAATTATTTTTTTCATAGTCTCTTATCGATATGTTCATGTTATTATTAGGCATCTCCCTTGATTACACTTAATGAGGATATGTGCTCACCCTTTCATAATTTTCCTTTTGCTAGGTTATGAAGAAAGAATTTAAGTACGGTATGTCTGTGAAGAGTAATAAAGGGGAAGATATTTATCAAGGATTTTTAAGATATTATTAAATTAGAAGAGTTTGTAACTAGTCACCAAATACACTTAAATATTATGGTTCTTAGGTATGTTTAAGTGTAATATATTGAATATCCATCTAAAAAAAGTAATATATATACAAAGAATCGATGTCTATAACTTTCTCATGAAATTAAACTAGATGAATTTCATTACACCATGTTTTCCATTAAAGTATTGATAATAACCTATTTATATGAACCCATTTATGTTCATGAGAACCAGATCCATGTATAGGTGCATAATGTAGGGCTTCCCTCTAACGAAACATTTGGGAAAATTTAACCCCTTCTTTAAATATTAAGTCATAATGTTTATATCTTCTCATACAAGGGTAGAACTCTATATGACTTGATTCCTATTATACTAGGATACATAATTATTTCCGAATAATTTATTTGAGGCTCAACCATGAGATATCATCCATTTACATTCCTTTAATTTAAATCATATCTACCATACCATGTAATTATAAAATGAAAAATTCCTCCAAAACCCTTCTTGAAAATCACCTTTTTTAAATCACACTTCATACCATGAGTGTCTTAGATTTCCATAAATACTTTAAAGATATCTAAAATAATCCTATTCAAACGAAAATGATAGTTTGGGTTGACAATGCATAGAATTACCCATATATAGATCAATATATTCACCCATGTTATGGCCATTCAACTAAAGGAATCATTATCATGGAGGGGAGGATCCTCTAATCTACATATTCCCTTTACTATTGAAATGGAACTGATAATCCTATTGTGGTAAATTAACATCCCTTACTTACCTATTTCTTAGAATAATACATTATCCATAATACTATAGTTTTTATTTATAACTTCACCGCTTCTCAATTTGAAGTGATTCTTGCACATTCCTTATCCTCGAGCCCCACATGGGATGTTATTCTCAAAATTTGGTCCAATAACCATGACCATAAATAGTGTGCACCTTTTCAAAGATAGTCTATAGTCGAATTGGGATCTCCATTAATGTCATGTTTTACTTTTTCCCTACTGTGCACAATATCTCACATGTTAATAAAAATGAAATACATTTGAACTCAACTCTTTTCGTTCAAAGTTATAGAACCTTAAATATAGTTCCTAGTGGTAAAATTTGAATAACATGGATCTTTTTTAAAGTTGGTAAAACATTTATAGCTATATACTACACAGTTAATGATCAAAGAATTATAACCTTAAACTCATTGCTTATTTGTTAAAGCTATATGAACTTAAAATCAACCCATCATCTATCCAGACCTGAAGGCCCAAATCTAAAAGTGAAAAAGATATGGGATTGTGAGGCTGAAAATTCATAAAATAAAGACTCATGAAAAGTAAGTTCCTCACTACCTAAGTCTATCACTGTCAATGATTCATAAAAAAAATTAATGTTCCAATAGTAAAGAGACAATGTTCATAGGTCCCACCATAGGACCATATCAAAATTTGATCCAAGCTTGATGGTCCTCCTGGTTAACTAAAAATTTAAATAGAAATCATATATTATCATTTCAACCTGATTGTTTGATCCCTATATTATGAAATAACCTTTAGGGTTCCAAAATCCTTTTAGAATATTTCATTATTCCATACACCTACATCTTTTCATAAGTTTATAAATCACCATGATCCTTTATTGGATTTAAATTACATGTTTATTAGACTTTAAATGAAAATTCTATTTTACTATGAACACAAAACCCCCAACATAGCTCTATATATGTTCCCCTGACATGGTCAATCATCCAGATGCTTCTTTTTCCTGAAGGGGAAGATTGTCTAATTTTGACAAGCCCTGAAACTATTTCATTAGAACCTGTCATTGGAATTTGGTATGTGGTCATCCTAAACATACATGTACCATATTACCAATCTAGATTCAAATTCCATGGGTTATGATTTATAAAACTGATCATATAAATATTCAAGTGGATTCACTATCCTCAATGTTAAACACTTATTCATTATTCTCATATTCACATAAATTTCTTGATATCTCTCCCTAAAACCTCTAAATGGTCCTCCTAAAGTGATCCTAAACTACCTAATGTGGTTTTCCACGCTTTCTGACTGAAAAATGAATACCTATCCCTTTTTAGTATTTTTCCAATGTTTTCCAAACTCATTCATCAACAACATGTGTCCTAGTTACAGAGAAAGAAAATGTACTACTTATCACTTTATTTAGATAAAATCACAAGATCATATATGCCTTGTGCGATCACAAAAAAAAATATGTGAACACTCTTACAGAATGTAAATCCAATAATGATTAATGCGATTTCTAGTTTAAATGGGTCGATCAAGATTTACCTATTTATGAAGTAGCAGTATCCTTAACATTGAGAAAAATAAATTCACTTCTGGTCTATCACGCCAATGTTACATGAAGGGAGACTCAGAAAAATTTGGTCATATCTAATCTAACTATAAAAACTGTATCATCTGGGTCCCAACACTATGACCTCAAACTATATACACTGTAACTACATTCTTTCTACATTCATAAAATACGGACCACTATTTAGATCTCGTTTTCCTAATATGGAGTTTACATAAAGTTATCAAAAAAATTCTATGGTTAGTGTTGTATTACCTTAAATTTAAACATCATGGGTATGACTCACATAATATAAAAATTCCTAAGGAAAGAAACTTAGAACTCAATAGAACAAAATTAAACTAAGAGGAACCTTAGATTACATAAGAGTCTCTACTCCTAAAATATGTGTCTTAAATGATGTTGGTAAAATGGTGGACTAGAAATTTAAAAAGGTACAAAACTTGATAGGTAGAAAAACCTTAAATTCAAACCGAAGATAAAATAAATTTCCTTCCCACTATGCTAATCCCAAATAAATATTCAAAAAACAATAATTTATGAATGACAAAAAGGCACAAAACATTTGGGCTCCACAATAATTCCATGTAGAATTCATGATATTCTCACCAGGCCCCTAGTACTAGTAAGAACTTATAATGTTTGTTAATTCCAATCATCTTAGGAATATTATCCAATAGGATCCATGAAAAATGTGTAATAATGTATCTTTCATGTTCTTGAATGATTTTCAGCATTATAATTACCATTCAAAATTTCCTAGTTCTGATTCTCATCATGTTGAGTCGAACAATTCATCTAAATAGACTAACTATAGTGTTACTATGATGGTATTTTTTCCTATACCCATCCATGAGTAATACCATGGATGAAATATTTCATGTTAATTGAAGAAAACTAGTGTTATGGGTATGGTATTTATACCTGTACCCATTCATGATCCATTCTTATAAGGAAATTATTTATTTTTATGGACTTACTCTTGTGTTACAGTGATGGTATTTGTGACTATGCCAGTCTATGATATACTCCAAGGATGAAATTCATCTAAATCAAATTCATGGAGATTATTATTGACTCATTTCATTGAAATTAAATATTTTAATGGCTTTAGGTTATCTTGTTATTTCATTTAAATATTTCATAGGTTATTATTAGGGTGAAACAAAATCCAAATAATAGAAAATTGGGGAGAAATGTGTTTTCATTTATTGATCAAAATGGAGAGGATAATCCATTATTTGGAACCTCCCCTATCTTTATAATAAAAATAATGAAAATGTAAATAAATAAAAAAGATCCTGATTATCCATGTTTATTAGGAAAACTTGTGCCAAGTTTTAAGTGTTGATATATTACCAAAGACCCATCCATTTCATAGATTCATAATTGGATAATGGATGTATTTATTCATTTTGAGAATGAAATTCATAGATCCACTATTCAAATTCCTCAAGATCAATATTATTTTATATTAAATTCTATTTCACTCTCACTATGTGAGCATTATACTTTTGAAGAATCGTTTTATGGGAATCCATCTAAATGAATAGTCATGATTATTTATTGGTAATATGATTCACATCCTTTTAATAACCCTACAAAGCATCCAATTATCGGTTGAAACAATCTAATAATATGAGATCCCATTCATTATTCACCAGTTTCTCTTGAGAAATCAATTTTTTCGGATGAGAGAATACATGTTCTAGTAGATGAAATCACCTAAAACAAAGACATAGAATAACTGGTGAAGAATAATTTACTTAACACTAATAATATCTAGTCTAGTCTCCATAGTAATTATTTGAACTTGATTACAAGCCCACTTATCCCCTACATGATTCTTAGAAATAACTTTAGGATCTCCACTATGGTTTCTCACTAACATAATGATATAGTAATGACTTATATCAACAATGGAGGAAATGGATCTAGTTGGTGGAGGAGGCATATATTAATCATAAATATCCAATCCTTATATGGTAATGTATTTTTTTAATAGGGGGATATCCTACCAAAGAATCAGTTTTCTTAACAGAGTAGTACAAATACCACCATTATAGTTTGAAACTCAAATTTATATCTTTGATACTACCCTTCCATAATTTTTAGGAGAATTAAAAGATAAAGACCCCACATAATGATTGAGTAATTTAGTTGTGGGACCCTCTTTTTTGAGAATCCTATTTAATGAATGGATGCATAATGGGATTGAACAATCCAATTGTTTGTTAAACAAAACAACAAAACAATAAGACACATTGTCCCATAATATTAATATATCTCTAACCATTCCCTTTTATAATCCCATCACAATTTTTTTGGATCTTCTATGGTTGAAACATGGTCTTGGAATTCATATATTCTCATGGAATCATCAACTAGATCTGGCTGATAACCACCAAATTCCATAAATTCCTCACCATGGCAGAAGGAATCAGATATTACCTATATAATGATATAATTTAAAAAAAATTATAAATAATATAGGGTTCACATATGACTTATTCATCTAATTGAGCCACCGATACCCCATCCTGAAAATAGATAATGAAAGGGAACTCTTCTTGGGTACCATTACTATCATCAATAACTATACCTAAGGGTATTTTACAACAAGTAACATTGATGAAATGAATTCGATTTCTCACTATGTCACTAACATACTTAATTAAAAATTATCTTTTATGAATATCAAAAATGTTATACATTTTGGAGAAAGATGTAGAATTATGAAATATTAGAGAAATATGAGCCTTTTAACATTTGAAGTGTTGTGTTATCCACCCATACAATAACTAGAGCGTCCCACTAATTCGATATGGGGTCATCCATTATTGTACATGGACCAATATGTGATAAATTAAGGTGAGAATTGGCATCATCAGATTGATCAGTTGATCATTCCCTATCACAATACCATCGGGATAGGCATAGTCCAACTAGATGGACAAGAATCCTTTACAAGAAAGATACACCCGCTGTGGAATAAAGCTAAAAAACACCCTACATGAATCACAAGTGTCACATAGAGTTGAATTGAATAACCACATGACTAATATTGGCTTGATCCCAAAGTGACCCATTATGATCCATCGATATTCATATCATGGAGACTAGTGATTATTTTTGAGAGTCTAACTACAAGATTTATCCTACTAGATTAAAGGAAGGAATTAACCCATTCTATAAATAGATGATTGAATGAAGGAAATGATCATTGCTTATTATTAAGTTATATTTGATGAGTAGATATCACTTAAGTATAATGTTTTCCAGTATGATTCAAGATGTTAGTTGTGGGAAGAAACTCATTACACATATTTCTAATTATCCAGATTCCCCATAGTAACTAAAATTCCAACAAAATAATCCCTACCTCACCATGTTATTATAATAATGTGTTTTTACTTGAAAACCAATGGCTAAATTTTTTTAGGAGATATTCCATTTTCAAGTAAACTATAAAACAGGACACCAATATTACCTCATATGAGCTAACTATGTGTAGTTACTCAGTGAACTCTTTACATATTTGATGCACCTAGAAGGCCCAGTCTCATTCATTAGAGAAGATACCACCAAAATTTATATCCCACGTTGTTCATTTACCTCCACTAGTAGTTCAAATTGAAACAACATGGATATATGAGTATTCTTGGGAAATAGGATTATGATGTTGATCTTCCCCATAATTATTATTTGGAGAGATATTCTGAAAAAATTTAGTCCCATTATAAACATTAGGGATATGTTGGCTTTTAATATATATGTTTTCTTGAATATGGTTTAGATGGGTTACAAATCATACCAAAAATTTCATATTATTAGACATAGTGATCATGACATCATCCTCCATCATAATGTTATATTAATAGATCCTATTAGATAATGGGTAGTCATGATGTTCTGGAGTGAGAAGACTTCTCAATGATTCATTTTTAGAAATGAAATAGTATCAAGGGGCTTCCTAGATGTTACTATAAATGAAGCATTCCATTTCGGAAATAATAATTTTCTATAAATATGGATGTAATATATTTACATTTCAAAAAAATCATAGTAGAATTTTCATCCTATTAACCACAAAGATACTAGGCACTGACCATGAGGAGTGTTGAAGATAATTTGAATCCATGTGAGCCACACAATGGCTAAAATTTGGTTAAATTCCACATAGTGATAATGGAGTTTTTATAATTTAACTAAACAATCACACAAAAATATAGGCACTACCGAATCACCTCATTGAGGTATAAAATTCAATATAATGCTTAGATAGGTCATTATCTCATGATGCAGGTTTTTATAGTAGAGTGTACATTTTTATATTCACTCTGAAATAATAAAAAACCTAAAAGAAAGAAAATTTAAATTATATAGATTGAATCATCCTATTTATAAGAAAAACTATAGCCTTTTAGTATCCCACCATGTGCCTTTTTTGTGATCTTTTCACCTCACCATGTATACCATAACACTCTCAGGTAGTCGATTGAAAATACCCATGGGATTTTATTAAATTCAACCGAATGAACAAATATTCATTTCTATCAAACATCATTCAGATGTGTAGAATATTATTATTCACATATACTCTCCAAAATGATGAAGGATAGAAGACACCCCATCCATCAAACACACATAGACTGTGCAATTATCAGAAGGAGAGGTTCTGTGGCCGCTCATCTACCAGGAATACCATCACCATCCATTGGATGCACATCAACTTCTTAGTATCAAAATTGAGAAATATCATGCCTAACCATCTTTAAGGTAGTCAATAATTAACTAAAAAACCAAACAACAATCACATGTGTTTGAGATGGGAACATCTCATGTCCATCCATCAATCTGATAGTTTTCTACTCCATGTTATGTTGCATCCTCTACACATTCTATAGAGAGAGACGCCATGTGGTGAGCCTCCTGCTATTGTGTGACCATATATTTTGGGAAATAGTTTACTCAACCCATGCCTATAAATATTAAAACCTTTTATTGTTTAAGAGGGAACTATGTAGTAAAGTAGAGAAAGAAAATGAAAATTAGGGGAAAGAATTATCATCACGGTAATTCCCAAATCCAAAACCATTGAGAAATTTTTTCCTCTACATATAATATTCTTTTAGGGCTTAGTTACTAACCTAGTGAATTGGTCCATTACCACCCAAAGAGTACACCTGATTCCATCTATCACACACCTCCCAAGAATGATGAACCATCATCATGTATATACCTATAAGACCAGACTATCTATAATGGATATCACAAAGATCAAATTTTTGTGCTCTTTACAACCATTTAGGAGGAATACTCAACATATACCTTGGGAAGACCATTCTCATTCACTAGTTCCTTAGTCAGTCTAAACTTCCAATGATCCATCTACCATGATGACCTATTTTCACCACACACCAACCAAAAAAATTGGAATCCCATTGCATATTTTCCACATAGACCAATCCTTCCTTGGGTTCTTAAGACTGTCCTATTATATGGGCTTATGCATAGGGTATCTAATTAGTGTATCGAATCCCTTTTCAAAATACACCAAGAAAAGGATTTGTCCATATCACCAATGAAACTATTGGTTCTAAATGATTAAGGAATTCACACAAGTACACACACCTTCAATAACATAATTCATTGATAAAATGATGCCCCTGTTTGTTATTTAAAATAGGTATAACCCTCAAGGGATTCACAATCGTGGATCTGCTTGATAAAAAATATCCATAATAGGGGAAATTAGAGAAGTATATCCGGTCTCAATGATAGATTTATTCTCTATTAAATGATTTGATAGCAATATAGCATCCCACATGGTGTAATCCCCAAGTATTTATTATAGGGTTCCTTATTCATCCTACATATATACAATTCCATAACCTAATAACTATCAAGGAGATAAGAGGATTTTCTTCCTATTTATATATAATACCCTTGATAGTCATATATATGATTTCATCATGTTGAAACATAAATGAGAGAGGAATACCTAAAAAGGGTAGCCTTAGTGTGAAATCCCCATACAAATATAAATGTTCACCCTCATATAATGTTATTTATCTCTAATGATCTATTGTTTCTCACATAATGAGAAAGTCACATGTTCTTATAGATCCGGGATGATCATTCCATTAAGTTAATTAAAATTCATCCACATTAAGACTCCTCTTAGGTGTATGTCCCAAAACATAAATTTACCTATAATGAACCTATCACTCGTATCCTAGAGCTAGTTTCTTACACTATTACATTACCATAAGATATAAGGAATCACAATCTGAAGGACCGAATATTTTATTAGTCTTGGTAAACGAGATACATAATTGAGTCTTTCATTACATTTGAAAACACAAATTACAATGAATTTTATTTTTGAATATCATTATTCCCTCTAGAATAACCTTGAATATCATTCATATTAAAATTACTAGATCCCCGAGAAAGGAAATAGATAAGGGTGAACTTAAATTCTCAGTAAGGGTTAAGTACAATGGAAGCTACCATGAATCAATAATAATAATAAACATGTAAATGTAAATATATGACCACAGATTCTATTTAATCAATAATTCGAGAATGAAATTCATATAGGGATAATATCATGGAAAAAATATAATAGAAAATAAGATAAGGAATAATCAATAGTGAATTTTAAATAACTGAACAGATATTTCACTTGAATAACTTGAAAAATATGATATGATAATGGATGATCGATATATAATGTTAAATATCTAAAAACCATACCATATAATCAATAAAATGACAGTGAAATGAATCTAGAGATAATATGACTATGAAAATTTCATGGATAATAATATCTATATTATTAATGAAGGAAATGATTAATTATTTTATGTCATGTATCCAAAATATGAGACCAACACCCTCAAGACCTTTCACAAGATGGTTTAAAACTATATGTTAAAACTTTAATTATATCTTATTGATTTATCTCATGAGACCAATTGATGCATTGAGGGGATATATAATATAAGGTCCCACCCATCACTAAAATTCTATATAATTCCTCACATATCAAATGTTTGATTTAATTCATTAATCAATAAACCTTACCATTAAATATCAGTATTCAAGAAAGAATACATATTATCAATATTTCCCCAATTAATCAAATAAAATTCAAAGTAAAACACCGTATGTAGAAATGAGATATGGTTTAAGAAATAAGAATATTCATGATATAATATTTGTAAATTTAAGAGGAATTCAATTTCAAATGATCATAGAAAAGTGAATATTTCAAGGAAATTTAATGACTAAAAAATAGATCAAGAAAGTGAATGTCAATACTTTTCTTAGTCAACTGATCATAAACCATCCATGGAAGGAATAATAATGGTATCAATACAATATATACCCATTAGTGTAATAATAATTGTTTTTTTTCATTGGTGAATATAATTACTATAAAATGTTCTTTAAATTTTTTTTTGAGGAAAATGTCCTTTTCACATTGAAAATAACTTTTTAAAACTAAAAGATCAAAATAATTTTTGAAAATACATTTCTTTTATAATAATCATTGAATCATATAAAGGAAATGTATTAAAAAAATTGGTCATGATAGATGGACATTCTTTTCATTCCATCCATGTTAAAAAATATTCCTTTCACTTTTTTGTTAAAAACCAAATGGGTATTGTTTTTAAAAATAACAGAAGATTAATTTCATATTAAAAAAAATAAAAATTGGAATAAAATTCATTAATTAATTATTTTTAAAAGTAATAAACCTTTTGCAAATTTTTCTTAGCAAACATGGGTTTTGGTGAAAAAGGTTTTATGTCTAAATAGAGAAATAAAGTCACATTTTCATAAAAACAAAATCTCAATAATATTAAGTGACAAAGGTTTAAAAAAACTAAACGGTTACTTGAAAAAATTTTAAGAATAAATATGGGAGAATAAATGAATGTGTTTTATTATAAAATGATCAAATAATTCCCTTCAATGAAAATTCAATCATAAATAATCCCGATTAAAAAATATTTTGATATAAACCCTCTCAAAGACGGTAATTATAAAGTGAGAATTAATAAATAAATTGATATTTGAAAGAATTTTAAATCCAAAAAAAATAATGGAATATAAAAAATAATATAATCAAAATTCCTTACTCACATGATCTTAGAATATGTAAGGAAATAGAGAAGTAATATAACCCAATGAAAGGAAATTGAGTTATGAAATTTTTTACCA
Source organism: Viscum album (assembly GCA_963277665.1). Classification (NCBI taxonomy): domain Eukaryota; kingdom Viridiplantae; phylum Streptophyta; class Magnoliopsida; order Santalales; family Viscaceae; genus Viscum; species Viscum album. Next base: position 246,718,696 of record OY728167.1, read on the forward strand.
CTTGGTAAGTTTTAATTAAAAAACCCATTGATGAAATAATTCAAATTGAAACATAAAACAACATTAAGTATTAATTATTCATGATATTATGGTTTAAATGGGTAGTGTATACACCATATAAAAGAAATTTTCAACACCTTGAGATTTTATTAGAAATATTCCTTTTAATTTCCTTGATGTCTTGTGTTGTATGCTTCAACAAGATTATATTTCACTATATGAAACACTGAATTAGCTTGTATTATATGCAAACACAATTTTTGGCTAGTCTTGCATTCAAGAGCAACCTTCCTCAATAGCGTGTGTTGTACGCAATACTGAGTTTCACTAAACAATGATACATTATTATAATATTATTATGAACTAACCGTTATGAATAGTAGTAACTAAATTTGGAATTTTATGACATTATAATTAATCTTACCCATTTTATAGAACATGGTATGAGAACAAAATAAACTTTTCGGGTAAAATAAGTAATTTTCAAAAAAAATTGTTTTGTCGCCTTTTGATGGCACACCCATTTTAAATATAATTTTTGACAAGTTTAAATGTTCAATTTGAAAAATTAAACTTCTTATTTGGAATCAGGATATAAAAATTTACTTTTGATAAATTTTTGATATTTTTCTGATAAGTTTCTTATTTTAATGAATAGTAAAAATATGCTAAATTTTAATTAAAAACAACTTTTTTCATCAATATAATTTTTATGGTTAAATTATAATATTGAATGGGTTTTAAGTATAAATAGAATATATTTTAAACATTTAATATAATTTATGTCATTATTATTAATTTTACATTGAATTCATAGGTAAAATCAGTTCAATCTTTTGTAATGTTTTAAACAAAAACCCATTTTTTTCGGCAACAGGATTAATTTTAAATTAATTTCTTCAACTTCTATGTCTTAAATTTTGAAAAATTGATTCCATTTTTGGAATCATCGGGTCCAAATTATGTTAATAGGATATTTTTTTAGACATTATGAATAGTAACTATGGAAAATTTTATTTACCATAGTTAAAGGTAAATCGGGTAATTAAAGGTAAATATAATATTATAAAATTATACTAACACTTGTCTTAATATAACTGGATGATTATATTTAGTCCTAAAATATACTTGGGTCTAAATGGTATCTATTGGAACCCACTTGTATTTTATTAAGACCTTTTATTTATTTTATTTAAAGGAAAGTGAAATATGTCTCACTCAAACTTTAATAATTAGTTTATTTTTAATATAAGGTTATACAGAATATAAATTCGAGTATAAAAACTAATTTATAAGATAAAATGTTTTTATTTATCATGGTAATTTATTTGTAATTTTTAAGAAATATTTAATTACCTTAATAGCTTATACATTAATGATGTAGAATTATTAATTTTGTGAAAAATCAATAATATAGTTTTTATTTAAATAATAATACCCATAAAAAGACCCAAACACTTGACCAAAACTTCTTGGTCGAGTAACGCGACACCATAATCATCAAAGTGTCGATTTGTGGACCATTTGGAGCCTTATAATACAGATTAGAACATTTATATTATTTTATTTTAAATGATGTCAAAGTTGTCACCTTCATAATTTAATGAATATAACAATTTAAATGATGTGATTTTAAGATGATAAATTCTCATAAAAGTATTATTATGAAAGGTGTTATATATATATTTTTCATCAGATTTTATTTTTAATTTTTATACAACAAATATGTATACTAAATAATTATACAAAAAATGTTGTAGAAATTATTTAACTAAGAGAAATGTCAAATAAATGGTTTTAAAAATATTAAAATAAATATTATATGAACAAATTAATGTGTTAAATTAATTTTCTATATGCATATGAAATGTTATAAATCTATTAAATATTTTGGTTCGAATATATATTCTGTTTGGATTTTATTTAAATTCAAATAATTGAATAGTGTCAAAATTGACACTATTGATTTTTATAGAAATAACATAATCTTAAATTGTTTAAAAATTACAAAAATATTTAAAAATTTAAAATTTAAAATTATATGGTCGAAAATTCAATAATGTATCTAATTATGGAAAATTCACAACACATAAGTAAGTATTTATAACAATTTAAAATTTAGAATATTATTATAACAAATAAAATTAAATAGATTAAATAAGGATAAATTATAATTATAAGGTTTAAAATAAAATCAAAACATGTATAAATTTGATTGGTTGATGGTATTAAAACCCTATCTTACCTCATATCCTAATTTTATTCTTTTTGGAGGTTTTTAGGTGGGGTTTGAATTTATTAAAAATTAATATTTGGGAGGTTTCAAAAAGTGCACATCTCCTCTCTTATAAAAGGGAACCTCCCCCCTCTCCTATTCACAACATTTTGAGACTTAAAGCTCAGAAAAACCATGTCCATTTCCCTTCTCCACTTCCATAGAAATATGCTAGATGTCCTGGTGTTCTTCAAATACCAACTTTAGTGCCTTAAGAGGAAGCTTAAAGGAGGTGCGTCGAGGAAGAGGTAATCTATTCTACCAATTCTTTAAAGTTTCTTTATTCTTCAACATCCTCTTTTTTAGTTGTTTAATTATAAAGTAATTACATAAGTATCACTAATATACTGATATGTTATGATAAATATGAAACAACCCCATTTAACCATCTATCCATCCTATGGAAAATGAAATCACTGCACGTGCGTACGTACGGAATACCGTCTCCACGTCGTGGTGTAATATGTTTTTCCACCACCACCTTACTTGGATGGGTATAATGGTGTAATGAATAACTATATATGGTTATTATAACATCATACTGATTCTGAGATATAATATCATCCACTCCAATTCCATTCAATAATTATGATAATGATATCATCGCCCGTGCGTACGTACGGATTACCGTCTCCACGACGCGATGAGATTCATTCTACAAGTTTACAATTCAAGAATGATTATAAAGTATATATAATAAATAATAATGAAATATATGACATAATAATGTTACTTTATTCATGTACATATATGTTTCATTTACTTAATTCCATAAAGAAACGAAAACAACGTTCATGCGTATGTACGGCCTACCGTCTCCATGAACGGTGTATTTCATTCCATTTATAGATCTATCATATATATTTATATGGTGAATATATATTATATATAAATCATTTTTTACATTATGGAATTAATTATATCTAGATATAAGTAATAATATCAAGAACAACAAGTCCAAACACGTACGATAAATGAAACGATTTTACCCAAAACGCTGCTTTAACATAGAATTGACAAAAGAACGGGTAATATTAAGTCATAAGTGAATCATATATGATATCATAAATATTATTATGGTTCTGTTACAAGTTAATAATATGTTTAAACCCACTATATAAGAGTTTCGGACACGTATGGAAAAAATTTCACCTAAGGTAATGGATTATTTCGTCTCACTTTTATTTCTGTTAGACATATGCCTTAATCACCATCTATTTCTTTTGTATAGTGTTTATGATTCCCATGAATGTTTTATGATTTTATTATGGAGGATATGATATTTACATATGCATGTAATTCTCTTTATTTTATGACCTATATGATTCCACCAATCATAAAAGGTAAGGGATAATTATTCCAATCTCGTTCTTAACTAAGATTGTTTATTCATGAGTATTTACTGGGGTTATATTTATCATCCATGTCCCTGTTTTATAAAAAATGTTTTCATAAAGTTTTTATTATTCTTCCATGTATGTTTAAAATCATGTTTACCTATTTCTAAATTTTACTATGTGGTATGGAACAAATCTTTCTTTTATTTACCATACGAGGTACTTTTTAACTTTTCCGGCAAAAGTACGAGAATAATGTTTTTTTAACGTATATGACATGAATAGATTTTTACAGTTTCGTAAGGCCTTATTTTCATGAAGCATCCCCTATAATATTTCATGATTATTTTCAACCAAAATCTTTTTCTTTTAAAATTTCATGGCATTTTGTGAAAAGAAAATGATTTTGAAGAAGAAATGATATTTTCCTCAAGAATTAATTTCAAGTGTTTTGTCAAAACTATTTTCCATATAAGATGACATTATTTAGTATGTTTATGTTTCAAGAATAATGTCTCTATTATTTACATGGTTTTTTTTCTTATGATGAAATTATATCCATTTTGTTTATATGGATTATGTTATGATGGGATGATGTTTATGAAACCCATATTATTCTTTGGGTTATAATGAATGATTTATGTTTATTTTGTGGCACATGAAAGAATGATTTCATTATGAGATGGGTGATACCTATATCTCCCTCCAATGTATTGGTTAAAGATTTATATCTCATGAGATAGACATGGCTGGAATGAAAAGTGAATCCAGTTCAGTAATACAGGGCTGGAACGTCAAGTAAACCCAGTTAAGAAATGGACGTTGTCCACTATGATGGACTTGGAAGCAATGACTTGGCTACTATTGAAATCATAACATGTGCTTAATGGTTTCCCACAATTACATGTTTTATTCCCATGATATTTTATCATGATTAATGTTCCTTTATGATCTATGCCTTATGTTCTACCAAGATTTATTTCACAACTCAAGATTTTGATTTTTAAACATTATGTTAATATTTTTTAGTTCAAATGTATATGGTTTGTTTTATTTTCTCCTTTCCGAACCTTACTGAGCATTTGAGATCACCCGTTATATGTTTTCTTTTCCCTAGGATATAATGAAAAGTTTTAGGTAAGAAAATAAAAGGGGAATATCTTTATGGGAGATGTTGAAGATCTTTCACTATGATTAGAAGATTATGTTCTGAGTTTCCAAAGACACTAAACTATTACAGTCCTTGGCTATATTTTTTTGTTATGTATTAATTATTCCGAAAAAGTAATGTAATGTCCATGTATGTTAAGATTTAGGTCTCTACAGTTGGTATCACATGGAAAGATTAGTTAACCTTTGGAAACTAGGATGAGAAATCTTTAGTGAGATCTCTAGAGATATTCCTAATGTATGTCTAGGGATGTCCCTTAGGATAAGTATAAGTATGGGTTATAGCCCTAGAATTATGGTAACGATCCTAGAATTAAACCTAAGATGTAAGATATTGAAGGTACTCCCCCTTTATTTTGTTGTTTTCCTAGCATGGTTTTTTCCTCTCACACTTTTCTTTTTGGGTTTTAGACGATGGCTAGAACCTGAAGGAACCATCACTAGTGTAGAAAATGTTATTTACATCGGTTATTTTTCATTTTTTACTTCGGTTTATAGCCGACGTTAATACAAACGACGTTATAAATAAAAAATTTTATGTCGGATATTTAAAAACCGACGTAAAAACATAACATCGCAGTGTTTATCACGTCGGTTAATTAATAACCGATGTGCAAAAACTGGGGGGGGGGGGGGTTAACGTCGGTTATTATATAACCGCCGTGATAAACTGGGGGGGTTTATCATGTTGGTTATATAACAACCGACGTTATAAACCCATACAGGGGATGTTTATCACTTCGGTTATTTAATAATCGACGTGATAAACCATTTCCCAGGCCTTTTATCACATCGGTTATTTAATAGACGACGTGATAAACCATTTACCATGCCTTTTATCACGTTGGTTATTAAATAATCGACATGATAAACCATTCCACTGGTGTTTATCACATCGTTTATTAAAAAAACCGACGTGGTAATCCCTTCCCGATTTATTTATCACGTCGGTTATAAAATAACCGACATGGAAGATAATTTTTTTTTAAATTAAAATGCTTCTGCTCTCCCCCATAAATAACCAGAAACCAGATCAAGAATTCTTAACACAAAAGCAGAAGTAGATCAAAACAAGAACTAAAGAAAAATTAAGCATTTACATTGATAACATATAAAACATACCCCACTTGACAACCCCCACCACACCCCTGGACTACCCCTGACCCCCTGGACAACACCAAACACCCCGGGACAGCCCCAAACACTCCGGGACAACCCCCACCTCCACTGGACTCCCCCCCTGAACAGCACCCCCTCACCCCACTTGACAGCCCCCACCACACCCCTGGTGATGTGAAACGCACGGGGTGGCCCGATCTTCACGGCGTAGGGCGGTGGATGTAGGATGCAGTTTTGGGGTAAGTGGAGAATGATGAGTTCGGATAGCGGATGCAAGTAGTCAATAAACGCTATAAGGAGCGCGAACTACTACTTAGACAACACACTCAAGTAAGGGATGTGATAGCCAATCCACACAACAACACACTTGGGTTGACGCATGGAATTGGGGGCTTTGTGATGTTGGATCAACAATCTAACTTGAAGATTGACAAGGCAAGAATGCACAAGAGCAAGGGGGAAATTCGAAACAATTCTCACAAAATGGAGAAAAACATAGCATAAGCTCTCAATTAAGTCTTGAATGAAAATACAATGCCATGGGGTGGCTATTTATAGCCAAGGGAGTGATACAATGGTCAAGGGTCTAATACCCTAAAGTCATAAAGTCTAAACCTACCTTGTCCACTTAAAAGTCAAAAAGATAAAATCCAACAAAGACATTTGGAAAAGTAGCACACAAATTTCCAACATAGCCCACCGAATTTGACTTTGAGTGCATAGCCCACCGGATTTTCCTTTGGTGTCCAAAGATGCCATTTCTAGAATCCTCCATGTGGGCAAGGCATCCAAATTCGTGCAACCATGTGGGCCAAGCTTTAAACATAAATTTTGGGCTTGAATAAGTGATACTATAGGCCCATTTTCTCCCTCCATACAAGGCAAGATCTATTAGGCCTTTAATGAAGCAAGATGTGTGCCCATTATAGCATTGAGCCTCTTTAATCTCCCACGCGTCATCGGGCCTTGAAAGTCCAACTCCTCCACTTGGGTAATTGGCCCAGTGCCTTCAACATGGTTCGCATCATCCTCCCCCTCTTGAAAAGGATTCTTCCTCGACTCTTTATCCTATACACCCAAAAAAGGAGAGAGATCAGAAACATTGAAAGTGGAACTTACACCATACTCACCTGGCAAAGCTATCTTATAAGCATTGATGTTAATCTTCTCAAGCACTCGGAAAGGTCCATCACCACGTGGCATGAGTTTTGATTTCCGCTTGTCGGGAAATCTTTCCATCCGCATATGAACCCAGAATAGGTCACCAAGCTCGAACAACATTTACTTGCGACCCTTATTTTCATGATCAATTTATTTCTGGGTCATTCGCTCGATATTTATCTTTTCCTTTTCAAGGATTTTCTTGATGAATTCTGCACGCCCTTTCGCATCCATATTGACTGCTTCCTGTAAAGGAAAAGGAACTAGATCAATAGAGGAAAGGGGGTTAAATCTGTAATCAATTTCAAATGGAGAATATTGAGTAGTGGAATTCTTGACCCTGTTATATGAGAATTCAACATGTGGCAGGCACTACTCCCAATTCTTTATGTTCTTCTTCACAATGGTTCGCAGAAGGGACGATAGTGTCTGATTCACCACCTCGGTTTGTCCATGGGTTTGTGGATGACAAGTAGTGGAAAATAGTAACTTCATTCCAAGTTTTCTCCATAATGTCTTCCAAAAGTAGCTGAGGAATTTTTTGTCTCGATCCGACACAATCGTCCTTGGCATTACATGAAGCATGACTACTTCCTGAAAGAAAAGTGTTGCAATGTTAGTGGTATCATCAGTTTTGTGACAAGGAATAAAATGTGCCATTTTTGAAAACCGATCTACCATAAAAAAAATGGAATCTCTCCCCCTTTTGGTTTGTGGTAACCCCATAATAAAGACCATTGATATGTCCTCCCAAGGGGTGTTGGGGATTGGGAGAGGAAGATATAGTCCGTGTGGGTTCAGTTTTGATTTGGCTTTATGGTAGAAAATGAACTTTCCCACAAATTTTTCAACATATCTAGATATTCTAGGCTAATAAAAATGCTCATTAAGAACACTTAGAGTTTTTGCAACACCAAAATGTCCCATTAACCCACCCGAATGAGATTCCTTTAGTAAAAGTAAACGGATAGAGCAATTGGGAATGCAAAGCTTATCAATCTGAAATAAGAATCCATCGTGTAAATAGAACTTTTTCCAACTAAATCCAGGTTTACAATGTTCATAAGGTTCTATAAAATCACTATCAGTGGCATATAAATCCTTAATGTATTCAAAACCATGAAGTTTTGAATCCAACAAGGATAAAAGAGAATATCTACGTGAAAGTGCATCGGCCATAGTATTTTCTTCACCCTTTTCATGTTTGATGACATATGGAAATGATTCAATGAATTCCATCCATGTATCATATCTCATATTTAGTTTATGTTGGCTCCTAAGGTATTTAAGAGCCTTGTGATCAGAAAGGATCACAAATTCTTTAGGCCAAAGACAATGTTGCCATGTCTCTAGTAATCTAAACAATGCATACAACTCTTTATCATATGTAGCAAAGTTTAGAGTTGGGCCATTTAACTTCTCACTAAAATAAGAAATAGGCTTACCTTCTTCCAGGAGTACTCCTCCTATGCCAATTCTACTTGCATCACATTCAATTTTGAAGGTCTTACTGAAGTCCGAAAGTTCATGTAGAGGGGCGTGGGTGAGTCTCTCCTTAAGAGCATGGAAGGCCTTCTCTTGAGTTGTCCCCCATTTGAAAGGAACATTCTTCTTTGTCAACTCGTTCAATGGTGCTGCTAGTGTGATGAAGTATTTCACAAATCTTTTGTAAAAACTAGCAAGCCCATGAAAAATTCTTACCTGTCCAACGGAGGTTGGAGTTGGCCATTCTTATATTACTTTGATCTTCTCGGTGTCCACTTCAACTCCATTTCTGCGCACAACAAATCCAAGGAAAACAATCTTATCGAGACAAAATTCGCACTTATTTATGTTTCCAAACAATTTTTCTTTCCTTAACACCTCTAGGACTTTTATTAAGTGATCTACATGTTCATCCAAAGTCCTACTATACACCAAAATAGCAACAAAGTAAACTACCAAAATTTTTCCAATATATGCACGTAAGACATGATTCATTAACCTCATAAATGTGCTAGGTGAATTGGTGAGACCAAAGGGCATGAATAACCATTCATAAAGTCCATTTTTTGTCTTAAATGCAGTTTTCCACTCATCTCCTTCTTTCATCCTAATTTGATGGTAGCCACTTCATAAATCAATTTTTGAGAAAATAGTTGAACCATTTAATTCATCTAGCATATCATCTAACCTTGGGATAGGATGACGATACATGACCATGATGTTATTGATGGCTCTATAGTCAATGCACATTCTCCATGTCCCATCCTTTTTTGGTACTAAAAGCACCGATACCGCACAAGGACTAAGGCTCTCTCTAACATATCCCACATCCAACAACTCTTGAACTTGCCTTTGAATCTATTTTGTCTCTTCCGGGTTAGTGCGATATGCAGGGCGGTTTGGTAGTGATGCTCCAGGTATGAGGTTAATTTGATGCTCAAAACCTCTAATGGGTGGAAAACCAGGTGGCACCACTTCAGGAAACACATCTTCAAATTCCTGCAACAAAGACTCAACAACATATGGCAAAGGAGATGTTAAGTCATTAGTTTTCAACATCACCTCTTTGTACATAAGTACTAAGAGATTTTGTGGAGAAATCAAAGCTTCCTTAACCTCACTCTTTTTTGCCAACATCATACTTTTCACTCCTCTAAAATCTTTTCTCCCTCTTGATTTTTATTGGCTCTCCATTTACTTTCTTCTCTCATTTTCTCTCTTTCCCTCATTCTCTCATTTTTCATTTTCACTATTTTTTTCCTCATCACTCATTTTTTTCTTTTCTCTCAAAATGTGATCTTCCAGAATTTGTTTGGGGGACATGGGGTTGAGGGTAATAGGTTCCCCTTGGAGTGAAAATGAGTGACAATTCAAGAAACCATCATGGGTAACATGCCGATCATACTTCCATGGTCGTCCCAACAACAAATGGTAAGCCTTCATCGGAACAACATCACAAAAGACCTCATCTCTGTACTTACCGATGGTGAACAATACCTTCACTTGCTTAGTGACCTTCAACTCCCAACAATCATTCAACCACTGAAGCCGATATGGATGTTGATACTTCAAAGTAGGAAGTCCCAACTTCTCTACTAACTCGGTACTCGCAACATTACTACAGCTTCCTCCATCAATAATAACACTACATACCTTCACATTGATCTTGCACCATGTATGGAAAAGGTTCTCCCACTGCTCATTCTCTCCCATGGTCATTTGTGTGCTTAGAACTCTCCTAGTGACAAGAATCTCACCATCTTCTCCAAACTCTCCACTATCAATTTTTGGAAATTCTTCCTCCTCCTCTTCCGAGCTCTCTCCATCGATATCCCATTCTCTATACTTGTTGATGGTCATGGTGCGCCAGTTTGGGCACTCACTAGAAATGTGACCCCTTACTTGAAATTTGAAACACCGAGTATCCCGATTCCGGGTTTGGTTAGCCTCAAATGTAGGTTTCTTAGGTGGAAGAATTACCTTGTCACTTTTGCGATCAACCACCTCTTTAGGCATTGATGATTCTCCAAGCTCCTTCCTCAGATTTCTCCATGGTGTGAAAAGGATAGTGGGTTTCCTCATGTTTCTCCTTCGTTTGATTTGTTGCTCAACCTTGGTGGCTTGGTGGATCATATCTTGTATCTCCACATGATGGTATATCTCCACTTGATCAGCAATCTCCCGATTGAGCCCATGTAAAAACCGTGCCATGGTTGCCTTCGGATCTTCCTCAACATTTTCCCGAATCATGGAAATTTTCATCTCCTTGTAGTAGTCTTCTACACTCTTACTCTCTTCGGTGAGGCGTTGAAGTTTGTTGTGGAGATCTCTATGGTAATGTGTGGGAAAAAACTGCTTCCGCATGGCGAACTTCATGTCTTCCCAAGTGTTGATGGGACTTCCACCATATCTAGCCCTCTCCTTTTGAACTTGATCCCACCAAATTAAAGAATAATCAGAAAATTAAAGGGAATCATATTTGACCTTTTTCTCCTTGGAATATGAATGGCATGAAAAGACCTGCTCGATACGCATCTCCCACTCCAAGTATGCTTCCGGATCACTTTTCCCTTGAAAAGAAGGGACCTTCACCTTGATCCCGCCAAGTAGGTCATCATCATGTTGTATCTTTTGTCCTCCTCTCAATTGTTGGTACAACCTCCTCCTTTGTGGGACATCATCAATATCATCATAAAAGTTCACCATCTCCTCCTCCATGATGTGGGGATGACGTGGTGCTGGAGCACATCGTGTGTTATCATGGAACATCCGTGGGCTTGGTTATTTCTCCAATTCGTCAATCCTCTCATGTAACACCTCCAACTTCTGATCAATAAGCTTCTCGAAGTGTTTCACCAAAGCTTGCATTTGGAATTGCGTAGCTTTGGGTGCGGGAGATCTACTACAACTTCCTTCATCGCTAGCATGACCAATTTTCTTCCCACAATCTTCTTCCATGATATGTTATGCAAACACAAACACACACCGGGGGGGACACACACAATGATACACACTCACTCACACATGCAAGATGTACACATACACACACAAGATGTACACACTCACACACACAAGTAAACACACTCACGCACGCAAGATATACACACTCACACACACAAGATGTACACACACACACACACAACAAGATGCACACACTCACACACAGAAGATATATATATATATATATATATATATTTGCTTACTTATCTCCACTCTCAACACTCAATACAAATTCCAAGCTCTTATGAAATGTAATACATTGTTTGGGATGATCATGTGCCACAAATCCTTCCCAAACCAAGATTGTGTTGGGGGATGGTTTAACACAACCCGTTTGAGTGGTAAAGGGTAATGGGTAAAAAGAGGGTAAAAAATGGATAAAGGGTGGGTGGAAAAGGGGGTAGAAAGGTGGTATTTGGGTTTTTCCCGATGGTGAAAGATAAGAAAAATTAACAACAATATGAGCCAAATATAATATAGGGATGAAGAAAAATGATGGAGAAAGTGTTGCATAGAAATTAAAAGTGCTAATAATGTAAAGCACTATGATGAAGTAATTGTATCCACTTTTTCTTTTTTTTGGGGTCAAATATCCCCAAAAAGTGTTGTTCTTGGAGTTTTAAAGCAGAAGATGATGAATGGAGAGTAAGAAAATTTTTGTTTTTGAAATCTCTCAAAGGAAATGATGTGCTTAATTTTGAGAATCACAAAATGAAGAGATGAGAGAATTTGACTTTTTTTCTGGATACAAATCACATATAGAGAATTAAATGCAGAAAGAAGATGAATGAAAATTTGGCTCAATTTATAATAATCCAAGCTTGCACAAACTAGGCTAATTCGGGAGGCTTTCAAGAAAAGGGATTTTTTTTGTTGAATGGGTGAATAATATGGAAGGATAAGGAGGGTAAATGACAAAATTAAAGTAAATGAAGGGATAGATGCCTACCGTGTCAACCGGAGCTCTGATACCAACTGATGTGAAATGCATGAGGTGGCCCGATCTTCACGGCGTAGGACGGAGGATGTAGGATGCGGTTTTGGGCCAAGTGGAAAATGATGGGTATGGATATCGGATGCAAGTAGTCAATCAACGCTATAAGGAGTGCGACCTACTACTTAGACAACACACTCAAGGGATGGATGTGATAGCCAATCCACATAACAACACACTTGGGTTGAGGCACGGAATTGGGGGCTTTGTGATCTTGGATCACCAATCTAACTTGTAGATTGACACGGTAAGAATGCACAAGATCAAGGGGGAAATTCGGAATAATTCTCACACAATAGAGAGAAACAAAGCATAAGCTCTCAATTAAGTCTTGAATGAAAATACAATGCCATGGGGTGGCTATTTATAGCCAAGGGGGTGATACAATGGTCAAGGGTCTAATACCCTAAATTCATAAAGTCTAAACCTACCTTGTACCCTTAAAAGTCAAAAAGATAAAAGCCAACAAAGACTTTTGGAAAAGTAGCACAAAACTTTCCAACATAGCCCACCAGATTTGACTTTGAGTACATAGCCCACCGGATTTGACTTTAGTGTCCAAAGATGCCATTTCTAGAATCCTCCATGTGGGCAAGGCCTCCAAATTCGTGCAACCATGTGGGCCAAGATTTAAACATCAATTTTCGGCTTGAATAAGTGATACTATAGGCCCATTTTCTCCATCCATGCAAGGAAATATCCATTGGGCCTTTAATGAAGCAAGATGTGTGCCCATTATAGCATTGAGCCTCTTTAATCTCCCACGCGTCATCGGGCATTGAAAATCCGACTCCCCCACTTGGGTAATTGGCCTAGTGCCTTCAACATGGTTCGCATCAACACGGTTCGCATCACCTGGACTACCCCCCGACCCCATGGACATCCCCAAACACCTCGGGACACCCCCCCCCCACCCTCCTGAACAGCACCCCCTCACCCCTCACCCCACTTTACAGCCCCCACCACACCCCTGGACTGCCCCCTGACCACCTGGACAGCCCCAAACACCCTGGGACAACCCCCCCACCCTCATGTATACCCCCCCACACCCTTGGACTTCCCCCTGACCCCCTGGACAACCCCAAACCACACCCCTGGACTACCCCGACCCAATGGATAGCCCCAAACACCCCAGGACAAGCCCCCACCCTAATGTATACCCCCCACACCCTGGGCAGTCCTCCCCACCCCATTGGAGCCCCCACACCCTGGACATCCGTTCCCCCACTTGACAGCCCCCACCACACCCCTGGACTACCCCCCAACCCCCTGGACAGCCCCAAACACCCCGGGACAACCCCCCCACCCTCATATACACCCCCACACCCTGGAAATCCCTCTCCCACCCCATTGGATCCCCCACCACACCCCTGGACTTCCCCCGACCCCCTAGACAGCCCTAAACACCCTGGGACAACCCCCACCCTCATGTATACCCCCCCACACCCTGAACAGCCTCCCCATCCCCATTGGAGCTCCCACCACACCCCTGGACTGCCCCGACCCCCTGGAAAGCCCCAAACACCCCTGGACAACCCCCCCACCCTCATGTATACCCCCACCCCCTGGAAAACACTTCCACACCCCTGGACATCCCTCCCACACCCCTGAAACAGACAAACACATTACCGAAAACAAACCAGAACCCCCTCACCCCACTAGACTGCCCCCACCACACCCCTAGACACTCCCCCCCACACCCCTGAACATCACCACCACCCCCTGGACATCCCCCACCCTCCTGTAGACCCCCACCCCCTGGACAACACTCCCACATCCCTGGAAAGCCCTCCCACACCCTTGAAATAGACCAAAAAGTTACCAGAAACAGACCAGAACCTCCTCAACCCACTAGACAGCCCCTACCAAACCCCTGGACTGCCCCCCCCCCATCCCCATGGACACCCTGGACCCCCCACCCCTGGAAACCCCCCTCACCCCACAAGACACCCCCATGCCCCTGGACACCCCCTAGACAGCCCTTCCACCCTCCTAGAAATGCTCCCACCCCCTGGACTGCCCCCACTCTCTTAGACACCCAGGACCCCCCCACCTCACCAGACAGCCCTCCCAGACCCCTGGACACCCCCTACCCCACTGAACACCCCCACACCCATGGAACCCCTCCCCCCAGACCCGAATCCATACCATAAAAACCATCATAAGTTGACCAAATCAAGAAGTAGAGCAAAATTAAACATTCACATATATAACATTCAAAACTTACACTATCAACTTAAAAAAAAACTAAATCCAACCTAAACGACTTCCAAATACACAATTACAAAAACAATATTCAAAATTAAATTTTATATTACAAACAACTAAAATTCAATAAAACCTGTAAAAAAATTTGACCACTCCACTTGTAAGTGTTTGATGTCTTCAACAGTATAGGGTTGAGGGTCATCAAAATTCTACAAATGAAAAGGATAGTAGTTAACGTGTATAATGAATAAATCAAAATGAAATATTATGGAAAATTTTAAGAGGAAATCTTACCAGGTCAAAATTCACAACTGTCCCAGTTGTTATTATTTCATACATAAATCTTAACATATAATATCTACATTCGATGATGCCTTGTTGTTCATGAAAATTCTATTTGAATGAGTGTAAATTCAATATATTATTTTTATGTAATAAATCAAAAACTATAAATTATAAATGGATATTTACCTTCGCATTTACATATTTGATCTTTGCACTCATTTTCTTTATGTTTTTTCAAAAGTAGGCCCATGCCCTATTAGAAAATAATACGAATGGGGTAAATTTAAAATTCATTATAATATATAAAACTATTGAGAAATTGAAACTTACTTTTCCAATATATTCTTAAAACTTTCCCGTACATCATCATGGATAGAGAATATCCAATAAAATGCTTTCTCCCTTGGGAAAAAAACCCCTAACATCCAATAATCACTGATAAAAGAAAATTTAAGGTTAGTGGTTTTTTATGTTAAAAGAAAATGAACTCTTTGAGAGAGATGTGTTTCATACCTCTCACAAAAAGGCATCCTCCAAAATTATGTGACTATATTCTTTTCAAGTCTTTCAGCAATATAAAGCATTCTTTTTTCCTAATACAATGCACATGCTTTAGGGGAAATCAGTTGTGGGTCCATGAATCCATATACATCTGTCAGCTCATTCCTCTCATAAATTTTATAAAGATACCTAATAAAAAATAGACATAAGTATACATTTTTAAAAAATATAACATAGGGAAAATGTGTTAAGACTTACATGGAAAAAATTTGCACCATGTTGATGCCCAGCTTATCTTCAGTAACAAGCTCCATGATATCTGTTTTCATAATCCCCACACTTATTGCACGTCCAGAAACATGAGCTTCTATTGGAAACTCATAATGACCCACCAACAAATTTGAATATCTTGACAATCTGTCAAGACTACTAGAATCTGTATCTGATGTCATAGCCATTTTTCTTTGTTGTTGTCTATACAATATTTCTTTACCATTGAAGTATTCCTGTAAAAATAAATAGAAAAATATATTAGTTTTCAAATGATAAAACAAATTTAAAAAAAAAATAAATTAAAAGATATAACATTCATACCTCTATGGTAATGAGTCGAAGAAGTCTGGATGGCCAAATTAAAAAATGGTCGATACTATGTCCAACTGTCGTCACCTCATCTGTAGGTAATGGTACTCGAGCTGATCTATCAATAATATCCTGTATAGTGACCCACTGATTCTCTACCTCTAATTTTTGATGATGAATTGTATCTCCTATACAATATACCAACCCATATGAAACTATATGATGTTGAGTATCATCAACATACAACTCGAAATAAGTAGGAAGCTGCAATGGAGGATTAGGATAAAAAATGGTGTCCGCAGACTGAGGTGGGGGAGTGGGAGATACTGGCGGAGGTGGAGGATAAATAATGAGGTCTATAGGGGGAGGTGGAGGAGTGGGATCTGCAGTATGAAATTGTCTTTTCATGTCTACAAACATAGACTATACCGACGTTCTAATCTTTTCCTCCATCGTCGCATTAATATTATGAACTTCAGCCTCCAAGGATTCTATTTTTTTTATAAACCCCCTCAACGTTAGAAGTTGAAGAACATGGAAACACTTTTCTTACTGATACACCTGCCAGATATCCTCTTACACGACCAGGATGTTCAGGCTTCCCTAATGCTACAGATAAAATATCTTGCCTTCCAGTAGCTGTAAATGACCCATGTGAACTCTTCTCCTCAAGAGAGTCCTATATTAATTAATTAAAAATTTCTGTAATGATTGAAATTATATGAAGAAAATAGTTAAGTTAAATAAATAAAATAGATATCTTACAGTCCTCTCAGTTACGATTCTTGATTCTTCTGAAAGATATTTCCCTTTTTTCCCTTCTAATCTCTCTTCCATTTTTCATGTCTAGATGGAGGGGATGGAGGGGCCACCTCTCTAGATCTTGAAGACTCAGCTCTTAGTTGTTGAAATTTTCCCTCCATCATTTGTTCTTCCAAAAATGCATACCCTCCCCAAGATACACTATGAGGGTATACATTTTTAGATTGGATCTCCTGATGAGCTTTCCTTGTTTTCTGTAAATTAAGAAAAAGAAATAATTAATAAAACATTAATAAGATTATTTATATATGAAAGCTTATAAAAGTTTACATTTCCCTCACCAAAAATGACTCTTTTATTATAATTTCATAAAACTATCTCCATGTGTCTTCATCTATAAAAGGATATATACGACATGGATTTTCATGACTCCTATGATCATAAATCAAATCAGATGAGAGGGTTGATTTGAAATCCCTCCATATCCTAGCAGCCAAAGATAAGCATTTCTTCCTGACTCCTCCAGTGTCAGGAATATTAAATGTCCTCTGATAAAGAAGAGGTTAAGCATATTATATATACTAGAAACATTTAAAGAATAGTCAAACAATAGCAAAAGATATTACCAAAATCGTCTCCCACAACTGAGAGATTATCGCTTTATCCACACTTCTCCAGTCATCATACCGAATTCTTACTTTGCTCTTAGCCTGAGTTGATACAAAACTCTTAAAATCTTTTTCATTTGGACCTCAAGGAATATCATCATCATCAAACTCAACGAGTATCCTCTGATCCTGCGTACGGGAAAGTGCTAATTTTGGTAAACTTGTGCACCCACGTTTACCCACCTTTGAACTCTTTTTCATAATAGGAGCACATGAGGAAGAATAGGGAACATCAAGAGGAGCATGTGAATGTTCCTCCCCAGAGGTATGACCAATATGCTCATCTCTAGAATCATGTGGTTGATCAACAGAATGATCTATCATTATCCTTCAAATAAAAAAACAAACATTAGTTCACAAATATACAAATTCAAATATTTTAATACTACTATAATCAGAAAATAGAAAAGTGTACTAAGTTACATAATAGTAAACATTGGTAATATGGTAAGCATGTTAAACAATGGTAAATATGGCCAAGATGGTCAAGATGGTAAACATGGTAATCATGGTAAACATGGTAAACCTGTTAAACATGGTAAAGTAATTGTCACTAAACAAAAATAATAGATATATAATTCATGTAATGGTAAACATGATAAAGTAAACTAAAAAACTTAAAACAAACAAAAATATATACTTATTTTGTTTTAATACATGTTTTAATAAAGAAAAAACTTACAATATCTAACATTTTATGAAAAAAATAAATGTAAATAAGAAATAAACATATGTTACCTGTAATTTTAGGAATGTACAAATGGATTGTTTTCCCAAATTCCTTCATCGTGATCGTTCCTTATGGCACAAACCATGTCTTCAATATGCTCATCATTATGTTCTGTTAATCTTTCTATAGAAGTAGGGATCTCACATAAATCAGCATCTTCATCAAGTTCATCCTCACCAACATATTGTTTTTTACCTTGTAAAACAACATCCCACTGCATATCTGATTGATCTACTACATAGAAAATTTGTTTTGCATGTGTTGCCATTATAAAAGAATCAGTTGTGTCTTCCAATATATTCAGATTAACAAGTGTCATTCCAAATTCATCTTGTATGACACTATTGTTACCGATAAACCATTTATAGTTAAAAACAGGAACATTAATTTTAATGTAATAAACCTCCCATATGTCTTCAATCACTCCATAATATGCACTTGATGCAGAAATTGGGTTTTTGTCCTTAGTACTCGAAAAATACATTTCTTCTGCAAACACCAATACACCACTATTCTGAACCACACTTCTATTGTCCTGAGCTTTCTTATGAAATGTATAGCCATTAACGTCATAACCGGACCATGTTATCACATTTAAACATGGACCACCCACTATCCATTTTAATGTCTCTGATACATCTGATCTACCAAGCTAGGTATTTTTAAACCATGACAAAAAAGTTTTGTTGTGATCATTCAAAATACACATTTCTTTCTTCTTTGGATGACATTGTTTCAACTCATTAATATGCAATGTGATATACGGTTGAGCAAAAACTATTTTATTCAAGATGTATGATTCTAAGTTCTGCATCTGTTCAGCTGAAAATGATTTGACTTTCATGCCACGAATCCCCTTTCCCTCATTATTAACTCTTTCATGGTGATATGGAGGCAAACCTATGTGTTACTCCATAGCCAACTAACTCATACAAAACTCTGCTACCTCCTCAGAAATATACTTTTCAATAATGGAGGCTTCAGGTCGATATGGATTTTTAACATACCCCTTTAATATTTTCATATACCTTTCCAAAGGATACATCCAATGAAGATATACAGGTCCAAAAATCTTTATTTTTCGAACCAGGTGAATCATTAAATGCACCATTATATCAAAAAAAGTTGGAGGAAAATAAATTTCCAATTGACAAAGTATAAAAATTGCATCCTTTTCCAAAATGTTCAAAGAATTCACATCATTCGCCTTGTTACAAATTGAATTGAAAAACTAACACAACTTCATTATAGTCTTTCTGACATGGATGGGCAATATTCCATGCAATGTAACTGGTATAATTCGTTGCATCATGACATGACAATCATGTGATTTCATACCTATCAACTTCAAGTCCTTCAATGAGACAATTTTTTTTTACATTTTAATAATAACCTTGAGGCACTTTGATATCATGAAGACACTGAAAAAAGCTAATTTTCTCCCTCTTCAATAATGTATGACAAGCCGGGGGAAGAAATGTTCGTCTTCCTTTAAGAGTGGGAGCTAACTCCAAATGTATTCCCATTGATAGTAAGTCTAATCTTGAATTCAAGCCATCTTTTTTCTTTCCTTTATTATCTAACAATGTTCCAATCAAAAAATCACATATATTCTTCTCCACGTGCATGAAATCAATATTATGTTTAACTTCATGATACCTCTAATATGCTAGCTCAAAAAATATTGACATTTTCTTCCAAATATGTCTATAATTACCAGATTTTTGTGCCTTTCCCAATGTCACATCAAGGTTTTTCACCCTCTCAAAATACAGATCAGGGGATAAAGGTTTTGGAGTAGTATCAAATTATTGTGAGCCATTGAATTCCTTTTTTAGACTTCTATAAGGGTGATCCATAGGCAAAAACTTTCGATGAACCATGTACAATGTTTTCCTCCCACGATGTAATTAACAATATGCCGTCTGTTGTTCGCAAATTGGACATGCTTTATTCCCTTTAACACTGTATCCAGAAAAATTTCAATATGCTGGGAAGTCATTTATAGTGAACAGAAGCACTGCATGCAGTTGAAAATATTCAATTTTATAAGAATCATACACCCTAATACCATCAGCCCATAACAATTTCTAATCATCAATCAACGGTGATAAGTAAATATCAATATCATTGCTGGGTTGATTTGGAACAGAGATCATTATACTCAACATGAAATATTTGTGCTTCATACAAACTTCAGGAGAGAGGTTGTAAATTACCAAAAAAACAGGCCATGAACTATGTGTTCTACTGAGGGTTTGGTATGGATTCATTCCATCTATGCACAAACCTAGTCTGATATTTCTAATTTCATTTCCAAATGTAGAATACTGCACATCAATTTTCTTCCATTGTGGACAATCTGCTGGATGACGTATTTTTTCATCACATACCTGCTCATCATCATGTCATCTTAACCTTTTTGCATCATGTGAATTAGCAAATAAACGTTTGAAACGATGTATTATAGGAAGATACCAAAATACCTTTGAAGGGATCTTTGTAATCTCTTCATCAGCATGTGATTTTTCTTTCACCTTATACCGTGATGTCCCACATTTAGGACACTCTGACAGAAATTCATATTCCTTCCTATATATAATGCAGTCATTCAGATAGGCATGTATTTTCTTGTGTCCCAATCGCATCGGGCATAATATTTTCTTGGCCTTATAATGTGAATCTGGAAGATCGTTATCTTTTGGAAGAATGTCTTTCATCAATTGTAGCTGCTCTGTAAAACTTATGTCACTCCATCCTCGTTTCACCTTCAGGTTAATCCATATTAACACCACCGACAAAACCATAAAATCTGTAAAACCAGGATATAATGGTTTTTCAGCATCACCATATAGATGCGCAACTGTAGGTTCTATCTCAATTTGTTCTACTACAATATCGTGAATCATTTCTTCAATTCCATGGGAGTTACCATCTTTCAAATCATCATCATCATCAGTGAAATTCCGTTTAGTTTCACAACACCAAATCCAAGGGCTGTAACTCGAATTAATACCATGACAAATCAGATGATATTTTATCTCTCTACTTTTCAACTTCTTCATATTCAAATATTTCAGGCATGGACAGAAAAAAATTTCACTACTTAGAACATTTCGTTTAGCAAATTCCCAAAAGGCATCAACACCTTTCTCATATTCATTTCTCATTCGATGTGCCGTAATCCAAATTTGACTCATTATTACCTATAAAAAATACCAAAAATATATATATTTTTAAGATAAGAAAAATATATGTTTATATAAAAAAAATCATAATTTGAATGTAAATTTTTTTTGAAATATAAAACAAATCTATGCGTATTTAAAAAAATATGCTTGAATATTATTTTAAAAACAAAATATAGTTAGATATAACAGTTTTAAATTCCATTGAATAAAAGAAAACCATGGGGTCTACAATAGTTGATAGAAAATTGGAGAAAATGGAGTAAACCTGAGAATCAAATAAAATTTAAAATAAAAATTCAGATGGAGAAAATAACAATGTAAAGCCATCATCACGGCACAATCATCATGTCATAATCTTAGAAACCACGATGTAGTAGTCAATACCAACTGACACTTATCCCCCACCCCCTTGGACACCCCATGGACGCCACCACACCCTTAGACAACCCCCACCCCTCCTGGACACCCCCACCCATTGGACAGCCCCCACCCCTCTAGACAACACCCCCCGCCCCTCCTGGACACCACCCCCACCCCTACCCCCTTGGACACCCCCCCCCTAGACAGCACCTCACCCCTCTAGACAGCACCCCCACCCCCTACCCCCTTGGACACCCACCCCCGGACACCCCCCAACCCTCTGGATAGCCCCCCACCCCCTGGACAGCCCCCACCCCTCTAGACAGCACCCCCACCCCTCCTGAACACCACCCCCCACACCCTACCCCCTTGGATGTAATGCCCCGACCCCAGTTACCCAGAGTCGGTTCATTATTACATAACATTAGCATGATCACAAAAAAGATCAAGTCTCGGAAGACCGATTAGTTTAGTATCCTTGGAAACACTAGATATATTCATAAAGATTACAATACATCATAAAGTGAAAACTACTACAACAACATCTTGTCTTCATATCCCCTCATACTATCCCTGAAGGTCATTCATAAATTACTTCTTCACATCCTGGGAAAAATAAAACAATGAAATGGGTGAGCTCAGATGCTCAGTAAGGATAACAATATAGCCGAAACTTTCATAAATAAGCATAAACATTTAAGGCAATGAATAACTAAAACAAAAAGCCTTTTAAACTTGAAATTCAGCATAATATGACAAAGATAAAATGAAATAATGCCATTTACTTATTCACATGGATATTATACTAATCGAATAATCACATGCAATATCAATAACCACTTTCATAATGATGGAATGCATAATGCCAGACTATCATAACCACGTAGCCAAGGCCTCGTGCCAAGACTAAAAGTAAGATTTTGTCAAGGCCTCGTGCCAAGACACTAGTTTGTCTCATGAGACCTACTGATACATCAAGGAGCTGTATCAGGCTCCACCCATCACTTATTAAGTCCAATGCATTCCTCATATGAACAGGTTTAAACATAACAAAAACATTCGTATTAAAACTAGCATACGAAATGTCAATACATTCTCCATAAACCATGAATGGTATAAAAATAACAAATCCACAGTTAAAAATATCACAAAACCTTCAATACAATGTGGAATTTTTGTTTCATAATAACTCAACTTCAAATAAGCTTAAAATTTATCAATGGATGTTGACATAGATGA
Source organism: Viscum album (assembly GCA_963277665.1). Taxonomy (NCBI): domain Eukaryota; kingdom Viridiplantae; phylum Streptophyta; class Magnoliopsida; order Santalales; family Viscaceae; genus Viscum; species Viscum album. The sequence continues at coordinate 246,741,763 of OY728167.1, forward strand.
AATCAAAACTATTTGAGAGAAATATATCTTTTTTTGAAATCATTTAAAAGTCACATAATTATAAAATAAAACATTTACTTTGAAAATATCCTTATAATTTTGTAAGGGAATCATTGATTATTTTATAACGGCGTAAAATAGCCGCATACACTGTATAAGTAAAAAAACATTCTTACCTTAATTCTGTCGAAAAGGTTAAAAAAGACCTTGTTTGGAAAACGACGGAAAGATTCCTTTATAAACTTCTTATAAAAAGTCAAAAGAGGGTATAAATGACTTTAACCCACATTATGTAAAATATTAAGAATTTCTTGAAATACATTTTTATGAAACATGGATGTGGATGATAAAGAGGTCCCAGTAGATAATTAAGTATAAACAACCTCGAGTGATGAAGAGATTGTGAAATAAAATCTTACCTTGTACTTTTCCTTGGTTGAGGGTAGTTTAACCTCTTGTATAATGGTGAAATAATTGTTATTAAATTATACAATAATCATATACATTAATATGATATCATATATGATCTTTTAACATTGCTTTGTTGATAATATCTTAGTATTATCGTCGTTTCAGGTGTTAACTTACTCATTTTATTTTATATGTTTTGTGACATATGTCGTTTTTATTATGGATATGTTGTATATTATTCATATCCAGAATGATATGAAGTCCTTAAACATTATTTTTAATCATCAAATGAGAATTATAATTGCATGGATACGATGGGGAATGAATCTCATCGCGTTCGTGGAGACGGTAGTCCGTACGTACGCACGTATGGTAACATGTCATTCAAGGGATGGATAGAATAATGAATTTGTTTGTTCCATAATTATAATAACATCACAGTATATAAAATATATTGGATTTATTATTTTAGAATGTAAATAACAAGGAAAGAAGAAGTTTAAGAAGAAAGTAACTTTAAAGAGGGTGGTGAAGACGTTACCCCTTCTTCGGGTTCTCCCATTTGATTTGATCAAAAGGGCTCCTTAGGTTGGATTTCTGATCAAAATAAAGCCTCTAGGATGAATTGAGGGAAGTTGGGAGGATATTTGGGCAGGGGTTGGCCGATCCAAATGGCTTTGAATGGGTGAAATAATGAGAAGGGGGAGTTCCCTTTTATAAGAGGGGTGAGGGGCTCTTTAGGAAAAACTTAAAGTATTATATTATAATAAACTCATATTCTGTTTCTAAAGGCTCCAAAGTGGATTATTAAAAGTATAAGGTGGGGATGGGTAGAAATAATTTCAACCAATAGATTTTAGACAGGTTTGGGTCATTATATTAACCTTATCTTTTAGTTTTAACTCTTAGTTAATTAGTTTGACACTTACTATGTCACTTTGTATTTTTATAATATATAGTTAATAAACTTACGATATACATCCAAGAGAACCTTAATTGGTCCATTAATGATATAACAATAATTATATGAGTCATTTGGACAAACATTAGATTTTTAGGAATATAATATAAATTAATAATATAATATTTGTTTTCAAAAATGATTTATGTCAATTTTGACACTACTCGATAATTGATTTTTTTTAAAGTGTTAATAACTTTATTAATTCTAACCAAATCCATTTAAGAAATCCTAACATGTCATATTAACCAATAAAATTCTTTTATGTCATCAAAACTTTCATATTATATTTATTTTAATATTTATAATGCAATTATTTTATTCTTTCATTAATAAGGAAAATATTGTATCATTATTGTGTCATATATATTTTTACTTTTTAAATGTCTAAAAATTATAAATAAAATACCATTATGTAGGAAATATTTTTATCTTTCTAATGAATATTTATAATCAAAAATATAACATATATAAACCTATGTAAAAATTGTTTTGTTAAAAGATATAAGCTTATGGCATTTTTGTATTTACTTTAACTAAATTAATATAAAGTGTCCCTATAACCTACAAGTGGCTCTATGGGGTCCCAAAATCGACCCAAAGTTGCCCATGGTCGGAAATGTATCCACCAATAAGGGTAGGACACGTTTTAAGGTAATTTATTATTATTATTATTATATTATTTTTTTCACCCTTATTTACCGGATTTACCCTTTAACCATGGTAAATAAAATATTTACCGAAGTAATTATTCAAAAATGTCTAAAAATAAAAGTTACCTATTTAAACAATTTGGACATCCTGATTCCAAATATGGAATTAATTTTTCCAAATTCAAAACATAGAAGTGGAATAAATTAATTTAAAATTAATTCCCGCTGTCAAAACAAAAAGCGTGTTTTTAAGATATAATAACTATCAAAAGATTGAAGCTTGTTTATGTCTGGTTTAATTGTGATTTTATGTCCAATGACCAACATTGTATTAAATGGTAAAAATATATTCTAAATATACTTTAAAACCACTCAAATTCATAATTTATCACTATTAATTATTTTTATTAAAAAAGTTGTTTTTAATTAAAATTTAGTAATTTTCACTATTCATCAAAATATAAAAGTTATCTGAAAAGTGCCAAAATTTCACCCTAGGCTAAATTAGATATTCCAATTACAAAAATGAAGTCCATTTTGAGAGATAAAATTTATAAAATTTCAAAAAGTATGTATTACTATTCATAACAGCTAGTTTGATTGGTTGTGGTGTGTGTTAGAACTCGAAGTTGCGTACAACACACGCTACTATACTATTCAAAGAGAAGCATATCATGGAAGCTTGGGGTGTTACATTCTCCCATCCTTCAAATAATTTATTCCTCAAAATTTCTTATAATATTACGTCATAAAAAGACTCGGGTGATTTTTCATCATAAGTTCCTCGGGTTCCCACATTGCCTCTTCAATATTATGGTTTCTCCATAGAACTTTTACCAGACGAGTCGTCCGATTTCTCAGCACTTGTTCTCTTGTATCAAGAATCTTGACGGGCTCTTCACAACAAGATAGATCAGGTTATAGTTCTAATTCCTCATAGGTGAGTACATGCGTTGGGTCAGGCATGTATTTTCTCAACAGTGTACGTGGAAGACATCGTGAACTTTAGAGAGATTTGGATGCATTGCCAAATGTTATTCTACAGCCCCAATTCGTTCTATAATTTCAAAAGGTCTGATGTACTTGGGACTCAATTTACCCTTCTTACCAAAACGTATAACTCCTTTCCCTGAAAATACCTTCAAGAAAACATGATCTCCCACATGAAATTCTAAATATTTCGTTCGGTTTTCGGTATAGCTCTTCTGCCTACTTTGAGCTGATTTGATGTGGTTTTGGATTACATTTACCTTTTCCATCGTTTCCTCCACCAGTTCTGGGTCTACAAGTTTTCTTTCACCAACGTCATCCCAATAGGTTGGTGTGCGACATCTCTTTCCGTATAACGCTTCATATGGTGCCATCCGAATACTTGAATGGAAGCTATTGTTATAGGAAAATTCTACCAGAGGTAAATATTGATCCCACATACCATGAAAGTCATGTGAGCATGATATCAACATGTCTTCTATGGTTTGAATAGTTCGTTCTAATTGTCCATCTATTTGAGTTTAGTAAGCAGTGCTCAAACGAAGTTCAGTATCCAAGGCCTTCTGAAGACTCTTCCAGAATCTTGACGTAAAACGGGGATCACGATCTGAAACAATCGATATGGGTACTCCATGAAGTCTCACAACTTCATTAATATATAGTCTTGCTAGACTTTCAAGTGGTAAATCCTCCCTTATAGCAAGAAAATGTGCTGACTTGGTAAGACGATCAACAATGACCCATATTGCATCATTCCTTCTATGAGTCTTTAGTAGTCCCATGACAAAGTCCATCGGGATATTATCCCATTTCCACTCAGGTATGGTAAGAGGTTTCATGAATCCTCCAGGTTGTTGCCTTCGAGCTTTCACTTGTTGAAAAACCATACATCTTGACACAAAATCAGCATTCTCCCTCTTCATGTTGTCCCACAAAAATGTTCCTTCAAATCTCTATACATTTTCATGCTCCCAGGGTATATAGAGAAATTGGAACTATGAGAATCATCCAACAATTCTCTTTTTGGATCAAGTATATTAGGAACACAAAGTCTCTTCCCAAACTTCAAAATTCCATCTTCATACACAAATTCACTCAATTTCCCATCATTCACAGCTTTAATCTTCCATTATAACTCTTTATCACCGGTCTGAGAACTCTTTATCCTTTCTAGTAAAGATGGTTTGGAAACCATTTGAAAAAGCATTGATGTTTCACCTTCCATGGTGATTCCCATATCCATCTTCACTAGATCCATGAAAATAGGACCCCTTTCAATTCTCATCACGTTAAAAACTCCATGATCCTTTCTACTCAAAGCATCTTCCACCTTATTTTCCTTCCCCGGGTAGTAGTGTATCGTGCAATCATAATCCTTGAGTAGTTCAAGCCATCTCCTTTACCTCATGTTGAGTTATTTCTGTGAGAAAATATACTTCAAACTCTTTTGATCAGTATAAATCTCACATTTCTCAACATAGAGATAATTCCTCCATATCTACAAAGAAAAGATTACAGAAGCTAACTCAAGATCATGAGTAGGATAGTTTTTCTCATGAATTTTCAACTGTCTTGATGCATAAGCAATAACTCTATCATTCTATATAAGGACACAACCAATTCCTTTCATTGATTCATCACTATAAATAACAAACCCATCATTCCCTGATGGTAGAGTCAATATAGGAGCATTGACTAATCTTCTCTTCAGTTCATTAAAACATTCTTCACACTCTTTTATCCACAAGAATTTAAGCCCTTTATGTGTGAGATTCGTTAATGGGTTAGCCAATCGGGAAAAATTCTGGACGAAACGTCGATAATAACTTGCCAAACCAATAAAACGATGTACCTCAGTTATACTTGTCGGTGCTGGCCATTATTGGATTGCCTTGGTCTTAGAAGGATCAAAAGAAATTCCATCCTTAGAGACAATATGTCCATGAAAATAAATCTCTTGAAGCCAGAATTCACACTTGCTAAACTTCCCATATAATTCATATCTTCTCAGAATCTTCAATATAATGCGCAAGTGATTTTCATGATCTTTGTAGCTTTTGGAGTATACCAAGATATCATCAATAAATACCACCACAAAATCATCGAGATATTCCTTGAATACTCTATTCATTAGATCCATGAATACAGAGGGTGCACTAGTCAATCCAAAAGTCATTACTGTAAACTCTTAATGCCCGTACCTTGTTCGAAATGCTATCTTCAGAATGTTTTCATTATTCACACACAAATGATGGTATCCTGATTGATGGTCAATATTTGAAAAGTATTGAGCTCCATGCATTTGGTCAAATAAATCATCAATCCGAGGTAGGGGATACTTGTTCTTTATTGTTATAGCATTGATCTCCCTGTATTCGATACATAACCTCATAGATCCATCTTTCTTTTTGACAAAAAGAACAGGGGCTCCCAATGGAGAAACAATAGGGTGAATAAATCCCTTATTACTCAATTACTCTAGTTGTTTCTTTAGTTAAACTAATTCCACAGTGGTCATTATATAAGGGGTTTTCGATATAGGCCTTGATCCAAGAATTAAATCAATGGAAAACTCAACTTCTCGTTCTGGTGGATGTCCAGGTAAATCTTCTGGAAACACATCTACATATTCTTTCACAATAGGTACATCCTCTATTTGAACATTCCTTTCCTCACCCATAGTTATTTCATTCTCTTCCTCCCCGATAATTGAATTTAGTTGAGCTACTGAGGGTGGATCTAGATAAGAATAAGGTAGTGACGATTCTGCTCTAAAAATATGGTTTTCCTTATCATCATCATCAAAAATCGTAACCTCCTTCTTCTAAAAATAAATCTTTTCCTCATATTCTGAAAGCAAATCCATACCGAGGATTATATCAAACTCAATCATAGGTATGACAATGAGATCCGCGAAAAAAGAACATTTTATGTGCTCTAATGGGGACTGATTCACAAAGATTTGTTGCAATGATACTTCCCTTTGGAGTTATAACTGACAACTCCTTTGTTAAATCAAATTGGAAATATCTAATTTTCTTAGCAAACTGGGAAGATATGAAACTATGCGATGATCCAGAATCAAATAAAGCATTTTCTAAACTTGAGGAAACCATTAAATTACCTGCCACCATGTCTTCCAGAGCTTCTACCTCAGCAGTAGTGATAGCATAAGCTTGGCCTTGATCCCTTGTCCTTTTCTGAGGTAAGTTCCCCTAATGATTAGGACATTAATTTTCATAATGTCCCATCTCCCTGCAATTGTATCACTGAACATCGGTATCTTCCTTCTTCCCTTTGAAATCACGAGCTTGGTGGCCTTTTTCACCACACTTGTAACAGACACCCATTCCCTTCAAGCAAGTACCGGGGTGTTTCTTCCGACATTTACTGAAGGATTGATATTCAACTTTTCCCTTTTTCCCCTTATTTCCATTTCCATATTGATCAACACATCTCTTATTCTCTTGCTTTTCTTTAAAGTCGTAAGACTTAGAGAATTCCTTTTCTGTCTTGACAGCACATGAGACAATGTCTTCATACGACGAGAAGGATTGTGAGACTAATCCTCAATAAAGAAATGTTTTAACCCATCAAAGAAATGATCAATATTACTTCTTGGGTTATGTATATAATCTCTAGAATACCTTTCTAACCATGTAAAGTTAGCCTCATACTTTGTGACATTCTCATCCTCCTTTTGCCTCAGACTCAGAAATTGCCTTTCCATATCTGCTTGATGGTCACGAGGAAAGTATTTTTCTGAGAAAAGATCATTGAACTCCCTCCATTCCATATTTGATACTTCATCATCTTCCTTCATGTTTTTAATCAATGAAAACCATTGATCAACATCTCCAGTGAGGCGGAAAACTGCCATGATAACTTTTTCCCTTTCACTACTCCCAAAGGCATGGAATATTTTCTCTAGGGAACTTATCCATTGCTCAGCTACTAATGGATTTTTACTCCCATTGAATATTGGTGGTTGTTGCCTCATGAAGCGATCTAACATTGATCATCCACACTGTGGATCTGGGTGCTCCATACAGGTAAGGTTATTATTCATAACCTGAGTGAGTTGTCCCAGTATGGTGATAAGTTGATCGGCACCAGTAGCATCACTAACTCCAATATAATTATCTTGAGCAGGAGGATAATCCCTACATGGAGTGCGTGTATTGATACGATTTCAATTCCTTCCACTAGGTGCCATTTCTAAATAATGGCATAAACTAGATTAGTTTATGAATTGAAATAAATAATTCCAAACTTCTAAAACACTTAACATAAATTCAACAGTTTATGGATATAATCCATAATCATAAAAAAGTTTTCTTTGAGGAAGTATATACTCATAAACCCTTCATAATGGTTCGTAAAGAAAATGATAATTATCCTAAGCATATCCCCCGGGAGTGTCGCAACCAAGAGTGCAGCAAGGCCCGTTGTCATGCACCAGTTCCCATTCGAGTCTAGCTCAAAGAGGTGTTTTCGGGTTTTACGCCTAGGTACATCTGTGCCAGAGCTTCCTCTACCTACTCGTATCCATACAGGGATGTATTTCTCGGAAAACTCACAAAATCTCTACAATACCAAAATTCTAGGAAGTTCTTATACACTAATCCTCAATGTTCATCTTAGGTCTACGTGTTTTAATCAGCGTTTATCTAAATCTAGCTTCCAAGGTTTGTACTAAACTTTCTCTAATACCAACTGTAACGCCCCGACCCTAGTTACCCAGAGATAGTGCATTATTACATAACATTGGCATGATCACAAGAAAGATCAAGTCTCGAAAGACCGATTAGTTTAGTAGCCTTGGAAACACTAGATATATTCATAAAGTTTACATTACATCATAAAGTAAAAAATACTACAACAACATATTGTCTTCATATCCCCTCATACTATCCCTGCAGGTCATTCATAAATTACGTCTTCACATCTTGGGAAAAATAAAACATTGAAAGGGGTGAGCTCAGATTCTCAGTAAGGATAACAATATAGCGGAAACTTTCATAAATAAGCATAAACATTTAAGGCAATGTATAACTAAAAAAAAGACTATTAAACTTGAAATTCAGAATAATATGGCAAAGATAAAATGAAATAATGCCATTTACTTATTCACATGGATATTCTACTAGTCGAATAATCACATGCAATATCAATAACCACTTTCATATTGATGGAATGCATAATGCCATACTATCATAACCACATAGCCAAGGCATCGTGCCAAGACTAAAAGTAAGATTTTGTCAAGGCCTTGTTCCAAGACACTAGTTTGTCTCATGAGACCTACCGATGCATTGAGGAGCTGTAGTGGGCTCCACCCGTCACTTATTAAGTCCAATGCATTCCTCATATGAACAGGTTTAAACATAACATAAACATTCGTATTAAAACTGGCATACAAAATGTCAATACTTTCTCCATAAACCATGAATGGTATAAAAATAACACATCCATAGTCAAACATATCACAAAACCTTTAATACAATGTGGAATTTTTGTTTTATAATAACTCAACTTCAAATAAGCTTAAAATTCATCAAAGGATGATGACATAGATGAAATCAAAACTATTTGAGAGAAATATATCTTTTTTTAATCATTTAAAAGTCACATAATTATAAAATAAAACATTTACTTTGAAAATATCCTTAAAATCTTGTAAGATAAGCTTTTAAGATTTTATAACGGCGTAAAATAGCCACATACGCCGTATAAGTAAAAAAAACATTCTTACCTTAATTCTGTCGAAAAGGATAAAAAAGACCTTGTTCGAAAAATGACGGAAATATTCCTTTATAAACATCTTATAAAAAGTCAAAAAAGGGTATAAATGACTTTAACCCATATTCTTTAAAATATTAAGAATGTTTTGAAATACATTTTTAAGAAACATGGATGTGGATGATAAAGAGGTCCCAGTAGATAATTACGTATAAGTAACCTCAAGTAATGAAGAGATTGTGAAATAAACCCTTACCTAGTACTTTTCCTTGGTTGAGGGTAGTTTAACATCCTGTATAATGGTGAAATAGTTGTTATTAAATTATACATGAATCATATACATTAATATGATATCATATATGATCTTTTAACATTTATTTGTTGATAATATCTTAGTATTATCGTCGTTTCGGGTGTTAACTTACTTGTTTTCTTTTATATGTTTTGTGAAATATGTCATTTTTATTATGGATAGGTTGTATCTTATTCATATAAATAATGATATCAAATCCTTAAACATTATTTTTAATCATCAAATGAGAATTATAATTGCATGGATACGATGGGGAATGAATCTCATCGCGTTCGTGGAGACGGTAGTCCGTACGTACGCACGTATGGTGATATATCATTCAAGGGATGGATAGAATAATTAATTTGTTTGTTCCATAATTATAATAACATCACAGTATATAGAAGATATTGGAGTTATTATTTTATAATGGAAATAACAAGGAAATAAGAAGTTGAAGAAGAAAGGAACTTTAAAGAGGGTGGTGAAGACGTTACCTCTTCTTCGGGTTCTTCCTTTTGATTTGATCAAAAGGGATCCTTAGGTTGGCTTTATAATCAAAATAATGCCTATAGGATGAAGTGAGGGAAGTTGGGAGGATATTTGGGCAGGGTTTGGCCGAGCCAAATGGCTTTGAAGGTGTGAAATAATGAGAATAGGGAGTTCCCTTTTATAAGAGGGGTGAGGGTCTCTTTAGGAAATATTAAAGTATTATTTTATAATAAATTCATATTCAGTTTCTAAAGGCTCCAAAGTAGATTATTCAAATTATAAGGTGGGGATGGGTCTAAATCCTTTAAACCAATAGATTTTAGACAGGTTTGGTTCATTATATTAACCGTATCTTTTAGTTTTAACTCTTAGTTAATTAGTTTGACACTTACTATGTCACTTTGTATTTTTATAATATATAGTTAATAAACATACTATATAAATCCAAGAAACCCCAAAGTGGTCCATTAATGATATACCAATAATTATATGAGTCATTTTTTCGAAGCTTAGATTTTTAGGAATAGAATATAAATTAATAATATAATATTTGTTTTAAAAACTCATTTATGTCAATTTTGACACTACTCAATAATTGATTTTTTTTAAATTCTTAACAACTTTATTAATTCTAAAAAAATTAATTTAAGCAATAATAACATGTCATATTAACCAATAAAATTCTTTTATGTCATCAAAACTTTCAAATTATATTTATTTTAACATTTATAATACCAATTATTTGATTCTTTCATTAATAAGGAAAATATTGCATCATTATTGTGTCATATATATTTTTACTTTTTAAATGTATAAAAATTATAAATAAAATACCATTATGTAGGAAATCTTTTTATATTTCTAATTAATATTTATAATCTAAAATATAACATATATAACCCTGTGTAAAAATTGTTTTGTTAAAAGATATAAGCTTATGTCATTTTTGTATTTAATTTAACTTAATTAATATAAAGTGTCCCTATCACCTACAAGTGGCTCCATGGGGTCCCAAAATCGACCCAAAGGTGCCCATGGTCGGACATGTATCCACCAATAAGTTTAGGATACGTTTTAGGGTAATTTATTATTATTGTAATATTATTTTTTTACCCTTATTTACCGGATTTACCCTTTAACCATGGTAAATAAAATATTTACCGAAGTAATTATTCAAAAATGCCTAAAAATAAAAGTTAACTATTTACACAATTTGGAAATCCTGATTCCAAATATGGAATCCATTTTTCCAAATTCAAAACACAAAAGTGGCATAAAATAATTTAATATTAATTTCCGCTGTCAAAACAAAAAGCGTGTTTTTAATATATAATAACTATCAAAAGATTGACACTTGTTTATGTCCGGTTTAATTGTGATTTTATGTCCAATGAACAACATTGTATTAAATGGTAAAAATATATTCTAAATATTCTTTAAAACCACTCAAATTCATAATTTGTCGCTATTAATTTTTTTTATTAAAAATGTTGTTTTTAATTAAAATTTTGTAATTTTCACTATTCATCAAAATATAAAAGTTATCCGAAAAGTACCAAAATTTCACCCTAGGCTAAATTTGATATTCCAAATCCAAAAATGAAGTCTATTTTGAGAGATAAAAATTATAAAATTTCAAAAATTAGTTATTACTATTCATAACAGCTAGTTTGATTGGTTGTGGTGTGTGTGAGAACTCAAAGTTGCGTACAATACACGCTACTATAATATTCAAATATAAGCATACCGTGGAAGCTTGGGGTGTTACATTGGACACCCCCTAGGACACCCCCATCCCTATGGACACCCCCACCCCCTGGACATCCCCCACCCCTCTAGACAACACCCCCACCCCTCCTGGACACCACCCCCCACCTCTACCCCCTTGGACACCCCCCAAGACACCCCAACCCTCTGGATAGCCCCCCACCCCCGGACAACCCCCAAAACCCTCTGGATAGGCCCCCACCACCTTGGACACCCCCCTGGACACCCCCAACCCTCTGGATAGCCACCCCCCGGACAAGCCCCCAAACCCTCTGGACAGGCCCCCACCCCCTTGGACAACCCCCACCCACCCACCCCATTGAACTCCCCCCAACCCTCTGAAATCCCCCCACCCCCTGGACATCCCCTCACCCCTCTAGACAGCACCCCCACCCCTCCTGGACCCCACCCCCATACCTACCCCCTTGGACACCCCCTGGACAGCCCCCCACCCCTCTAGACATCACCCCCACCCCACCCCTCCTGGACACCACCCCCACCCCCTACCCCCTGGACACCCTCCAACCCTTTGGACAGCCCCCACCCCCTGGACAGACCCCACCCCTCTGGACAACACACCCCACCCCTCCTGGACACCACCCCCACCCCCCACCCCCTTGGACACCCCCTGGACCCCCCCAACCCTCTGGACAACCCCCACCCCCGGACAACCCCCCAAACCCTCTATACAGGCCCCACCCCCTTGGACAGCACCCCCCCACCCACCCACCCCCTTGGACCCCCCCCACCTCCATGGACACCCTGGACAGCCCCCAACCCCCTGGACAACCACCAACCCTCTTGACAGCCCCCCAAAACCATGGGATTTTAACCTCAAGCTACCAGTTTTGGAATATCTGGAGATGTTAACCTCAACCTACTAGTTTTGCTATCATGCCATTATTCAAAATGAGAACCATGAATTGTATCTCCTACTAGTCTAAAATGTTCTATTGTGCAATGAATCGGTTTTTAATAGAATATGAGGACTTATAATAGTCCACGAAAATAAGCGACTTAAATAGATTATGGAACAAAAAAAATTGATACCCAAAATAGAAACAACCAAGGATCTAAAACAAACATTCCACCATGAAAAACCATATATATACTTATAAAATAAATCACACTGGTACACAAAATTTCTGTATCACAGTGGTTTACATATAAATTTCAGTAATATAGGTGAATGAGTTCATTAGTTGTCAATGACAACAAAAATTACCATCAATGTCGGGCATTCGCAAAACTAAAACAAACAAAAATAGAAGTAGGTGAGGCTTACATGAATATTGTGAGTCGATCTAATAGATCTGGGGATAATAAATAAGATGATGATGGAAAAACGAGGTAAGAGGGTTCAAAATCGAAGAATCTTACCTAGTTTAAACAAAAAAATCGCAAAACGTAAATATAGACTATCCAGAAAAAAAAAACGAACGAAATAAAGTCGTGGGATGCTTACCTGAGTGTTGCGAGTTGAGATGATAGATCAGAGGAGAGTGAAGATGATAAACGGTGATGGAAAAACGAGTTTAATGCAATGAGATCGACGAGTCGATTAGGGATTACCGTGCGAGAGAGACGAGTTGCCGGACTGTCGATCGGAAAATCATAAATGAAAATCCACGAGGCATGTTAATTTTTTAAATGTTTGATAACGTCTGTTATTTAATAACCGACATTATAAACTGTTTTTATTACATTTATAAAGTCAGTTATTATAATAAATGACGTTATAAATGTATCAGATACAGCTTTTTTTACGTCGGTTATTTTATAAACGATGTAAAAAAATCTTTGTTTTGGTTTTTTACGTCGGTTATAGAATAACCGACGTAAAAAATACATCAGAAATTACATTTTTTTACGTCGGTTATTTTAAAACCGACATAAAAAAGTCTGTGGGTTGTTTTGTTACGTCGGTTATCAAATAACTGACGTCAAAAAGGCCACAAAGCCGCTTTTTTTACATCGGTTATTTTATAACCGATGTAAAAAATTTGTAGATAACTCGTTTTTTACGTCGGTTATCAAATAACCGACATAAAAAACACCGCGCTTTGGTTTCTTACATCGGTTAATTTATAACCGATGTTAAAAATCTACTCACCGCATTTTTTACGTCAGTTATAAAATAACTGACGTAAAAAACCACGTTTCAGAGATTATCACATCGGTTATATATAACCCACGTAAAAAATAGTGACGTAAATAATGTTTTCTATACTAGTGTGTGTTGATCAATGTAATGGACAATGCAATGATTGTCCTCTTGAACAAACCAATGTTATGGGAAATGGAGTGAAAAATCTTATTTCTATACTTACACAAGCTATGAATCACCCTGGATTTCCAAATGAGCAGAGAAGGGAATAATATTCTATTAAGTCCTTCATGAGAAAACATCCACCTTCTTTCAATGGGTCTTTTGATCCACTTATTACTGAATAATGGATCAGTACCATTGAAAAGATATTTTCCATACTTCACTGTTCGGAACATGAAAAATTCCTTCTGGCTATTTATGGTTTAGAAGGTTAGGCAGACCAGTGATGTACTTTAATTAAGAATATGAGGCTCCAAGATGAAATTGAATCCCTGAAATGGGATGAGTTCAAGAACTTATTTTTCAATAAGTACTTTCCTTATATTCTTCCAAGGAACATGAAAAAGGAGTTCCTTGAGCATAAGCAAAATGATGATGAATATGTTGATATATATGAAGCGAATTTTACAAGGCCTGCAAGGTATGAATCTGGATTTATTATCCAACCTAAAAGTAAAGTTGATCGATTCTTCTGTGGCTTAAAACCAAGTCTTAGAAAGGCATTACCTATAAGAGACTTCAGTAGCTATGAAGAGATTGTGTGTTGTGATATCAAGGTAGAATGAGAGGTCGGTGTTACATATCCATCTCATGGTTTTGACAAGAAATGAAAGATGGAGTTCAAGGAAAAATCTCAAAACTATGGTGAAAAGAAGACAAATGTTTTTTTATTCTCAAAGTGTGGAAATAAGCATGGTGGAGATTATCTTAAAGGGACTAGAAAATGTTTTAATTGTGGAAAAAAGGCCATTGATCAGATGAGTGCCAAAGTAATGGGAAAAAAGTTGCTAATGATGTGAATGGAGAAAAGACCGTAGAGAATGCACCACCAACACTTCAATGCTACAAGTGTAGGGAAATGGGGAATTATTCTAACCAATGCCCTAATCCAAGGTTTAATGATGATCGATATCAACTACCTATTAAGGAAAAGGACAAAGGGAAGTCACATGCGATCAGTATTGGTGATGTTGAATATGACAACTAAGTGGTGGAATGATTAAGTGTTTATGTAACGGGATTCCAAAATAGTGTTGTGGAATCTCATTTATAGTATCATGGAATTTTGTAATATCTATGTATTGGTTTTCAATAATTGAATGGTACCGATAACCAGGAAAAGTGATTGAAATATTTTTGGAAAGTAGATGATATGCACATAATGAAGGGATAAGAAGATAATGAAATGTTTGATATTATTAATGAGCTCATGGCTGATATAACAACAAAGTGATATCATGGTTTGAGTATATAGGAATTTTGGGATTTTGGTATATGGAAAGAGTTAACTTTTGACCGCATTCATGTATTCACTAAGGTTCTATGGTAACTCATGTTTCAAGAGAATACATGATTAAGGTATTCACATGTTTGGAATGTGACCAACAAGATATATCTTATGATATATGGGGGATAAATGATGGTATTTACATGCTTGGTAGATGACCTCTATAGTAATCTTTTTCATTATACTATGAGATTGGACAAAAGTATTTTGGATAAGCCTAAAGAATTTAATGGATTAAGTTAGACATTAGATAGTATTTTTTAAGGCTAAATTTTTTTTCTAGAATGTTATAATAGTATAGTTTTAGAAAAAGGACAACCTGCAGGATGGGAGATGACCCGTCGCTTCGGACTTGGTTGTGGGAATAGAGCCCACAACTAATGTGAAACGTGACTTTATCGCCAACCATTGTCCTACAGGAAGTCCCTGGTTTGTAGAAATTAGTTTTATTTTATTAAGCGGTATGATAGATGAAGTATAAGTCCATTTTTGGAACCATATATGATTAACCTCACCATAGATGGACTTATGTATATTTAATATCTTATAATATCTTATTATAACATTTTTTTGATAGAGATAGATGGAATGACCTATCATTATATCGCATGATCTGCTAAAACTTCAAGAATGAAAAATTAAACTTCATTTCTTTAATTAAGAGATGAAGTGGAAATTGTTCATGGAATGACCAACAACGATTTTACACTAAAATTAGGTAAGTATTTATCCTTATGCAAAAAAAATCATCAACTTTAGGGAAATGATATTGAAAACCAAAAATTTTGTCCTAGTACCCTCATATCTGATGAATTAGATGGTACCTTAGATCATCAAAATTTTATGGCTTTATGATTGTTGGATTTTTCATAGCCATGTTTTCTACCACTCTTCATCAGAAATTAATGGTTATATTTCTCTTCTATATCTATGTTTTCACCTATGTTCTCCTATGTGGAAACCTAGTGTTGAGTTAGTTTGGGTGACTGTTATGTTTCTAACATTCCTTTTTAAAATTAAGTTTTAGTATTCCTTTTTATGATGAGGGTTTTTATGAAAGAAACTTTCAAGTAGGAAACGAATTATAACCCTGATGAATTTTGAGGGTGAAATTCATTTTAAGTGGGATAGAATGTAACACCCTGATATTTTATGAGAAATGTTCTTTTTAATTTCTTTGATTTCTTTTTTTTTACACTTCACCAAGATTAGCTTGCGCTAGATGCAACACCGTATTAGCTTGTATTATATGAAAACACTATTCTTGGATTCTGTTGCATGCAAGAGAAACATTCCTCAATAGAGTGTGTTGTACGCAATACTGAGTTTCACTAAACAATGATATATTGTTATAATTTTATTATGAACTAGCCATTATGAATAGTAGTAACTACCTTTTGAATTTTATGATATTATAATTAATCTTACACATTTTATAGAACATGGTATGAGATCAAAATAAACTTTTTGGGCAAAATAAGTATTTTTCAAAAAATGTAGTTTGGTCATATTTTGATTGTGCACCCATTTTAAATCTAATTTTTGATAATTTTATAAGATAAATTTGATAAATTGAACTTCTTCTTTGGAATCAGGATATAAAAATTTACTTAATTTTTTCATCAAGATAATTTATTTGGATAAATTATAATATTGAATGGTTTTTAAGTATAAATACAGTATATTTTTACCATTTAATATAATGTATGTCATTAGCATTAATTTTACATTGAATTCATAGGTAAAATCATTTCAATCTTTTGCAATGTTTTAAACAAAAACCCGTTTTCTTTTAAACAACAGGATTAATTTTAAATTAATTTATGAAACTTATGTGTATTGAATTTGGAAAAATGGATTCCATATTTGGAATCTGTAGGTCCAAATTATGTTAATAGGTGAATTTTATTTTTAGGCATTATGAATAATAACTACGGAAAATTTTATTTACCATAGTTAAAGGTAAATTGGGTAATTAAAGGTATATATAATATTATAAAATTACACTAACACTTGTAAAAATATAATTGGATGATTATATTTAGTCCTAAAATATACTTGGGTCGAAATGGTATCTATTGTAACCCACTTGTATTTGATTAAGACTTTTTATTTATTTTATTTAAAGGAATGTGAAATATGTCTCACTCAAACATTAATAATTATTTTAATTTTAATATAAGGCTATACAGAATATAAACTCAATTATAAATACTCATTTTAAAGCTAAAATGTTTTTATTTGTCATGGTAATTTATTTATAATTTTTAAGAAATATTTAATTACCTTAATAGCTTGTACATTAATGATGTTGAAATTACTAATTTAGTGAAAAATCAATAATATAGTTTTTATTTAAATAATAATACCCATAAAAAGATCCAAAAACATAACCAAAGCTTATTGGTCGAGTATGTTTACACCATAAGAATCCACATGGCGATTTGGGGACCATTTTGAGCCTTTTAAAATAGATTAGGACATTTATATTATTTTATTTTAAATGATGTCAAAGTTGTCACCTTCATAATTTAATAAAGATAACAATTAAAATGTTGTGATTTTAAGATGATAAATTCAAGTAAAAGTATTATTATGAAAGTTATTATACTTATTTTCATAACAAGATTTTATTTTTAATTTTTATGCAACAAATAATTATACTAAATAATTATACAAAAATGTTGTAGGAATTATTTTATTAAGAGAAATATCAAATAAATGTTTTTAAAAATATTAAAATAAATATTATATGAACAAATTAATGTGCTCCATGAATTTTTAGATGAATATGACATGTTAATAATCTATTAAACATTTTTTTTCGAATATATATTCTATTTGGATTTAATTTAAATTCAAATAATTGAATAGTGTCAAAATTGACACTATTGATATTTTATAAAAATAACATATTATTAAATTGTTTAAAAATCACAAAAATATTTAAAAATTACAAATTTAAAATTATATGGTCTAAAATTTAATAATTTATCTAATAATGGAAAATTCACAACACATAAGTAATTATTTATAAAAATTTAAAAATTAGAATATTATTACCTAAAATAAAATTAACTAGATTAAATAAGGATAAATTAAATTTATAAGGTTTAAAATAAAATCAAAACATGTCTAAATTTGATTTTTTGATGCGATTACAAACCTATATTACCTCATATCTGAATTGGAGTCACTTTGGAGGTTTTTTGGTGGGGTTTGAATTTATTATAAATTAATATTTTGGAGGTTTCCAAAAGTGCCCATCTCCTCTCTTATAAAAGGGCACCTCCCCCTCTCTTCTTCACAAAATTTTGAGCCTTCAATGTAACACCTGAGATTTTTAGGAGAAATATTTTGTTTTTATGTTATATACATCATCAAAGGAATCTTTCACTACACACAACACTATATTGGCTTTCTTTACACGTAATCGCGACCTTCCTCGATAGCTTGCGTCGTACGCAATACTGAGTTTCACTAAACAACGATATGCTATTAAAATATTATTAAAACTAGCTGTTATGAATTGTAATGCACAATTTTTGAAATTTTATAAATTTTATTTTTCAAAATGGACTTCATTTTTGGATTCGGAATATAGAAATTAGCCTAGGTTAAAATTTTGGTATTTTTCTGAAAACTTTCAATTTTTGATGAATATTGAAAACAATGGGTTACTATTTAAAAACCGACTTTTTATTTAAATAATTATTTATTTTATTTAAATTTATTTTAGGTAAAAATTGATACATAATACCTATATAAGTTCAATTAAATTCATTGGAGTCATTTTATAATAATTTTAGATATATAAAAATTTTATTGATCTTTTCACCGTCTTTTACCCACCTCCTAGGAGAATTTGCAAATTTACATAAAACTTAATTTTACCGCTTCTGTGAGTGGAATTTAAAAAATCCGAGAGACACAGTTAATATCAACGACTAAAATGTGGTTCAATGAGATGAAAATAATTTTTGATGAATATTAACTTTTTACTTTTTTTTTACCACGGTTAAAAGTTAATAGGGTAATTAAGGGAAAAAATGATATTATTATTACCCTAAAACATGTCCTAATTCTATTGGATAAGTTTAATTCGACCAAAAAAAACCTTAGGAATAAAATATGACCATTTAGGTCCACTTATATTAGATTAGAACATTTATTATTAATTTATTTAAAGAAGGGTTAAAATAGTTAAAATCAAAGTTTAATAAATAAATTATTTTTAATATAGGCTTATACATAAAATAAATTCGACTATAAATATTCATTAGAAATATAATAATATTTCCTACATAATGGTATTTTATTTTTAATTTTTAGACATTCAATAATTTAATTTATTTATGATACAATGATGATGCAGTAATTATCTTATTAAAGAAATATTGACATAATTGATGTTATAAATTCCCAAATAAATGTAATTTAGACTTTTTATGAATTAAAATAATTTTATAGGTTAATATGACATGTTAGTATTGATTTAATTAACTTTTTTCGAACAAATATTTCTGTTATGATTTTCACAAATATCAATTACCAAATAGTGTCAAAATTGACATAAAATAGGTTTTAAAAAAAATATTATATTATTAATTGTTATTTTATTCCTAAAAATCTAAGGTTCGGTCAAATGACTTAGATACGGTTATATATAATAATAATAAACAACTTGGGGTTCGTTTGGCTTGTTATAGTAAGTTTATTAACCTTATAGTGTAAGAAAACAAGAAGACATGGTAAAAGTTAAATTATCTAACTTAAATTTAAATCAAAATGATAAGGTTAAAATAGAAACCTAAACTTGTCTAAATTCTATTAGATGAGATAATTTCAACCCATTCCCACCTTATCTTCGAAATAAATCAATTTGGAGCTATTAAAAACCGAATATGACTTTATAATAAAATATTATTATAAGTTTTCCTAAGGTGACCCTCTCCTCCCTTATAAAAGGGCACCTCCTCCCTCTCTTCCTCACACCACTTTGAGCCTTCATGCTTGGACAACCCCTACCAATTTCTCCTCTACACTTCTCTAGAAACATCCTAGAGGTCCTGGTCTTCTTCAAAGACCATCTTTAGTGCCCTAAGAGGAGGTTAAGAAGAGGCGCTTCAAAGAAGAGGTAATGTCTTTTACCAATTTTTTCAACTTTATTTCTTCTTATACTTCTTCTTCTTTAGTTTTTCCATTATGAAGTAATAACATCAGTATCACTCATATAATTATATTTTATTATAATTATGAAACAACTCTATTTCACCATCTATCCATCCTATGGAAAACGAAATCACCACGCGTGCGTACGTACGGAATACCGTCTCCATGCCGTGGTGTAATCTATTTTCCTACACCACCTTACTTGGATGGGTATAATGGTGTAAAGAATAACTATTTATGATTATTGTAAAGTTATATTGATTCTGAGATAGTATACATACACTCCAATACAATTCCACGATCATGGGAACGATATCATCGCTCGTGCGTACGTACGGAATACCATCTCCACGATGTGATGCGACTCGTTCTACATGATCATCATTGCATAATGATTATATAAATTTAATGAATGAATATGATATATATTACACTAATACCATTCTGTAAATTAGTTATTTATATCCTAAAAAGAAGAATAAGAATTTATTCGACAAAACAAGCATAAGAACAAAAAGTAATAAACACCCAAATAACAAGTAGAAATGAAATATTACTAATAATAAGCTAAGAATATGACCATATATGATATCATAAAAATAATTATTATTATGTAATAAGTAAATGACATTATTTAAATCATTATATAAGAGTTTCGGACACTTACAAAGCAAATCAGACCTAAGGTAAGGGAAAATATCACGATCTCATTTTTATCTGACATTGTTTATACTTCATAATTTACTGGGGCATATTTATCATCCACATCCATGTTTCTTCAATATGTAATATTATTTATATCCTCCTACAAATTTTTAAATCCAATTTTACCCTTCAGTGAGTTTTTAGTAAAATATATGAAAGGAATCTTTTGTCGTTTTTCGTACGAATTAATTTTTGACTTTTCCGGCCAAAGTATGAG
The DNA here is from genome assembly GCA_963277665.1 of Viscum album. Taxonomy (NCBI): domain Eukaryota; kingdom Viridiplantae; phylum Streptophyta; class Magnoliopsida; order Santalales; family Viscaceae; genus Viscum; species Viscum album. Next base: position 246,762,782 of record OY728167.1, read on the forward strand.
AAGAATGTTTTTTTAACTTATACGGAATGAATGGATTCATAGAAAATTATTTCCATGAAGCTTCCTTTACAAGTTTTCAAGTTTATTTTTAATCAACATCTTTTAGTTTAAAATTGTATGACATGTTAGGAAAGGAAAAATGTTTTTGAAGTAGAAAGGATATTTTCCTCAAGAATGGAGTTCAAGCGTTTTATCAAAATTATTTTATCTATGAAAATATAGGGTTCTGTTTCTTTCCCTATTTTTACATTGATTTGATTATGTTATGATGGAATTATTTTTATGATGTCCTTTTATCTTATATGGATTATGTTATGATGGCATGATGTTTAAGAATCCCATTTTTATTACATGGGTTATGCTATGATGTATGATTTATGATCTTGTGGCACACATAAGAATGGTATAATTATGAGATTGGTGGGACCTATATCTCCCTCCAATGCATTGAGTAAAGATTTATATCTCTTGAGATAGACATGGCTGGAACGGCAGGTTAAACCAGTTCAGTGAAATAGGACTGAAACGAGGAGTGAACTCGGTTCAGAAATGGACTTTGTCCGCAAAGATAGTCTTGGAAATGAGTCTTAACTAATAAGAAATTATTTTCTATGATTATGTGTGTATTCCATAAAACTTCATGTTTTAAGTTATTATTATTGGGATTACATTTCACTTCTATGATTTATCCCATGTTATGATCTCTTTTGCAGAATAAGATTTTCAAAATGTTATGTTCTTATGAATATGATATGTTTGATATTTCTTTTGTTTACCCTTACTGAGCATTTGAGCTCACCCTTTTGTATGTTTTCTTTTCCCCAGGTCAGGAAGAAGGATATTAAGTAGGATATTTCAAAAAGGGACTCTAGATATGATGAAATAAATGGGAGACAACGTAGATGATTTATGAACCAGTTGTTTATGTTTCCAAGTTTCTAAAGACACTATACCTATACGGTCCTTTCCTTGTTTTGTTATATGTTGTAATAAGTGTGATTGTATTCTGAAGTAATAACAATGTATGTAAAGTATGGGTCATTATAGTTGGTATCAGAGGAAAGGTATAGTTAACCTTTGGAAACTAGGATGTGAAAGCCTTAGTAAGAACCCTAAGGATAAGTCTAAGAATAGAACACAATCTTAATGTTTTAAAAATGGACATGAACAACTTATGATAAGACCTTAAGTGTGAAATTTTATTTTTTTATTATGTGGTTTTCCTATTATAATTAGTGTTGCTCACACTATTCTTCTTGGTTTTAGTCAATGGCCCGAACTCGAAGGAACCATGTTAACGCGAAATGCGACGAGCAATGAAATGATTGTCCACCTGAGTAACCAAACGTTATGGGAGTTGGAATGAAAAATATTTTAGCCATGCTCACAAAACTTTCTCAAGCTATGAATCATGCAGGACATCCAAACTAGAAAAGGAAGGAGCAACATTCTGTTGAATCCTTCATGAGGCAATGCCCACCCTCATTCAGCGGGTCTACTGATCCATTAGTGGCTGAACAATGGATCAGTACCACTGAAAAGATATTTTCAGTTCTTTAATGTTCTGAACATGATAAAGTCATCTTAGTAGTATATCGTTTGGAAGGTGAAGCTGATCAATGGTGTAATCTAATCAAGAATACGAGGCCAATATATGAAATTAACTCTATGGAATGGGACGAGTTCAAGAACTTATTTTTCAATAAGTACTTCCCTCGTATTCTTCGTACAAAGATGGAGAAGGAGTTTCTTGAACTGAATCAAAAGGATGATGAATCTGTTGGTACCTACAAAGAAAATTTTACAAGACTTACAAGGTACTCTTCTAGGATTATTATCCAACCTGAGAGTAAGATCAATCGATTCTTTAGTGGCTTAAAACCAAGTCTTCGAAGGGCGTTAGCCATAAGGGACTTCAATAGCTACAAGGAAATCATTCGATGTGCTCTCAAAGTTGAGATGGATATTAGAGTAACCCATCAATCATATGGGTTTGATAAGAAGAGGAAAATAGACTTCAAAGGAAAATCTAAAGACCACACTGAAAAGAAGATGAGTTTTTCCTTATGCACAAAGTGTGGAAAGAAACATGGAGGGAGTTTTCTTAAAGGGACAAGTAAATGTTTCAAATGTGGAAAGGAAGGTCATCGGGCATTTGAATGCTGCAATTATGGGAAGAAGATGTCTAGTGATGCGAACAAAGAAAAGGCTACACAGAGTGCACCTCCTACACTTCAATGTTACAAGTTCAAGGAAATGGGGAATTATTCCAATCAATTCCCTAATCCAAGGGTTGTTGATGATGATCAACATCAACAAACTCTTAAGGCTAAAGAAAAAGGAAAGTCACATGAAATTTCTATCAGCGATGTGGAGTATGAGAACGAAGTGGTGAAAGGTACACTTACCATCCACTCTAAAGTAGAAAATGTTTTATTTGATTTTGGATCCACCCACTCTTTTATTTCTGAAGAATTTTCTAAGGGTATCGCCGTATTACCTCAACAATTAGAAGTTGAGTTAGCTATGAAAACCCCTAAGGGCACAACAGTTTCATCAAAAGTTTACAATTCTTCTCCGATTGAAGTTTGTGGGAAAGTGCTTCCTACAAATCTTGTGATCCTTCCTATAGTGGAATTTAATGTGATTCTTGGAATGGATTGGCTTTCTTTATATGGAGCTCATATCAATTTCCAAAGAAGGGAAGTCACATTTCATATTCCAGATCAATCTATGATCGTCTATCGATGCAAGGATGAACATAACCTTCCACTGGAAATTTCTTCCATTTTATGGGTCTTGATTCCACTAAATGAAGGTTATTTATCTCAAATGGTTGGAGATAAACTCACGATTAAGAATACACCCATTGTACGGGAGTTTGATGATGTCTTTCCACAGGAATTTTCGGGTCTTCCACCAAATCGTGAAGATGAGTTTTCAATAGAACTCGTACCGGGTTCTTTGCCTATTTCAAAAACACATTATAGAATGGACCCAATTGAGTTTCAGGAATTTAAGAAGAAACTCCAAGAGAATCTTGGTAAGGGATTTATACGCCCTAGTGTGTCACCTTGGGGAGCACCTATTCTGTTTGTTAAGAAGAAAGATGGATCAATGAGACTCTGCATTGATTATTGAGAACTTAACAAGATCACTATCAAGAAAAAATATCCTCTCCCATGCATTGATGACTTATTTTACCAACTACGCGAAGCTCAATACTTTTCCAGGATTGATCTTCATTCAGGGTATCATCAATTATGGGTCAAAAGGGAGGATATACCAAAGACATCTTTCCGTACAAGGTATGGACACTATGAATTTATAGTGATGCCATTTGGTCTTATTAATTCCCCTTCTATCTTCATGGATATAATGAATAGAGTCTTTAGAGACTATCTTGATTAGTTTGTGGTATTTTTTATAGATGATATTCTTGTCTATTCAAAGAGCAAGGAAGAACATGAAGATCACTTCAGAATTTTATTAAAGACCCTGAGAAAGGAGAAGATTTATGCCAAATTTACCAAGTGTGAATTTTGGCTTAAAAAATTTACATTTTTGGGTCACATAATCTAAAAAGAGGGGATATCTATGGATCCAGCAAAAATAGAGGTTATCGAAAGATGGTCAAGACCAACAACAGTAACTGAGATCCGAAGTTTTCTTAGTTTGGATGGATATTATCGATGTTTTGTGAAATATTTTTCACGATTATCTAATCCACTCACCAGGTTGAATCGAAAAGGAGTTAAGTTCGTGTGGACAAAGGAATGTGAAGAAAATTTCAAGGAGTTGAAAAGAAGGTTATCCAGTGCACCTATACTCACACTTCCTTGTAGTGGAGAAAGGTTTGTGATCTACAGTGATTCATCCAAGAAGGGATTGGGGTGTGTTGTCATGCAAAACGATATGGTGACAACTTATGCCTCATGACAGTTGAAAATCCATGAGCAAAATTAACCAAATCATGATTCGGAGTTAGCTGCGGTAATCTTTACGTAAAAGATTTGGAGGCATTATCTTTATGGTGAAAGGTGTGAAATTTATACTGATCATAAAAGTTTAAGGTATATTTTCACACAAAATGAGCTGAATATGCACCAAAGAAGATGTTTGGATATGATTAAGGATTACGACTGCTCAATTCATTACCACCCAGGGAAAGCAGACAAGGTGGCAGACGCATTAAGTAGACAAGACCATGCTGTCTTATCCATGATGAGGATCACAAAAGATCCAATATTTATGGATTTACAAAGGATGGATCTTGGAATTATAATGGAATGGGAAAATCTTATCTTTGTAAAATGAATGATCAACCATCTATACATGTGAAGATTAAAGAGGCACATAAAGAATATGTAGAGATACAAAAGAATGTGAGAAATGTTCCTGAATTCAACCTTGATTGTGATGGAATAATAAGGTTCATGAATCGGGTTTGTTTTCCTCCCATCCCAGAATTAAAGAAGGAGATGCTGGATGAGGCTCATAGTTCTTCATTCTCTATTCATCCTAGAATCACGAAGATGTATAGGGACCTGAAAGAGTAATCTGGTGGGATGGCATGAAAAGAGATGTTGTTGAATATGTCTCTCGATGCTTGGTTTGTCAGCAAGTTAAAGCTGAGAGACAGAAGTCTAAGGGGATGTTACAACCATTACCCATACCTGAATGGAAATGGGAAAACATCACTATGGACTTTGTTACTAGACTTCCTAAAACATCCAAAGGCAATAATGCTATATGGGTCATAGTTGATTGTCTTACAAAGTCTGCACACTTCATTGATATTAGAGAAGATTTATCTCTGGATCAGCTTGCCAGGATATATGTGAAGGAAGTGGTAAGATTGTATGGAGTACCACTTTCCATTATATCTGATCGGGATCTGAGGTTTACCTCAAATTTCTAGCGAAGTCTTTAGTATACTCAGGATAAAGAGTTGAGTTTCATCACTGCTTATCATCCTCAGATAGACGGTCAGTCTAAGAAAACAATTCAAACTCTAGAAGATATGTTAAGAGCTTACTCTATGGATTTCAAAGGTGGTTGGGATCAACACCTGCCTTTGGTGAAATTTTCTTATAATAATATCTTTCACTCCAGTATTCAGATGGCTCCTTATGAAGCTCTCTATGGAATGAAATACAAGAGTCCAACTTGCTGGGATTAAGTTTGGGAAAGAAAGCTATTAGGACCTGATCTTGTTGATGAGATGGAAGAAAAGGTCAGATCTATTCAACAACACATTAGAGCAGCTCAGAGTCGACAAAAAAGTTATGCCGATAACTGAAGAAAAGACCTAGAGTTTGAAGTGGGTGATAAAGTGTTCTTATGAATATCACCTTGGAAGGGAGTAATGTGATTTGGAAAGAAGGGAAAGCTGAGCCCTAGATATATCGGTCCTTTCGAAATACTGGACCGTGTTGGGAAGGTAGCTTACCGATTGGTGCTTCCACCGAATCTCTCCCAAGTTCATGATGTGTTCCATGTATCGCTCCTGAGAAAGTACATACCCGATCCTTCACATGTACTTAGCTCAGAAGTTGTACCGCTGGAGCAAGATCTTTCTTATGAAGAACAACCGATAGAGATTCTGGATCGTAGCGAAAAAGTCCTACGAAACAAGACCACTTGCTTGGTGAAAGTTTTATGGAGGAACCACAAATTAGAAGAAGCTACATGGGAGCTTGAGGATATGATGAGGGAGAGGTATCCTTATCTTTTTGTTACAAAGTGATGAATTTCGAGGGTGAAATTAATTTTATGGGGGGTAGAATGTTACACCCGAGATTTTTATGAGAAATATTTTGTTATTATGTTATATACATCATCAAAGGAATATTTCACTACACACAACACTATCTTGGCTTGCTTTACACGCAATCGCGACCTTCCTCGATAGCTTTCATCGTACGCAATACTGAGTTTCACTAAACAACGATATGATATTAAAATATTATTAAAACTAGCTGTTATGAATAGTAATACCCACTTTTTGAAATTTTTTAAATTTTATTTTTCAAAATGGACTTCATTTTGTAATTCGGAATATCAAAATTAGCCTAGGGTGAAATTTTGGTATTTTTCTGAAAACTTTCAATTTTTGATGAATTGTGAAAACACTGGGTTACTATTTAAAAATCGGCTTTTTATTTAAATAATTATTTATTTTATTTAAATTTATTTTAGGTCAAAATTGATACATAATACCTATATAAGTCCAATGCAATTCATTGGATTCATTTTATAATAATTTTAGATATATAAAAATTTTATTGAACTTTTGACCGTCTTTTACCCACCTCCTAGGAGAATTTGCAAATTTACATAAAACTTAATTTTACCGCTTCTGTGAGTGGAATTTCTAAAATCCAAGAGACACAGTTAATATCAAGGACTAAAATGTGGTTCAATGAGATGAAAATAATTTTTGGTGAATAGTAACTTTTTACTTTTTTTTACCACGGTTAAAAGTAAATAGTGTAATTAAGGGTAAAAAATGATATTATTATTACCCTAACACATGTCCTAATTATATTGGATAAGTTTAACTCGACCAAAAACAACCTTCGGAATAAAATATGACCATTTAGGTCCACTTGGATAATATTAGGACATTTAATATTAATTTATTTAAAGAAGGGTTAAAATAGTTAAAATCAATGTTTAATAAATAAATCATTTTTAATATAGGGTTATACATAAAATAAATTAAACTATAAATATTCATTATAAATCTAAAAATATTTCATACATAATGGTATTTTATTTTAAATTTTTAGACATTAATTAATTTAATTTATTTATGACACATTGATGATGCAATAATTATCGTATTAATGAAATATTGACATAATTGATGTTATAAATACCCAAATAAATGTAATTTGAGACTTTTTATGAATTAAAATAATTTTATAGGTTAATATGACATGTTATTATTGATTTAATTAAATATTTTCGAACTAATATTTCTGTTATGATTTTCACAAAAATCAATTACCAAATAGTGTCAAAATTGACATAAAATAGTTTTTAAAACAAATATTATATTATTAATTGTTATTTTATTCCTAAAAATCTAAGGTTCATCCAAATTACTTAGATAGGGTTATATATATTATTAATAAACAACTTGGGGTTCATTTGGCTTGTTATAGTAAGTTTATTAACTTTATAGTGTAAGAAAACAAGAAGACACGGTAAAAGTTAAATTATCTAACTTAAAGTTAAATCTAAATGATAAGGTTAACATATAAACCTAAACTTGTATAAATTCTATTGGATGAGAGGATTTCGACCCATCCCAACCTTAACTTCTAAATAAATCAATTTGGATCTATTAAAAACCGAATATGACTTTATAATAAAATAATATTTTAAGTTTTCCTAAGGTGCCCCTCTCCTCCCTTATAAAAGGGCACCTCCTCCCTCTCTTCCTCACACCAATTTGAGCCGTCAAGCTCAAAAACCGCCTACCAATTTCTCCTATCAACTTCCCTAGAAACATCCTAGAGGTCCTGGTCTTTTTCAAAGACCATCTTTAGTGCCCTAAGAGGAGGTTAAGAAGAGGCGCTTCAAAGAAGAGGTAATGTCCGTTACCGATTATTTCAACTTTATTTCTTCTTATACTTCTTATTATTTAGTTGTTTCATTATGATGTAATAACATAAATATCAATCATATAATGATATGTTATTATAAGTATAAAACAACCCTATTTCCTCATCTATCCATCCTACGGAAAATGAAATCACCGCGCGTGCGTACGTACGGAATACCGTCTCCACGCCGTGGTGTAATCTATTTTCCACCACCACCTTACATGGAAGGGTATAATGGTGTAAATAATAACTATATATGATTATTTTAAAGTTATATTGATTCTGAAATAGTATACATACACATCAATATAATTCCACGATCATCGGAATGATATCATCGCTCGTGCGTACGTACGGAATACCGTCTCCACGATGTGATGCGACTCGTTCTACATGATCTTCATTACATAATGATTATATAAATTTAATGAATGAATATGATATATATTACACTAATACCACTCTGTAAATGAGGTATCTATAACCTAAAAAGAAGAATAAGAATTTATTCGACAAAACACGCATAAGAACAAAAATTAATAAACACCCGAATAACAAGTTGCAATGAAATATTACTAATAAGAAGCTAAGAATATGTCCATATATGATATCATAAAAATAAGTATGATTCTGTAATAAGTCAATGACATTATTTAAATCATTATACAGGAGGTTTGGACACTTACGAAGCAAATCGGACCTAAGGTAAGAGAAAATATCATGATCTCACACTACTTGAATTATGGTTTTTGCCAACAGGTGTTTACCAACGGTTTGCTTAAATCATTGGCACTGAAGGATTAGGGAACTCTTTAACTATGGTTTCATAAAACCGTTGGTAAATAAATGGTCAAGGAAGCCTTTCCCAATGGTTCACTAAAACCGTTGGGAAAAGTCACCCCTTTGCCAACGGTTTCTTCAAACCGTTGGTAAAGGGGTGTTTTAGGTTTCCTTTTGCCAACGGTTCAACAGAACCATTGGGAAAGGGTACCCTTTTGCCAACGGTTCTAGAAACGTTGGGAAAGGGTACCCTGAACATCTCTTTCCCAATGATTTTTAAAAACTGTTGGGAAAGATTTCCCCCAAATACAGTCGCGGTGCTGCTCTCCCCCATTCGCGATAGAACCCTAAATTCATTCCTGCTCCAGCGCTCTGATCCTCTCGCGAACTCCCCCATCCAAAGAGGTGAAAACCCATCTGAAATCAGGTATTTTTTCCTTTATACACATATACTACCTTATTTTTATTGTTATTGATCTAATATTTTAGTTTTAAGTTATCAATCCAGCTCCAGCTCTCTGCTACTCTCGAACTCCCCCATCCGAATAGGTGAATACCCATCTGAATCATATAAAATCAGGTATTTTATTCTTTATACACATATGGTACCTTGTTTTTATTGTTATTGATCTAATATTTTAGTTTGAAGTTTGGATTTTGATGTGATTTCACCGTTAAAAATAGGGAAATGAATGAATATTTTGTTAATTAATTAGTTTCCCCTGGAATATCAGTTGTGTTATAATGTCCATGCTAAATAAAGGGGTAATGTAATAAAAGACCTTGAATAAATAAATTGTGGAATTTGGGGTATGTTTCCTCTATGATAGGTTTTTTGTTGTGTTTCATTGTATGTTGTAGGCTATTTTATGGGGATTGAGGTGACCAGTTGGGCTTTGTGATATGTGGGGTTGTAATGTGATGGTTAGTGGGCATGGATGTGACATGTGAAGATGTATGATAGTGATGATGTGTGGTGTTGTTGTGTCGTGTGGAGGTGTTGTGTGATGAATTTGTGGTGTATGATGTGGTGAGGTGGTTTTGGTTGTGTGGTGGTTTGTGATGTGCAATATTTTTGTTGTGATATGTGGTTGTTTTGGTGAGATGGTTGGTCGATGTAACATGGCGTCGATGGTTATTGTGAGATGGTGAGTTATTGTGTGGTGGTTTTATTAGTTTCCTGGTTATCTATGGAATAAATTATGCTGTTAAAACAAAAAACAAGATATTAAATAAATGAGATGGAATAGAAATGGATGTGTGGTAAATGGATTTAATTAATTTAACATTAAATGAATGGACAATGTAAGTTTGAATGAAGTGGCTTATAAATGAAAGTGAGAAATGCTATGCGTCTTGTGTGGTGGTGGTGTGGTTTATGTGTTTTATGGTAGTAGTGAAGTGTGTGATTATGTAGTTAATGTGAACCCATAGGTTGAGTATTTTGTGCTATCTATATATCATGTATTTTTATGTTATTTCTAAACATTCCCAACTAGAGTTGGATAAACTTACCAACGATCAGAGGTTATGAGTTATGGGTATTTTTTCTAATATCTAGGATGGTGGTTATATGGTTGGATAGCTACCATGTCTTCCCTACTCTTCCTTCAAAAGTGATTGACCGTGTGTTTTTAGGCAATATGCGATGTGATTGTCCATGTGTCTTCATGTGAGATGTACTATGATTTCCCTAGTGTTTTCCGGTGAGGTGTGATGTGATAAGGATATAATAAGATGTGGCATGTGGTTGGGGTCATGTAGGGTAGGAGGATGGCACAAGGTTGATGTTATTCATGTTCATGATACCCTACTAATATGGTTATGGGATGAGGCATGTTGTGATGTGATATAACACATTAAGTTCTTGTTGGTTTTACATTTTTTCAATAACACATTTGTATGTTTTTTTTCACATGTGTAGTTGATACCTTGATTATTTTATTCCTTTATCGTTTACTTAAATGTATTTTCTATTAAAGTTCAATCCTATTGAATTGTTTATGACAAAATGACTTATATAATTTTTTTTTACATAATGGAAAGAAGTTGGATGTATGAAACTGATCGGATCTCAAGCGATTTTCAAAACAATTTGGAGAGATTTATAGATTTTTCATTTCACAATGCTTCAGATAGTGGTCGCATACATTTCCCATGTTCCAATTGTGTTGGTAGACCTTGGTTGAGCCATTAAGAAGCCATCTACCACATAACCAAAAATGGTTTTCAATAAAACTACTTTGTGTGGTATCATAATGGGGAGAAAATGAAATCTCAAATTGGTGATGATCGAAATGAAAGGACTGGAATGGAGAATTTGTTAGATGATTGGTTTCCATTTATTTGTCATCATGAAAAAGAAAGGATTTTGACTCAAGAAGACTTCGATATGAGGACAGCTGATGCATCTAGTGAAAATGATGATATTGATAGGGTGAAAAAATTTAATTATGCTGCCACGACTCCAATATATTGACAATGCAATAAAATGAAAAAACTGGAATTTTTAATCCGATTGTTTCATGGGAAAACTATGTATGAAATTTCTAATACAGCAATCGATTACATTCTTACCCTCTTGAAGGATTTACTTCCAGATGATGCAAATATTCCCTCAAACCACTATATGGCATGGAAGTTAGTTGAGGAACTTGGATTTTCAAGAAACAAAATTCATGCTTGCCCGAAAGATTGCAGTTTATTCTGGGAGGAAACTGCTGAATGAAATGATTTTATAAAATGTGGCACATCCTGTTGGAAGTCAAAATCTGATGGAACACCATCCCGCGTTCCACATGATGTAATGTGGAACTTTCCATTGATCCCCAGAATTCAGAATCTTTTTATGTATGATGACATATCAATAAAAATGAGATGGCATGATACCGAGAGAAAGAAGACTAATGATGAGTTGGTTCATCCTGCAGATGGATTTTAATGGAAGAGATTTGATGCTTGGCATCCTGATTTTGCAGCTGACATGCGTAATGTGAGGCTGGGTCTTTCATGCGACGGTTTTAATCCGTTTGGGCAGATGCTTACTTCGCACAGCACATGGCCAGTTTTTATACACATTTATAATTCCCCCCCATGGTTGTGTATGAAAAAACCTTTCACTTTCATGAGTATACTCATATCTGGTCCTTCTGATCCCATCATTGATATTGATGTACACATGAAACCTTTAATAAAAGATTTGAAACTTCTTTGGGATGTGGGTGTGCGCACATACGATGCATGTTCGAAAGACATATTTTAGATGCATGCTGCGCTTATGTGGACGATCAATGATTTTTCGGCTTATGCAATGATGTCTGGATGGAGCACGAAGGGAAAACTATCACGTCCAGTTTGTATAAAGAATACACGATCTAGAAGACTGAAACATCGCTGTAGTTTCAGTTTTATGGGACATCGACGATTCTTGCCAAAGGATCATCCATATAGAATGAATCATCGAAGATTTTATAATACCACAGAGACCGATGATCCACCTCAGCGTATGTCTGGAACTGACATGCTTAATGAATTGAAAGATTTCAGTTTTTCGTTCGGGAAGGGTCAAATGAAATCTGGAAAGAGAAATAATGTTTCCACTGAAACCTGTTACAATTGGAGGAATAAGAGTATCTTTTTTGATTTGCCTTATTAGTCAACCAATTTGTTACGTCATTTCTTAGACGTAATTCATATTGAAAAGAATATTTGCAAAATGTTGCTTTCAGTTCTTCTAAATGTCAAGGGGAAGACAAAAGATGATTTACGATCTCGGCGTGACTTGGTGGATTGGGGCATCAGACCAGAATTGCATCCTGTGCATATTAGTGAAAATAAATGGAAACTTCCATGTGATTCTTATGTGATGAAACCTGCGAAAAAAAAACAATTTCTGGAAGTATTAGAGACTATTAGAGTTTCTGATGGCTATTCAAGAAACATATCTAAACGGGTCAAAAGAAGAGATTTGAAGCTAAAATCTTTGAAGACTCATGATTATCACGTTCTACTGCATGAGTTGCTTCCAATAGAAATCCTTAATCTTTTGTCCAATAATGTAAGGGTGGTTGTTATTCGGTTGTTCCATTTTTTGAGAGATCTTTGTGCTAAGAAGTTGTCCAAGTATTTCTTGCAAAAAATGTTGACAGATGCCCCATTAATTTTGTGTGAGTGGGAAAAAATATTTCCTCCATCATTTTTCACATGCATGCTACATCTGACTATCCATATTCCCACTGAAATACTTCTCATAGGACCTGTTTCTTTTCATTGGATGTATCCAACTGAAAGAAATATGTTCACATTAAAGTCTTATGTCCGAAACAGAAATCATCCTGAAGGTTCTATCAAGAACGGTTACTTGGCTCCAGAATGTATGGATTTCTGCTCGATTTATTTGTCTGATCTTACTACAAGATTGAACAGACCAATGAGAAATGAAGAAGAATAGTTTGAGAAAATTGAACCCAGTTTTCCATCACTTCCTCAAACAGGAGGAATTCCTGGATCATATACATTGAAGACATTAAGCCATGAAGAGCGGGAGATGGAACATCGCACATTTTTGTTCAACTGTGATTTGTTCGATGACTATATCAGGTAACTAAATTGATTATGTATATCTTACATATATATCTGTTAAACTATTAATATTTTTTATCTACATGGAACATAAAACAATGATAAATAGGAAGCATCATTCTTTATCTTTGAGAAGGAGAGAGACTTTTAATAGCAAAGAGTTTTCTGCTTGGTTAAAATTGAAGGTATCAAAAAATAAATGTTTAAAATAATTATATCAATATTTAATTAACTTTAATAGTCATTTATATTGCAGGTATTGAGTTTTTCTGCTGACTCTGTCTCTGAGGAAATAAGAGCTTTGGCTTTTGGTCCTAATACCGTGGTTCGTGACTGTAAATAAATTGTTATCAATGGGTACAAATTTATTGTCACTGAATGAGAAAAGAACATGAGAACACAACATGATGGTGTTATGGTTACTGCCACAACAGATTGTTATGCCAGTGCATCAGATAGTAGACCGTGATTTGAAAATCTGGGTTATTATGGAGTTTTTGAGAAAATAATAATATTGGATTATTACTCTCATGGATGAGTCACAATTATGAAATTCCATTGGTTTGATTCGATGATGAGACATGGCACATTTATTGATTATTGTGGATTTCGAGTAATTAATATGACTTGCACTCTTGCTACCGAAGAACCATATGTGTTGGAATCAATGGATAAACAAGTTTTTTATGTCAAAGACCAACTTCGACTTGAATTTGGTGTCATAGTTGAAGTAATTCCAAGACATATTTTTGATGATGGTGATGATGGAATTGACACTATCCCTAGTGCCATTGGAACCAATACATTTATTTCTTTTGATGACTCAAATAGATCAATTGTCAGAGTTGATTGTGAACCTGAAGTTGTGTTTGAAAATATATAGAATCATTCATCCATGTTCTCAATTCTTTTGGTTTACCTCGAGTTGGGTTGTTAAGGTTGGTAATATTCAAATTGATTTAGTATTTATCAGAAATATGTTTTAGCTGACTTGACCGTTATGCGAATTTTCAATGTTTATTGGTTGTAGTTTTATTTGAATTGCATTTTCTAATTTGGAATTGAACTGTATTCAAACATAGTCAAACAATATTTCTAACTTGGTGAACATTACAACTTGTATGATTTATTAAATCCATTCAAGCTCTTCTAAAACAATTGATAGCTGACTTGACCGTTATGTGAATTTTCAATGTTTATTGGTTGCAGTTTTATTTGAATTGCATTTTCTAATTTGGAATTGAACTGTATTCAAACATAGTCAAACAATATTTCTAACTTAGTGAACATTACAACTTGTATGATTTATTAAATCCATTCAAGCTCTTCTAAAACAATTGATAGCTGACTTGACCGTTATGTGAATTTTCAATGTTTATTGGCTGCAGTTTTATTCGAATTGCATTTTCTAATTTGGAATTGAACTGTATTCAAACATAGTCAAACAATATTTTTAACTTGGTGAACATTACAACTTGTATGATTTATTAAATCCATTCAAGCTCTTCTAAAACAATTGATAGCTTAATTGACCATTATATGAATTTTCAATGTTTATTGGTTGCAATTTTATTTGAATTGAATTTTCTAATTTGGAATTGAACTGTATTCAAACATAGTCAGACAATATTTCTAACTTGGTGGAAATTACAAATTGTATGATTTATTAAATCCATTCAAGCTCTTCTAAAACAATTGATAGCTAAATTACCTATGAATCCCCTATTCCCTCATATATTTAGTTTTTTGGGTTACACATTAGTTTTCGTTTTCTAATTAATTACATATTTGTTTTCAAAAGCAGGAAATGAATCCAATTGAAGAGAGATGAAGGAAAAAAATGATGATCGTCGAATGATGGAGATGGGTGTTCCACCATTAGTGCCTACAGTGAGTACTTTATTTCAAATTGATATATTTAAAGAATATATAATGTCATGTGATTAATTTTTTTGTAAACATTTTTGTAGGGTCCACCTATACGTCAACAGTTATTCGACGAGGAGCCTAGTACTGGTCCTAGTACTCAGGCCGGTGGTACGAGGAGGGTTCGTACCAGAGGTGGACGAGCAGCTGCACGTACCCGACTAGACCCGGCCCCTCCCACTGACATGTCATCCTTCCCACATTCTAATCACGGTGTGTTGTTAGAGACACACGGGATATTTAGGCCTCCCATGTTTTTGCTACCTTCTGCATCTTCTGGCCCATCATTTTCACATCCCATGATGATTCCCACTCCTCAGTCAGCATCCGATCAGACAACTGTCCCATCTTATTTTCCTTCTACTTCTGTCTCTCCGAGATTCTATATTCCATCGTCTTCGACTCCTGTTCCACCACAGGGTGTTCCATAAGTTTCTGTGGATCTAGCGGCACTCAGCGATCAGACCGTCACAGGTATATTTATAGAACCCTAACAAATTTTTATAGAAATATTTATTTTCATTATAACATGTTTTGATAAAATATTTGTTTTTCTTTCATGACAGATACATCTACTGACAGGAGGTGTGGGCGGGGGAGTACACGCATGCGTTCGGTGTGGAACCGCCACACACAGGTTATGGTGGATTATAATGAAGACAACCAAATGGTTGAGAAAACAGGGCAGCAATGTCAGAGTTTTTTGGCGACGCTTGCCAAATACTCCGACATCATTCCCATCAGCCCGCTATCGTGGAGACATTTTCCACATGAGGTCAAGGATAGAGCTTGGGCAGAGATATGGGTAAAAAAAACTGTTCTATTTAATGCCATGAATTATTTTTGTATTTATATGAATTAATATTTTGATTTTAGCTTCGATTTAATTTTCCCGATGGTGAGGGTGCACGATCGGAACGTCTAAAGGATTTAGGCGAGCTTTGGAGAGCCTACAAGAATGAGTTGTATATTGGATGGGTTGCTAGAGTTGGCACTGAGTTAGAGGCAGTACCAGTAGTGGATGATTGTCCTATAGAGTAGTATCGTCAGATGATTACTCATTGGACGAGTACCTAGTTTAAGGTATTAATAACATTTGAGGTATTTAAATAATAACTTTCATGTTTTTAATTAATACTATCTGTTGCATTTTCTAATTTTATTTAGGAATCATCTGGAAAAAATAAAAAGAACATTGATGCAAAAAAATACCTCCACACACTGGGACGGACTATGATACCTGATCATGAGAGGAAGCAGGTATACCAATTGTTTATAAGTTTTATTTACGACTTAAACTTTCTTTTGTTTATTCAATTATTTAATAGTTTTCTAAAGTTTTCATATAAATTTAATTTTCAATGTCATTGTAGAGGCAAATACAAAATATTGAAGGACTCGTGCCTCGAGCAAAACTATTTTGCTCGAGTATACGGAAAAAGGATGGAAGTGCCGTCAATTAAGCGACTCAGCAGCAGATTGTAAGTTTTAATATATTGAATTTATTTTTTAATATCTATTTTGTAACTTAATGATATATTTATATTTGTAACAGGTTGCTTTAGAGGCCCTCGATTCCCAAGAACCAGACAATTTTGGGCCAACAGATCACTTACATCAGGTGTTGGGAGAGGAGCATTCTAGCAGAGTACGCTGCCGACCTAGGATAGACCCGACGAGGTATTGGACCTCCTCAGGTACGAGCTGTAGTGACACCAAGCAGCAGAAAGTTAGGGCACAGGCAGAACAGGCTGAGAAAAGGGCCACAGAGACAGCAGAACAGTCTTCTAGGGAAAATAGTGAGTTTATGAAATTTATTGAAATTCTACGTCCTACACTTCTAGCAGAGGCCAGCCCAGCTTTTGATGAGTATATGTCATCGATACGTTCTACATACGGTGCACCAGGTGGTAGTTCTAGTGGTGGTCAGGATGATTTATAGCTTGACGATGATGATGGCGAGGAGTCTGATGTGGAAGAGGAGGGAGAGGAGGGGGGCGAGGCGGGTGGCAAGGGCGAGGAGGAGGGCGAGGATGAGGAGGAGGGCGAGGGCGAGGACGATGATGGGGATGAGGACGAGGGTGATGATGATGATGGTGATGGTGATGTGGGACAAGTTGATCCATTACATTTTTGACTAATATTACTGATATTTGATATTTAATCTATTCCCGTTGTTGGTTTTATCTAGACTCGTAGTATAGTATTGGAGTTGATTTATTTTTATATATTATTTGTTTTTTATGGATGTTGTTGTCTTTTAGTGGTTATGTGTTTGGGAACCCCCCTCCTTCCTGGACCCTGAACAACCCCCCACCCTCCTCCCTGGACCCCGGACAGCCCCACCGGACAACCCCCCAGACAGCCCCCGGACAGCCCCCCCCCCCCCCCCCCCACCCTCCTCCCTGGACCCCAGACAACCCCCCGGACAGCCCCCCCAGACAGCCCCCCGGACAGCCCCCCACCCTCCTCCTTGGACCCTAGACAACCCCCTGAACAGCCCCCCAAATAGCCCCCCATACAGCCCCCCACCCTCCTCCCTGGACCCCAGACAGCCCCCCGAACAGCCCTCCGGACAGCCCCCTAGACAGCCCCCCACCCTCCTCCTTGGACCCTAGAAAACCCCCCGAACACCCCCCGGACAGCCCCCCGCACAGCCCCCCACCCTCCTCCCTGGACCCCAGACATCCCCCTGGACAGCCCCCCGGACAGCCCCCCAGACAGCCCCCCGGACAGCCCCCCGGACATCCCCCCACCCTCTTCTTTGGACCCCGAACAACCCCCCGCAGAGTGGATTCTCATAAAATGGACAACATTTTAAGTACATATGGAAAACCGACCAAATGCATTTGGATTGTGTCGATACATTAGCTCAACGATCCATGGGTCATATGTGATGTGTACGAGTCAACCCCGCCTCAATCCGAGGCGCGGTGTGGCCGTCACCACTCAAAGTGTCTGTCTTTTGCTTCAAAAGGATGTCATTTGAAGTGAAAAACATCAACTGGCATATGGAAAACCGACCAAACGCATTCGGATTGTGTCGATACTTTATTACAATGATCCATGGGTCATATGTGACATGTACGAGTCAACTCCGCCTGAATCTGAGGTACGGTGTGGCCGAAATCACTCTATGTGGCTCTCTTTTGCTTAAATTGGACAACAATTTAAGTACATACGGAAAACCGACCAAACGCATTCAGTTTCCATTGAGACTTTAGGAGAACTATCCATGGGTCATATGTGACGTGTACGAGTCAACCCCGCCTCAATCTGAGGCATGGTGTGGCCGCCACCACTCAAAGTGTCTGTCTTTTGTTTCAAAAGGGCGTCATTTGAAGTGAAAAACATCAACTGGAATAAGGAAAACCGACCAAACACATTTGGATTGTGTCGATACTTTATCAAAACGATCCATGGGTCATATGTGATGTGTATGAGTCAACCCTTCCTGAATCTGAGGCACGATGTGGCCGGAATCACTCTAAGTGGCTCTCTTTTTCTTAAAATGGACAAAAATTTAAGTACATACGGAAAACCGACCAAACGCATTTGGTTTCCATTGAAACTTTAGGAGAACGATCCATGGGTCATATGTGATGTGTACGAGTCAATCTCGCCTCAATACGAGGCGCAGTGTGGCCGCCACCACTCAAAGTGTCTGTCTTTTGCTTAAAATGGACAACAATTTAAGTACATAGGGAAAACCGACCAAACGCATTCGGTTTTTATTGAAACTTTAGGAGAACGATCCATGGGTCATATGTGACGTGTAAGAGTCAACGCCGCCTCAATATGAGGTATAGTGTGGCCGGCACTACTCAAAGTGTCTGCCTTTTGTTTCAAAAGTACGTCATTTTAATTGAAAAACATCAACTGGCATACGGAAAACGGACCAAACGCATTCGGATTATGTCGATACATTAGAACAATGATCCATGGCTCATATGTGACGTGTACGAGTCAACCCTGCCTCAATCCGAGGCGCGGTGTGGCCTCCGCCACTCAAAGTGTCTGTCTTCTATTTCAAAAGGACATAATTTGAAGTGAAATACATCAACTGGCATACGGAAAACCGACCAAACGCATTCAGATTGTGTCGATACTTTAGCACAACGATCCATGGGTCATATGTGACGTGTAAGAGTCAACCCCACCTCAGTACGAGGCACGGAGTGGCCGCCACCACTCAAAGTGTTTGTCTTTTGCTTAAAATGGACAACAATTTAAGTACATACGGAAAACCAACCAAACGCATTCGGTTTCCATTGAAAATTTAGGAGAACGATCCATGGGTCATATGTGACGTGTATGAGTCAACGCCGCCTCAATACAAGGCGCGGTGTGGTTGGAACCACTCAAAGTGTCTGCCTTTTGTTTCAAAAGTACGTCATTTTTATTGAAAAACATCAACTGGCATACGGAAAACCGACCAAACACATTCAGATTGTGTCGATACATTAGCACAACGATCCATGGGTCATATGTGACGTGTAAGAGTCAACACCACCACAATCCGAGATGCGGTGTGGCCTCCACCACTCAAAGTGTCTGTCTTTTGTTTCAAAAGGACGTCATTTGAAGTGAAAAACATCAACTGGCATACGGAAAACCGACCAAACGCATTCGGATTGTGTAGATACTTTAGCACAATGATCCATGGGTCATATGTGACGTGTATAAGTCAACCCCGCCTGAATCTGAGGCACGGTGTGGCCTAAATCACTCTAAGTGGCTCTCTTTTGCTTAAAATGGACAACAATTTAAGTACATACAGAAAACCAACCAAACACATTCGGTTTCCATTGAAACTTTAGGAGAACTATCCATGGGTCATATGTGACGTGTACGAGTAAACGCCGCCTCAATCTGAGGTGCGGTGTGGCCGGTACCACTCAAAGTGTCTGCCTTTTGTTTCAAAAGTACGTCATTTTAATTGAAAACATCAACTGGCATACAGAAAACCGACCAAACGCATTCGGATTGTGTCGATACATTTTCACAACGATCCATGGGTCATATGTGATGTGTACGAGTCAACCTAGCCTCAATCCGAGGCGCGGTGTGGCCACCACCACTCCAAGTGTCTGTCTTCTATTTCAAAAGAACATAATTTGAAGTGAAATACATCAACTGGCATATGGAAAACTGACCAAACGCATTCGGATTATGTCGATACTTTAGCACAACGATCCATGGGTCATATGTAACATGTACGAGTCAACCCCGCCTCAATCCGAGGAGCGATGTGGCCACCACCACTCAAAGTGTCTGTCTTTTTCTTAAAATGGACAACAATTTAAGTACATACGGAAAACCGACCAAACGCATTCGGTTTCCATTGAAACTTTAGGAGAACGATCCATGGGTCATATGTGACGTGTATGAGTCAATGCCACCTCAATCTGAGGCACAGTGTGGCCGGCACCACTCAAAGTGTCTGCCTTTTGTTTCAAAAGTACGTCATTTTAATTGAAAAACATCAACTGGCAAACGAAAAACTGACCAAACGCATTCGGATTGTGTCGATACATTAGAAAAATGATCCATGGGTTATATGTGACGTGTACAAGTCAACCTCGCCTCAATCCGAGGTGCGGTGTGGCCGCCACCACTCAAAGTGTCTGTCTTTTATTTCAAAAGGTCGTCATTTGAAGTGAAAAACATCAACTGGCATATGGAAAACCAACCAAACGAATTCGTATTGTGTCGATAATTTATAAAAACGATCCATGGGTCATATGTGACGTGTACGAGTCAACCCTGCCTCAATCTGAGGCACGGTGTGGCCGGAATCACTCTAAGTGGCTCTCTTTTTCTTAAAATGGACAACAATTTAAGTACATACGGAAAACTGACCAAATTCATTCAGTTTCCATTGAAACTTTCATAGAACGATCCATGGGTCATATGTGACGTGTACGAGTCAACGCTGTCTCAATCCGAGGCGTAGTGTGTCCATCACCACTCAAAGTGTCTACCTTTTGTTTCAAAAGTACGTCATTTTAGTTGAAAAACATCAACTGGCATACGGAAAACCAACCAAACGCATTCGGATTGTGTCGATACATTAGAACAACGATCCATGGGTCATATGTGACATGTACTAGACAACCCCGCCTCAATCCGAGGCGCGGTGTGGCCGCCACCACTCAAAGTGTCTGTCTTCTGTTTCAAAAGGACATAATTTGAAGTGAAATACATCAACTGGCATACGGAAAACTGACCAAACTCATTCATATTGTGTCGATACTTTAGAACAACGATCCATGGGTTA
Organism: Viscum album; assembly: GCA_963277665.1. Classification (NCBI taxonomy): domain Eukaryota; kingdom Viridiplantae; phylum Streptophyta; class Magnoliopsida; order Santalales; family Viscaceae; genus Viscum; species Viscum album. The sequence continues at coordinate 246,783,965 of OY728167.1, forward strand.
TATGTGACGTGTAAGAGTAAACCCCGCCTCAATCTGAGGTGCGGTGTGGCCTCCACCACTCAAAGTGTCTGTCTTTTTCTTAAAATGGACAACAATTTAAGTACATACGGAAAACCAACCAAACACTTCTGGTTTCCATTGAAACTTTAGGAGAACAATCCATGGGTCATATGTGAAGTGTACGAGTCAACGCCACATCAATCCAAGGCACGGTGTGGCCGACACCACTAAAAGTGTCTTCCTTTTGTTTCAAAAGTATGTCATTTTAATTGAAAAACATCAACTGGCATATGGAAAACTGACCAAATGCATTCGGATTGTGTAGATACATTAGCACAACTATCCATGAGTCATATGTGACATGTACTAGTCAACCCCGCCTCAATCCGAGTCTCGGTGTGGCCGCCACCACTCAAAGTGTCTGGCTTTTGTTTCAAAAGGTCGTCATTTGAAGTGAAAACATCAACTAGCATACGGAAAACCGACCAAATGCATTCGTATTGTGTCGATACTTTAGAATAATGATCCATGGGTCATATATGACATGCAAGGGTCAACCCTGCCTTAATTTGAGGCACGGTGTGGCTGGAATCACTCTAAGTGGCTCTCTTTTGCTTAAAATGGAAAACAATTTAAGTACATACGGAAAACTGACTAAACGCATTCGGTTTCCATTGAAACTTTTGGAGAACGATCCATGGGTCGTATGTGATGTGTATGAGTCAATTCTGCCTCAATCCGAGGCGCGGTGTGGTGGCACCACTCAAAGTGTCTGCCTTTTTTTTCAAAAGTACGTCATTTTAATTGAAAAACATCAACTGGCATACGGAAAATCGACCAAACGCATTTGGATTGTGTCGATAAATTAGCACAATGATCCATGGGTCATATGTGATGTGTAAGAGTCAACCCCACCTCAATCTAAGGTGCAGTGTGGCCAGTAGCTCTCCAAGTGTATGTATTATGTTTAAAATGGACATTATTTCAAGTAAAAATATATGGTATACAAAAAACCGATCAAATTATGAATTGACTTCCCGATTCCACATATAATTGTCATCTAAATTTTAAATTGAATTCTAAATGAATTATGTATGTTTATAATTACATTATGAATTCTAATTTAATTATGGATGTGTATAGTTCCACCATTATATGTTAAATGTGTATGAATTTGTTCTCTATATGTAAATGTTATTTGGTTATTTCAGGTACAATAATTGTATATGTATGTGTTAGTTTATTGGAGGTGCAATAATTGGATTGAAAATGAGAGGGAACCCACAAAATGAGACCTGGTGGGAAAATTGGAGAGCCGATGGTCAAATTGGAGAGCTGCTGGGTAAATTGCAGAGCTTCTGTGCAATTTGCCCAGCAGAGGCTATGCCAATGGTTTAAAACCGTTGGCATAGAATGTGTAGGTCTTGTTTTACCAACAGTTCATAGAACCATTGGTAAAACACTTTTCCCAATGGTTCTAAACCGTTGGGAAAGAGGATATGTTGGGTTTTTTCCAACGGTTTTCCAAACCATTGGGAAAAACATGATAATTTTGTGCGCTGTATCCCAACGATTGTAAACCGTTGGGAAACGATTTCCCAACAGTTTTCGAGAACCGTTGGGATAGGGTAATTTTTCAGCACCCTATCCCAACGGTTCACTGTAAACCGTTGGGAAAAACTTTTCCCAACGGCTTACTTACCTAAGGTTTGCAAAACCGTTGGTATAACATATATCAATAGTTCTGCAGCATTTCCCAATAGTTCTAAACCGTTGGGAAATCCTGCATTTCCAGTAGTGTCATTTTTATCCAAGATTGTTTATAGTTCAGAATTTACTGGGGCATATTTATCATCCACATCCATGTTTCTTCAATATTTAATATTATTTACATCCTCCTAAAATTTTTTAAATCCAATTTTACCCTTCGGTGAGTTTTTAGTAAAAGATATGAAAGGAATATTTTGTCGTTTTTCGTATGAAGTACTTTTTGACTTTTCTGGCCAAAGTACGAGAAGAATGTTTTTTTAAACTTATACGACATGAAGGGATTCATAGAACATTATTTCCATGAATCTTCCTTTACAAGTTCTCAAGTTTATTTTTAATCAACTTCTTTTAGTTTAAAATTGTATGACATGTTAATAAAGGAAAAAAAAATTGAAGTAGAAAGGATATTTTCCTCAAGAATGGAGTTCAAGCGTTTTATCAAAATTATTTTATCTAAGAAAATATAGGGTTCTATTTCTATCCCTATTTTTACATTGATTTGATTATGTTTTGATGGAATTATTTTCATGATGTCCTTTTATCTTATATGGAATATGTTATGATGGAATGATGTTTAAGAATCCCATTTTTATTACATGGGTTATGCTATGATGTATTAGTTATGATCTTGTGGCACACATAAGAATGGTATCATTATGAGATGGGTGGGACCTATATCTCCCTCCAATGTATTGGGTAAATATTTATATCTAATGAGATAGACATGGATGGAACGACAGGTTAATCTGGTTCAGTGAAACAGGACTGAAACGAGGAGTGAACTCGGTTCAGAAATGGACTTTGTCTGCTAAGATAGTCTTGGAAATGAGTCTTGACTACTAAGAAATGATTCTTTATGATTATGTGTGTATGCCACAAAGATTCATGTTTTATGTTATGATTATTGTGATTACATTTCACTTCTATGATTTATCCCATGTTATGATCTCTTTTGCAGGATAAGATTTTCAAAATGTTATGTTCTTATGAATATGATATGTTTGATATTTCTTTTGTTTACCCTTACTGAGCATTTGGGCTCACCCTTTTGTATGTTTTCTTTTCCCCAGGTCAGGAAGAAGGATATTAAGTAGTATATGCCAAAAAGGGACTCTATATATGATGAAATAAATGGGAGACAACATAAATGATTTAGGAACCAGTTGTTTATGTTTCCCAGTTTCTAAAGACACTATACCTATACGGTCCTTTCCTGGTTTTGTTATATGTTGTAATAACTGTGCTTCAATTCTGAAGTAATAAAAATGTATGTAAAGTATGTGTTGTTATATTCAAGATCGTACAAAACCTATCCATTTATCTTCTACACATCCATATCAACATACTAGAGGTCTTGGTGTTTCTAAATGACAAACTTTAGTTCCTTAACAGGAAACTTAAAGGAGGTGCATCGAGGAAGAGTTAATCTCTTCTACCGATTCTTTCAAGTTTCTTTCTTCTTCAACTTCCTCTTCTTTAGTTGTTTCATTATAAAGTAATAAAATCAGTATCACTAATATACTGATATGTTATTATAAATATGAAACAACCCCATTTCACCATCAATCCATCCTATGGAACATGAAATCACCGCGCGCGCGTACGTACGGAAATATCGTCTCCACGCCGTGGTGTAATCTGTTTTTCCACCACCAGCTTACTTGGATGGGTTTAATGGTGTAAAGAATAACTATATATGGTTATTATAACATCATACTAATTCTGAAATATTATATCATCCACTCCAATTCTATTCAATAATTATGGGAATGATATCATCGCTCGTGCGTACGCACAGATTACCGTCTCCACGACGCGATGAGATTCATTCACCAAGTTAACCATTAAAGAATGATTATAAAGTATATATAATAAATAATCATGAAAGATATGACATAATAATGATACTATATTTATGTACATATATGTTTCATTTACTTAATTCCATAAGGAAATGAAAACAGCATTCATGCATATGTACAGCCTACCGTCTCCATGAACGATGTATTTCATTCCATTCATCGATCTATAATATATATTTATATGATGAATATATATCATATATAAATAATGTTTTACATTCTGTAATTAATTATATCAGGATATAATTAATAATATCAATAACAACAGGTCCAAACACGTACGATAAATGAAACGATTTTACCCAAAACGCAGCATTATCATGGAATTGACAAAAGAACGAGTAATATAAAGTCATAAGTGAATAATATATGATATCATAAATATTATTATGGTTCTGTTACAAGTTAATAATATGTTTAAACCCACTATACAGGAGTTTCAGACACGTATGGAAGAAATTGGACCTAAGGTAAGGGATTATTTCGTCTCACTTTTATTTCTGTGAGACGTATGCCTTAATCACCATCAATTTCTTTTGTATGGTGTTTATGATTCCCATGAATGTTTTATGATTTTATTATGGAGTATATGATATTTTAAAATGCATTTAATTCTCTTTATTTTATGACATGTATGATTCCATTGATCATAAAAGGTTAGGGATAATTATTCCAATCTCATTCTTAACCGAGATTATTTATTCATAAGAATTTACTGGGGTTATATTTATCATCCATGTCCTTGTTTTATAAAAAATGTTTTCATAAAGTTTTTACTATTCTTCCATGTATGTTTAAAGTCTTTTTTACCTCTTTTAGGCTTTTATTATGTGGTATGGAACAAATCTTTTCTTTTATTTACCATATGAGGTACTTTTTGACTTTTCTGTAAAAAGTACGAGAAGAATGGTTTTTTAACTTATACGACATGAATGGATTTTTACGGTTTCATAACGCCTTATTTTCATAAATCTTCATATATAATATTTCATGATTATTTTCAACCAAAATATTTTTCTTTTAAAATTTCATGGCATTTTGTGAAAATAAAATTATTTTGAAGAAGAAAGGATATTTTCCTCAAGAATTAATTTCAAGTGTTTTTTCAAAACTATTTTCCATCTAAGATGTCACTACTTTGTGTGTTTAAGTTTCGAGTATAATGTATCTATTATTTACATGGTTTGATTTTTCTTATGATGAAATGATATCCATTTGTTTTATATGTATTATGTTATGATGGGATAATGTTTATGAAACCCATATTATTCTTTGGGTTATGACGAATGATTTATGATTATTTTTTGGAACACGAAAGAATGATTTCATTATGAGATGGGTAGGACCTATATATCCCTCAAATTCATTGGGTAAAGATTTATATCTCATGAGATAGACATGGATGGAATGACAAGTGAATCAGGTTCAGTAATACATGGCTGGAATGGCAAGTAAACCCGGTTCAGTAATGGACATTGTCCACTATGATGGTCTTGGAAGCAATTCCTTGGCTACTATGGAAATCATAAAATTTGCTTAATGGTTTTCCATAATTATATGTTTTATTCACATGATATTTTATCATGATTAATGTTCCTTTATGATCTATGCCTTATGTTCTTCCAAGATTTATTTCACAACTCAAGATTTTGATGTTTAAACATTATGTTCATGTTTTTAAGTTAAAATGTATATGGTTTGTTTTATTTTCTCCATTCTTACCCTTACTGAGCATTTGAGATCACCATTTATATGTTTTCTTTTCCTCAGGATATAAATAAAGTTTTTATGTAAGAAAATAAAAGGGGAATATCTTTATGGTAGATGTTGAAGATCTTTCACCATGATTAGAAGATTATGTTCCGGGTTTCCAAAGACAATAAACTATTACAGTCCTTGAGTGTCTATTTTTTTATGTATTAAGTATGCCAAAAAAGTAATATAATGTCCATGTATGTCTAGCTTTGGGTCTTTAAAAAATTGTTGCATAATAAAAAAATGTGCCTCAATGAAAGGAAATTGAGACAGGACCCCTTTCCTCCCACTTCCTTTTTCTTGAACATTATTTAACCTCATGTATAATGTTTTTAAACTTGTTATTAACTTATAACAGAACCATATTTTTATTTATAATATCACATATTATCCTTATATAAATTTTTATCACATGTTTGTTAAGAATATTTCATTATTTTCCGTGTTTTAGGTGTTAATTATCTTATTTTATCATGTGTGTTTGTCATGAAAGATCTGGTTCATGAAGATATTATATAGTTCCATGATCTTCATAATAATAATTATTATATAATAATCACATATATATACATCAATTATTCATTTCATACCAATCATGAATGATGTTTTTGATAAATGAACTGTGTTAAAATCCAAGTGACCGCAGGCCATGCGTACACATGAGCAACGTTTCCATTTTTCCATATTCAATACGGAAATGTTGTAAGTATTATTTTATCATTATAAAATTATCCCAATCTCATATATACCATATTGTTTCTTTAGATATACTTATATATATTTTAGGTGGTGTGGTTATAAAAAGGGAGTTTTATCATTTCTTAATGGAAGTAGTCCACATGTATATGAATGATGTTATAATTTTTTGTGTAAAAAATAAAATGATATATTCTCTTTTTATAATGATTAATATGACCTAAATATCACAATTATTTCACTTATATCACATATATTCATTATCTTTATCATTATTAACATCCATGTAAAGTGTTAGTTAAAAAATGAATCACATAAATTTGTGAGGAGGTAGTATTCCTTACATATGAGCTAAATTATCATATCCCCTATGGAAAGGAAAAACTAATCACATTGGTTTGTGTTGCGGTAGTCCACCATACACATGAACGATGACTTCATAAACCATTTGAAGGTAGTGGGGATGGTTTTAGGTTATTAACATAACATAAAAAAGTATATGTATATGTAAGATACTGATGTTATTTTATCCCCATGGTTTAATAAGAATTTAAGGTGCTCAGGGAAGAAAAAAATAAATATTCTTGTTGAAAACGTTACCTCTTATTCGGGTAACCTCCATATGATTTCAGAAAATTCTTAACTGGGTTATATTTTTTCCAAAAATCAGGATTCTAGGATGAGAGGATACAATTTGGTAAATTATTTGGGTAAGGATTGGATGAAAAAAATGGTTTTAAGGATTGATGGAGAGCTGAGAGGGGTTGGCCTTTTATAATTGAAGTGAGTGTCACACTTGTAATTTTAGAAAAGAAAAATGTGTAACCATATTCTTCACATTCCACAAGGGTCAAAAATAGAGTTTTCTAGAAACAGACATGATAGGCTACAAATATATAAATAAAATATATTTTAAAATATATATAAATATATAATTTTAACCCTAATCTTTTTAGTTTAACCTTCTCTAATTACATGTTTACACTATAGTGATAAATATTCTTTACTGTTTCGACTATTCATGTTGGTCAAAAATTAAGTTAATATTATTATATAATATAAATTATTATGATTCCAAAAATTGAATCCATTTATCAAAATTCCCTTCATTGAAGTGGAAAATGTTAATTTAAAATTCATCCAACAAACTTGATGAGAACTTAGGTCTTAAAATAGAAAATGTTCAAAAGTTGAAAAAGTTTTCATATCAAAATTTAATATTAAAATAATTAAAATGAGCTAAATTTTATTAGTACATTTATAATTGAAGGAATTTTACTTTAAAACCACTTTAAAATATAATTGAAATTTATAAATAATTTAAATTAAAATGATGTTTTCAAATAAATTTGACTATTTTTAACTATTTACAGAAAATTGAATCATTTTTTGAAAAATGATTAAAATTCACACAAATATAATTTTTATATTTTTATTTAAAAAAATAGTTTCATTTTATCAATTAATTTTTTTTAAGTGGTAAAAATTAATTTTAAATTATTTCCACAAAGCACGACCGAACTATTATTTATAAGAAAATATAGTTTTTCAAAAAACATTTATTTTTCTTTTAAATGATTAATATTTTATATCTAATAAATAGATAACCAAAATTTTAATAATTTATTTTTTAGTATTCATAACCTCTAATTTAACATCTAGGTTATAATGGAATATTATATTATGGTTCATTTAGACTCGAGGATGTCTATTCCACCAACTTTCAAAGAGATTAAATTTAATGAAATATATTGTGTTTGTTGTTTTATTTTAGTATTATTGAATATGTTGTAAAAAAAATGTTCCTATTTTAAAATATTGTGGTGGTACATTAACCCCGCCATAAGTAAATTTTATCAACACAATTTTAACTTGTTCTTGGTAATTAAAGGTTTGATATTTGAAAATTCCTTTAATAAAAATCCACATCATAATAAAGGTTAGTAAATATACTCTTAATAAATGATACAGGGAAGTAAAAAAGTTCATGTGGGATAATACATAATTAGGTTTTGATTTATGATAAATTTTTTGGTAGGTTATTATATGAACATGGAAGAAAATAATAAATAATTATAGAGACTGATAGAGGTCATTGATCACAAGAAAGTGAATTATGAATGGAAGGTTATGGACCTCAATACCATAAATATATGACAATTTAAAAAGACAATATTATACAGAAGATATAAAGGTAATATGTCAATTTTTTTTAATATCATTTTATGAATGTTGAGGAATTAATTTACTATCAAGGATTATTAAGAAATATACATACTAGATTCATTTTTTTCATAAAACTATTTCATCATTTGGTTGTGCTTCAATCAAAAATTCATCGCTTGATCCAAGAAATGAATATCTAAAAATGAATTTTATATACCTGAATCACTAAAATTTAATTTTAATGGATAGTAGTATCCATAATAGAATGACAAGTCATTCCCTCAATCTGTAGTTATTATTTTGAAAAAATGTCTTGAATAGGTTATCAAATATAGACCAATCTCTATATGGTGAACTAATAATTTAATATATAAAACCTCAGACAATGTACATTGTAAACCATTTCATAAATGGTTAACCTTATAGTCCTTTGAAAATATTAATATCGATAAATTTTGAAACATGTTCACTAAATTTAAAAAATGAACATATCATTAGTCACGTAAAACAATGATGTAACTCTTAATCACCACATACCAAACATGTGAATATATTCTTAAAACATTGAAATAACATTAAATACCATAAAACATTATTTAAAACATTCATGAATCCTTATTCCTTAAGTAAAACATAGTCTATTGTATATATTCCTTAAATCAAAAGATAATGTAAACTCCATCAATTATAGTATAAACCGATCCCAAGGTAGTCAGTACTATCAAATTTAATTTCTCCATATCAATCATCTTGTTGGACTCACCAATTTTGATAAACCCAAATCATATATGAAGCATCATGTTTCTCTTACAGGATAATGATTTATGTGAAAATCATGTTTATATCAATGTAATAAATATGTACTTTTAATCTCACTGCTCTCTTGTTTAAGCTTACAGTGCAATATTTTTTCTATGTTTCAAAGGTCATCGATGAAAACGTCACCAATAAAAAGGTCACTGATGCAAAGTTCACCGATGCAAAGGTCATCGATGCAAAGGTCACTGATGCAAAGGTCACCGATACAAACCTCACCGATACAAGGATACCGATGCAAGGCTACTATCTGGATGGTTACCGCTGAATGCTACCAATGGAAGGTTACCAATGGAAAGTTACTGATGGAAGGTTATTGTTGATGGTTTCCGATGTGCACCTACTGTTGAATCCTACCGTTGTGAAGTCTACCATTACCAGTCTATTGATTCCTACCTTTCCATACATTGTCAAATTCTTAAGATTATTATAATGGTCATATTTGATAAATTTAATGCTTCTGACAGTAATTAATTCTGGCTGTAGGCATATCAGGAGACCGTATCTAGGGATAGTATGAGGTACGAGAAAGACCTCACATGATCTACTTATTCATAATGTCAGAACTCAAATATAAAAGAGAAGACTGAGGATGAAAAAGTATTGATGAATAGAGGTGAAGAGCATCTTCTCATGACAATAAGCTTATTTTTTTGTATCAAAGAAAAACCATTTGATGCTTACATTGAGAACCCAAGAACCCCAAGAAGATCATTTTGGCAGAACAATTTCAAAGATATCTTTTGTAGTTCATCAACTCTTGATCAACACAAGAAGCAAACCTCTCAGTTCCTGGAAGCTAGAACCTAGAGTTCCGACACTTTGTTTAGGATACAACTTCCAATGAAAGACTCGAACATCAAATTCTTTACTCCAAGGAGTCAAGATATGAAATCCAAACATGTAGATATTTCTAAACTCAATCTTATAATCTTATATCTATTGTGTTCCTTCTTTTTACATTTATGAGAAGTGTGTGTCTATCTATTTCACACACTATATCTTGTGCTTGAACTAGAGGATTATAAAAATCTTCACATAAAACTTCACCTAAATTTTTTTTCCCACGTATAACTATGGAAGAGATCATGTGTGGTATGTATTGTTTGATTTTCCCATGAATAACTATGGTAGAGGGTGTGAACCCTGGACAGTTTGTGAAAACTGTTGTAAATCCCAATACAGGCTGTGTATCATGTTTATTGTTAATATAAACTACTTGGTGGAATGTGATCAGCAAGTGGAGAGGATTAAGTCTCTACTTGAGACTGAACCTATTGTTTAACCTTTCTGTGAAATATATTTTGTGATACTCTATTTTATCTCTTTTCTGCTTCTTGTAACTTCTAAAACATAAAACTATTTTTAATTCACATTGGTAGTTTGTTTTAGTGTGTGTATATGTTTAATTCATTAAACTTATTTCAAAAGTTGAAGAAGTGCTTTACACTAATTCAACTGAGGACTAATCACCATTTGAGAAACCTGTTGACCAACTAGACCTTTACATATCTACGACCTTAATTAATTGGGCCGTTTCAAAATTTGGGGGATCTTTTTAAGAAAGTTTTAAACAGAAATTTTAAGTAAGAACTCAATTCACCTCCCTCTCGAGATTCTACTCCGACCAACATTTGGTATCAAATGGTCTTTTTTTGAGTTTTTGTGCAAGTTTTCAAATTATTTTTAACTGTGATTCTAGTTGTATCTTAAATATCATAAAATTTCAGTCATATCTAAATTTTCAGTTCATTAAAATTCTAGTTAACTATGGATAACAGAGTTGAGGGTGCTGCTACTAACACACCACCTTTCTTTAGTGGTAATAACTATTCTCAGTGGAAATTAAAAAGGAAAATGAACCTCAAGAGCATGGGTCCTAGAATCTGGGACATAATTTAAGAACAACATGTATTGCCGGCTACTAAAAGGGACACATTGTCTCAATTAACTAAAGCCACATATAACAATAACTATAAAACAATGAATGAATTGTACTATTCTCTAGGTGATGATGAATTCAATAGAATATCTACTTGTAAAACTACATACGAAATTAGGAAAACTTTAGCTCTTTTACATGAGGGAACAACCAATGTTAAAGAAATGATATTAAATACCTATACTATAAAATATGATAATTTTAAAATGAAGCCTGATGAACCTAACTATGAAATGTATCTCAGGTTCAATGAAATAGTGAATACCATGAGTCTGCTTGCAAAACTAGTGGACAACAAGGATCAGATTATGAGATTGTTTCGATGCCGTCCTGACAGATGGAGATGAAATTCTGTCTCTATATGAGAATCTTGTGACATAGTCACGCTACCAGTAAAGGAACTAATTAGAAAGATTATGATGTACGATGAAGAGCATAAAGTAAATCAATAAGTATATGAAGAACCAAGAATGAAATCTGTAGCATTCAATACTGCTACCTCATAAAACTAAGATAAAGAAAAAGTTCAAGCTCTTGTAGACACCTCTACCAGTGAAGACTCAAACTCTGACAGTGATGATGAGATGGATCATCTTTCTAGGAGATTTAAGAAGTTCTAATGAAAGAAATATTTCTTTAGAAAGTCAAACTATAACGGATGGTATGATAATAAAGTATTGTGGAAAAAGGATAGAAAATAGAATGACAATACAAATGAGATAGTTTTCTATGAGTGTAAACAAAATGGTCGTGTAAAAGATGATTTCCACAATCTTAAATTTAAGAAGAAATATGAAGACAAGGGAAAAACATATAAAAAGGCTATGAAAGAAACTTGGAGTGCTTTGAAGATATCTCCAATGGATCTGAAACTTTTGATGGTGATAATAACATACATGCAAATCTGTGTTTCATGATAGAAACATCCGAGGTAACACCTAATTACCCTATACATAATGCTTATTATTCTAGGAATGAAAGTGAATCAAACAATGAAGAAAATATGACTAAGGATAAACTATTTGAATACTGTGGAATTCTTGAGGACACCTTTAATGAACTCAAGGATAAATATAAACTATTTAAAAGGCAACATGCTTTAAATGATAATTACATGTCTGATATGGATATTGAGAAAGAAAAATGTGCTCAGTTGTTAAAAGAAAATAATGAACTTAAATTATCAAATGAGCAATTAAAAAGGGATTTAGAAAAGTTTATTGCTAGTAGAAATAGATTGACTTAGTTTCTAAGGAAACAAATTGATCCAAAATACACAAATGGTATAGTATATCAACCATGAAAAAGAAGGATTATTAAAACTAAATTTGTTACAAAATCTAGACAGTTCTCTGGTAGTTCATGATCTGGGCCATCTTTTGAAAAAAAAAATTCTAAAGGACCAAAAAAAGTGTTCATGTCTCAAAACATATATGTTGATTATAGGAAACATGAGAGGCAATTATGGGTTCCCAAAGTTTTACTTGCTAACCTCTCTGGACCCTTGAAAATCTGGGTACCAAAGTTACCCTATATGTAATCTGTTTTGCACGAAAATTGTCTGAAGAGCCCCGGTAAAACTCTATGGTACCTGTACAGTGGATGTTCGAGGCACATGACAGGAGACTATTAATTCTTCAAAAGCCTAATCAAATTTTATGGTGGACATGTTACGTTTGGTGATAATGAAAAAGGGAAAATCGTTGGTTGAGGCCAAATTGGTAACCCTAATACTGTATTAATTTCAAAAGTACATTTTTTTGATGGGTTAAAATGTAATTTACTAAGTATATCTCAGTTGTTTGATAATGGATTCAATGTTAAATTTGAAAATGATGCATGCAACATTTTTAACTCTTAAAATGATTTAATATTTACTGCTCTTATAAATGAATATGTATATGATGTTGATTTAAATTCTTTAGCAAAACAAAATGGTTAATGTTTAAATGCTTTTCATAAGGAATCCTAGTTATGGAACATAAGATTAGGACACTTCAATGTGCACTCACATAGGAAACTAACTATGAATGTTTTAGTTAGAGACTTACCTTTATTAGAATTCCCTCTTTACAATGTGTGTAATCCTTATCAAAAAGAAAAACACACAAAGTTTCATTCAAAACACAGAAAGAAGTTTCTACTTCTCAAATACATGAGTTGGTTGACATGGATTTGATTGGACCATCTAGTGTTTCATGTTTAAATGGGAATAAATGTGTTTATGTTCTTGTAGATGATTTTTCTAGATATACTTGGGTATACTTTCTAGATCAAAAAATTGAACCATGTTCTTACTACATTAAATATTCCAAATATGTATAAAATCTTAATGGAATTAGAATTAAGACCATGAGAAGTGATCATGGTCGTGAGTTTGAAAATCAAGAATTTTATTCCTTTTGCCACAAAATGGTTATACTCACAATTTCTATACTCCTAGAACACCTAAAAATGGAGTTGTAGAATGAAAAAATATGACACTTCAAGAAATTTCTCAGACTATGCTTAATGAGTATAATCCATCTATCTATTTTTGGGTTGAAGCTATTAATATATCTTGTTACATTATTAATAGAGTCTTAATTAGACATGTTATTAAGAAGACCTCGTATGAGATCTGGAATAATAGGAAGCCTGTGGTTAATAACTTTATATTTTTTGGTTGCAAAATATTTATCCTTAACACTAAGGAAAATCTTGAAAATTTTTCTTCCAAAAGTGATGAAGGATTTTTTCTAGGTTACTCAATATCTTATAAATCTCGTAGAGTATTCGATAAGATAACCAAATGTGTAGAAGAATCAATTCATTTCAAATTTGATGAGACTGATCCACATGAACCCAAAACCTTTGTTGAAAATCTTGAGGAAGATATGTCAATTCTAGACCTTAATGATAAAGGTAGTGAACCCTTAGTAAAAATAACCAGTTCTGGAAATTTTCCAGAATCTGGGCATAGTGAATCTAAACACACAAAAAATCATGAGGAGTCTAGTTCAACTCTTTCTAGAGGTATTATAACTCTCAAGAATCATCCTTTAGATGTTGTAGTAGGTGATCTAAATAGAGGAACATAGACTAGATATTCTCTGAGAAACCCGGTTGAACATCAAGACTTTCTTTCATAGATTGAACCTAAAAATATAAATGATGCAATAAATGATGAATTATGGGTGATTTCTATGCAAGAAGAATTAAATCAGTTTGAAATAAACAATGTTTGGGAATTAGTATAAAGACCTAAAGACATCTTGTCTATAGGCACTAAATGGATGTTTAGAAATAAAGTTGATAAATCTGGAAATATAGTTAGAAACAAGGCTAGACTAGTTTCATAAGGATATAGTCAAGAAGAAGGAATAGAATATGAAGAAACCTTTTCACATGTAGCTAGACTAAAATCTATTAGGATACTACTTGCCTATGCATCTCATCTGAATTTCAAACTTTATCAAATGGATGTCAAAATTGAATTTTTAAATGGGTACATAGTTAAAAATGTATTTTTGGAACAACCCCCCAGTTTTACAAATCCCCATTTTTCAAATCTTGCCTTTACATTTTCTAAATCTTTATATGGTCTAAAACAAGCTCCAAGAGCTTGGTATGATAGACTTAGTTATTTTCTTATTTCAAAATGTTTTACTAAAGGAATAGAGGATCCTACTCTTTTTATTAAAATTATTTACAAAGATGTTTTAATAGTACAAATTTATGTATAAGACGTTATTTTTGGATGCTCTAAAAATTCATTATGTACTAATTTTTCAAAAATAATGCAAGATGAATTTGAAATGAGTTTAATAGTGGACATTAATTTTTTTCTTGGATTTCAAATTTTTTAAAATAAAAATGGTATTGTTTTAAATTAGAGTAAACATACTAAATATATTTTGAATCATTTTGGTTTGGAATGAAATAAAGGTAGTGACACACCTATGAGTACCATCTGTAAATTGGATACTGATAAAACTGGTAAACCAATGGATCAAACCAATTACAGAGGTATTATTGGGAGTATCCTCTATCTTACTACTAGAAGACCAGATATTATATTCAGTTTATTCACGTGTGATCGTTTTCAAGCCAATCCCAAAGAGCCTCATTTAAGTATTGTTAGAATGATTCTTAAATATCTCTAGTACACTACAAACCTAGGACTGTTTTATCCAAGTGGATAATCACATTATTTAATAAGTTATATGGATGCTGATTTTTCTAGTTGCATGTTAGATAGAAAGAGAACCTCTAGAACATGTCACATTTTAGGCAAGTCACTAGTATCATGCTTTAGTAAGAAACAAAATTTTTTTGCATTATCTACTGCCGAAGTTGAATATATAGCTGTTGGTAGTTTTTGTGCTCATATTTTGTGGATGAAACACACTTTACTAGACTATGGATATCAAATAAAACATGTATCAATAATGTGAGATAATACAAGATCTATTAACATCTCTAAAAATCCAGTATCTCATGAGAAGACAAATCACATTGATGTGAGATATCACTTTTTGAGAGATCGTTATCAAGGAGGTGATATCACTCTTGAATTCATTAGTACTAAACACTAATTGGATGATATATTCACAAAGGATTTGAATTTTTAGCTGCTAAATTACCACAAACATGAGTTCGGTATGATAAACTGTTAAGGTATAGATCCTCAATGATAGACCTCACCATTAAGAACCTCACCGATAGACCTCACCGTTAGGAACCTCACTGATAAACCTCACTGATAGGACCTCACTATTGGACCTCACCGATAGGACCTCACCGTTGGACCTCACCGATAGGACCTCACCATTAGACCTCACCGATAGTACCTCACCGATAGGACCTCACCGTTGGAACCTCACTATTGGACCTCACCGATATACCTCACCATTATTACCTTACCGATAGTTGAACTTTTCTTAGACATATTTTTTTCTTTTCCGACATCTGAAATGTTTTCTCTATTACTTATTTGTTTTATTTGTTTTGTTTTTTGATCCCTATGTGATAAAATTAAATTACATAACACATTTAGATCCAACTTAACCTCTCTCCCGAATATATTTCTCCCTAATCTCATAACCTAATCCTCTTCTGAAACCCTCGAACCGCTCCAAATCGCATGGAATGGGTAAAGACACCATTGGTTAGTGATAAAGGGGATGCGCCAAATCCAAAGAGTCCTCAAGCTAATTCGAGTAGTGAAATCCAGGCAATGGAAAAGCCAATCAAACCTCATCTGTTGAAAAGGGAATTTGTAGTTGAAAATGATCTCAGTTCTGAATGGTTGTTGATTAGAAGATCATTGGTGTTAAAGGAACATGAAGCTTAAGGCTGGGTTGAATGCTTTGCAAACAACAATGGACCCTATTACCCGAACATAGTGAAGGAATTTTATGAGTTTTTGAAATTTGAACAAACTAAGGATGAGAACAGAATGTCTTCAAGGGTGAAAAAATGTGTATGAGTTTTTATTATGTTTAATGGGATGAGTGTCTAAGAGTACCACATGAAGGGATTTATGCTTACTACTGAGGAGTGGTTCCTCCCACTAATAAGTTCTTCTGTTATGAAGAAGAAGTATCTGAACTAACTGGGAGTGGGATTCCTAGGAAATTCATTGCTGCTGATATGGAAGGAGAAGACAAGTTACTATTTAAGTTTGTCCAGCATGCCTTGAGTTCCAGGAGAGGGGACTTTTCTACATTGAAATTTCATGATGTATTTCTCCTATATTTGTTGAGGCATGGTCAGAATATTAACCTGTGTAGGCTGTAGATGATCCAATTAGAAGATATGACAAAGCCCAGTTCCAAATCCAATGCCTTATTCCATGCTAGATTGATATCTTTGATGTTTAAGGTAAAGGGATTTTCTAGAGATAAGGAGGAAACAATTGTGGTAAGGGACAATTTTTGAATTACAAAGGTGATTTGTAAGTTTATGAAGATCAATTGGTGCCATTGGAAAAGAAAATGGGTGCATGATGAGGCTAATATTTATTAGGAATTAAATCCAATCACTCAACCTACTAGGACTAAGGATAAGAGAGATCCTAGTCTAAAGCCTGGTGAAATTGATCCTGCATATTCAGATGAATAAGGAGAAGTTGATGTTGTGAAAGAAAGAGAGGATTCTCCTATAGATGACATGAGTGATCCTAACCTTCCCTCCAATCCTCATACTAATACTATATCCTTTAGTGAGCCTATCCCACCAAAAAGGTTTCCTAGAAGGGAGACAGTCCTAAGGGACAATGATGATGAGTATAATAGTGAAGAAGAAGGGGATGAAAATGTCTTAAGAGACATAAGAGATACCTCAGATGAGGATGATGACTCTGAATTTAGTCAAAATGACTTTGATACTACTTATGATGAGAGTATGGAGGAATTTCATAATTTTATTCCTCTGATAGGACATACAAAAATGGTTGAAAGTATAGAAGAAGAAGTTGTTGATTCAATTGTATCTAGACTTGTTTTGGAAGTTGTTGAAGATTCTCTAGAGGAAGTGGCAGTGGACCCTCGTGTTGATGAAATTGATCAAGGAGACATGGTAGAGCTGAATGTGGTTGATCAAGAGAATGCTCCAAGTGAGGGGGAGTAACCTGTTTCCATAGGATAAGTTGTTGTTTCTCATGGGATAGAATATTGGTTAGAAGACCCTTGTTTTGTGGTATTAGGTTTAAATTATAGAGATTCTGATGATGATCGGCCTATCAGAAGTCCTCCAATTCCTACTGTTTCAGAAACCACTACTGTGCAGCCAATGGTTCTATTGCCCCGAGATTATGTAAATAAGGATGAACTTGACTCTTTGAAATCAGACCAGAAGAGGTTTTTTTATGAGAAAACTACTGAGATAGGGAGAATAGTTGCTCACAATCAAGGACTCATGACATATGTAGTTTAAAATCTATTTTCTACCTCTCACTCAGTTGTGTTACATGAGGTCAAGGAATGTCAAAATCAGGTGAGAGCATTAGTAGATTCTATAGAATCTGTGAAGTAGTCTATTTCTAGCTTAGATGCATTCATGCCTTCAAGGGCTCAGGTGGATAGAGATCTTAGATATATTAAAAGCGTGGTTCAGAAAATGGTCACTGTGTTTGAGGACTTTAAGAAGTCTATGGAGAAACCTGTGATTGGCCAAGATGATGATGTGAAAAGGATGATCAGTGGGATGACAAATTCATTTAAAGAGACAATAGCTCTCACTATGAAACCTCTGTGTGCATCTGCTTCATCATCATCCTCTCTTCCAGTTGATCTAGAATCCTTCAGGTCCGTTGTTATAGAATAAGTGGAGAAGTTCTCTAGTACCAGTACCTCAGATCCTCAATCTACGACTCAGTTCATTTATACTACCAAAGAAATCCATAACCTTGTGGGAGATTATTTAAGGGAAGCTTCTCAAGATCGAAGGCCATCAAAGAGCAAGTTTATTTCTACTAAAAAATATTATATACTAATAATCAGATAGATAGTCACTTTAAGCAACTGTTGGAGGACTTGAGAATCCCACTTGTCACTCAAGCTTTTAAGGATCAGGTTAGCTGGATCAGGTAATTTACTCCTGCCTTAGTGAAATTTATAGAGAATAAAGATGATTTTATTTCATCTATGTAGAGAGGTGGAAGTATTATTATGGATTTCAGAAATATTCTTTTACCCCTCTTCCATATGGACTACACTCTCATCGTTGTTCCTAAAGCCCTTCCTTCTACCTCTGCTGCTTCGGGATTTCCCAGTGCTGCTCCAATGATGTCTCCTGCTCAGGCCAACAGAATATTGACCCATATAATTCCTTAAAGATCTACACATTACAGGTCTATTGATGCTTCAGTTGCAGCTCCTCCTACCCTACTGACTGCTATCCCTCAGTCTATCCCTTCATCTTCAGAACCTGCCTCCTCCACTTCCAAGGACAAAGCTCCCTTGGACATATATGATTTGGATTGAGTGTGGGATTTCTTAGTTGATAAGGATCTTTGTACCTTTTTTTATTGTGCTATTACCCCATTAATAGAAAATTCTCTTCTATTTCCTTTTGTCTTTCATTCTTTTTTTTAATCACAAAGGGGGAGAAAAAAGGTCAGGTTACAAGTTAGATTTAAGTTTTAAAACTTCCTAACTGCAATGAGGCAATGTTTTTCAGTTGAATTTTCATATATATATACTATCTATTTTTTTCAAAATAATCATGGTTCAAATTCTATTATGCACACCCTTGAAGAACTTAGAAAATATACTTAACTCTCATTCAGAAAACACTGGCATAATTTGTTATTATCAAGAAGGGAGAGATTATTGGACTCACCTATTTTGATAATCCCAAATCATATATAAAGCATCTTGTTTCTCTTACAGGATAATAATTTATGTGAAAATCATGTTTATATAAAAGTAAAAAATATGTATTTTTAATGTCACTACTCTCTTGTTTAATCTTACAGTGAAATATTTTTTCAAAGTTCCAAAGGTCATCGATACAAATTTCACCGATGAAAAGGTCATCGATGCAAAGGTCATCGATGCAATGGTCACCGATGCAAAGGTCACTGATGCAAAGGTCACCAATGTAAAGTTCACTAATGCAACGTCACTGATGAAAGGCTACTGTTTGGAAGGTTACTGTTGAAGGCTGCCAATGGAAGGTTACCAATGGAATGTTACTGATGGAAGGTCACCATTGAAGGTTACCGATGTGAACCTACTATTGAAGCCTACCATTATGGAGGATACCGTTACCAGTCTACTGGTGCCTACCTTTCCATACTTTGTCAAATTCTTAAGATTATTATAACGATCATATTTGATAAATTAAATGCTTCTAACATTAATTAATGCTTATTGTAGACATATCAGGAGACCTTATATGGGGACAGTACGAGGTATGATAAAGACCACACGTTATCTACTTATTCCTAATGTTGGACCTCAAATATAAAAGAGAAGACCGAGGAAGAAAATGTAGAGATGATTAGAGGTGAAGCACGTCTGTGCATGACAAGAAGCTTACTTGTTGTATCAAAGAAGAACCATTCAATGGTTACACTGAGAACCTAAGAACCTCAAGAAGAAAAATGAGGAGGGAATGAGATATCCGGTATTCTAGCATATAAAGTCTCCGGACTTTTCTATTCTATATATCTCTAGTTATAGTTAGAACTAGTTATTGACTTTTATACTATCCTTGCCCTTTCCCGCCACAAAGCAACTTCAGTACTTTATTCTATATAGTCCGCTCTCCCTGGCCTTTCCTTTTCTCATGTGCGCTAGTGATGAAGCATAGTCCTTCCCACATTCAATCTCAACTAGTATACTACCTATATTATATGGATAGTACCTTCGCCTCTACATTTTTGCTTGTTTTGAGATGAGGTCGGACCATCTTTGAGTCATAGCGAGACGGGAGAGTCTTTCAATTCCCTTAGGAGAAAGACAAATACAAATATCAGTCAGAAAGAGTACAAGATCAAAGGGAGAAATACAATCTACTTGAGTTGTCCTTTTTGAGACCTGAGTGAGAAGAAAGAAAGTCAATCAGCCTTAAGGCCATTTTTCTTGTTTTTTTTACCATAAAAAGGACACGTCACCTCTCTACCACTGAGCTACTGATGTTTTGGAGATTAGATCTCATAGAGTGAATTCCTGTTCTCAACCCAACCCATATGACATCCTTCTTCACTCCCGAAAGTTTTTTTCGTGATCATGTTCATGATTTCATGAGGTCACTCAAATCAGAAAGTGTAAAGTTTTTCAACCCTAATATATTCTAATTGTTGAGAAAACCACCTATTCCAATTGGACGAACATGCACTATTCATCATCATACGCTCGACTCAATCATCCCACCACCAATGCATCATGAACTCATCCACTCAAATCGCCCCAAACCCATTGCTTTCAGACCCATTTAGAGAATCAGGCATGTCCACCATCATTTCAACTCTAATAATCCCTTCTAGCTTTTGAACAAGTCGACTGTCTCCCCGAAGAAGCCACGAGTAGACCTCCCTGAATCATCAAGATAAACGGTAGCATCATGATTCGCCCAGTGCTTGAACCCATCGGCGCATATCGATCACTCATTGGATTGGTTTGTATCGCCACACCAGTCATAGTCGTCATCCAGCTACTGTATATGATCTCTGGGAACAATGGTAAACAAGACCGATAGTCCATTCGATGATTCACACACCGCGCTAGCAAGACACTGCTGCTACTCCCAACACTTCCGTTTGGCAATGAGTTGGTTGATTGCACTGGAAAACCGAAGGCAGAATAGTAGATCAATTTCCACCCAATTTAATGAGCCCAGGTAC
Organism: Viscum album; assembly: GCA_963277665.1. NCBI lineage: Eukaryota > Viridiplantae > Streptophyta > Magnoliopsida > Santalales > Viscaceae > Viscum > Viscum album. Next base: position 246,805,305 of record OY728167.1, read on the forward strand.
CATTTCACGAATACTGCCCTCTCACACAACAACGATGGTTCTCCCAAGTGATTTCGGAACCCAACTGCAGAACCACAAGGCACTAGAGCTACTGGTTGTTCAGTTCAACCCCTAAGCCAGTCCATCAGATGTCTTCCATTGGTTTGGCTCAACACCCTTGAACTGTACGTGATCCCACTGGCAGATCATAAATCTCCATTGGCTCAGTAAGTAGGCAAGCAAGTCATACGAATGCTATCTGCAACTGCACTTATCCATTCCAAGATGCCAGCACCCAAACAGCTCGTTGTTGACCGTCTTGACCATCTCATTCCAATTGCCCCAAGAACCCAACCGCAGTATCTCATAGCCTGATACTGATATATATTGTCGGCTTGTTTGAATGCGCACACCAGCTATCGAGCACACCGCACTAGCCCAAGTTGGAATGATGAACCGATGAACAGATCAAGTTGGATTGAGCTCGACCCATGGTGAATGGTCCTGGAAGGTGACCAGTTCCACTGTTTCCTAGAATCTATAATTAGACCTCTCGGTACTCTATCTAATAGTACTACTACCTATATATACCTGATATTCATGGCCGATGTGCCGACAGGTCCGAACTTCATGTCCCGCTTCCCGAGTCTTGTAGTTGTTGCCATATCGAGCCAAGAGCACCTGAACCAACTGACATCAATCATCCGTTCTTTCCACTGAAACAAAGGAAGTCAGGGCATTGGAAAACTGGGTTGATCGATCATGACCATCCGCTCCCAAGGGAAACTAGATCTACTCACAACGGTGGCTAAACTCTGAACTCAAACTATTCCCATAGGTGTAATAGCCAGTCCGGATTAAAACGCTATCTCAAAACACCGGAGGATTGGATTGGGCCATAGGTGGGCGCTAAAAAATCCGACTCAAAATGACATCAGAACACCCAACATCGAAATCACAACTCCCAAATGATTGATGGGAGCTCGTAAAAATTCCTTTGGAATCAGTCTGGACAACTCAACTCTGAACCACACCATTTGATCATGGTCCCATGGATCAACGTCTATGATTCCATTTGACATGATGGTTGGATGGACAACCCGTGCTCGAAACGTTGCGCTTTTTCCCATTTCAAGGAACGGCCAAACGCCCTCTTGCTGCTCGCTGGGAACCCGAATAGGCAGGCGTGAAGCTTGGGAACTCAATCGTACTATTGCAGTGAGATCCATGGAACATTGGAATCTGAGCACACCACACACCGAAGAGAGAACGGAGTAGTCAAACCATAGAACGAACCATTGGAAATGATCAACAACGGGAACTACGATCAGCCCAACGGCCAAAGGAGGACGAGTCGTGGGTTGGGATGTCATGGGCCGATATATATAAGTACCATCTTGGAGTGGAAAGAGGTACCCAGTGGCACCAGCTATTAGGATCATGTCCATGGCATTAATATATATAAGTACCACCCTATATATATCAGTACCGCCTTCGCTGAAAAGGAAACGAGTGTGCCGTATTAGAAATGATGCTCGAACGAGGAGGTCTACTGAGAAATTGGGGCTACGAGACAGGTAGGTTCATAATGAGCGAAAGGATGGTATTAGAATCGGAACAACAAAACCATTGGAGAGGGTTGAACCACTCGGAACATCTCTACGGACAATCCATTGCACTAGTACGGGTGTTGTCGTGCCACTAGCAATCGAAATGGATGAAAGGAGGAGAAAACACAATTCGAGTTGGACCATCTGACCTTGGATATATATACATCATGACTAGAAACTTAACAACAATGGACACCACCAGCTTGAGCCATTCCACTTGCTACCATCCACTCCCATATGCCTTCGTTGTGCCTTGGCATTCCACATTGCCGCACCGGGAGACCCCCATAAGAGTCGTCAAATCACTTCCCGTCCCATTTGATCCATATGATATGTGCCCCAAGACTCTCAATAGCTCATTTCAAACCAGCGGTAGGATTTTTACACCATCGATCCACCAATACCATATGCAAAGAGTGGATCGAACCCCCTACTCTACTCTAATAGTGAGGTGATCGTTCTGCAGTTCCAAATCGGCTTCCTTATTCTTCTAATGCTAGTGAATGGCCATTTGAAAGAGTAGAGCATGGGTCCCCCACTTCAGGATGATAGAACCTCCCACCAATTCCAGGCATTCTAGCCTTAGAAGAATAAGGAAGCTGATGATTGCGTCCCTCCCCGGTATTCCCAATATGAGGCATCCACGATCCTCAGTACTCTACTCTAAGTTTTCCTCGGTACATTTGGGTATTGGAAGGTACCACCTTGCTATTCGAACCCCCACAATATATATCCGTATCAGTCCAAGAGGCCCAATCGCATGTGGACAACCTGGTCAAATAAAGTCTCTACACTCGGACGACTCGCGGAACATCAATCTCTATTCTGCTAGCAATGACAGACACTATTCTTATTCTACGGTACTCTTATATATAGTTATAGAAGAGTACATAATCTGTTGTTGTTTGGCCACCACCAATCGGGGGAACACGATAGTGTGATCGATGGTTTCTCGGCCTGTGTGCGACCACCTGATATACAATATCACCTGTACAGTTTCCAATTCAACACCATGCTCGAACTGCCACAACAATATATATCAGTACCCGTACAAGAGGCTGGGTGGCCCTGTATTCCGCTGCCCTTGGGACCCCCTTCCAATAGGGCCCGATCGCGCTACCAGCCTTAGAAGAATAAGGAAGCAAGGCAATAAAGAACAAATACCTGTCTCATATCTGAACACCCCTTCACCTTGCTACGCTACCACCACCATATGGGGTGGAACCCCCCTACTGATTCCAAATGGCGCTACCTCTACTACCTATATTATACTGAATAGGACCCTCCGTAGTTGAGTGGGTAATGAAAACTCAAGCCCTTGCGCGTACAATGGTTGGAGTAGAAGGCGTTCCGATCCAATTCCAATTTTCCCCATCTCAACACCAACAAGACCACACAAAAAAACCTCACATGTGATTCCCAACCATCCTTGACCATGACCCCCTACTGAACATGGGCCACTCGATAAACCAATAGAACTACTGATCGTGGAACACAACCCACACCGCTGACAAAAGGCAATGCCAGAGTAGAATGGCCTTCTGACCCCATAGGCTCAAGCTTGAGTTGCCCACACCCCAAACTGCTCGATCCACCCGTTGTTGCTACCTTTGCTGTTTCACCTGGGCGTTCCCCATTCACAGCTATGGCCATCCTTCCCATCGATCACGCCAGGATGCGATAGCTCAGTACTCTACTCTATGGTACTCTTATATATAGTTATAGACAGAATACCTGAGCACCATATTCGTACGCCTCAGGTACTCTTCTAATAGTGAATTCCAGACCCATCCATATTCACACTGTTCGTTCAGTCCATCCTGTACCCCACTTTGCGCCCCTGGTCATTTTCAGGTCCTCACTGGGATACTTCATGTATCACTGGGATACATGATTCATGTATCCCAGTAAATGACTAGGACATACCCAGGTAGCTATGTATCATCCTATATCATTGCTTTCAACCACACCATCCAATGATGTGATCAAGCGGGTGTTGGGTGAAACACACGGCTGATTGTCGCCTATCGACCGGTCAAAGTTCCGGTGCTCTGCTAATGTGTATAGCAGCACTCGGGTTGAATCCTCGGTGATGATACTTTGAAATAGTCATTTGTTTTCAGTTGATTGTATTCTGATTGGGGGGTTTTGTTTGCAGAGCTTAATTGAAATGACTAATTGATTATTATTGATTTAAAAAATTGATAATGACTGGGGTGAGTTCATCATTAGGTTAGTTAAGCTTGTGATTTCCTTGAGCTTTGCTTTATATTGCATTTAAATTAACACCCAAGTCACAAGTTGACGTTGATTTGAATTCCCAAGTGTTAAGGATTTAATCCAAGCCTTAACTTAACTTAGGGTTCTAATCTTGATCATATCTTGTTTATGGTAGTGTATTTATGGTTCCATTAATCCATGGAAACCACACGTTAAAGAAAACAAGTCATTAATCCATGACATGCTAAGATCAACATACACAATGTTAATTCAACAAATACTCATCGAGCGAAACTCTCAATCGCTTAACATACCAAAATTCATTCTCACCCCAATGAGATCTTTACTCAGCCATTAAGATGGTTATTAATCTGGTAATATATGTTTAAGGTGATGAATTATAATGAGAAGAAAAAGAAAGGGACAACATAAGAGTAGTGCGCCGAACACACACACAAACGATGAAGAAAATTAAAAATGGATTTTCGATTGAATGTGGAAGAAAAAGAAGGGAAGGGGATTCAACTGAATTTAAACTATTTTAAGAACATTAATATTAAACTATAGAAGGTGGATGAGAATAAGAAATTAATAAGAATAAAATTGTATTAAAACAGAATTACAAAGACAAACACTTGCAAAATTACAACGAAGAAAATTGCAAAAGTAAATGAAAACAAAGAGAGGAGGAAGGGATTATCAAGTGAAAACATGAGTTTGGCAGATCCTCCCAAGCCTTTCGCAGTTCCTTGGTACTTCTAATCAATCCTCCATTTCTCTGAAATGCCAACCCCTCTCAAGGAGAGAAAGGGAGAGTATTTATAGCCCAAGGAGTGGACTGTTTGCATTCCCAATCTGCCCCTCCACTTTCATCGCCAAGTTGGCTATTCATACAGCCGAATCTCGAGCAATATCCTCTTTCAAAGTTGTATATAATAACGTTGGTCGACTACTCTCAAAATTTGGAGTCATTTGGACTTAAGGATAAAAAGTTATTACCGGTTGATTAAACAAAGTTAAATTGTCCATTTCAATCCAGTCTTTTTAATATCCAAAATGTAAAAGGGTTTTTGAATAGTAATATGCTTTCAAATCCGAATTATTTATTCAACAAAGTCGGCCACATATATATCCTCTTTCACACTGAAAAATATCAGCTCTATTTGATTCTTATATCATAAGATATGTCATGAATACTATATTGATTTTAATTCTCGTCCAGAATAGTAGGATGGATTTTAATGCTTTATTTGGGCCCTTTGTTATTAGATTTGGGCCTTGAAATTTTTATAAAAGACTCCTAGAATTGTCTTCAGAACTATGGTGTAGAATAATAGAATTTGGACTTCTTCATGTAGCCCAGTAAATCAATCTTCATGAATAGTCCAGTTTCTTCGTAGATTCTTTGGTCTTGTTTGTGAGGACCATATGACCTTTCAAATGGCAGAATTGGCTCATGGTACCTTCTAATGAAATGTTGTATATTTAAAGGAGAATCGTAAAAAAAATAACCACCCAATTTGTATTGGTATAGTGATAGTTATTATTAAAACAGTAAACTGACTCAATTGGACTACTTCTAAAAATGCTCAAAAATTATACTTAATATTACAACATTAATATTTCACACAAATTATGCACATTTCATATAAAATAAGTAAAGGGAATATATAATAAGTCATGAAAATATTAATAACATCAAATCTCCCACACTTAGTTTTGTACATGTCCTCATGTGCAACAAATATAAAAACATGACAAAATCATTTTCACTCACCAACAATTATTAAAATTTTGTTTTCTCCAATCAGGGGAGGTTTAGAATATTTCACTCATACATTTTAAATTCCACCACAAGTTGTTACAGAAACAATGTTCCAAAACTAATTCACTTTTTCATGCTCAAATTTATAAATGGAAAATGTGGACACTCAAAACTCACACCTCTCAAGATGATAAAATTCATTTGTGGAGGTTCACTCTTTCACCAACCAAAAGTGAAAATCATAGAGTTTGAAAAGAGATATCAGCTTCCAATCCCTATCAAAAGTGAAAAAGAATCAAGAGGTATTTTTAAGGGGTTTTTATGTGGCTATGGGACGGTAGGAATATAATGTCCAAGAGAGAAGAAGAGGGGTAAAACACCGACATAGAAAAAGCAGTGCACATTTTTTTTTTGAAATAAAACATGGAAGGAAATGAAAACACATATTTACAAGGGAATGATTGTGTGAAGAAATACACAATAGAGGAAGAAAATATGAAGGGGATGAGAAGATAAAATATTTATGAACCAAAAAACTTCTCCCAATGATATAATAATATAATGCAAGTGTTCTTTTTTTTCTTTTTTTTCTTTGTTTTTTCGAATGTTGACCTTGAAACAGATCTCACACTCATATCCCAACCCATGTTTGATCTCCTCATGACACTAATTGTAATAGATATAACAAGATCAAAGCTTGAGAAATAGTGATTTTTGACCTACCCAATACACAACCCATTTTTTCAATTTTTTTTGATTTTTTTTTCCTCATTTTTTTGAAAACTTGTCAAAAACATTTACAAAATTACATAAATGGAAGTACATTACATTCCCCAAAACACATTGAAGGACAACCTCTCCCCCACACTGAAATGGATTATTTCCCTCAAGCAAATGATAACTCGTTGAAAATCAATAATAGGGTACCCAAACAGTTAAATCCATCCCCCCCTCACTTAAATTTCAAAAAAATATGCAATGAAAATCCATGTTGATATTGGGTGGGAAAAGGTATTTGCTTGTAATGTGGCTATCAAAGAAAAGGTTTTCATAGGCTCTAATGGGCTTTCAAAAGGAGGATTAATGTAAGGTAAATGGGAGGCTATTTGGCTATTTTAATTCTCATGTGGTTCAGAAAATGCCTCTATCATATTAATGCACACTAAGGTAGGAAATTCAGCTCGAAGGTGCACAAACTCAAGACTCACAAATGGGGGTGAAATCACACATTTTGAAAAGATGTCCATAGGTGGCCTTGGCATGAAATCAAATGTTGTTCCTCACGGTTTGGGAAAAGCATTTTCCAAATCAAAAATTGAGCATTCAAAATTTGTTAATTTTGACACAAAATTCTTTATCCAAAGTCATGATGAAAATACAAAATTTTTGAAATGAAAACATGTCTGTTAACTCCCCAAAATGGTTGGAAAAAATTTCAAAACTAGATGGTGAGTAAGAATGACTCTTTAATTTTTTGTATTTTTTAAGTGATTGTTTTCTTGGTTTTTTTTAGTTTTTTAGTTATTTATATTTTTTTGTTTTTTTATAAAGATACACCCACACAAAAGAGAAAGTGAAAAAGAAAGGTTTTGATAAAGAAAGTGGTAAAAAAATTAAAGAGATAGGAAAAATAAGAAAGAGGTAGAGATAGGAAGAGATAGAGAGAGAGTTAAAGGGAAAGAGGTTCCCCCTGGTTTAGATTTGGTGGGTCTTCATCTCTATCCGGTGGTGGGTTGACTGGAGAAGTTGGGTATCCAATGGAAGTAGATGATGATCCAGGATTGTGTGTCCTCTCATAGTGATTCTTTAACTGATGTCAATTAATCGTGAATGCCCTTTTGGAAGAGGGGTCTTGGACTTGCACTACACCAAATGGGTAAACATTAGTAATAACAAAAGGACCTTCCCAACGAGAATTACGCTTACCTGGGTGAAGTCAGAATCGAGAATTGAAGAGAATTATCTTTTCATCTTCATGAAATACCTTTCTTAGGATGTGTCTGTCATGGAGTACCTTAGCCTTCTCATTGTATAGATTGGAATTCTCATAGGATTCAAGTTGAAGCTCCTCCAGTTCAGCCAATTGCAACAATCTTTCTTCACCAGATTTTTCACAATCAAAATTACAGGTTTTCACAGCCCAAAAAGACTTATGTTGGATTTCAACTGGTAGATGACATGCTTTACCAAAAACTATCCTTAAAGGAGACATCCTAATGGGTGTTTTATAGGCAGTTCGATAAGCCCAAAGTGCTTCACCAAGTCTTTCAGGCCAGTCTTTTCTGGTGGGTTTTACAATTCTCTCAAGCACTCTTTTCACTTCTCTATTAGAAAGTTCAGCCATGCCATTTGTTTGGGGGTGATATGCAGTTGAAGTTTTATATAAAACCCCATTCTTTTTTAAAATATATTCCATGGTTTTATTACAGAAATGGGTTCCTAAGTCACTGATCAAGGAACGAGGCGTGCCAAATCTTTGAAAGATGTGGGTTTTGAGGAACTCGGTAACAGTATGAGCATCATCCTTCCTAGTGGGTTTGGACTCAACCCACATTGAAACATAATCAACTGTAAGAAGAATGTATGAGAATCCATTGGTAGGGGGAAATGGTCCCATGAAATCGATGCCCCAAACATCGAAGATTTCACAAAAGATTAAGGGATTTTGGGGAATTTTATTGCTTTTGGAGATTGTGTTGAACTTTTGGCAAGTGGGACATTATTGATAAAACTCATGTGAGTCCTTGAAGAGTGAAGGCCATAAGAATCCAGAGTCTAAGACCTTTTTGGAGCTCCTTTGTGGTCTAAAGTGTCCACCTCTGGGAAGTGATTGAGAGAATTCTAATATGGAAGAATGTTCATTTTCATCGACACATCTCCTTATTACCATGTTAGCCCCAGTTTTCCATAGTTTATTTTCTTCCCAAAAATAGTATTTTGAATCACTTTTCAACTTCATTTTTTGTTCTTTTGAAAAAATTTCAGGAAAGACACCAGAAACCAAATAATTTACAATTGGGGCATACCATGGTAACTTTTGAGTGAGAGACGAAAGGTTCTCAATGGGGAATTCAGGATCAATGATTTCGGAATGAGAAGAATTAGAAATTCTACTCAAGTGATCATCCACAGGGTTTTATTTTCCTGGTCTATCTTTTATTTCAAGGTCAAACTCTTGGAGCATTAGGATCCATCTTATTAGCCTCGGTTTGGAATCAATTTTCTTGAGTAAGAACTTTATAGAAGAATGGTCTGTGAAGATTATGATTTTGGCACCTAAGAGATTGGACCATAATTTATCTAAGGAAAAAACCACTGCTAGAAGTTCCTTTTCAGTCACAGTGTAGTGAGATTGAGTTTCATCCAATGTTTTTGAGGAATAATTGATGATATGAGGGATTTTTTCTCTTCTTTGACCAAGAATAGCCCCAATGGATCTATCAGAAGCATCACACATTAACTCAAAGGGTAAGGACCAATCTGGGGGTTGGATTATTGGGGCAGATGTAAGAGAAGTTTTGAGTTCAACGAAGGCTCTCTTGCAAGCCTCATCAAAATGGAATGTGACATCATTTTGGAGTAGGCGAGTGAGTGGGAGGGAAATTTTACTGAAGTTATGAATGAATCTCCGATAGAAACTGGCTTGACCGAGAAATGAACAGATGTCTCGAACAGAAGTGGGTGGAGGAAGTGATTGGATCACTTCAATTTTGGTAGGATCGACTTCAATACTATCTTTTGAAACTATATACCCTAGAACAATCCCATTTTCAACCATTAAGTGACATTTTTCAAAATTTAACACAAGGTTACACTTGAAACACTTTTGGTGGACAAGAGAGAGTGAATTCAAACAAGATTCAAATGACTCACCATAAATGGTGAAGTCATCCATGAAGACTTCCATGCAGTGTTCAATGAATTCTGAAAAGATACTCATCATACACCTCTAGAATGTTGTAGGAGAATTACCAAGGCCAAAAGGCATTCTTCTATATGCATATGTTCCAAAGGATCATGTGAAAGTAGTCTTTTCTTGGTCCTGAGGTGAGATTGGGATTTGAAAATAGCCGGTGTATCCATCAAGAAATCAATAGTGTGACTTTCCGGCTAATCTTTCTAGCATTTGATCAAGTAATGGAAGAGTTTAGTGATCTTTTCATGTTTCAGCATTAAATTTTCTATAGTCAATGCACACACACCTTTTTTTCACTCGACTTGTGACTACCTCTCCATGTTCATTTGTGACAACAGTTATCCCACCCTTCTTAGGTATAACCTGAATTGGACTAACCCATTCACTATCAGAAATTGGGTAGATAATACCTGCTTGAAGAAGTTTGGTGATCTTTTCCCTAACTACCTCAAGGATGAGTGGATTGAGTCTTCTTTGTGGTTGTCTAATTGGTTTAGATGTCTCCTCCAGATGGATGTGATTCATGCAAAAGAAAGGGTTGATTCCTGGTATGTCATCTAGGGTCCAACCTAAGGCCTTTTTGTTTTCCTCTAACACCTGAACAAGTTTGGACTCTTCGGTTTCAGTAAGTGAAGCAGTGATAATGACAGGATATGAGTGATCATGGAAGAGGAATTCATATTTCAGGTGTGTAGGAAGGGTTTTCAGATTAGTCTCATCATTCATTTTTTGGTTAGGAAACTCAGAAATGGAGGATGGGACTTTATTTGCTTCAGATTCATTTTTCCCAATACTGTCCAAGGTAGAGCAGTAGAGATCTGAATTGATGTGGAATTCAAGAGAGTTTTCAATTTCCTCTAGATTGATGGAGTCTATGAATGAGAGGTCCACATCAACATCACAATTTATGACTTGGTTAATCATAGTGTAGATTTCACAAGATCCTTTGTCATTAGAACATGAAGAACACGATGGATTGGGGTTCGATTGACTCTTAGAAGTGTCCTCAGAAGCATGAATTGAGAATGTAGAGTGGTCCTCAGTTGGGTATTGCATGGCTTGGAAAATGTCAAACTTGACCAGTTGGTCACCGAATTCCATGGATAAGATGCCTGAATGGACATCAATCTTGGTTCTCACAGTCATGAGGAATGGTCTTCCTAGAATTAGGGGAGATCGAGAAGAGGTCGTCTCACCTTCCATGTCAAGGACATAGAAATCAGCAGGGAAGATAAGATCTTTAACTCGGACAAGGACATCCTCAATTATTCCCTCGGGACTAGCTGTGCTTCGATTGGCTGACTGGATGACAACACTCGTTGGGTGTAAAGGACCTAGACAATGGTTGGAGAATATGGATTTGGGTATGACATTAATTGAGGCACCTAGGTCTATGAGTGCATCATCAAAGTTCAAACATCCAATTTGGCATGGAAATGTAAAGGTCCCTGGATCTTTGAACTTTATGGGAATAGACTGCTGGGTGGAAACATTTTTGAAGGTCCTAAGATGACTCTTGTTGGTACACAACTCCTTGAGAAGCTTGGCATACTTAGGAATTTGTTTTATGGAATCTAAGAGGGGAATGTTGACTTCAACACGTCTAAACATGTCGATCATTTCAGGATCAGGTTAAAAGGACTTCCTTGGTTTAGAAATAGCTTGAGGAAAAGGAATTGGATTCCTATGTGGAATGGAAGGAGGTGAGGGAATGGATTCAGGTTCCTTTTCAAGTTTCTTTTTATTTTCGTTTTCTAGGTCAACATTCAAAGGAGGGTTTGAGGATTTATCTTGAGGCATAGCAAGTTACTTTCCTGATCTAAGTGCAATTGCACTTACATTACCCTTGGGGTTGGGTAATGGTTGAGCTGGGAGTTGGGAAGAATTTGATTATTGTTATTGGATCAGGTGGGATGCAAGTTGACCTATTTGAGTTTCAATGTTTTTAAGGCTAGAACGGGTGAAGGAGGAAAGATCTTCCACTGCACTTTCTCATGGTTGCTTGGGAGAAGAGGCCTGTCCCTGGTTGGGATTGCTATGATTTTGGTTCTTGGGAAATTGATTGTATTGGTTTTGGAATTGGGAAGGCTCACTAGGATAATGGAATCCAGGAGGAGGATTGTTCCTTTGAGGATGAGGAACAAAAGGATAAGGTTGATTGAAGTTACCACCACTTTGACCATATTGGAATTGGTTTGGGTTTTAGGAGGGAATTGAGGGGGGGGGTGAGACATGGGGTTACCATAACTCAATCCTTGGTTAAAGTTAGAGGAGAAGGGCTCAGAGTGAGGTTGGTTGAAGTTTCTAACAAACTGACCTGATAGTTTAGGATTGGTGTTCCACTGAGCATATGCTACATTGAGCTCCATTGGTCCAGATGAATTGGATTGATCCTCTTGAAGTTGTGGACATGTGTCAGTTTGATGAGATGGAGAGTTGCAGATTCCACAGTTTTTGATAGGTCCAGGAAACATTGATTGTGGAGAAGATGAGGTTGGGGATTTGGTGGCCACAGCTAGCTGTCGTACAAGACCTATAAGTTCACTCATCCACTCGTTCATCTTGTTCATCTCAATTGATTGATTATCTTGGGATTGTTTGACTTGAGCATGTGCTCGAGTATGGAATTGTTGTGTGTTTTCAGCCATGTTACATATGAGAACTCTTGCAACTGTGGGAGTTTTATCAACCAGAGCACTGCCACTTGCGGCATCAATGAGAGTTCTCTCCATAGCCAATAAACCCTCATAGAATTATTGGATCAAGAGTTGGTCAGGGATTTGGTTATGTGGACTGGTTGCAACAAGCTTTTTGAACCTCTCCCAGTACTCATGGAGTGATTCACTTGGGAACTGACGGATACTACTTATTTCCTTTATGATAGACGCAGTACGAGTAGCAGGAAATAATTTCTCTAAGAAGAGTCGCTTCATGTCATTCCATGTGGTTATGGAACCAGGAGGAAGGTAGTAAAGCCATGACTTAGCAGTGTCAGCTAGGGATAAAGGGAATGCTCGAAGCTTGATTTGTTCTTCAGAAACCCCTTGAGGCTTCATGGTAGAGCACACTACTTGAAACTCTTTAAGGTGGAGATGTGGATCCTCACCGGCTAGCCCGTGGAAATGAGGAAGAAGATGAATCAAACCCGATTTGAGTCCGAAGTCAGCCTCTATGTTTGGATATTGAATACCAAGAAGTTGGTAATTCATATCAGGGGTAGCGAGTTCTTTATGTGTTTATTTCCTAGGATTGGCCATATCTAATTCAACTGGTTGGACAAGGAATGATTCTTGAATTATTTGATTATCTCTTATGTTCCTCCTAAGTTGGTGAAGTGTTCACTCAATTTCAGGGTCAAAAAAATCTGAGGGATTGTTTGGGAGGCTACGGGGAATTCAGAGAGATTTTTTGAAGAAATAGGAAGATGGGTTTTTCTTTGTATTTTTTCCGTTTTTGATTTTTATGAGAAGATGGGTTTTTCTTTGTGTTTTTTTCAATTTTTTATTAAAATTTTGTTTTTTTGTTTTCTTTTACAATAACCAGAAACTAATGACTACATAAAGCACCATACCTAGAAACGGCGCCATTTGAAACACACGGACGATTTTCTCCTATCGACCGGTCAAAGTTCTGGTTCTCTACTAATGTGTATAGTAGCACTCGGGTCAAATCCTCGGTGATGATACTTTGAAATAGTCATTTGTTTTTAGTTGATTGTATTCTGATTGGGGGGGGAGGGTTTGTTTTCAGAGCTTAATTGAAATGACTAATTGATTATTATTGATTTAACAAAATGATAATTATTGGGGTGAGTTCATTATTTGGTTAGTTAAGCTTGTGATATCCTTGAGCTTTGCTTTATATTGCATTTAAATTAACACCCATGTCACAAGTTGACGTTGATTTGAATTCACATGTGTTAAGGCTTTAATCCAAGCCTGAACATAACTTAGGGTTCTAATCTTGATCATATATTTTTTATAGTAGTGTATTTATGGTTCCATTAATACATGGAAACCACACGTTAAACAAAACTAGTCATTAATCCATGACATGCTAAGCCCAACATACACAATGTTAATTCAACAAATACTCATCGAGCGAAAGCTCTCAATTGCTTAACATAACTAAATTAAAACTCACCCCAATGAGATATTTACTCATCCATTAAGATAGTTATTAATCTGGTAATATATTTCTAAGGTGATGAATTATAAAGAGAAGAAAAAAGAAAGGGACAAGATAAGAGTAGTGCGCCGAACACACACACAAACAATGAAGAAAATTAAAAAAGGATTTTCGATTGAATGTGGAAGAAAAAGAAGGGAAGGGGATTCAACTGAATTTACACTATTTTAAGAACATTAATATTAAACTACAGAATGTGGATGAGAATAATAAATTAAGAAGAATAAAATTTCATTAAAACAGAATTACAAAGACCAACACTTACAAAATTACAACGAAGAAAAATGCAAAAGTAAATGTAAACAAAGAGAGGAGGAAGGGATTATCAAGTGAAAACTTGAGTTTGGAAGATCCTCCCAAGCCTTTGGCAGGGCCCTGGTACTGCCAATCAATCCTCCTTTGCTCTGAAATGCCAACCCCTCTCAAAGAGAAAAGGGGAGAGTATTTATAGCCCAAGGAGTGGACTGTTTGCATTCCCAATCTGTCCCTCCACTTGCATCGCCATGTTGGCTATTCAGACAGCCGAATCTCGAGAAATCTACTTCTTAAAAGTTGTATATAATAAATTTGGTCGACTACTCTCAAAATTTGGAGTCATTTGGACATAATTATCAAATGGTATGGCCGGTTGATTAAATAACGTTAAATTGTCCATTTCAATCCACTATTTTTAAAGTCTAAAATTTGAAAGGGTTTTTTAATAGGAATATTCCTTCAAATACGAATGATTTCTTCAAAAAAGTCTTCCACTTATATCTCCTCTTTCACACTGAAAAATCTCAGCTCGATTGGATGCTTACATCATAATATATGTCATGCATACTATACTGATTTTAATTCTCTGCCAGAATGGTGGGATGAATTTTAAAACTTAATTTAAGACCATTGTTCTTAGATTTGGGCCTTGAAATTTTTATAAAAGACTCCTTGAATTGTGCCCCGAACTATGGTGGAGAATAATAGAATTTGGACTTCTGCATGTAGCCCAGTAAATCAATCTTCATGAATTGTCCAGTTTCTTCACAGATTCTTTGGTCTTGTTTGTGAGGACCATATGACCCTTCAAATGGGAGCATTGGCTCATGGTACCTTCTAATTAAATGTTGTATATTTAACGGAGAATCCTAAAAAACAAGAACCAGACAATTTGGATCAGTATAGTGATAGTTATTATTAAAATAGTAAACTGACTCAATTGGACAACTTCTAAAAATGCTCAAAAATTATACTTAATATTAAAACATTAATATTTCACACTAATTATGCACATTTCATATAAAATCAGTAAAGGGAGTATATAATAAGTCATGAAAATATTAATAACATTATTGGGCTCGTGCTAAAAGATATCAACCACCCTCTCAATCGCTGATCAAGGAGGGAGTGTAGACATTAAAGCACAGACCAGAGCCAACGACGTCACGAGCGACCGAAACAGGTACTCTGTCTATATAGTTTGTTGAATTGTGGCCTCTGTGGTAGAATTAAAGTCAATAGAATCGAATTTCCCTGTCAGCAGCCCTTTCAACCCCATCCATTGGGATATTTGACAAAACACACATGAGCCAATCATGGTCAGGT
This sequence comes from Viscum album, assembly GCA_963277665.1. NCBI lineage: Eukaryota > Viridiplantae > Streptophyta > Magnoliopsida > Santalales > Viscaceae > Viscum > Viscum album. Next base: position 246,820,564 of record OY728167.1, read on the forward strand.
CATAGTCTACTACCTATATTATACACTGATAAGGTGCTACTTAAAATATAAGGGTATAGTTTCCTATAACAAAAACTCTAGATTTTCCTTCTCTAGTGGTGTCAACCCCTTCATCACAATAGATACTCTTATTGTCACCTTTCATATATATCCAACGGTTCCCCACATATATGGAAACCGACAAGAACTAAAGTTGTGCGCGGACACATTCATCACATTTTCAGCCTAATAGTGAGATAGAGACATGGAAAACAAGACCATTTACTCTACTACTTGAGACCTGATTTATTATAGTATAGAAGAGTCCCGCTGATTTCTTCAACACTTCTGTTTTGAACTATGTCCATGATGAGGTTGGAACACTGGTACTTATATATATTTCCTGATAAACAATAGGCCTCTTTGATCCAAGGAATATCACGATCAAAGTGCTGCAAAGTCCATTGGCACATCCCATCAAATTAGAGTGGATAAGGCTTACTAGTTGCAGTGACCATAGCTTGAAGTGCCTGAATAGATGACCTTAGATACTTTTGGCATTCACATCATCAGTTGACTAACCGGAACGAATGAAAGATCCACCTGAACCACCCTATCAGACACGGTTTCACGCCGTCGGATCACCGCTCTATGAAAAGACGGTATCATCCTCGGTGGTAGTAGAGTTAAGGAAACAAAAGGCAATATAGCAAGAGGTTGAAATGGCTTCTATGATAATCAAACATGGGGACTACAACTACACTACTAGCACCAGTGTATTGGCCATCATACTGACATGAGAAAGGGGGAACAATACCGAGACCGCGATTACACCAATGAGCAAAATGCGGGTTGGTGCATTAGTGGTGGAATTCCCCAGTGCCCAAGCCAGTTGAGTTCATACCACACTAGCAATTCGTTATGGAACCTCTTCCGCTGGCTGCCCCATTGCTGTTATTGTACCGGAGCACTATCTTGCCTAGTTGGTCGAGTCGCTCCGCTGTGGTTTTCCAATGGGTCCACGCCATCTATCCACTTCCTTCCGGGAGTTTCTGGAACAGTACAAGTGCAGGGGAATGCCAGGGGGTCTAGAATATGGTCATTAGACATCCAATCGAGAACTCAGGAAATGCCATCTTGAACGTACCGCCTATCGAGACTATTAGAGTAGATTACTGAGCCAAGGAGCTTCCCAGGTCATCACTGGGATACTTGATTCAGGTATCCCAGTGAAGACCTGGGAGGACCAGGACAGGCTACTATCTAGATTATATGTCGGTATAATCTAGCCAGGTACTCTTCTCTATAGTCTATAGGCATGTATTCTCATAATATAGTCTGGTAACCTACTATCTAGATTATACCCAGAGGATACGTGATTCAAGTATCCCAGTGAGTGCCTGGAATACATGAAGTATCCCTGAGAATGACCAGGGGTAAGAGGGTGAACCAGGTTGAAACATGGATGAGAGCAAAAACACCATCATTGAGGCAAACAAGGCTATAGCTTCGGTCAGATAAAACCCCAAAATCACATACCCAAATGATTGTTTTTCCATTGACGGATTGCGTGCCATGGATTTAATAAACCCACTGAACATGTTGCCAATTCTGACCGCTGCTCCAGCTAAAGCAATAGTAACAGCACCAGCACCCATTGATTTTGCACCGTCCACCATCTCATTCCTTGAAACACTCAACTCACCCTGATACCGTCTTTTCATATAATTGAACCCTAACATTGGCTTCAGCCTATCTCGCCCCGCCTCTACTACCTATATTATACCGATCAGAGCAATAATTGAGTTGGGGTTGATGCCCTTCGGCCTCCTATATGGTTTTTCCTGGGGAGTGGTGGTTGAGCTACTTCCTTTCACGCCATGGGAGCACCTACGAGTTACTATATAGAGTAGAGTACTTGATTTCAATTCATATACTATATTCGACCACCAAGCTGGAGACTGGAAGATCCATACTATATAGAGTAGAGTACTTGATCTAGGAATCTTCTATTGCTCCTGGAAACACCACCTGGTCCAAGTACTCCATTTCACAGTGTGTTCACTCACCAGGTCCAGAGGTGGTAGTTGACCTGGTCCAAGTTCTCCATTTCACAATGTGCTGACTCACCAGGTCCTCACTAGGATACCTGATTCAGGTATCCCAGTGAAGACCTGGGAGGACCAGGATAGGCTACTATCTATATTATATGTCGGTATAATCTAGCCAGGTACTCTTCTATATAGTCTATAGGCATGTATTCTCATAATATAGTCAGGTAGCCTACTATCTAGATTATACCCAGAGGATATGTGATTCATGTATCCCTCAGGTAATCTAGATAGACTATATAGAAGAGTACCTAGCTATATTATACCGAGGGTTGCACTGGAGTGGAAATGGGGATCTCAGGTAGGCGTCTCAAGGAAAGGAGCCGATGTTGATCTATTGGGCCAATGGTGCCTCGTTCCTGCTATTGATATTATACCGAGCAATGGGTTGGCGTTGGTGGTGTCAATTCAGTATAATATAGGTAGTAGAGTTTGACCCCTAACCCCACGCCTATATAGCCAGTGGTGCGTATCGTAATAGACTAGCAACAGCCTGTACCTAAGTTCAATTATGTTGCCCGGTACTCGAGTCGAACCAGTAGCTCTAATCGATGACTAGCCCATGGCCCCAGTCAATATATATCAGTACCGTCTCATCAGGAGATGCTATACCCCCAACCCAATGCCTCTAAATGGAAAACCCATCTCTTTCCACACTATTAGAGTAGACTATATAGAATAAAGTATTGAACTTGACTCTATATAGTTCAATGCAGCCATGATCGAGCGAACCCAAGTACTCTACTCTATATATTATGGTCGTCTAGACCTCTTTCCAAACCACCTCATCGCATACGAGCAGCATAGTAGGCCAGATCTGAGCCCCTAGACCTTGTAGTAAACCTATCACTTTGCTATTTGCACTTTCCGTACCATTTCAACCAATTGATTGGAGTGTTTCTGAGCATAACACTAATATTAGAGTAGATTAGTGACTCGGGTGGATGGAAAAAAATAGATGGCCATAGTCAATATATATCAGTACCGTCTCATCATGAGTATTGGTATTGAGATGGTGTAGTGCATTGGATCAATCGTTGCCCCATTGGCCAGTAGTGCTTACGGGCTCACTTCCATTCCATCTTGGTTTCATCTCTATCGGTCTTACTACTTTTGGTATACAATGGAAAGTCTACTACCTATATTATACCGAATTCTCATTTCAGGTTGATAAGTTGAGCCTAGATTCCATCGACTATATATCATATATGACACAGTCCACCCAGACCGAAATAGTTTTCCTACCTCTACCACAACCCCCAAGACCCGCTTTCTCCCATTGGCATGACTACTGGAACACCACTGATACACGACTACTAGAATTTCCACCTCCTTTGCGATAGGAAACATGTGGCCATATCTTTGACCACCATTTCCTGGTACTTATATATATTTCGGTAGAAAAAAAGTACCCTCGAGTTCAGTTTTTGTCGCTTCCCGTGTTTCAGTGTGAGATGATTTGTTCCCGCTCTCGTGACAATCATTGGCCAGCTGCCTTGTTGGAGTTGAAATAGTCTTGGTGGTCTTGCTCGTTCCCCTGACTCGGTGTGGTGTCGTTTGTCTCGCTCCTGTAGTACCGTCTGCAAAAAGAGTTGTCATGGTGGAATCTGGTCTAGTTGATGACCTGGCAGCACTATTAGAGTAGAGTACTAGCACAAAGCACCGCTTGCTATTGGAATCATTACAGTATGGCATACCGAGTAGCCACACACGACTTTTCCTTGGCTCAAGGTGGAAACTAGCAGGAAAGGGCCTTTCCAAGCACATCCACGAGCACCTATCAGCCACCTTGTGCTATAGGGTCCATTGGATCAGCTCATCTCCCAAACCAATGACAATGCTACGCTGTGGGAATGCAATACCACCAATTACACGTGATTCATGCACGATGTCGTAGTAGTAGCAGTAGGTATAGACCAGCTACCCATGGCGTGACCTGCTACCTTACTCCAGTACTATATAGACAGAGTACCCGACTATACTCTAATAGTACCCCACCTTCGATATCAGACCTCGCGACCTTCGGCGGGTTCATTGGCCAATAGTCCACTATCTATATTATACCGATGGTTCTGGGCATTGGGTTTAGTCATGCAGCTGGTACCTTTCTCCAGTTGATCAGTACTCTACTCTAATAGTACTATATAGACAGAGTACATGACTCTACTCTAATAGTCATTTCTTCCATGTATGCGGTGGTTGATGGCATCCATGCTCCACCATGCAATTGTATTGGCCAGCTCCCCTGTCTCCTACCTCGTTTCATAGGAATACAGTTGCAATGAATTGTTCCACACCAGATAGCGACGGGCATCCCCTATATCATGAATGTGGTGGTGACAGAAGCAAATGAGTAGGCCATTGGTTTTTCCAAGTGCTACTAGCATTCGGCGGTCTTGAGCCACCATGGTCTGTTCAGTACTCTTACGGTACTCTTATATATAGTGATAGAGATGATACCAAGCTTCTACGGTGGTGTTTGATGGCCGGTCCCCTTCGTCCTACCGGCTGGTCGAGCTATGACTCTATAGTGACTGGGTGACCACTGGGAAGTCAATGATCTAAATGGAAGAGGTACCTGGGATAAAACACAAAACCAATCAACGTCAAAGCATGCCCGCTTTCTCCCCATTCACTTGCCTTTGGTTCAGGGAATGCCCTGGGAGCCTGCTTGCTAGCCCAAAAACCGCTCGTAGCAAATCAGTACTCTACTATATATAGTGTGGTGGCCATCTCAAACACTCGAATTCCATCATCCACCAAGCAGATTCATGGTGTGGTGTGGTATATGAGCTGGTGTTCCATCCACGATACTCTTATGAGGACTACTGAGCTGCCAGGTACTCTTCTATATAGTCTATTTATATTATACGGAACCACTCGAGCATACTAGTGCACCGAAAGGAGGGAATGACCCCTATTTGCACAAGACACTCGTCGAATGGGGGTTGGGTATAGCAGGAGTTGAACCTGCGACAATCGGGTTAAAATCCCAATGCTCTACCGGCTGAGCTATACACCCACCTCACCTCGGGAAACTGGGTGTCTAGGTAGGATGGCTCAGGTCTACTATCTATATTATACTGAGGAACACCTATTATTATTCTACGGTACTCTTAGATATGGTTATAGAAGAGTACCTGATCCCATACGGACCCTTGGGAGTGTAGTGGCATATATGGAATGACCTCGACTCATTGAGTAGAGTACTGATGGCACCACTCGGACCATTTCCAGTTCAAAACCTCTTGTTGTATCAATCACTAGTATCAATTTTTGTTGATCGATAGTATGAAAATAGGACGATTCCGCTGGTGATTCTGTATTCCCAGATGGAGGCCATGGTCCCTTCAAACGTAGTTGCCTTTTTTACTAGCCCAATAGACCTATTTTCGAACCACCTTGATCCTCAGTACTCTAATATACGGTACTCTTATATATAGTCCCATTCCTCAATGCTCGCTACATGGTACGATGATCTGGATTCCCCATTCCCATAGCTGCAGCTCGCCGGCCCAAGGTCTCAATGCCAACGTTTCCGTTGCGTGGGCTCGAGCCAATTGATCAGACTCTAGCCCAACCACTCCACCCATGCTGTAATTCCCCCATAGTCTAGTAGCAGTTGAAATGGATGTATCTTGTACGACATCAACCATCGCTCGGAGCCCCATCTTGTTCTTCATTGATACGGGAGAAAAGTCGACCCACTTGTTCGTTCCAGTCGCCCAATCAGAGCAGTCAAAGGTTCAGAAACATCTCAGTACTATACTCTAATAGTATAAACTAGATGGGACAACTATTATAATAATAATAGTCTCAACTGCACTGCCGGAGAAACCACCATCAGTGCCATAGGGAAGAGGCGCCCTCTGATACCATTGATGTCCAATCGCTTTGATCGTCAGGATCGGATCGACGATCTCGTCCAATGAGTATAACAGAGCAAAGGAAGGGATAGCAATGAACATCGGTATGATACTAGGCAAGATGGTCTGAAGCAGCTCGAGAGTAGTTCCATGAATGATCCATTTGTTCGGTAGTCCCCTGGGAAAGGGGAACAACCATAACGCTCAAACCAACATCCTTGAAACGAACCCCAAGATCAGAAATAGGAAGTGACAGATATCGTTATGTAACTCAATGATCCCCTGCATGATCAGTGTGGCTCCCTCTTGAGATCCTAATTTCCATGGCTGAGCTTCATCACAAAGAGTATCTAGTTTGGTGACATCGATGTTCATTTTTTTTTATAGTGTAAACAGAGAAAGGGTGCCTATCACTGCTGGCTCATTGCACCTACACACCTCAAATCATACTGTTCCGCCGCCGGTATTGGGGTTGATATTGCCTTGTGTATTTTTATAATATAGTTCCCTGATTCAAGAACCTGTATTATAAGAATATCCGAATCCAAAGACCTGGTCTGACCTTTCCTGGTCAGACAAGGTAGGCTACTCTAGATTATAAGAGGTGCTCCGAGCTACTCTAGTTTATAATAGGGCAGGGTCTACTACCTATATTATACTGAGGAGGACCCGAGATACGTGAAGTATCCTATCCCAGTGAGTACCTGGGATACATGATTCATGTATTGTATCCCAGACACTAGTCCTTCTTTCTTTCTAGAAGTTGCAGTTCTTGTTGTCTTTGGGAGGTCCACTATAATTGGAAGTCAGATTCGATAGCACATCCTTACATTTTCTCACTCGATCCTACTTTCGAATCAGTCAGTTTTTCTTCTTTATTCTCAACCACAGATAGATTCATCAACACTATTAGAAGAGTAATTATGATGTGACACAATACTACGACAATCTATCATCTCAAGGGTAGGTAATTAACTTGACGCTAGCCTATTTCGTTGGGAAAGTCCACCTAAGAATATGTATGTGCAGGATAGAGTCATTTCACCGTTATAAGTGACTTGAGGTTTCTACCCTAAATCTCATCACTGCCTTGCGATTGAGCCACCAATTCTAGTACCACTTAGCACTTTGCTCATCGCTGATACCCTCCACTTGTTGATGTCTAGGTCTCTGAAAGCTTCCCTATTGGAGCTAGATGAATGTAATTGGAGATGCTTGAGGAATTTCACATACTCGGTGACCTGCTGATTGTGTCAAAGTCTTCGGAAGGATATGATAGGAACATATCTGAGTAGGATCTTCAGTATCCTACTACGTGCGTGGTACATGAAGGGACCTAGCACTGACCTTCCTTATGGTATGGGCTCATCTACCGAATAGGATTCCAGTCGACTGAGTGCCCAAAGCTATTGCTCGAGCAAGAACATGATAGTCTACTACCTATATTATACCGAGATAGTCTACTACCTATATTATACTGATTCACATCCTCTCCCAAATTTTGTACTCTACTCTAATAGGCCACTATAGGTAAATAACTGCACTGGCAAGGGCACTCAATGAACATCATACCAAAGTCAAAGTTCTTCTCATCAACTCTCTTCCGGCATGAGCATTGCTAAAAAGACCTCCATCTGTCATTTCCTACTCTCGAGTCAATTCGTCAAAGGTTCCTCTTGATGGAATACAAAATGGCTGGATTGTGGATCAAAATAGCCTATTGAGCAGTTGATGAACATATGTGTTTATACACCCTCTTTTTGTTGCTCATGAACCGTTCCTTCTTCATCATGTACTCTAATCTAATAGTACTATATAGACAGAGAACCCGACCCATTTCCCAATACTCTGCACTCGGGGATGCCTGGCCGGAATGAGATGCATCATAGACCATGAAAGAGGAAATGCCCATATTGTGCCTTATCACTCTCTTCAATCCAACCAAAACCTCTCTCGGTATAATATAGGTAGTTTAGTATACCCACTCAAACGACATTCAACGGGTGAATTATATAGGGTCAAGTACCGTAGATCTGACCCTTTCTTACCCTTAGATATAAAGTAGTCGAGGAAGACAGTGAACCACCTTGTAGGTGAAGTCATCCCACGTGCTACTTTGCTCAGTTGCAGAATCACCCAAAAGTTGAGAATCAGGCTACATTCTCACCCCTAGTGCTGGTGTATGAGTCTATTCCTCTAACCTCATTGTAGTAAGAGAACCAGTCCACTCTCTAACCCTAATCTAACATTGTTGATGTCCCTCTAACCCTTCAACTATATTTCTACCTATATTATACCGAGTCTTTCTATCCCTCTAGCAAGGACTCATATCCTCAACTATTAGAATTTAATGGCTCATCCATACAAGCCGCCCAAGATAGCAGGTCACCCAGGTGATTCAAAGTCAGATAGAGAAATCTATCCTGTAAGTCTACTACCTATATTATACCGAGTTACCCTAATACCATATGAAACACCAACGACTATCCACTATCTATATTATACAGAAATACCACCATCTCCAAGCCGTACGAGTGGTTCCAGTGGATGATAGGCCGAAGGGTTGAGATACCTGTCGATTTCATTCCAACAAGCTGTCACCCCCGAATGGAAAAAGCAGCCATATGGAACCTTCAAAGGAGATTAACTGACAATATATATCAGTACCAGACCTGGGTAAAGATGGGAAAGTCTCGGACATTAATCTCGATATGCTCCCAAAGGCAGTACGGAAGCACCCCCCAGGTGTGAGTTGAGATGGTCGAAAGAGAGATGGTTAACGTCCGTCGTCACGAGGCTGGAGGCACTCCTTTAGAGTTGAGTGAAGAAGGATTTAGCGCACCCTCGATCCCATTCCCCAGTAGGTGTATTTGGGGCTACAATGGCAGTCAGATAAGTGGTTCAACTATGCTCGAAATCATGGATCTCAATAGAGTCGGAAGTCCAATTGTACCACCTCGAACTGATGACTATTAGATTAGAGCACTGGATCACATGTCTGCTCCATCCAGAACTGCTCATGCCACCTGACTATTAGATTAGAGTACTGGACCACATGTCCACCCTCCATACCTGATACTTCACCCTATTTGGTCACTATTCTAGACCACCACGTCGTAGCCTTGAACCAAAGGCGGGAGAAAGAACCCGAAGCTTAATCAACTACCTATATTATTTATACCGAAAGGCTTCAGATGAGGTTCCCGGGTACTTGTGTGTGCGGTTGCGATACTATATAGAAAGAGTACCTATGATACTTATATATATTGAGCGAGTGGATTTGGCCTCAGCCTGAGTCACGAGTCCTAGCAACCATCCACTTCAATGACCTATCAATTTTTCGATGCCACCTTCCATTTGATTCGCATCTCAAATCAATTCCAACGGCAACACGCTAAGCAGAATTAGCCAAAAAACATCTTTGAGGTGGAGCACCATGAACAATTGCAAATAGCCCAAGAGAAACATGCGGTGAAACAAGACTGGGAAATGATCTTCCAACATCTCTTCCATCCCCAACCAATAGTGAAAAAGCGAGAGTTTGAGTCCTAGAACTGTTGAATCGAACTTGTTTCTGAAAACCACCACTGCCATTTTCTCTATTGACCCAGTGTATTTGAGCATATCACCTCAATGCTCCAATTCCAAAAACCAACTATGGATAGTAATCTACTACTATAGTGTCCAAGAGGTGTATTTTTGTAGTTCTGATTAACCCCGACCTCCCCACCAATATACTGAGACAAAGAGGTTGACCCGAACAACGTCTACAAAATGCCAGTACCATGCTGTCATTTCAAAGCCAACATGATGCGCCCTGCCGAACTGCCCTATCGATTGGAGATAACAACATATGCTCAAGTATAGCAAACCAATGATCACATGCAACCCATGAAACTCAGTTTATAAAGAAAACGTTGAACCATATATACTATCCAACAATGAGAAGTAGTTGTGTTCATATTGCAACCCTTTCAACCCAATGAAAATGAGATCCAGTGCAATGGTAATGAGTAAAGTGAAAACAGATCAATGGTACATGTCGTTCAGTAGATCATGATGAGCCCAAGTGATTGATGCTCCAGACATTGGGGGAATCAGGGTATTCAACATTGGAAGCTCCCGAGGATCAAAATGCAAGATGCCTTGGGGTGGCTAGATCAATCCGACCTCTACCGCTGGCGCCAAAGCAGAATGATAAGACGCCCAAAAGAGAGAAAGAAGGAACATCACCTCCAAGACGATGAACAACAAAGAGCCATATCTCGGTCCATTTTTTACTACTAGTGTATGTTGCCCTGCCTTCGCTGCACGTAGCACATCGCGCCACCAAAGGAACAAGGTGTATAGGATCACCACTAGCCCCATCATAACAACTGTGGAACACCCGCGACTTGGATGCATGTACAAAACAACAATTGTCATCTGACTTAGAGCATTCTCTTCTACGCATGGAGGGGGGTTCCGGTATAGCAGGGTTCATTAAGTCAAGGGAGCTTAGAGAGATTGGGACAGGTAATCTTCTAAATAGTTTGGAAGCTCCATCTCCCTTTGGTTTTTGTTCTGCTTTCGTTGTGATGCTTCTTTGTCTTTCTTTCTCATCCTTCTATTTGACATGACTATATGACAATCTTGACTCTTAGGCAGTCTGAGAAGTTGAGGTACTAATGGGCAAGTCAGTCACAGACCGAGGATCGGAGTTGTCCCATTCGATTGATCGATTCAGAGTTCTGCACCGCTATGATAATGAGTTTGAACCTGAGATCATGGGTTATCCAGTCCCATCCCAAGTCAAATCAATAGGACGGAGTGAGACCTATTCAGATGAGGTCTCATAGGATCTCATCGCTCAAGTCCTCCGACAGCCCTGTGTTAGCTTAGCAACGCAAATAGACAGGAAAGAGGCTGGGAGCTGCTAAAGCAACTGGAAAATTTCCTCTTTATTTCGCAAGACAGACAAAGATTGAATGAATGTAAAGTAACTGAACCCTGAATGGATAGGGATAATAGTCTAATAAAATAGAATATATGCAAGCTTAACGTCAGTACTCTTATAATAGCGTGTCTCTTAGAAAAATGAATGCTCAAAAGGGATAGGGAGAGTGAGATATTGGATCTTTATAGTATCTATTCTCGATAGCTTATCTAGATTGATCTGTAAACTATTTGTCTTCATACTAAGACCAATATGTTGTAACAGATCAACTAAACTAGTCAGTACTCTTCTAATAGTGTCTATCTGGAAGTTCTGCTAAGAAAGTTTCCAGTATTTTCATTAAATAGTTAGGATTCTTTATATTCTAGAATACCTGTCTCTAGATTCTCTATAGCTAGCTATATAATTATCTATACATCTTATAAGCGTCACAACCATTAAAGTTATATATTTGATAATAGCTAGATAGCTTCCAATTTCCTTGCGAGACAAAATGTCTATACGTAGTCGGTAAGACTTTCTTTTCCATAGTTGGGAATGGAGTGATCCCTAGGGAGTAAAAGGTTCCATATATATAGGAGGTTTTTTACATACCTATCCATACCCTTTAGAAAGGGTCAAATCTTTTAGAACCATACCCTAAAGGTGCTACTTATATATAAGGGTTTAGAACCATACCTCATTTTATAAAAAAGAGCCCTCTTCGAGTCTCGGCAACTTTATATCTAAGGGTTAGAAAGGGTAAGATCTACAGTACTTGACCCTATATCGTTGAAAAGGGACTTTTCAACCCTCTTCGAGTCCTTATTATTTCTTTTCTACAACCTTTTGAAGGTATGAGTACGTTATAGCCCTAGTTTTAGTGTGTAAGGGATAGAGGAAGTGAAGTACTCTATGGAATATGGGTTAGAGCGAGTGACCAGGTTCCTTTTCTGTCGGTCCAGCTATTGAGGGTTCAAGTCCTACTCATCTAGATCTATTTTCAGTTCTAAAGGAAGGAATAGAGCGAGTGTAAGTGCTTCACTTGTTACGTTACAGCCAGTAAAGAATAAAGCCTTTGATACCTCTTCAAGTACATCAAAGCAATTCTACTATCTATATTATACCGACAATCATAGGGTAATTTATCTAGTTTAGTCCTGTAGGATTCTTCAATAGCTTAAGATAAGATATTATAGTCAGGGACATTATAGTTAGAATAATATGAAATTTTCTTAGTAGATACTAAAAGAAGTCACTCCCTTCGCGCGCTAGCGCTCAATCCTATAGCATTAGCTATGGAGTTTGATTGCTCGGTCTTCGGTATAATATAGGTAGTAGGGTCAAAAATCCAGAAGTGAAGTGGAAATATATATCAGTACTAGGTTCAAAATTTCTGATCGATCCCGTTAACCCTAGAAAGACGTCATACTTGGACTTTCGCAACTCTCACACCCATTCCATGGTCATGGGTGAGCCCTCGGACAACTACAAGAGTGGTTATAAGTTATCAGGCTAATGACTTTCTTTGACAGGGAGATGCGAAGAGACTTTTAGGAAGTGAAAGCATCTATGCTCCCCAGCTCGAACATAACAAGGTCAGTACTCTACTCTAATAGTGTCGAGAGTTAGGTGTCTTCTAAAAATCGATACGGGAAGGTTCGAGGTGGACCACTGCCGCTCTGAACGCAGGTAGATCAGTACTCTACTCTAATAGTGCGGTCAATGAGAAAACATAGAGCCGACGAGTTAATGGAAAGGATTCATCCAGAATCCCAATAGCTCCTAATTCGGCTTTGTAAACTACCCCTAGGAACTTCGACCCCAACGCTCCAGAGGATTGTCCTTCTCACGGGCTGTAAAACCAGACTATTAGAGTAGAATATATAGAATAAAGTACTAAACTCTACTCTATATAGTCTGGAACTGTCAATTATTTAAGTCAGTGCTTCTTCTCCGTTTCACAATGGGTTTGGGCCCTCAAGAATACCTCCCACCTTTCACTGGGAGCGAGTAGGATCCTCAACCTCCTATTAGTAGTGAGTCTATAACCATCAGTTAACTTGTTACAGTTTCCTCTAGATTCATGTTATTGGCTGATGTCACCACCAACCCAATAAAAAACAAACAGGACATAACCCTTTCGGCTGGTAAAGGATCAGATCTCACGAGTGTAGTTCACTAGTTCCCACAGTTCTTCGGGGAAACTATCTAGTGCCAATGGTAGATCCGGTGCCACATATGATTATATTATCACTGCCGACTTGGCAGGCTCAACTATTAGAATATAATAGAGTAATGCACAAAATCACTCGTTCCGCCTTCCCCCTATAAAAGGAAAGAACTTTGATCGGTTGATTCTAGCTAAAGCTAAATATCTCAAATGAATAGGTAAGGGTTTCACTAATGTACCAAATGTCGAGAGTTGGGTGGACAACTCACAGACTAGCTTAGCGAAAGCATGGAATAGAGGATCTCGACTTTGGCGGGATCCCTAGTTTCGTCTATCGGCTCCCAATTATCTTGGATAATCTTATAATATAAGGATCCGCTCGAAGCATTTGAGTAAAGGACTCTGGGGAATTCCATCAATCTCGTAGACAATCGTGGGAAGAGTAGACTTCAAGTATTGGACTTACGTGAGTTGGTCGGACTATATAGACAGAGTACCTAACTCTACTCTAATAGTACTATATAGACAAAGTACCTGACGCTACTCCGTAGACTTGAAACCGAGCGGCTGGGACTAGCCTTTCACAGTGCTGGTCTACCCCTATTTACCCATTGAGAGGGACTCTCTATTATATCATTTCTGAGGTTTTTCCACCCCTATTTCAATAGCATTATCTTTTTTTTTCTTGCATTGAGATGGTACTTATATATATAGTTGGAATTTTCCAATCAACAAGGGCGATGTTAGGTGAGCATTCTGTTAGAACGAATAGAATGAACTCGGCTGATAGGGATAAGGAACTGATCACCGGTACGGTACAGCCGGGGAGAGTGAAGAAAGGTACATCACAACTAGAATGAATTTTCAGAGCCTAAAAAAAGAAGTAATGCAATTGGTTGACCCAATAAGGTAACATCCCCTACCGCTAACTTCTCTGTCATAATCTCATGTGTCGAAGCTTTCAGGTCCTTAGATCGGGTCAAGCTTTCTCACTTCCTCTAACTAGAAAATCAAATCTCTAACTGGTCCTAGAGAATAACCTTACTGGCTTACACTATTAGATTAGAGTGCTGACTCCATAGCTAGAAGAGGGAATGACAAGATACCAGATGAATGGAAGCATTTCGCTGTGGTTCAAGAGAGTAGATCCCGAGACAAAGGGAGTTGAAGTGCTCTGAGGCAGAATAGAGAGAGATAGTTCCGGGGGTGAATTCATTAAGGAATAAATAATTTTGAGATAGTATTCGTATCAATTCGGAGAGGTAGCGTGAGAGAAGTGGAGTTGGAGGCTATGATGGCATTGGAATTGGGGTGGAACCGATAGGGAAAAGCAAGAAGGTTGTGATTGACAATGTTGGGAATGACTAGAGTTGGGGTTCATGGGCCGCTAGTTGGGCAGCTTCCATGGCCATTGAACAGTGTGGCATATAGGTGGTTGTGGTCAATTCGGAACACCGGTGACTCGGTATGACTCATGGGGTTTGGGTCGACCGAGGAGGACCTAGAATACATCATGCCCGTATGTGCTCGATGTCGTGGCCCAAGGTTTGGTGGTTGAAATGGGGTTTCCGGGGTGAAACGCAAGTGGTGCTCGCATGGGGTTGAGCTCGAGACTACGATGAGCCAGTGCTGGTTCCTGCTGCTTCACCAATATCAATGACAAGACGGAATGGTCTGTCTCCGTTTCATGTTCCAATTCCTATTGTGAAATGATGGTACACCTACTACACTCTCTATTTCACCTATTGGGGGTGGCCTGAAAGGTGACAGAAGGGTGTGGAGGGGGAGCGGTATCATCGGGGGGTACGCGATTCCTGCCAGTGTATTGCGCATGGGAGTTCTGACATTGCATTTTGGGGCTCATGATTGGTTGGTTTGGAGTATTGGGACATGAGGTTCAGAGACGAAGACCATAGTGGTTGAAGTGGCGGTACAGTTTAGCGCTCAACACCCAAAATTCTTTCGAGTTCAAAGGTCATTATACTACCTATATTATACCGATGTTTCATCAAAAACATTCATATGGGTTGGGGTTGGAAGGCCAATAGATCCACATGAGGTAGTGGCGTTGGTATCATCAAAGCATCATTCTCTTCTTCTTGGATTGGTATGCCTCATATGCAGTTGAAATGGGGGTCCTACTGTGTGTTGGCACTGCGGTTTGATTTTTGTCGAAAGTCGTAGGAACTATAGCATTGAGGTATGGGAGACCAGTAGTTGAAATTTTCATTCATAATTGAATATTCATAATTTCATCGAGTATATCCCGACCCTTGACTTTAGAAAGGGTCAGATCTTTGAACCTCACACTTTATAAAGGGTCAGATATTTTATAACCTGACCCTCCCTAAAGGTGCTGCTGAATATATATGGGTTTAGAACCTTATGAACTCTCTCTTAGTTCCCCGCCAGCTAATGCTAAAAGGTCTAATTCTTTTTCTCTTCTAGCTAGTTCTGTTTCCCTTGAGGGTGGATATGGGTTCATGCGAGATCCTGGTCATTTCAAGGTACCTTGGATGTTTTTTGGTCATAGCTAACAGCTATGGAATTCCCGGGGCTGGTAGCAGTCTCAATTCTCTTATGCTTCACACGTGGTGGAGTTAAGGATTTCATACCTTCTTTCACAATATATATAAGTATCAGGTTTCTTCTTGCCTCTTAAGACATTTCAAACACGGAAGGGTCTACTACTAAATCATACCTTTCAGACGTTACCACCGCTCAATCCACCCCTGCAGAAAGTTGGTATTCAAGAGACGGAGACTATGTCAAGAAGGTGGAACTAGGAATAAGAATAGGGATCCATGTCGTGCGGACGAGTAGCATCACTGGTACTGATATATATTGTGGCAGACACAAAGACGAAGACAGAGACGAGCTAACATGTAAATTAGTTGAATGGAAAAGGATGGTAGCCCACCCAGGACATCACATAGAGTAAGGTTGGCTCTATGAGAGAGAGGAAAACCGCATGGACATAGCTCCTTTTGGATAGATCTTCAAGCAATTGACCCATATAGCTATTATCACGATGGTGAAATACAATATAGATTGAAACTTGAGAACCTCGAGAACCAAAGATATAAACTGAAAGATAGAAGCTATCTAACAATTTGAATATGAATAGTCTACTATCTATATTATACTAACAGAGAGAAGAGACAAGGCCAGGCCAAAACGAGATTTCCATTCCTCGCACTTTAGAAAGGGTCATATCTTTGGACCTTGATTTGGGCTCGGGCAAATGGGGTCACCCTGGAAGGGGAAAGTCTGACCTTTTGGAAACATAAGGCACATCAGAAAGGTTCTAAACCCTTGATATATAAGTAGCACCTTTAGAAACCAAATAGGGTTCAGTAGCCGAGTTCTAAACCCTTATATATTCAGTAGCACCGAATAGGGTTAGGTTCTAAAAGATCTGACCCTTTATAAAGGGTCAGGATACATCAGCTTGACTAATCGACTATGTTCTTTCAGAATTTCTACTACCACCTTAGCTCTTCCAACACCGATGACTTCTCTGAGCCTCCTAACAACTCGGTATAATATAAGTAGTAGAATCGATGGCGTCTGCCCGTGGTACTTATATATATTGAGTTGTCCTATCCGTGAAATGCTTTTCAGACTGTATATCTATATCTATAGCATCAAGAATCCCAAAGCAGAAGAGGGATGTTCTCTTGGTTGACAAATAGCGGCTCAACGAAATTGGACGATTTGACGGATTCAGAAACGCGCGCTCTTTAGCCTGAACCACCGGTCCGATCCCCGAGCCCTGGTTTGGTATAATATAGGTAGTAGAAGGTATAATATAGTCGGCCCACTATAGGCACCACTATAGGCACCGCTATAGTGGTGCCTATAGTGGTGCCTATAAACTATATAGAAGAGTACATGGCTAGATTATACCAAGGTATACTTCATGTATCCTCGGTATAATATAGGTTGCCTACTATATAAAATAACTAGATTATACCGACGTATAATCGCATGGAGAACACAGTGAAGTTTTTGTCTGGGAATGACCAGGCGGTCTTCAGAGTTGGCCATACTCGTCATGTACCTATTTCATCGTCCTTCCGCTTTGAGAGAACATCAGTATTCAATATATATAAGTACCAATGTACTGTACGACATGGGGAAGGGTCAACAGGGGTGAGTGGTGGCTCTATTTGAATGCAGACTATGTTTGTGGATATCTGGGTTCCGAACAACGTAGTACACCTGCAATATATATCAGTACCTGGTCCAGCGCTGCTCCGATTCGAGTAGCCCAGCAATATATATCAGTACCAGCCCCCATACTGTCGAGACGAAGACATTGGCATTGCAGTTCCAGTAGTGGCTATCTCATCATCAAACCAACCAGTTGACCAGTCCTGAGTGCATTCGGATACCCACGAACATAGATAGAGTTGTATCGAGTTTCACAATCTATGCCTTCCAGAATTCAGTACTCTTTTAATAGTGGCTATTAGAAAATAATAGGCATATGGCCTACCCGCCCCTTTGGTATTGGTATTGGCATTGGGGATGGATGGTGTTGGCAATCAAACCTGACCTCCGGGGTTTCCCCCATGGCACGTTCTGGTGTAGTAGGGTGGTACTTATATATATTAAGGACTATCCTTGCACTATTGAGTTCGGTGGTCATCTATGGTGCTTGGGCATTCGGACCTCTCCAGTGCCCACTCCCCCATCTCTGAACAATTAGAAGAGTACTGAATCCCAGTTACTTGAGCTCGGTTGTGTCAGTGATGACATTCGAGTAACAACCTCAATACTCCCACCATTTGAATAGCGAATACCACAGCCGCTCGTAGTCACTATTAGAAGAGTATCGAGATCATCCTCTATCACACAACCTAGAACCTATCGAAGCCCATTCAACCCTGTCGGTGCAATCAACTTTATATGCTAAATACCAAGCCAAATGTAGTAGCGGTACCATCTCAGTAGGCAGGGTGCCAATTCGGTCGTAGAATAGTGATCCAATGTTGGAATCCATTCAACTGCTGGCATTTCGATTGGGAATGGAGTGGATGTCCCAACCGCTCTCCTTCCCACTAGTACAACCCCATCAATCCCGAAGGCCCGTAGGTGAAATATCAATCACATGGACCCACGCACAAGGTCACCAACCAATCCATCAACTCTCTCAACCTTTTTCTGGTGTCCCGAGCCATCTGACCCCACCATCATGAAGAGTATACTACTGGTGAGCCAACTATATTATTATTAGACTATCTATACTACCTATATTATTATTAGACTGTCTTGGTGCACACAGTATAATATAGTTAGTAGACATAGATGTATGAGCAGTTGAGTTGGCGCCGCACTACCTCTTTGTTTGACACCTGTTCAACATCATACTCGAGCGAGGACTAGTCGAGCAGCTGGTAGCCAAGGGGATTCCCGCCCATTTTCATTGATATGGTGGTCGTGGGTGCATCCTGGAAAGAGAGATCAGAGCAGTTGAAATACCTCATCTCTTTCATCATAATATGAGTTGAGGTCGGGTTGACAGTTGTCTCATGGTCAGAACACTGAAAGGTCAACAAATCGCTGAGCTCCACAAGTAGGTGCACCATTGACTTGACCCTTACAACATCACCATTTTGACATCCTTGACAGGAATTTATTGGTATTTATCATATAAATTCCACATATAAAGTCCGCCACTTCAACTCCCAAGACCATCCTGACCCTCTCAACTCCATTATATGCCCCGGTGCACTAGTATCCCCATTGGTCGTCCGTGTGACCATTGCCATTTCATCTCTTGTGATTGAGTTGTCATTGCTCAGGTACTCTTCTATAACTATAATATAAGAGTACCGTAGAATCAGAATAGGGTAGTACGTGGTGGTATTGGTGGTGGTATACCACAATATTGATCCACTCATGGACAAAACGTCTCCCTTTGCCTTGATATGGGGAACATGGTATTGCTACGTATAAGATCTGAAGGCCAAAAATCAGTCACGTTCAGAAGGATAGTGGATGGATGATCTGAAGGCCACTTCAACACATTTCCATGCACCCAGATGAATACATCGATCGAACCCCATATGCCTCTTTCTCGCGTGATTGGATCTGGAACCTTGTATCCCGAACAGCTCAGTACATAATGGCGCCAATGATCTAATTTGACTTGAACCACCAGGAATCGAGTAGCGTTCCATGTGGGATCAGGGTAGCTAGGTCAATAGTGCCAAATAATCAATACCTCAGGTATCATTTTCATAGTCAACTACCTTGCACCCGTTCGCGGGCTGTGCCCATCTAGCTAGCTTCAATTCAAGGTCAGTTTTCCGTCTGGTGCATACCCTTTCAGAGTAGTGGGCCTCGAGGTGGCTAGAAAACATTGATCGTGGAATTTCATGGGCCTCTCGGTACTTCAACCTTATGTTGCAGTCTGGGGAGGTCCGAGTGGTGGCAATGCCGCATGCCATCAAAGAGGTGCCATGATGCGATGCTGAGCTGCACACGGTTGAACCACCAATATATATAAGTACAAGGTTCTAAACCCTTATATATTCAGTAGCACCGAATACCGAATAGGGTTCAGTAGCCGAGTTCTAAACCCTTGATATATTAGTTTTATTTAGAAAGGGTCAGGTTCTAACCCCTTATATATAATATAATATATAATATATAAATAGCAGCCCTTTAGGGACCGGATAGGGTTCAGTTTCCGAGTTCTAAAAGATCTGACCTGAATAGGGTGAGGTTCAAAGATCTGACCCTTTCTAAAGGGTCAGGATGCCACACCCCAATGTTTGAACTGATGTGTCGAATATACGGATGCATGGATGCCCCATATAGCACCGATCGGTGGCATCGTAGTAGTATAGTCAACTCAATCCAGCCACAGGTTCCCCTACAGCTACCTTGTTACGACTTCACCCCACGGGCAAAAGGTCATGGAAATAACATGAATCGAACCAGACCATGAGCACCAAAACGTACACGCATTGGACAAACACCCTCTATCCTTTGGGAGTCACTGATAGGGATAAGGAACTAATGGAACCATGAATCGAGCAACGGGACAGAGGTGTGAATCAATGCGTCAGGCTATGACCAGCAAAGGGGTGTGACGGGCGGTGTGTACAGGGCCAGGGTACAGATTCACCGTGGCATGATGATCCGCGATCACTAGCGATTCCAACTTCATGTTCCCGATTGCAGAGAACAATCCGAACGATTGATTGCGGTATCCTCTTTGCCTTCGAACCAGGTTGGCTCAGTCGTTCAGCCATGCGTCCCATTGTCATGGACCACTACTAGTAGCATGTGTGTCGCCCCGACCATCAGGCCATGCAGACTTGACTTCAACCCACCACCTCCAACTTTTTGAGTGGCAGTCCAGAGTGATTAGCACGCCCACCCATGACTCAGTCCCCCCTCCCCCCACCGAAGTGCCAAATCAACTCAACCACAACTCCATGAATTGGCCATCTCTTCCAGGTCATTTCACTATTGCTTGAAGGTTGGGTATTCTAGCATATAAAGTCCACCACCAACTCCTTCTCTACTCAATTGATTATATATTATACCAACACTATTAGAGTAGAGTAATGGAACTGAAGAGACTATTAGAGTAGAGTACTGAGTGCACACCGTCATACTTGGCGAGGACCATGAACCCCCTATGCCATGAAATAGTGGATGGACCTAACAATATATATCAGTACTAGTTTTAGATTCTGAACAATATATATCAGTACTAGCGTATAGAGACATTGGAACGACTGGTATGTCTCAAAAACACAGTACTAGGTAGGATTGAGCTCGTTATCGGATGACCCATTGCTATCTCATGAGACGCGCTGACGACATCCATGTGGCACCGGTGTGAACACGAGTCCGAAGTAGACAGTACCCCATAGGCCCCATTGCTTCCATTTCTGCCAAGGGGAGATCTTTCCTACTCGGGCGGGTAAGGTGATGCGCGTTTTATCGAATTAAACCACATGCTCCAATGATTGATCTGGCCCCCATCAATTCCTTTGAATTTCGGTCTGGCCGTACTTCCCATGTGGAGTGTTCCAAGCCTGCTCGAGCCCCACCAAGAGGGCTAACACTCATCGTTTAGTCCTTGGACTAATGGGGTATCTAATCTCGTTCGCTCCCCATGCTGTCACAACCAATCAGCGTCTGTGATGCCCAATAGAGCTGTCTTCGCTTCATCGGCGTTCCATCTTCGATCTTCAGATTTGACCCCTCCCCAACGAGACATTCCACTCTACTCAGGTGACTCTAGTGGCATTGGTGTTGACCCTAGGCTAGCTAGTCAGGAAACAGACAATCCCACCACTCGACCACCACCCTCTTTCCCTTGACGCCTAGTATTTCCGAAGAACACTCGCCCCCCGTCTTACCACGGCTGCTGGCACAGAGTTGGTCGAGGCTTCAAACCCAGTTCTTTCATGATCGCTATCGCCCCAGTCGATTGACCAAGCTTTACAAGCATATCTCTCCCGTCGGTTTACTCACGCTATATTGTTGGATCGGTCGTCGAACCATTGTCCAAGATTCCCCACTGCTTCCTCCCCAAACCAGAGTATGTCCTTCTCATTCCCAGTGTGGCTGCTCATCCGACAACACCAGAAACGCATCAATGGTTTGGCCCGCTATTCACTGACCAACTACCTAATACGATGCAGGCTCCACAAAAAGTGAAAACTTATTTATTTCTTTTTTGCTAGCTCACGCTCTGTTCGGCAGATGCGCTCAAGCCAACACGTTACGCACCCGTTCGCCCAACGTGTTCTAGTTCATGTCCCCGATTCTGTCCTCATTGTCCCAGGCACTCACTGGGATACTTAATGTATCCCAGTGAGGACTTGGTGAGTCTTCTGGCTAGGACATACCTCCGATTAGTACGAAAAAGCTATGGGTTCAACGAACTTTCGACATGCATGTGTTAAGAATATCGCTAGTGTTCCTTCTGAGCCAGGATCACCCTCGTGATTTGACTATGTTGTTCGGTGTGGTCTTGAGTCACCAATCGAGTACCAGGCGGGCTATTGGAGATTATGGTTGCATTGTCCTTTCTATTTTTCTTTCTACTTGCACATAAGTTCCCCATTCCTTCCCGTACCCCAAGACCCACTGTCCATCTGCCTTGGCCCCTAGGCCTTTCGGGGGAGTCAAAAAGGGTTTACTAAGAAGACCTACAGAATCAGTCATCCTGAAAACCTCATTCGCTGGGCCTGATACAAATGCTTTCTATGCGCTAGCCTATCCCTAGACCTCTCAAAACTTCAACCTATGGTGTTGACCCCGCAACTTCATTGACTTCACAGACCTTTCGGTACATCAACCTATGGTGCTGCTCAGTACTTCAACCTTTGGTGGTGATTAAGTCTTCCAATCTGTCCAACACTATTAGATTAGAGTACTGAGAAAGAGAAGAGTGGAATTAGCCTCTAGACATCCTAAATCTGCCTCCGCCCATGACTCATGACTCAAGCATCCGTTCACCTCTGCCATTCATCAAAGAGATCACTTTCATTCACTATTAGAGTAGAGTACCGACTTTCATGAGAGTCTATATGTGCCTCTTCACCGGGATTGACTTATGAGACATGAAGCTTCTATTTCTAGAAAGCCAGCTTCGACCCTACCATAGTCCCCAGTCTCTTTCTTTTCTTTTCTTTTCTTTATTTATTTATATTAGCCAGTATTTTCATAGTCAACCCCATCCTTTGTACGAATAAAAGTCAAATATCTTAGAGATAGGGGAGATTCTTGATCTTGAATAGGAATCCTAAAGCGATAGATAGTTTGACAAAGGACATCGATTCAGAAACCACTACTAGGGACTACAAGAGAAATGGAATAGGTACCTGGATCATATACTGAGTCGAAAGCCGATGAAAAACAGAAGAGGTACTTGAAGCACAAAAAAGAAATTTCGATTCATCAAGCTTCGGCCTACTACCACCGAAAACAGGAGATGATCAATAAGTATACGAGGAAGTAGTCCCTTCCTATCTTGACCTTGTTAGGCCTACTACCACTGAAAGCAGGACCCTCTTCGCGCGGATAAGGACGATTTTCCTTTCCGTCCTTCCTTCAGAAATGGTGTAGTAGAAGTAGCATAACAGGGCGTTACCATAGGCTCACTTCTCTCCCCGGTCAAAAAACAAGAGCTGGGTGAGCGGAATGAGTCACGATCTCTCATCCGCACGCTGGAAACTCATGATTTTTCCCATCTGAGCCCTTATAACAGGTCCTTATAACAGGTATTCATTTTATAAGGGCCTGTTATAAGGACCTGTCACACTTGTTGACTTCCGCCTCTCTAAAATCAGGCAGAGCTAGAAGGTGGTCAATGAATTGCTCGAACGACCTTCAACCTATACGCTACTACCCTGGTATGTCATGTGCGATTGTGCTTCACTAGCTAACTACTTAGAGCTACTATCAAGACTCTACCGTACTCCTCGTGAGGTTTAAAACCCCTCAGCTGGCCATCATCCATGAAGTGTACCACACCACCCAATCTGACACACGGGGGGTTGAACACCAATGCAACACCATCGATTCCTAAGGGCACCAGGTGTACCCTACTCTAATAGTGTTGAATAGGTGAGCTGCCAACTCAATCAAACCATCGTTTAACTACCAATACAACAACAACTGTTAGTACTCTACTCTAATAGTGGCTACTACCACCAAGGGAAAAAAGTGGGTCAACTTTTCTACTAGAAACGGTACTGATATATATTGTAAAGCGGGTCACTATTAGAGTAGAGTACTCACTATTAGAAGAGTATCTGTGTCCTAGCTGCCTCAAGGCTGCTAGAAAGTGAGAGTCCAATCGATCCCAAACACAGCATACCAAACCACCTATTCCTAAACCCCCCTAAACATATTCCCATATCCGATATATGGATGTATGAGATCAAAAATTCCCATCAACAGTTGACCATCAAAATTTTTGATGGGAACAGCGACAGAATGATTAGCATGGTGCCTTCAGGACCGTACCTCTCGGTTTTTACCCGAGGGTACGGTTCCCAACTCCAGGTATTCTAGAATATAAAGTTGATTCATATAGCAATTCACCACCATTCCATATCTATGACAATCCACTGACCCATTCCCATACCACCCCATCCATTCCACTGGTACTTATATATTCAATACTCTACTCCAATAGTCCAACTCATTTCACCGCAGAACACCTCGTCTTTTTATACATCTGGCAGTCTAGAAATTGCAGTGGGTTGATAGCGCAATAGGCCATATTAGTACCGGCACACCACCCGATGTCATAGTGGTTCAATAGACCACCAGCTATTTGCATGGTTTCTGAGATGCATGGTCATCAACTGCACTATTAGAGTAGATTACTCACTATTAGAAGAGTACTAAGATTGGACTATTGGAGTAGAGTACTGATCCTTCCGTCCAGCCAGCTCGACGTTCCCGGCCTTCGCCACTACTGTCATGGTGTTGGCCTTTTGAGTTGAGAAAACAACATGTTCTTGTATTGCGTGCCCACCACATGTGTCATAGGAGCACATACCTACCCCTTGGTACCGGTTTCCTGGATACACTCGATTCCTATTACATGGCATTTCATTAGAGTCCCATGACTAGACATCTCATAGCATATCTGATTGTCTCGCTAGCTCGCCAGCGTTCCTGACCCTCCCTTTTAGGGAGGGTTAGATCTTTTAGAACCTCACCCTCCCTAAAAGGTTCTAAAAGATCTGACCCTTTACCGAATAGGGTTCAGTATTCGAGTTCAAAGATCTAACCCTTTCTAAAGGGTTAGGAAAAGAGGCTAGTTCGTGGGTTTTAGTATTAACTAACACACTATCGGACTTTACTGGCTTGAAACTTTCAGTTCTCTTACTCGACTAGTCGGTATAATATAGATAGATCCGACTCTTCATTATAGAAGGTTCTTTCTATCCAATATGGGGGAATCAGCTTACAATATATATCAGTACCATGCCAACATCTCTCTTAACTGCAAGAATATCAACTGCATTTCCAAGCTCCAACTCTGCTATTAGCTTTAGTCGGCTCCTCCTGGAGTTCAGAATCGACAAGAGATAAGAGGGACGTACTTAACAGCAAGGAAGTGGAATCAATCCTATTTGCTACATGCAATATATATGAGTACCAGCTTTTAGGTAAACCCCTTTTTACTAGAAAGTCAAATCTCAGTTTGAAACCCCAATACTTGCTACTTCAGCAGAGGCATCTTCCTGGCTTAGAAAATATCCGCTCCTCAGACTCCTAGTCGAGATCTTCTCTTTCTCCTATTCCGGTAGATGGGATCACCATAAGAAGTTTGTTTTCAAGATAAGGACTATATATAAGAGTACCTGTCCACTCCTTTCCTCAGTTCTTATTATTACCCTTTAATGAATGGGAAGAGGAATTGGGAAGACCTCCCTACCCAACTGGTCGAGCAGTTTGCAAATCTGATCCCTAACCTAAAGGTCAGTTTGACCCGATCTAATAGCGTATTGTCCGCTCAAAATAAGAGCATTTTGGGACCTCCCTGTTCCTATGGGTCGAGTGAGCTCTTGCTTCTCCACTTCGAGTATCCGACTCTCCCTTTCTTACCAGATATAGGATTCCCTTTAAAAAGATATCGAGTGGTGATTTTCTTCTTCAACTCTAGTTAGGCATAGTCCGAATTAGCTCGTCAGTGGTAGAAGATGGTTCATCAGCATAATCCAATCAATCTATCCAAAGATCCTACCCTACGCCTCCTATAATAGATTCATCTCCAGCTGTGCTTTGCTTCTTTCTCAATCCTGACCCTTTAGAAATGGTAAGATCTTTGAACATCACCCTATTCGGGTCAGATCTTTTAGAACCTGACCCTCCCTAAAGGGATCCTACTTCATCTATAAGGGTTTAGAACTCAGGTACTAAACCCTATTCGGTAAGGTGTAAGATATTTTAGAACTTTCGGAGCCCGTATTGTCATTGTGGAAGGGGGTTCAACATACCACAGTTGTAGGTGTTCTATGATTCATCTCAAAAGAAAGATTGGAATATGGTATTGAGTTGAGAGTGAATGGGTTGATGCGATTCATAAAGAGTCTATAACGGAGGTTGGGATGTGAGCAAGAAGTCAGTTGAGTTCCTGTATCTGTATTCAGAATCGTCGTTGGTGGGTGGATCTGTTGAACAAAGGTGTCATGGGGTTGGTTGTGATCGATAGTCGTAGTAGTAGAAAAATGATAGAGTGTACTCGAGTGGCGGTGTTGAACTGCGAACGGACTGCCTATGAAGCAATATGGTGCTTTAGATCCGAAAGGTGGACTGCTGGATGGTCCGAAGGCAATATGCAGAGATGACCTGACCAATCGTAACCAACCGATCATGCGATGGACACCCTGAAACGTTTTGAGTAGCCTAGACCATTCAGCGATGGTGCTAGAATAGTGGAAATGGGGGTGCTTCCCCACATTATCAATGAGTACCAAGCCTATGCTTTTCGCTTCCAATTGAGTATAGATGGATCTCCGGAAGGTCAATTCAACTCGAGCTAAACTAGAAATAATATCTCCTGGCCCAATGTGCTGAAATGGCTTCTTGATTTGAATCCCATTCACCAATACGAGGTTTCTAACCTGGTGCCTTGCATGTGGAATGGAACCACAAAACAGGAAATGAACCAAAAACACGTCCAATCTGGTTTCTTTTATTCGATTCCATTGGATAGTCATCGATGCACCTTTTTTCCGAAGGGGGGAATGGTGAAGGAATTTCAACTAGACCGCCAATTCCACTCAATATATCAGGTGTGTTTGTCGCCTGTAGTAATTGTGATCGTTGATGTCCTGTTTGTAGCTCGTTTGATATCTCATTGTCCAGTTTGCTCTCTTCTTGTGCTGCAATCGTGATAGTAGTTGGCGTTGGCAGATGGTTAGTTCTCTATTCCGAACATTCCCTGGCAGTTGACAACACCGTTTAAATCGTAGTGCAGCCACCAATGAGTGCATTCAGTACTCTACTCTAATAGTCCTTTTCCCACACCTCGAATGAAGTGAGTCGACCTACGTAATTTCTCTTGAGTGGATGAACTCGAAGGCCCATATGACACTATTACAAGAGTACGTGTGATGGTCTGTTTATACTCGGTATAATATAGGTAGTAGGCCCAACACAGAACTCTTTTCAGGGACCATTTGGGGACTGCCACTATACACAGGATGCCATGTGACTTCCTATGGAAATGTCATGGGTCAAAGGCGCACCACCTAGCATCAACTTGAACTTGAACCCTTCAGTATATTGGTGACACTGGAATCGTAGCATTGTTGGAAGTTCACATTCCATCTGCCATACACTCCGAACCGCATCACTCTCCCCTCTTTCACCTCCAAGAGGTTGGGGGACTCTTTGGCCATGGGGATCGTATAACCCCCGGCTCATGGATCATTTCGAATCGCGCAACCCTTTCGACCCACCTGCACCCGACCATCAAGACAAACACCAATGGAGTGAAAAGAGGTGCCCAATAAATAAGAGTAGTAGGGGTGCCACAATCAGTACTCTACTCTAATAGTGAATAGTTCAAACCATCTCCTGACCCTAGAAAGGGTCATATCTTTGAACCTTACCCTTTCTAAAGGGTCATATCTTTGAACTCGGCTAATGGACCCTATTCGGTTTAGAACCCTTAGATATAAGTAGCAGATACTGATATCTAAAGAACATACCTTATCAGTCGAGTTACATCATACATTTGACTACTCCTGAGATATAGTGGAAACATTTTCTTATGGTGGAGAGTGGGGAGTGAAAAACCAATGCAGTAGAGCATGAATCAGAATCCACTTATATTAAGACAGATGACCTCCACGTTCTCAAAACGGTTGATCTTAGCGTACTAGCCGCTTCTTCATTTCGTATAGTGATAACACTTTCTCTTTCTTAGCGCTCCCCCCCCCTTGTATAGTAAGGGGAACTCTAGTTGCGTGGATTTCTCTGGTACTCTTATATATGGTTATAGAAGTGTACATGTTTCTCTGACTTGACTCAGCTTGACCTACTTGACTCAGCGGTTAGAGTATCACTTTCAAACGGTGAGAGTCATTGGTTCAAATCCAATAGTAGGTAAAATTGTCCCTACTACCTATATTATACACTGATAAGGATAAAGAACGACCAGCATGACAGCAAGCATGAACTGGCGGAGTCAACTGAATGACCAGGTTGCTTCCACTTGTGGCCTTCTTTCCTTGACACCTTCATATCAGGTCTTATCTCTTCTTCTCTTCATGTATGTGGGAAAACCCATCCTGAATAGACGAACTGGAACAAGCTGAAGAAATGCGCGAGAGAGAGTTGAAACTCACCCCTCTTCCACAATTCGGTGAAGACCAGGTCCTCACTAAATGTCCCGACCTGGTAAGGCCTGAATGTTGTTCTGCCTATTTTCCCAAGGGAAAGACATGACAAACTACCTATAGATCAGACTCACTTGAGGAAAACCGGCATGGCGATCACTATTAGAATAGTACTGATGATGTCACTCGTAGATAATCGCTCTAAATCCACCTTCAATCAATATAATATATATAAGTAGCAATTCAGGGATATCACATCGGCCTTTAACATGCAACTTGGTAGACCATGGATTCACTCAGCTTAGCGGGGGTTGTTCCCTCCGTCCAAAAGGAACTTACAAAATCCTGACAATAGGACACGAAGTGGGTTCCAAAAACTATATAGGAAGAGTACCCGTGTGACCCACGTAGGTAAAGATGGATAAAAGATGACGACATAGAAGAAATAAAAGTGGGAAGGCTTAGCCCAAAGACAATGACTTGAAAGAGCTTGTTGGAGGAAGGAATTCTGGTAGGACTGATTGCCCCCAAGCTTAATGCCCGAGGAAGGGGAGGAAGGAACTTCTTTACCATTTCTAATTCCACTAGGAATGGTATCGTCATGTTATTGTGGCATACTCGCCTGGAGGTAAACAACCCTTACCATTTTATATCTGGCTTGGATTTACGGAGGGCTTCCTTTCGTCTCCCTCAAAGCCTATTCTGATTTACTTTTGTCCTCGGGATTCTTTTTGGCATCAAGCCTACCCTCACATATAGGGGATTCGATAACCCAATATTCTTCCTCCTCATAGAAAAAATCAGATGCTTAAGCCAATAAGGTGTCACCTCTATCTACCCTCTTATTTTACTATGCATATGGATCTGAGGTAGTGGTAACTAATCCTTCTTGTTCTAACTATTATCTTTCTCTCTACTTTGACTATTGGGATACCATTCCCTTTATGGGATACGATGTGTCAAAGAGTGGATGTTGTCCATCTTCAGAGGAAGGATTTGTTGCTAAGACCAGATATGTTGTATCTGAGCTGAGAGATGCTAGGTCTCGTCTAAGACCTTCTGCGGATTCTCAAGAAACAGCAAAGAGAATAGGGGATTTCCCACTAAGATCCCATAATTCACCCACGAGATAAATTGGACAGTTTCTCTATCCACTCTCGAGTCAGATTCTGTTGAAATAAGAGAAATGGTCCTTCCCCTCTTCGAATCTGAGATGATAGTTACCTTTCTAACTGTGCATTCTTCTCACCCTTTATGGAATGATTTCGCCAGAAACTTTAAGGCGATATATGGCATTGCCTTAAATTTGATATCAATTAGAAGAGAAGGCACTTACTTAGCAGGAAGTCGGTATTAATATCTCCATATTTCCCTCTAGTTTGGGACTCTCCAATGCTAAAGTTCTCCCTCTCGGCATAAGGAATGCACCAACCCCTATCCCTGATGTTGCAAACTCAATCAAAAGAATTTACTTTTTTGGAAAAGTCAAAACCTATTCTGAAGTAATCACCTATTTTAACTTATCAAAATCCTACTGCCCACTAAGATAAGGCCATGTAAAAGCCCCTTTGTGAGATCGGTCCAAAAAACCTCTGATGAATCTTTAGTCCATAAATAACTTCATAAGCCCATAAAATCCCAAAATAGTGTAAGGGGGTCCGTGGAATGGGACACTGACGCATCACCTTAATCTTGATCGTCATAATCAAGACTGAACCATTAAACACTAGTTGACCAATATAAATATTTTCACTCATGCCAAACTCACACAACGATTTCTTAGCATAGACACTTTATTGTTGCAATACCTCCAATACATACATTTCCAAGTGCTCTAAGTTCTCATCCCATGTCCTACTATACACTCACCAAAATTTAAAAAAGAATGAACGAACCACGATCAACGCCCACTTACTTAGAGACTCTTAGTAGTACCGTTATGAAAGGTAAACATTAGCATTAGACCGAGAAGCTGAACTCATTGGGGTGTGCAGTGGAGTTCTTGCGGCACGAGCTTAGCATGTTCAAGCTTCTCTATTGTCTTGTTGATCAACCAAGCTACCTTCGTTCTACAGTTGCTATTGGTTACTATACAGATTCTAGTTTATCTTCTCATTCGGAGGTGGCTCTGGGGACACCAAGCACCGTGGTTTGGTCAGCCCATGCCCCATTTCGGTGGTTTTAAATTCCAAACCATTGCACCGAATGGAAAGGGAATGAATGCGGGAAGATAAGGGATTGAGGGATTTCTAGAAAGATGAATTGGCTCCTACAGCTCCTCCCAACCCAGAAAGAACTGGACTCGGATGGTAGAACTTATCCCTAAGCATCAATTTAACGATGGTGTAGAATCATGGAAGAACCAAAAAACCTCCTTCAAACTAGGTTCGTTATTGGTTCTCCCTCTCTGGCTACGCTGTTCCACCTGAGCCCACTCCACTCTTGGATCACCCCTTCACTATTCTGTTCAGTTCCTATTGAGGAGATCTAGGAGTTGTTTTAAAATATATATTTGATGTCGATTCAAATGTAATTTATCGAGGAAGATGAATGAGGGAGTCAGATTATTTAACAGCTGATTCTCAAGCACCAGATTATAGGACAACCGATTCTTATTTATCAAGCCCTTCTGTAACAAAACTAGCACCGCTAACTTTGACAATAGGGGATGATTTTGTAGTTACTTTATCTATAACACCGGTAATGAACTCACCAGAAAGTAAAGTCATTTGTCCCAGAGCCTATGATTGCAAAGAAGACCTAGTATGATTCACTGACTTCAAGGAAGCTATTTGAAAGAAAAATATCTCATTCGATCACACCAAGAAAGACTAGTGCTTCTCCCTGGATTCCTTCCTCCTTTTTTTACTATTAAGCTATCCACCACTTGCAATTGAATTAGAAGGAGTTGTGGCACTTGTGGCATCTCTGAAGAAAATGGATGCAATGCCCCTCTATTGGTGAAAACATCTTGGAAGGGGAGGTCTTCCACCTGCTTTTAGAACTGACAAAGAACGACACATACTGGAATTCATTGTCTTCTATCTGATGGGTTACTGTGATTGATATCCATTTCATTTAGTAACTAGTACTAATACATCACATGCACCACATTCAAAAAACTATTTTCCCCTAAACCCTTGGTATATTCAAGTTACCAACTAGATAAAGGAAGGGCAGTAGCTCTCCAACCCCATTTGAGTCTCGGCCCTTCTCCCCTACAGGAGCGAGTGAGATTGCTTGTTGGGTGATTAAGATGGATGTCTTAAGAAAATTACCCTTGATCCAATAAGATGACTCTTTTTTAGGATTGGCCTATAAATCATTTTTCCCGGCTCTTTTTTTTGCAAGCAAAAGATGATTGTGGTATTCGTGGATACGCCTGCCTTTGATAGAGTTTCTTCTATTATGATCGGGGAAGAATGTGGTTAGTAGCTGGGTTTGATCAAATGGGATAAAACCATACCATGGAAGAAAGCCATATTGTTCAATTGAAGTTTAATAAGCCTCTTTCAGAACTCACTTTATTCCGGGCGGAATTTTATATCTTTTTAGTATCCTAAAAAATGAGAACACTTTTATGAGCTTATTGACTTCTGCCTCTACCTACCGCACAATGTTCCATTTCTTGGTGGGTTAGTGTTCTTTGACTTGAAAAAACTGCTCTTTTCCAGCAGCCCTCTTTCGGGCGTTCGTATGATGACAGTGTAATTTTAGCAGAGTGGTGTAGTTATGGTCATTTCAGGTTAGACTAGCAGCCCGTACACAGGTGGTGTGTTAAGTTTTGGCAGAGGGGGGTTAGGGAGGATTAGTTTGTTTTCCATCAAGAGCCAAGTATAGTAGCGATATGTCACCCTAAAATATCTTGATTTCACTGAGTTGAATGCTAAGCCGGAAATTTATCCAGTTTAGTTAGCGATTAGTGAGGTATTTCCAATAAAGGATCGGATAATGGACTCTGAAAAGGAGGATAATGGGATGTCGGGCTCATACCTTTGCTAAACAACTCATCTTCGATCCCGATCTGCTGGCTTCGCACAACCGGCACAGGGTATTCATAGCTGCTAGCCTCGACCGGTTCACTATAATGGTTGGAGCAACTGGAGCTCCTACTATCCCTAGAAGATGATGTTCTTTGTTGGCTAGGATCAACTTGAACCACCGGGCTTACCCATTTTTTAGTGGATCATGCCTCTGTTTGGTATTTAAGCCTTCAATTTCTCTGCGACTTTGGGAGCGGATGGGACTTTTCCCTCTCCAACTGGACTATAATAATGGAGGGCTGGGCCTTTCTATTCTTTTTCATTATGCGGTTCCCATGTATCTTTGTACAAGAATCTTTTCATACGGTGTTATTTTTTGTTATTAATAACTAACCTACACTACTTCTAAATCACAGGTCTCCCTTATGAAATCCTACACGGTGCTCCACTAGCTTCTTTTTCTCTCCGGGCCTTTGGATTTTTAGGCTACGCCCACATCTCGAGGAAATGATTTGGTATCTTAAGTGTATCCTGGAAAGAAAAGGTATTTGATATACCTTTGGCATCCTCTTGTTTCTGCCTATGAAGATGCGGATTGGGCAGGCTCACCAACAGACAGATAGGAGGTCTACGATTGGATACTGCACATTTGATTTTAGGTGGAAATCTTGTGACGGGGAAGAGTAAGAAACAAACAGTTGTTGCACGATAGAATGTAGGAGAATAGTATAGATCAATGTCTTGTGAGCGTATTTGGCTTCAAACCTTACTAAGTGATCTTGGAGTTGAGGTCTCTCATCCTATGAGAATATTCTTTGATAATTAAGCAGCAACTCACATTGCCTCTAATCTGGTTTTTCATGAGAGAACCCTTAAAGTGTAAAGTCTCCTTAGACCTTGTCTTGACGGGTGGAAGTCAAACTCATATTACTAAAAATTTCATATATTAGATCAGGACTTACCTTCCTCTCAATCCGAATTGAGCACACCGAGAACGACAGACACCTAAGCATGAAAACGCACCAATCCACCTTTGTATCTTTATCTTCTCTATACAAACAAAAAAAGAAGAAAATGAAATTGAAAGTCTCAGTGGCAGTACCGCTTAAAGAAAGTGTTCAATTTTCAAGTTGAAGAGGGTGAAAATACCTGAGGGACCCTGTGCCCAAAATGGGAGAACCATGGGGTGAAGGAAAATCGGAACTAGATAGTGGAAAGGGAATGCAACGGAGTAGGCTTTGTATAAAGGGGAAGAACCTTTCCGGAGGGGAAATCATGGGCGTTAGACAGACAGAAGAAGAGAATTTTCATTAATAAATCAATTTGAGAGGGGTGGAATAGGGATTTCGAGTGAAACCTTCCATGGCAATAAAATATCTCTCTTATGTTTGACGGACAAAGACTTCAAACAAGTATCGATTGGAATATCCCGTACTTGCGCTAAAGCCCTTCTCCTTGTTTACTAGTTGACCCAATTGATCCACAAATAGAAAAATAGCATTTCGATCCACGTCCTCAATCCCTATATCTCTCTTCTCCTCCCTCTCGATATGGTTCGGTTAGGCTTGTTTGGTGTTAGGAACAGAGCTTCCAGCAAGATTTCCATCATACTCATTCCTCTTGTTGACTGATACAGAGTCAAGCACAACCATTGATCGACCTGGACCAGACAATCAATGTAATTTCTTTTTTCCTTCTCCTACTAAGATATGGAGCAAAGCTTCAAGCAAGACGGGTTGAAACATCCCTATAGCTTGGTCCTGTCTTTTGTCTCTTTCATTCACCTCGACCCGCAACTTCCATGGATCGATCAGAGTGAGGGAGCTCCTCCCTACGTCACCGATCTTTCCAATCATTATAATTTTCATTCTACCAAATTGACTTTCCCTCTTTTACTTATTTACTTAAGGAAGATCTTTATATCTAAAATTGTCTGATCTCACTGGCAAAACTCCATCGCTAAAGCACTCGAAATTGACCTTTCATGAATCTATCTTGAAGAGTGAGATCGTTATTTCATAGATAAGGTTCCTATATCTACATGTCCACAATAAGATCAGAAAAGCAAATAAGGTCGCTACGCACCTTGGTATGGTCCAATCGATGAGTACCTCTGCAATGTACGTTCTAAATTGTAAACAGAAGGCATTACTCCCTACCATTGAATGCGTGTGGTCAACTGTGTAATCGAGGAAGCCAACATTGACTGACTTTAATGGTTAAGGGATTTAGCAAAGAAAAATAACCAACAATATAGGGAGGTCTCTACTCCTCTCAAACTAATAGGAGAAGTGGAACATATAGCTTTTCATCCTTGCTTGATCATCCTATCAGTCATGGTAACAGATTGAGTATCTCTCAAAAGGTAGCTAGTTTGACTGTTTGTGATCTTTCAAAATTATATTATAGTAGTAAAGTAAAGCTAGATTGCACGATTGGCTTATAAAAGAAATATAAGAAGGATCATAGTGCCAGAACGGAGATGCAAGCTTGATTTCTGTCTCTGCTATTGGATGTCATAGTGTGGCATGCGCTTTATCAACTCTAATGTTACCGGGTCTGCCTTATTTTGAAAAGCTTTAAAAGTAAGATAAATCTTACCTTATTATTATATTATTAGGTCTTGGAATGAAAGAAGAAATAGTCTGGGATGAAATTTCGGGCGTTGCAATCAAGATTTCGTAGATAGACCGTTGATACCCTACCTAGCTGAATAACTGACTGATGGTGGAATGGTAAGCTTCCTCGTTCACTTGTGCGGGTCGGCACTTATTTCGTATGTGATGCAACTACAATTCTTGAGAGGTCTAGTGATCGGTCTCAAAATCAAGATGGGAATGGTCAAACAAAGGAATCGAGATAGATGTCTGTCTCTGCCTCACCGTAAGGGTTTCCAGTTGAGCTGCCATCTCTATTGGCCTAGCCTGTGCCAGTCGAGAGCTTTAATAGCAAGTAGAATCTCACTCTTATCCTTTTTATCCCATTCCCCAAGAATGATGAGCTCTCCCTCGTCCTAACGACCTTTCCTTATAATAAAATAGAAATCTATCATATCCAAGAGAAGATCTTTTATTAGAATCTCATAGAAAGATTCATTAGCTAAGGAATGGCTCCTATGCGGAATGATTGATTTAGTAATCTTTGATTTTTCTTGGCCACTCTGAACTCTTGCTTTCATCTCTTAAGAATAATTTCCATAGTTGAATGCAAATAACTCGATTATTTAAGTCCTTTACCTGGTGCATAAGGAAGACTAGCTAGAAATACTTCTCAGAGCGGAGGGACTGAGATTCTAGGAAGAAAGTTTTTCCCAAGGTTCAGCCTGATTCAATTCGTAACGTTAACCTTACTAAATCCATAACTTTTTTTGCACTGGTCTCATGCTTAGCGTCTTCAAAATTGGCATTGAAGTGCTACCTGGAAGAATTGCATCGATTCTTGTCCAAATTGTACGATTGAAAATTCAACTACGACCAGAGAGGCTATATTAGGATTTTATGATCCACTCCATTCTATGAAAATTTTTGTTGCAACCAATAAATAATCCACAAAATGTAGACTGTTCGGATCCATTAAGGTGTCAAAGACAAAATAGGGTTCAACACCTTCTCCGATTCGATTGACCACTTCCTGCCCCAATTCCTTCTAGGTATGTTAGTTAGGGGGGATGTCCTTGCTCAAAAAGCGAAAGTGGGTTTTCAGAACATGGCCCACTTTATCTTCAAGCACTTCCCTAGAATCCCCCGGTTCCAGTTGGGGAATTCCCATTGGTTTTAAGTAGTCAAGTAAAGTATGTTCTCGGGAAGATGGTTCAAAAGAAGATGTTTCTGGGATTCATCGTCAGCAAGCGAGGAATCGAGGCAGATCCAGCTGACGATCTCGGATATTCTTATAATATAAGGGAGGCATGTTGATTCCTTCCTCCACCTCGCAACATTAAGGAGTTATGAAGTCATCGATGGTCAGTTGCAACCTCTTTGACGATTCATATCTCAAGCCATCATGAGATGTGAGTCCATGAATCAGCTTCTTCAGAAGAACACCGACGTTCAAGTGGACCCCAAGAATCTTTCAATAAACTTAAGATGTATATCATGAATGACCTAGTATTATCTCCACCATTACCAGGAAGGCCTCTACTACTCTACTTTTCGACCACTGAAACAGTGCTAGGGGTAGTCGTCGCTCAGCATGATGATACAAGCAAGAAGGAGAAGGCTATCTACTATCTTAGTAATACTTTTCTTGACTATGAAACCAATTATTCACACATATAAAATCTCAGTACACTATTACACATCTTGGAGGTTGTTCTTGGGTGTTCAGGTGTATGGAAGGGGGGTGGGATCGGTGGATCACAATTGAGATCTTGGGCGGAGCAGAAACATAAACGATTGAACGATGCGCCAATGAATCTCGATGCTAAAACAACCTGCCATCTCAACACTCCATCATCACTTGATTGCTTATCCAACCCTGATCAATCTATCGTATTCTTGGGGACTCGGGCCTTTTGCTTGTTTTGTTTAGTACTATAGCTGGTCTCTGGTGTTTTATTATCGATGCATCACACACCGAATGTCGATCTCACGTTCTCCTACGTGGAAACCTTAATGAGAGATGTTGTTGGGGGCTGGTTTCTCTGATATCTGCATTCGAATGGGGCGAGTATGTTTCTCTTGGTCGTTCACCTGCATCTATTTCTTGGTCTCTATCATGCTATTTTTAACAGTCCTTGGGAATGGGTTTGGGGTTTCGGTGTGCTGCTACTAATCTTATTGATTGGGAAAGAGTTTCCGGGATACGTTCTTCCTTGGGGGCAGATGAGATTTTGGGGAGCAACTGTCATAACCAGCATCGCGAGTGCCATACCAGTTGTGGGAAACACCATCATCTCTTGGCTATGGGGTGGGTTCTCTGTTGACAATCCAACCTTAACACATTTTTATAGTTTGCATCTTGTACTTCCATTTATGATAGTAGGATCCACTCTGATTCATCTGGCCTCATTGCATCAATTTGGCTCAAATAATCCCTTGGGTGTGTATTCGGAGATGGATAAAATAGCATTTTTTCCCTATTTCTATGTGAAGGATCTAGTAGGATTGGTTTCTGGTTCCCTTGGGCTCGCGCTAGTTTTTTTTTTGACCCCCATTTATTATTGCATCCTGAAAATTCTATCACTGCTAATCCGATGCCGACCCCAACCCATATTGTTCTTGAATGGTATTTCCTACCGCTTTATGCCCTGATGCATAGTATACCTTCCAAAGCTGGTGGTGTGGCCGCAATCGCACTTGTGTTTCTCTCTCTGTTTTCGCTCGCTTTTTGTCCCATGGCTGTACATAGTTCCAGTTTTCACCCTGTAGCCCAAGGACTATTTTGTTTGCTGTTTTCAGATCTCTTGCTGCTCGGATGGATCAGATGTCAACCTGTCAAGTACCCGTATGTGCCTATATTACAAATGACCCCATTGGATTTCTTGTACATTGCAATCACCCCATCCCTTCCCGGACTCATTGGTGAGCTCGATTGCTCTTTGGCTGCATACAGACCAGAAATCGATCACCCATGGTACAATACAGTTTGGATTCCGGAGCGATACTATTAGAGTAGAGTACTGATGGAATCAGCAAGGTGCGAGCAGACACCACCTTGGCTCGATGGCATCCCTTGGTACTAGCTCGAATCAGAGATGCCGATCGCGCACTGTACCTTTCGGGTTGAATCCCCCCAAATCCACCAATGGATGATACCCAATGATAGATGTCCAGCATTCAAGCAATCCAATATGTCGTCCCATTCAATGGTGTCCTGATGGTGATAGTCGACAACGCTACACTAAATTGGAGGATAACCCGGGTCACTTGAGAAACCCACAACCCCAAGAATCAGAACTAAAATGGAAGAATACCCGCATCAAGGTGGAGGTGTTCATCAACAAGAGTAGCAACCACCTTGGGCAAGACTTTTAGAGTAGAGTACTGAGACTCAGCCAATGCATATCGAAAGGTATGAATCAATGAACCCCCATCAAACCACTAAGACCTCCTTATATAGCTACCTCCTCACAAGAAGACCTCATCTCTCTTGGCTGTTCGGTCCTCTTTGTCATGTCTACTACCTATATTATACCGAGGTCTAACCCATTAATGGTTCTCGAGGTTTTGATTCAAGTCGAACGAGGCATCACGTTCAGAGTTTTTTACTATGTCAAAAAACTGAGTTGATGAGCCTTTATTGTTGAATAGCCGGAGTAGTTCCAACTTCCAGTAGCTAGGTACCATCGGCTTCCTTATTCTTCTAAGGATTGTCAACCACATCACCTCCAAAAAGAGACCTTACCTCCAAAATAGAGGCCTTCATCCTCTAGGCCTCCCTCTAGTGTTGTTCCCGAGGTGAATTCATATATTTATGGTATATGATGATATGATGAGATAGTACTGAAATTGGAAACCCCCAGCATCCCAGCGTGTCATTTACTGTAGATTGATCGTCGTATACTATATGCAAAAATGGGTCAATTGACATTGGCATTGATTTCGCTAGGTACTCACTAACCAAGGCTCAAAATATCCTTCAACTCTGAACTAGTAGTATAAAATAGGGAACGATGTGAAAGGTTGTTGACTCATGTTCCCTATTGTATACTACCAGTCTAGTATAGTGGTGCGGCGGGGGTTCATGGGCCTTTCCCAACTGTTGCAAGAAGATGAGGTGATTTTTGGAATTCCTGTGATGCATCATGGTGTGGTTGTTTGGAAGAGATGGGGGTTTCATTGAACATTGCTACTATCCTCACATGGTTCCACTCCATTCCAGTAGCTAACTTCGGACACGATACTGATATATATTGTTCGGCTCATACGGTTCATCGTCCCAATCAATAAGAGTAGTAGCACACAATGGGTACCCCAACGACTCCTTTTGGAGGTGGATCTTTCAAGGTGTGGTGTGGTCAATAGGACTCTTAGATTTGAGTACTGGTGACTCATCCATCCATGATTGCTCCCATTGGATATTAATAGTCATCGGAGACTGGTACTGATATATATTGATTGGTCTCTAACTATTCCAACATGACCAGCCTTTGTCAAACAACCATATAAGTACCAACTTCACAAGGTGCCCGGTGTGCGCCACTATTAGAGTAGAGTACTCAGAAAAAACTGACTTAGTAGATATAGTCTATTGAAACATGGGATCGTATGGTTCGATTGTCCCTTCAATATATATCAGTACCAGTGGAACCGATAGGCGGTGGTGCCACTTGAAGGGCTGACCACCATGATCCCCAACTCTTGAAGTGGAAATGGGGGTTGATCTGTGCGATTGCCAAAGCCGCCACCTTGATCCTCCAATACCAGTTGTGTAGCAGTTCATGCGTTTTTTGCCGATACTATTAGAGTAGAGTATTGATCCATACGCCACTTCATCTGGTACTCGATCTGTATTGGCTATGATCAGTCCAATTTAAACTGACTTATATCAGTCATTCTTCCAACCTTTGTCTAAAAGTTATGACCTTTGGGAAGCATGGGGAATCAGGTTGACCACCATAGGGTGAGCCCCGTGTACTTTGTCTGAAAGGTCTCACTCAATCGCAAGACCAAACATCCACTCAATCAAAACAAGATCGGGATAGGTGCGGTGAAATGTCGTGGTGAGGCAAGAAGCAACACGACTGTAGTTGTAGTTGAGTTGGCGTAGCAGTTCAAAATAGCAT
Organism: Viscum album; assembly: GCA_963277665.1. Classification (NCBI taxonomy): domain Eukaryota; kingdom Viridiplantae; phylum Streptophyta; class Magnoliopsida; order Santalales; family Viscaceae; genus Viscum; species Viscum album. Next base: position 246,860,661 of record OY728167.1, read on the forward strand.
CAAAAGTTGTTTCAAAAAGGAAATATATGTTTCGGCTTGCAGGTGGCACCAGATCAGGCACCGCGTTCCATTCATGTGGTATTGGAATGGCTGCCAATGCATCAATGGGGACACAACACCTCGAAAAACCCCATGAACCCAGTTGGTCATCCATGAGTGAGTCGGTACTCTACTCTAATAGTCTTACCCTTTTACTGGACTTTATATGCCATAATACCCGACCTTCAAGCAATAGTGCACCGTTGGGGGGTCTGGTTAGCTGCTGGCTGGGGAAAAAATGGGGATGGGGGGTTAGGGTCACTTGAATGCTATTGGTGATGGAAGTGAGAGGTGATCGTGCGCCCATCTTCCATCTAGCGGGTATGGAGTTCATCAAGCCATAGGTGTCCTCAGTACTCTAATATAATAGTCTCAACTATCGGCATCACAAGCCACCCAAGATATCAGCTCAATATATATCAGTACTAGGACCACACACTTATAGGGCGAGAATCCTGTCAGGTTGTTGGCCCCCAGGTCTTCACTGGGATACCTAATTCAGGTATCCCAGGCACTCCCTGGTCAGTGAGAACCTGGTCCTCTCAGGCGCTTCGTGCCCTCTTATAATCTAGAGTAGCCTGGAGCACCAGGTCCTCCCAGTTCTGGGATACTTCATGTATTCCAGGTCCTCCAAGGTCTAGGATACTTCATGTATTCCAGGTCCTCCCAGGTCTGGTCAGACAGGGCAAGCTACTCTAGATTATAAGAGGTCCTCCATCTGTATCATCTAGATAGTAAGATACTTCATGTATCCCAGTAAAGGACCAGGTAATCACTGGGATACTTCACGTATCCCAGGGACGACCTGGGATACATGATTCATGTATCCCAGTAAATGACTGGGACGTCCCTAGCCAGAAGACTCACCAGGTCATTGCCAGGTTGGACCTGGTCATTTCCTGGCCTGGGATACATGAATTATCTCGATGCCTACTACCTATATTATACCGAGGATACATGAAGTATCCCATTTGATTTATTTCTCAAGCGTTAGTGAGCCTCACTATAATGCCATGTAGCTATGGTCAACTCTAAATTATCTTGATTCTTTCACTCATAGCTATCTGAATGTGAACTTTTATTCCCCATAGTCTAGGAAAGGTGAGTCATAGGCTCAACTACAAGTCTTGGAGCTAGGCTGCTCAGTATGGTATGAGGTACCAACTAATAGAGATAAGGAACTAAGAGTTGGGGCTGGTTGCGCTAGTCATGATCCCCCAATGATGGTTAGAAAATGGGCTGGCTTGCCCAATCTCTCTTGCTATGATATAGAAACGATGTTCCGGTTGATGCTAGATGTGGTTCAAACGAGTGGAGGAAGGTCAAGTATACCTTCCATTCAAGACCATTCAAGATCGGCGGAAGTGGAAGGAAAATGACTAGGAAGTGTACATGGGGACACCATTCAAGGCGGCTAGATCAAAACAGGAGGTTTAGTACTCTCTCTATATAGTTCTGATAGGGATAAGGAACACAAGGTGTAATGGAGTCTTCAGTACTCTACTCTATATAGTACTATATAGACAGAGTACCCGTTGGGAGACAAGGGGGGTAATAGACTATTAGAGTAGACTATATAGAATAAAGTACTAAACTTGACTCTTTATTGTGCCATGATAAACTACTACGTACTGGGTCACAAAATGCGCAGTTGGGGGGTTGGATGGTTTCGGTATACGTGGAAATGGGGAATAGAGGGTATACTCAAGTTTCACCATCTCAGTTTAATATAGGTAGTAGCTTCCCACACTCCTTTGGCCTCCTATGCATACCATATGGCCTAGGGTTGACTAGGTCATAGTAGGGTCATGATAGTATATATGTGCACGGTGGATCGCTTTCAGTATGGGTTTGGCGGAGGTTAGTTAGTAGCTCTATAACGGGGTTTGAAGGTAGTTCCTCTATATATAAGTACCAGTTTTGGAAGGGTGTGATGCTCAGGGGAGGTCAATGTCACCACAAAACCATCCACTCTCTGATAGGGATAAGGAACTAAGGGGTTGAGTTGCTGGACCTTATATCTTGGTGGTATTGAATTGGCTCATGATGTGACTTTTGAACCCCCCATGCTCCTACCTTGCCTGGAAGAACAGAGGACATCAGTTGGAGTGGACCACTTGTTCCGAGTTGAGTTTTCATTGTTTTTAATAATCGTTACTAACCGCATACTATTGAATAGTATGAAACTGATTGACCACCATTTCCACACCCTTAGTTTCTGACACTAGAAAGGGTCAGATCTTTGAACCTGACCCTTTCTTTCGGGTCAGATCTATGGTACTTCACCCTATATAGTTTATCCCTATCAGTTACTTACACTTCTCTATTCCTACCGGTTCAGTTCCTTACCCAAAGGTGTAAGATCTTTTATAACCTTATCCCTATCAGTATTGTACCAGTTCCTTATCCTTATCAGTGGTGGTTGAGGTGGTGTTGTGGTGGGGGTATGCAGCGGAAGGCACTCGAGGCACCAGACTAGCATCATACATCAGGTTGTCGAGGTATATTGACATTGGAACAACATGGGGTGGGGTGGAAAGAAAGGATTGGATGAGTGGAGAAGGTGGTTCGACCTCGGCAGTTCTCTATCATCGCATGAGGTTTTTCGGGGCGATGGCAGAGCAAGATACCGAGGTTCTGCAACTCAACTGGGCTATTGGAGTACCATTGCTTACAGCATATCAAGACGTATGACGACTATAGACTATATATGATAAGAGAGATGAGGTATTCATGGGGGATCGGATGAAGTGACCGTTTTAAGGAACGGTCGTGAGTACATTCACGGGTACTCTTCCTATATAGTTTAGAGTAGAGTACTTAGGGCAGGTGTGGAAGGAAAACTGACAGCTGGTGACAGGGCATGATCAGATCGAACACTACGTATACCACTACTGACCTACTATCTTGGAGTGGATGGGGCGGCATGGATGTTTCATGAAACCTCTCAGGCTGGTAAGGCATGCTTGATTCACCAAGGCATTCTTATCATTTGGTGGAGCCAAGTCCATAGCCAATGTCGGGAGCTATCGGCGTTGGGGCCAGTACAGTTGGTGATGTTTTGTACATGCATCCAAGTCACGAGTGTTCCACAGTTGGTATGATGGGGGTAGTGGTGATCCTATACACCTTGTTCCTTTGGTGGCGTGATGTACTACGTGAAGCGAAGGCAGGGAAACATACCCCAGTAGTACAAAATGTACCGAGATATGGCTCTTTGTTGTTCATCGTCTCAGAGGTGATGTTCCTTCTTTCTCTCTTTTGGGCATCTTATCATTCTGCTTTGGCGCCAGCGGTAGAGGTCGGATTGATCTGGCCACCCCAAGGCATCTTGCATTTCGATCCTCGGGAGCATCCAATGCTAAATACCCTGATTCCCCCAACGTCTGGAGCATCAATCACTTGGGCTCATCATGATCTACTGAACGGAAGGTACCATTGATCTGTTTTCTCTTTACTCTCTACCGTTGCACTGGCTCTCATTTTCACTGGGTTGCAAGGGTTGGAATATGAACACAGCTACTTATCATTGTCAGATAGTATATATGGTTCAACGTTTTCCTTAGGAACTGGGTGTCATGGGTTGCATGTGATCATTGGTACGCTATACTCGAGCATCTATTGTTATCGCCAATCAATAGGGCAGTTCGAAAGGGTGTATCACATTGGCTTTGAAATGATAGCATGGTACTGGGATTTTGTAGATGTTGTTTGGGTCATCCTCTTTGTCTCAGTATGTCGGTGGGGAGGTCGGGGGAAATCGAAACTACTAAAATACACCGCTCGGACACTATAGTATTAGAGTACTATCCATAGTTGGTTTTTGGAATTGGATCATTGAGGTGATCTGCTCAAATACACTGGGTCAATAGAGAAAATGGCAGTGGTGGTTTTCAAAAACAAGGTTGATTAAACGGTTCTAGGACTCAAACTCTCGCTTTTTCACTATTGGTTGGGGATGGCAGAGATGTTGGAAGATCATTTCCCGGCCTCGTATCACCACATGTTGCTCTTGGGCTATTTGCGATTGTTCATGGTGCTCCACCTCAAAGATGTTTTTTGTCTGATTCTGCTTAGCGCGTTTCCATTGGAATTTATTCGAGATGTGAATAAAATGGAAGGTGGCATCAACGAATGGATAGGTCATTGAAGTGGCTGGTTGCTAGGACTCGTGACTCGGGCTGGGGACAAATCCACTCGCTCAATATATATAAGTATCAGTGGTACTGTTACTATATTGTATCGCAACCGCACACACAAGTACCTGGGAACCTCATCTGAAGCCTTTCAGTATAAATAATATAGGTAGTTGATTATCCTTCGGGTTCTTTCTCCCACCTTCGGTTCAAGGCTACGACGTGGTGGTCTGGAATAGTGACCGAATAGGGTGAAGTATCAGGTATGGAGGGCGAACATGTGATCCAGTACTCTAATATAATAGTCAGGTGGCATGAGCAGTTCTGGATGGAGTGGACATGTGATCCAGTACTCTAGTCTAATAGTCATCAGTTCGAGGTGGTACGATTGGACTTTTGACTCTATTGAGATCCATGATTTCGAGTATAGTTGAACCACTTATCTGACTGCCTTTGCAGCCCCAAATACACCTACTGAGGAATGGAATTGAGGGTGCACTGAAGCCTCCTTCACTCAACTCCAAAGGAGTGCCTCTGGCCTCGTGACGGCGGACATTGACCATCTCTCTTCCGACCATATCCACTCGCACCTGGGGGGTGCTTCTGTACCGCCCTTGGGAGAATATCAAGCTCGATGTCCGAGACTTTCCCATCTTGACACAGGTCTGGTACTGATATATATTGTCAGTTATTATCCTTTGAAGGTTCCATATGGATGCTTTTTCCATTCGGGGGCGACAGCTTGTTGGAATGCAATCGGCAGTTAGCTCAACCCTTCGGCCTATCATCCATTGGGACCACTCGTACGACTTGGAGATGGTGGTCTGTCTGTATAATATAGATAGTGGATAGTCGTTGGCATTTCATCTGGTACTGGGGGAACTTGGTATAATATATGTAGTAGACTTACAGGATAGCTTTCTCTAGCTGGATTTTAATCACCTGGGTGACCTGCTACTTTGGGCGGCTTGTATGGATGAGCTATTATATTCTAATAGTTGAGGATATGAGTCCTTGCTAACAGGATATAAAGACTCAGTATAATATAGGAAGCGGTATAGTTGAAGGGTGAGAGGGACAACAACGACGTTAGATGAGGGTTAGAGAGTGGACTGGTTCTCCTACTACAATGAGGTTAGTGGGATAGACTCATACACTAGTACTAGGGGTGAGAATGTAGCCTGACTCTCGACTTTTTGGGTGATGCTGCAACTGAGAAAAGTAGTGCGTGGGATGACTTCACCTACAAGGCGGTTCACTGTCTTCCTCAGCTACTTTATATCTAAGGGATAGAAAGGGCCAGATCTAGGGTACTTGACCCTATATAGTTCACCCGTTGAATGCTGTTTGAGTGGGTATACTAAACTACCTGTATTATACCGAGAGAGGTTTTGGTTGGATTGAAGAGAGCGACAAGGCCCAATATGGGCATTTCCTCTTTGATGGTATATGATGAATCCCTTTCTAGCTAGGCATCCTCGAGTGTAGAGCATTGGGAAATGGGTCGGGTACTCTATCTATATAGTACAATTAGAGTATAGTACTTGAGGATGAAGGAACGGTTCATGAGAAACGGAAAGAGGGTGTATAAACACATATGTTCATCAACTGCTCAATAGGCTATTTTTCTCCACAATCCAGCCATTTTTTATTCCATCAAGAGGAACCTTTGACGAATTGACTCGAGAGTAATAAATAACAAATGGAGGTCTTGTTAGCGATGCTCATGCTAGCAGAGAGTTGAGGCGAAGCTCTTTGACTTTGGTATGATGTCCATTGAGTTCCCTTTCCAGTGCGGTTCTTTACCTATAGTGGTCTATTAGAGTAGAGTACCGACTTTGTGGGAGGATGTGAATCGGTATAATATAGGTAGTATACTATCTCGTTATAATATAGGTAGTAGACTATCATGTTCTTGCTCGAGCAATATCTTTGGGCACTCGGTCGACTGGAATCCTATCCAGTAGATGAGCCCATACCATAAGGAAGTTCAGTGCTAGGTCCCTTCCTGTACCACGCACGCAGTAGGATACTGAAGATCCTACTCAGATATGTTCCTATCATATCCTTCCGGAGACTTTGACACAATCAGCAGGTCACCAAGTATGTGAAATTCCTCAAGCGTCTCCAATTACCTTCATCTAGCTCCAAGAGGGAAGCTTTTATATACCTAGACATCAACAAGTGGAGGGAATCGGCGATGAGCAAAGCGCTAAGAGGTACTAGAATCGGTGGCTCAATCGCAATGTGGTGATGAGCTTTAGGGTAGAAACCTCAAGTCGCTTATGAAGATGAAATGACTCTATCCTACACATACATATGCTTCAGTAGACTTTCCCAATGAAATAGGCTAGCGTCCAGTTAACTACCTACCCATGAGATGGGAGCTTGTCGTTGTATTGTGTCACATCGTCAGTACTCTTCTTATAGTGTTGATGAATCTATCTGCGGTTGAGAAGAAAGAAGAAAAACTGACTGATTTAAAAGTAGGATCGAACGAGAAAATGGAAGGATGTGCTATCAAATCTGACTTCCTATTATAGTGGACCCCTAGAGACAACAAGAACTGCAACTGCCAGAAAGAAAGATGGACTAGTGTCTGGGATACAATACATGAATCATGTATCCCAGGTACTCACTGGGATCGGATAATTCACGTATCCCGGGTCCTCCTCGGTATAATATAGGTAGTAGACCCTACCCTCTTATAATCTAGAGTAGCCCGAAGCACCTCTTATAATCTAGAGTAGCCTGCCTTGTCTGACCAGGAAAGGTCAGACCAGGTCTTCGGACAATGGAACGATAAGCTGGAAGAATCGACTCCTCCTACTGCGTACACCTCAAATTCTGATATTCTTATAATATAGGTTCTTGAATCAGGGAACTATATTATAAGAATACCCGAGGCAATATCAACCCCAATACCGGCGGTGGAACAGTACGATTTGAGGTGTCTAGGTGCAGTGAGCCAGCAGTAATAGGCACCCTTTCTCTGTTTACACTATAAAAAAAAAGAAATGAACATCATTATCACCAAACTAGATATTGTTTGTGATGCAGATCATCCATGGAAATTAGGATCTCAAGAGGGAGCCACACCGATCCAGTAGGGGATCATTGAGTTACATAACAATATCTGTCACTTCCTATTTCTGATCTTGGGGTTCGTTTCACGGATGCTGGTTTGAGCGTTATGGTTGTTCCCCTTTCCCAGGGGACTACCGAACAAATGGATCATTCATGGAACTACTCTCAAGCTTCTGCAGACCATCTTGCCTAGTATCATACCGATGTTCATTGCTATCCCTTCCTTTGCTCTGTTATACTCATTGGACGAGATTGTTGATCCGATCCTGACGATCAAAACAAATTGACATCAATGGTATCGGACGGCGCCTCTTCCCCATGGAACTAATGGTGGTTTCTCTAGTAGTGCACTCAGGACTATTATTATTCTAATAGTTTTCCCATCTAGTGTATACTATTAGAGTAGAGTACTGAGATGTTTCTGAACCGTTGACTGCTCTGATTGGGCGACTGGAACGAAGAAGTGGGTCGACTTTTCTCTCGTATCAATGAAGAACAAGATGGGGCTCCGTTCGATGGTTGTTACCGTATGAGATACTTCCATTTCAACTGCTACTGGCCTATGGGGGCATTATAGTATGGGTGGAGTGTCTGGGCTGGAGTCCAATCAATTGGCTCGAGCCCACGCAACGGAAATGATGGCATTGAGACCTAGGGCCGGCGAGCTGCGGCTATGGGAATGGGGAATATGGATCATCATACCATGTAGCGAGCATTGATGAATGGGACTATATATAAGAGTACAGTAGACTAGAGTAATGAGGATCAATGTGGTTCGGAAAGAGGTCTATTTGGATAGTAAAAAAGGAAACTACATTTGAAGGGACCATAGCTGCCATCTGGGAATACCGAATCACCAGCGGAATCATCCTGTTTTCGTACTGTCGATCAACAACGATTGATACGAGTGATCGATACAACAAGAATTTTTGAACTGGAAACAGTCTGAGTGGTGCCATCAGTACTCTACTCAATGATTCGAGGTCATCCCATATATGCCACTACACTCCCAAGGGTCCGTATGGGATCAGGTTCTCTTCTATAACCATATTTAAGAGTACCGTAGAATAATAATAGGTGTTCCTCAGTATAATATAGGGAGTAGACCTGATCCATCCTACCTAAACACCCAGTTCCCTGAGGTGAGGTGGGTGTATAGCTCAGCCGGTAGAGCATTGGGCTTTTAACCCGATTGTCCTGGGTTCAACTCCTGCTTTACCCAACCCCCATTCGACGAGTTTCTTATGCAGATAGGGACCATTCCTTCCTTCCAGTGCACTAGTATGCTCGAGTGGTTTGGTGTAATATAAATAGACTATATAGAAGAGTACCTGGCGGCTCGGTAGGCCCCATAGGAGTATCATGGATGGAAAGACAGCTCAAATCCCACACCACACCATGGATCCGCTTAGTGGATGATGGAATTAGTGTGTTTGAGATGGCCACAACACTATATAGAGTAGAGTACTGATTTTCTATGAGCAGTTTTCGGGCTAGCAGACAGGCTCCCAACGCATTCCCCGAACCAAAGGAAAGTGAATGGGGAGCGAGCGGGCATGATTTGACGTTGATTGGTTCCGCGTTTCACCCCAGGTACCTCTTCCATTTCGATTGTTGACTTCCCATCGCTCACCCAGTCACTATAGAGTCGTAGCTCGACCAGTCGGTAGGACGAAGGGGACCAGCCATCCAACACCACCGCGGAATATTGGTATCATCTCTATCACTATATATAAGAGTACCGTAAGAGTACTGAATGGACCACGGTGGCTCAAGACCGTCGAGCGCTAGTAGCACATGGAAAAACCAATGGCCTACTCAATTGCCACATTCATGATATAGGGGATGCCCGTAGCTATCTATTGTGGAATAATGCATTGCAACTGTATTCCTATGAAATGAGGTAGGATCCCGGGGAGCTGGCCAATACGATTTCATGGTGGAGCACAGATACCATCAACCACCACATACATGGAAGAAACGACTATTAGAGTATATTCAGGTACTCTGTCTATATTGTACTATTAGAGTAGAGTACTGATCAACTGGAGAAAGGTGCCAGCTGCATGAATGAACCCAATTCCCAGAACCATCGATATAATATAGATAGTGTAATATTGGCCCATGAACCCACTGAAGTTCATGAGGTCTGATATTGAAGGTGGGGCACTATTAGAGTAGAGTCAGGTACTCTGTCTATATAGTGCTGGAGCAAGGTAGCAGGTCACGCCATGGGTAGTCAGTCTGCACCTCCTACTTCTACTATGACATCATGCATGAATCGCGTGTGATTGGTGGTATTGCATTCCCACAGTGTAGCATTGTCATTGGTTTGGGAGATGAGCTGATCCAATGGCCCCTGTAGCACAAGGTTGCCGATAGGTGCTCATAGATGCGCTCGGAAAGGCCCTTTCCTGCTATTTGCCACCTTGCACCAAGGGAAAGTCTTGCGTGGCTACTCGGTACACCATACTGTAATGATTCCAATATCAAGCGGTGCTTTGTGCCAGTACTCTACTCTAATAGTGCCTCCAGGTCATCAACTATACCAGGTTCCACCAGGACGACTCTTTTTGGAGACGGTACTATGGGAGCGAGACAAAAAACACCACACTGAGTCAGGGGAACGAACAAGACCACCAAGACTATTTCAACTACAACAAGGCAGCTGGCCAATGATTGTCACGAGATCTGTAACAACTCATCTCATACTGCAACACGGGAAGCGGAAAAAACTTAACTCGAGGGTACTTTTCTTCTACCGAAATATATATATGTACCAGGAAATGGTGGTCGAAGAGATGGCCATAGGTTTCCTATCGCACATGAGGTGGTCATTTCAGTAGTCGTGCATCAGTGGTGTTCCAGCAGTCATTCCAATGGGAGAAAGCGGGTCTTGGGGGTTGTGGTAGAGGTAGGAAAACTGTTTCGGTCAGGGTGGACTGTGTCATATATGATATATTGTCGATGGACTCTAGGCTCAACTTATCAACCTGAAATGGGAATTAGGTAAAATATAGGTAGTATACTTTCCATTGTATACCAAAAGTAGAAAGACCGATAGAGATGATACCAAGATGCAATGGAAGTGAGCCTGTGAGCACTGTTGGCCAATGGGGCAACGATTGATCCAATGCACCGCACCATCTCAATACCAATACTCCAGATGAGACATACCGATATATATTGACTATGGCGATCTCTTTTTTTCCATCCACCTGAGTCACTACTCTACTCTAATAGTAGTGGTACACTCGGAAACACTCCAATCAATTGGTTGAAATGGTACGGAAAGTGCAAAAAGCAAAGCGATAGGTTTACTACAAGGTCTGGGGGCTCAGATCTAGCCTACTATGCTGCTCGTACGTGATGAGGTGGTTTGGAAAGAGGTCTAGACGACCATAATATATAGAGTAGAGTACTTGGGTTCACTCGAGCGCAGCTGCATTGAACTATATAGAGTCATGTTTAGTAATTTATTCTATATAGTCTACTCTAATAGTGTGGCAAGAGATGGGTTTTCCGTTTAGAGGCATTGGGTTGGGGGTATAGCATCTCCTGATGAGATGGTACTGATATATATTGACTGGGGCCATGGGCTAGTCATCAATTGGAGCTACTGGTTCGACTCGAGTACTGGGAAGCATAGTTGAACTTAGGTACAGGCTGTTGCTATTCTAGTACGATACGCACCACTGGCTATATAGGCGTGGGGTCAATGGTAAAACTCTACTACCTATATTATACTGAATTGAAACCACCAACACCATACCATTTCTCGATATAATATCAATAGTGGGCACAAGGCACCATTGGCCCAATAGATCAACATCGGCTCCTTTCCTTGAGACGCCTACCTGAGCTCCCCATTGGCACTCCAGTGCAACCCTCGGTATAATATAGCCAGGTACTCTTCTATATAGTCTATCTAGATTACCCGAGGGATACATGAATCACGTATCCTCTGGGTATAATCTAGATAGTAGGCTACCGGACTATAATATGAGAATACATACCTATAGACTATATAGAAGAGTACCTGACTAGATTATACTGACATATAATCTAGATAGTAGCATGTCCTGGTCCTCCAAGGTCTTCATTGGGATACCTGAATCAGGTATCCCAGTGAAGACCTGGGATACTTCATGTATCCCAGTGAGGACTTGGGGAGTGAGCACACTGTGAAATGGAGTACTTGGACTAGGTCAACTACCACATCTGGACCTGGTGAGTGAACACACTGTGAAATGGAGTACTTGGACCAGGTGGTGTTTCCAAGAGCAATAGAAGATGCCTAGCTCAAGTACTCTACTCTATATAGTATGGATCTTCTAGTCGCTGGCTTGGTGGTCGAATATAGTATATGAATCAAAATCAAGTACTCTACTCTATATATTAACTCGTAGGTGCTCCCATGGCGTGAAAGGAAGCAGCTCAACCACCACTCCCAATGAAAAACCATATAGCAGGCCGAAGGGCATCAAACCCAACTCAACTATTGCTCCAATCGGTATAATATAGGTAGTAGAGGCGGGGTGAGATAGGCCAAATCCAATTTCAAGGATCAATTCTATGAAAAGAAGGTATCAGGGTGAGTTGAGTGTTTCAAGGAACGAGATGGTGGATGGTGCAAAATCAATGGGTGCTGGTGCTGCTACTATTGATTTAGCTGGAGCAGCGGTCAGAATTGGCAACATGTTCTGTGCGTTGATTCAATTTGTGGCGTGCAATCCATCAATGGAAAAACAATCATTTGGGTATGCGATTTTGGGGTTTGCTCTGACTAAAGCTATAGCATCGTTTTCCTCAATGATTGCATTTTTTCTCTCATTCGTGTTTCAACCTAGTTCACCCTCTTGCCCCTAATCATTCTCAGGGATACTTCATGTATTCCAGGCACTCACTGGGATACTTGAATCATGTATCCTTTGGGTATAATCTAGATAGTAGTCTACTGGACTATATTATGAGAATAAATGCCTATAAACTATATAGAAAAGTACCTGACCAGATTATACCAACATATAATCTAGATAGTAGCATGTCCTGGTCCTCCTAGGTCTTCACTAGGATACCAGAATCAGGTATCCCAGTGATGACCTGGGAAGCTCCTTGGCTCAGTACTCTACTCTAATAGTCTCGATAAGCGGTACGTTCAAGATGGAATGTCCAGAGTTCTCGATTAGATGTCTAATGACCATAGTCTAGACCCCCTAGCATTCCCCTGCACCTGCACTGTTCCAGCAACTCCCGGAAGGCAGTGGCTAGATGGCATGGACCCATTGGAAAACCACAGTAGAGCGACTCGACCAACTGGGCAAGACAGTGGTCCGGTACAATAATAGCAATGGGGAGGCCGGTGGGAGAGGTTCCATAACGAATCGCTAGTGTGGCATGAACTCAACTAGCTTGGGTGCTGGGGAATGCCACCACTGATGCACCGACCCACGTTTCGCTCATTGGTGTACTCACGGTCTCGGTATTGTTCCCCCTTTATCATGTCAGTACGATGGCCAATACACTGGTGCTGGTAGTGTAGTTGTAGTTCCCCTTGTTTGATTTTCATAGAATCCATTTCAGCCTCTCACTATGTCGACTTTTTTTTCCTTAACTCTACTACCACTGAGGATGATACCATCTTTTCATAGAGAGGTGATCCGATGACGTGAAACCGTGTTTGATAGGGTGGTTTAGGTGGATCTTTCATTCTTTCTGATTAGTCAACTGATGATGTGAATGCCGAAAGTATCGAAGTTTATCTATTGAGGCACTTCATGCTACAGTCACCGCAACTACTAAGCTTGATCCACTCAAATTGGACGGGATGTGCCAATGGACTTTGCAGCTCTTTGATCATGATATGACTTGGACCAAAGAGGCCTATTTTTTATCAGGAAATATATATAAGTACCAGTGTTCCAACCTTATCGTGGACACAGTTCAAAATAGAAGTGTTGAAGAAATCGGCGGGACTCTTCTATACTATAATAAATCAGGTCTCAAGTAGTAAACGGTCTTGTTTTCCATGTCTCTATCTCACTATTAGGCTGAAAATGTGATGAATGTGCCCGCACACAACTTTGGTTCTTATTGGTTTCCATATATGAGGGGAACCGTTGGATATCTATGAAAGGTGACGATAAGTGTATCGATTGTGATGAAGGGGTTGATACCGCTGGAGAAGGGAAAGCTAGAGTGTTTGCTATAGGAAAATATACCCTTATATATTAAGTAGCACCTTATCAGTGTATAATATAGGTAGTAGACTACGACCTAAACATTATTGGATCATGCGTGTTTTCTCACATATCCCAATGGATGGGGTTGAAATGGCGGCTGATAGGGACATTCGATTCTGTTGACTTTAATTCTACCATTGAGGCAGCAATTCAACAAACTATATAGACAGAATACCTATTTCGGTCACTCATGACGTCGTCAGATCTGATCTGTGCTTTAATGTCTTCACTCCCTCCTTGATCAAAGATCGAGAGGGAGGTTGATATATTTTTGCACGGGCCCACCGCCCGCTTGATCACATCATTGGATGGTGTGGTTGGCAGCACTGATATAGGATGATACCTAGCTACCCTGGTATGTCCTGGTCATTTACTGGGATACATGAATCATGTATCCCAGTGATACATGAAGTATCCCAGTGAGGACCTAGAAATGACCAGGGGCGTAAAGTGGGGTACGATATGGAGTGAACAAACAATGCGAATATGGATGGGTCTGGAATTCACTATTAGAAGAGTACCTGAGGCGTACGAATCAGGTGCTCAGGTATTCTGTCTATAACTATATATAAGAGTACCGTAGAGTATAGTACTGAGCTTCCTCATCCTGGCATGATCTATGGGAAGGATGGCCATAGCTATGAATGGGGCACGCCCAGGTGAAACAGAAAAGGTAGCAGCAATGGGTGGATTGGGCAGTTTGGGGTATGGCCAACTCAAGCTTGAGCCTATGGGGTCGGAAGGCCATTCTACTCTGGCATTTTCTTTTTTTCGGCGGTGTCGGTTGTGTTCCGCGATCGGTAGTTCTATTGGTTTATCGATTGGCCCATGTTCAGTAGGGGGTCATGGTCAAGGATGGTTGGGAATCACATGTGAGGTTTTTTTTTGGTCTTGGTGGTGTTGAGATGGGGCACATTGGAATTGGATCGGAACACCTTTTACTCCAACCGTTGTACGCACAAGGGCTTGAGTTTTCAGTTCCCACTCAACTACGAAGGGTCCTATTCAGTATAATATTGGTAGTAGAGGTAGTGCCATTTGGAATCGGTAGGGTGTGTTCCATATGGTGGTGGTAGCGTAGCAATGTGAAGGGGTGTTCAAATATGAGACACGTATTTGTTCTTTATTACCTTGCTTCCTTATTCTTCTAAGGCTGGTAGCGTGATCAGGCCCTATTGGAAGGGGGTCCCAAGGGCAGCGGAATACAGGGCCACCCAACCTCTTGGACGGGTACTGATATATATTGTGGTTCCAGTTCGAGCATGGTGTTGAATTGGAAACTGTACTGGTGATATAGTATATCAGGTGGTCGCGCATGGGCCAAGCAACCGTCGATCACTTTATCGTGTTCCCCTGATTGTGGTGGCCAAACAACAACAGATCAGGTACTCTTCTATAACTATATATAAGAGTACCGTAGAATAAGAATAGTGTCCGTCGTTGCTAACAGAATAGCGATTGATGTTCTGCGAGTCGTCTAAGTGTAGAGACTTTATTTGACTAGGTTGTCCACATGCGATTGGGCCTCTTTGGCTGATACTGATAAATATTGTGTGGTTTCGAATAGCAAGGTGGTACCTTTCAATACCCAACGGTACCGAGGAAAACATAGAGTAGAGTATTGAGGATTGTGGATGCCTCATATTGGGAATACCGGGGAGGGATGCAATCATCGGCTTCCTTATTCTTATAAGGCTGGAATGCCTGGAATCAGTGGGGGGTTCGATCTGCCTAAAGTGGGGGACCCATGATCTACTCTTTCAAATGGTCATTCACTGGCATTAAAAGAATAAGGAAGCCGATCTGGAACCACGGAACGATCACCTCACTATTAGAGTAGAGTAGGGGGTTCGATCCACTCTTTGCTTATGGTATTGGTGGCTCGATGACATAGCGATCATATCACTGTTTTTAAATGATCTATTGAGAGTCTTGGGGCACATATCGTACAAATCAAACAGGATGGGAAGTGATTTTATGACTCTTATGGGGGTCTCCCGGTGCGGCAATGTGGAACGCCAAGGCACAACGAAGGCATATGGGAGTGGATGGTAGCGAGTGGAATGGCTCAAGCCGGTGGTGTCCATTGCTATTTAGTTGCTTGTCGTGATTCACATATATCCAAGGCCAGATGTCCCAACTTCAATTTTGTTTTCTCCTCCTTTCGTCTCTTTCGATTGCTAGTGGAACGACAGCACCCATACTAGTGAAATGGATTTTCCATAGAGATGTTCCGAGTGGTTCAACCCTCTCCAATGGTTGTGTTGTTCTGATTCCAATACCATCCTTTCTCTCATTATGTACCTACCTGTCTCGCAGCCCCAATCGCTCAGTAGACCTCCTCGTTCGAGGATAATTTCTAATACGGCACACTCGTTTCCTTTTCAGGTAAGGTGGTACTGATATATATAGGGTGGTACTTATATATATATTAAGTCCATGGCCATGATCCTAGTATATGGTGCCACTGGTTACCTCTTTCCACTCTGAGCTGGTACTTATATATATCGGCCCATGACATTCCAACCCACGACTCGTCCTCCTTTGGCCGTTGGGCTGATCATAATTCTCGTCATTGCTCATTGCCAATGGTTCGTGCTATGGTTTGACTGCTTTGTTCTCTCTTCGGTGTGCAGTGTTCTCGGGTTCCATTGTTCCATGGGTCTCACAACAATAGTACGATTGAGTTCCCAAGCTCCACGCCTAACTATCCGGATTCCCAGCCAGCAGCAAGAGGGCATTTGGCCATTCTTTGAGATGGGAAAAAGCACAACATTTAGAGTGTGGGATGGCCATCCAACCATCATGTCAACTGGAAGCATAGACGTTGATTCGTGGGACCAAGATCGAATGGTGTGGTTCAGAGTTGAGTTGGCAAGACCGATTCTGAAGGCAGTTTTCCGAGCTCCCATCAATCATTTGGGAGTCGTGATTTTGATGTTGGGTGTCCTGCTGTCATTTCGAGCCGGCTTTTTTGGTGCCCACCTACAACCCAAGCCAATCCTCGGGTGTTTTGAGATGGCTTTTCAATCCAGACTGGCTATTTCACCTATGGGAACAGTTTGAGTTCGGACTTTAGTCACCACTTTGAGTGGATCCAGTTGCCCTCGGGAGTGGATGGTCATGATCGATCAACCCGGTTTTCCAATGCCCTGTCTTTCTTTGTTTCAGTGGCCTGAATGGACGATTGAAGTCGGTTTATTTAGGTGCTCTTGGCTCGATATGGCAACGATTACAAGCCTCGGGAAGCGGGACATGCCGTTCGGACCAGTCGGCAACATAGACCATGAATCTCAGGTATATATAGGTAGTAGTACTATTAGATAGAGTACTGAGAGGTCTAATTGCAGATGATGGGAAATAGTGGCACTGGTCGCCTTCCAAGACCATTCACCATAGGTCGAGCTCAATCCAACTTGATCTGTTCGTCAGTTCGGCATTCCAACTTGGGCTAGTGCGGTGTGCTCGATAGCTGGTGTGCGCATTCAAACAACCAGGCAATATATATCACTATCAGGCTATGAGATGCTGGGGTTGGGTTCTCGGGGTAATTGGAATCAGATGGTCAAGACGGTCAAAAATGAGCTGTTTGGGTGCTCGCATCTTGGAATGGATAAGTGCAGTTGTAGATAGCATCCGTACGACATTCTTGCCTACCTACCGAGCCAATGGAGATGTATGATCTGCGGGTGGGATCACATACAGTTATGGGGTGCCGAGCCAAACCAATGGAATACATCTGATGGACTGGCTTAGGGGTTGAACTGAACAACCAGCAGCTCAAGTGCCTTGTGGTTCTGCAGTTGGGTTCCGAACTCGCATGGGAGAACCATCATTATTGTGTGAGAGGGAAGTATTCGTGCAATGGTACCTGGGCTCATTCAATTGGGTGGAAATTGATCTACTATTCTGCCTTTGGTTCTCCAATGCAATCAACCAACTCATTGCCAAATGGAAGTGTCGGGAGCAGTAGTGGTTTCTTTCTAGCGTGGTGTGTGAATCATCAAATGTGCTATTGGGCTTTTTTACCATTGTTCCTAGAGATCAGATACAGTAGCTGGACAACGAATACGACTGATGTGGCGATACAAACCAATCCAATAAGTGATCGATATGCGCCGATGGGTTCAAGCACTGGGAGAATCATGATGCTACCGTTTATCTTGATGATTCGGGGAGGTATACTCATGGCTGCTTTGGGGAGACAGTCGACTTGTTCAAAATCTAGAAGGGATGATTGGAGTTGAAATTATGGTGGCCATGCTTGATTCTCTAGATGGGTCTGGAAGCAATGGGTTTGGGGCGAGTGGAGTGGACGAGTTCATGATGCATTGGTGGTGGGATGATCGAGTCAAGAGTATGCCGTTGAATAGGGTGTGTTCGTCCGATTGGAATAGGTGGTTTTATCAACTATTAGAATATATTAGGGTTGACAAACTTGACACTTTCTGATTTGAGTGACCTCATGAAATCATGAGTATGCTCACGAAAAAAACTTCCGGGAGTGAAGAAGGATTTCATATGGGTTGGGTTGAGAATGATAATTCACTCTATGAGATCCAATCTCCAAAACCTCAGTAGATCAGTGGTATAGAGGTGACGTGTCCTTTGGATGGTCAAGTAAACAAGACAAATGGCCTTAAGGCTAATTGAATTTCTTTCTTCTCACTCAGGTCTCAGAAAGGACAGCTCAAGTAGATTGTATTTCTCCCTTTGATCTTGTACTCTTTCTGACTGATATTGTTATTTGTCTTTCTCCTAAGGGAATTGAAAGACTCTCCCGTCCCGCTATGACTCAAAGATGGTCCGACCTCATCTCAAAACAAACAAAAAGGTAGAGGCGAAGGTACTATCTGTATAATATAGGTAGTATCCTAGTTGAGATTCAATGTGGGAAGGACTATGCTTCATCACCAGCGTACATGAGAAAAGGAAAGGCCAAGGAGAGCAGACTATATAGAATAAAGTACTGAAGTTTCTTTGTGGCGGGCAAGGGCAAGGATAGTATAAAAGTCAATAACTAGTTCTAACTATAACTAGAGATATATAGAATAGAAAAGTATGGAGACGTTATATTCTAGAATACCAGACTTCTCGTTCCCTCCTCATTTTTCTTAGATAGTCCGTATTTAAAAATGAAATTAGTAAAGATGCCAGTGCCTACCCTTCCTTCCTCGTTCACCCTTAGATGCAGCACCTTAAATCTTCCTTAGCACGTCTTTTTCTTCAAAGATTTTCTTGGTATATCGATGTAGACTACTTGGAGCCTAAGTAAGTAGGACATTCCCCCTTTCTTTGTCTTAGTTTAAGTACATAGTTATTTTCCTTGTTTACTAAATAAGAATTCTAGTAAGATAAGAAATTGTTGAATCTGGGGAAAAGATATTCATCCTCTTTCTGCCGGACTCACCTTATCCTTCTGAATTTCCTACCTTTGTCATCTTCTCATGCTTCGAGTGAGTCAATGAGCTTAAGAAAACTAGGTCAGTCATTCAATATTTTCATCAGGGGTATAGAGAGAATTGGAAAGGAAGAAAGGGTGGTGGTGGAAATCTCTCCAAAGGGTCCTATTCGATAATGTCTATCCTATCTAGCGGACCTCCTGCTAAGCCAAGCCATAGAGTGACATAGGAAGATCTAGACATGTACATATAGCTTTCATTGATTCTCACCGGTTATATTTATCATGGCGAAAGTAAATTTTGGAGATGCTTAGGAAAATCTAGTTTAGGACTTTTTGGGGAAGCGATAAGAGGATCAGTAGCATAAGAGAACCAGTAATGCCATGGGGTTGAGAGTTCTTAGATGAACCCTATGTGAAACCCACTGGGAAAAAGAATAGAACTGACCAGAGTTTCCTGGTGGGGAGGTCTTCAACGGCATAACATTACCTTATGCTTCACTGACTACTTTATATGAAAGAATTCCAGAAAATGTCAAGTTTTCCTCAAAAAGATAGCTTTATAGCTAAAGGAAAGAGAAACTTTTGCTCCTAACTAATAAAGGGTTGCTACTGACTAAACCTCTTAGCTTGATGAGCTGTCAAACCCCTATTGTATCTGTTCCTCATACTTGATCTTGTAACTTTCTCATTGAATCCTCCAAAAGGAGGGAAATCAATTGTGGATCTATCGCTGGGACAGATTGCAGGGGTTTTTCCCTTAGTTCTCTCAACTCGTTACAAGCTTTCTTCCTCTATTGATATTGAGGATAGCTGGGAAAAATAAAGGAATTGCGCAACCTTCATACTAGTTTTCCCTTAGCGCAAGCACTAAGTAAGTAAACTACCTTAAAAAAGAGGTCATTTTTTAACAGAACATGTACTCTTCTTATAGCCACTATTCAAAGAGTACTGACTTATTCAAGACCGCCACTTCTATAACACCAACTGCGGATACCGTACCTTCATGTACAACTTTCTTCTTGAACAAATCTTTCCTCAGTAAGAAGATTTCTTATCCCAAACTATACGACGTAGTGTATTCACTTAGACTCAATTGAAACTGAGCTTTTGTGGGCCCTTACAGGCTTTCTTTCTAATGAAAGGGCCTAAGACTCAGGGGCGTGCGTGGGTCACATCACATCAGTTTTTTTTGGTCTTAGCTTATCATTAGGGTAATAAAATAAAAGGCTTGAAATCCAGGCTAGCCCGCACTTGAAATAAAAATGCTTCTATGACAAGGGCATTATGGGATTGAGAGAAAGTGGTACGATAAGACTTGCAAGAAGTCCACAAGCTACATATCTATCGTGGCTAAACATCACTGGAATGGAGTGGAGTCACTCAACTTTGAAGAACATGGGATTGATCTCTACTTCTTATTCTTAATATGAGATGAGGGTCACATGCTGATAGGTGGAAGTATTCAAGATAACTTTAGAGAAGAATTCTTGGAGCGAGCCGAGCGCTTTCCTTTTAGCCATGTAACTTGGCCTGGTCTATTAGTCCTTGTTCTATTTTTGTTATCTGCATTGGAGCTAGAAAGGGATACTTGTAGGACTTGTACCGATCCGTATTTAGACAACTCTTTAGCTCTGCTTGGGTCTATTGGTCTTGTTCGGTTAAATTTCCTTTTTTTGTTGTCTGGTCAAGGGAAGAACTTTGGGTTAGAGCTCGAGGGTGATATCCAATGAATGAAGGGAACCGATGCCACCAATCCCCTTTCATCTTGGGGGTGACTCTATGCCTTCCCGGCTTGCTTTCTTGGCCTGGAAAATTTCTCTTTGCTTGGCTTAGTCTCTTCAAACCTCTACCTAGAGCATATTAAAATCTTGTTGAATTGGTCTACCCCATTACCTTATTGTTTAGTTAGAACTGGAATCCCTATACCTAAAGCTACCGATTCAGATTCTGTTATGAAACTTGGGCCTTCTGAAGATTCCATGTCCCTTTAGCTGGTGGAGCTGGTTCTAACCTCTTCTTTCACTTACTGCTTTAGGAATTTCAAGATGAGTCCACTACTAGAGAAAGAGCCCTTGTATTTGGCGCCTAGTCTTCAATTTCTTCTTCAATGTCAATTTTAACTGACTCCAATGCTTTCTTTCACTCCAATTCCACATCGTTCCTATCTTATTTTGACAATACCGAAACATCCTCTGTGTCGTGCCCTGGATATGCCATTTCCACCTAACCCGAATCTCTTGACTGAGCTGCATTATTTCCTAACATGAATTTCTTGTGATGAAAGAATTTATGATGCTCCATATTAGTTAGTAAAGATAATCCCCAAAGCCCAAGAAAGACTCCTTTCAGGCTACTCTGGTTCAGTCTTTCATATCCTTGGCGTCGAGTAAGTACCAGAATCACTCCTATAAAATCAGTAGGTTTCTAAACTCCCTAACTTCGAAGTCAAGTCAATATCTAACCCTACCTTCTTTCTTTCCCGGACGAACTATCATTCTTTTCAACTGAGCTACATTTCCAATCTGTCTCGTACCCAAGTGTATATCCCTTATTTGTTTGTGTAACACTCTTGATATTGAAACCAAAGAATAAGCTTACTGCACTAAGTCAATCTATTATTCTCTTTCCCTTCAAACCTTCCTAGTCGAGCTTCCACCGCTCCTCAAGAAAGAGATGGGAGCACATTTGTAACTCAACGAAACGACTTACAAGCACTCTTCTCATGGATACCACTATATAGAAGAGTACCGTCTTGAGCCAGAGTTGGGGCTTTTGCGGCATCTAGTTCAATATCAGATAGAGCAAATTGTTTAGTCCCTTGGCAAAGAAGGTTGACTTCTCTGTCACTTTCATACTTCTGTAACTTCTCTTTAGCTTTTGAATTGAATTGTTTAGAAAGTCTTTCCCTGGCATTGGCTAGAAGAGAAGGATTAGTCCCCCTCAAACACTGACTTCTTAGTCGAGTATTTCTCTTTCTCCTTAGCTTCGGTTTTCTCGAAACTGGCTACTCCTTATGATATGCCACCTCAACCCACGATCTAAGAGCATCTGAGAACATCTTCGGCATTGTCGCGGGAAACTCAGATAACCGGAATGATTGGCCTTCATGCTGGCAACAGATCTTTCAGCAGATGTAGCAGTGTCAGCTGACACAGATTGAAGAAGAACTTGTCCTGCTACTGGGTCAACTCCAAACCAACCCTCCTCCAATGACCACACCTTTATCTCATTTTCCATACTCCCCCCATCCTCATCCTCAATATGGTGGTCCCTCTCCTAGCGCTCAAGGAGTTTTTTCTTTTTCTCTTTTTCATGTTCTCAACCTCAAAACCTTTTTAGGTTGGGAGAAGGCATTAGTCGTCTAAGTCGGGCTGCTCATCAGTGCATATTGTGCTCCCTCTTTCACTTCTGAGCATCTTTCCGAACATCTACTCAGGCCTAGTACCGAAGTCGAGTGCTACCACTGAGATTTGAATGGGTCTCCCCCTTTCGATGAGAAAAAATATGACATTGAATGCTTAAGCCATTTCTCGGACAATGAAAGACCGTTTCTTGTCTCTTTTGAAGACCGGTGCGCTTTCCCTTTTGCAGGCCTATAATCGCGAGTGAATCCTTTGTGCCCAGAAAATACTACTTCACCTGATCGGAAACCCTTGGATTCCCAGTGAAAACTACACCTTCATCTCGATCAAAGGTGGGATCCTTGAAGCTTCCTATTCCCCTTTCGGGGGGTCCCCGTTGATAGATAGGGGAAATCTCAAGGTAGACAGGACAAAGACTGCTCTACGACAACTCTTCTTTTCATCCGATTGAACCACCTGAAATCATCACTTGGCTATGGTGACTCTTTGACTGGATTTTTCTTTCTCACTCATTGATCAAGGGAAGATCATCCGTCGGGCACTAGAGCTTGAGATAAAGAACATATAGGTACAGAGGTAGGGGGTCTGGGTCCGTCTCAGTGCAGTAGGGGAGTCCATTGTATTGTGAAAATATTTAGAAATGCATTTGATCAAGAGGAAAGGATTGAACAACTGATCGACTAGGGAGAAATATACCTTTAAAATGTCCCTTACAAAAGGTAGAATTTTTGGTCTACTCATATAGGAAAGTAAATCTCATGTGGAAGCTTTAGTCACAGGTGGGGAATCAAGAGAGAGAGAAGTTTTGTACTCTTCCTTCCCTCGGAAAACTCCCATGTTGATAGAGATCTATTAGTTGGGGTATCATACCCCACCCACACCCAAATCAATGCTCGGCTATCTTGTTTCTGATGGATGAGACTTTCCAAAAAGAAGAGGAAGATGACGGGAGTACGAAACTCAACCACTGAAATTGGTACACGAAGGCTCGGTTCACCTCTAAAAATCTTAAAAAACATGAAATGTGGGCTCAAGAGAAAGAAAAGGGAGATATAGGAGAACCGTGGGTTGAGGAAAAAGAGCATGATCAAACCGTCTTTTCGGATTAGTACTTTTCTTCGGTACCGGGCTCAAAAGTCTGACAAATGAAGTGAACTCTACATTGACTGTATCAACAATTCCATAAAAGGAGAGGAAAGTGACCTTAAGAAGTCCATTTCCTCCATCCATAGGCATAGATGAAGAAAGAAGAATCATAGGAGGGGATTGAACGAGGGATGCATCTTCTTAGCTCTCAAGCGAGGTGTTGCGAAGAATCATGCTTTCGTCTTGAATTGAATACGGAAAGGTCATGGGGCTAGAACCCATAGGCACAGGATTGAGGTATGAAATGAAGGACGAGTTTCACTCGCTTTGCTCTCAAGTTTAGATAGAAGAGTCTAATGAGTACACTAGTTCATTAATGGAAATTCGATAGAATGCTCAAGCTAATAAAGTCACAATACATTGAACAAGATCGGCTCAAGGTAAGAGCACAAAAAAGAAAGAAAAGAAGCCTGAAACTTCTAATAGATAGAGTTGGAGTACGTTGTGAGAGTCAAGGTCAAGGTTGATTGATGAGTTCAGTGGATAGAACAATCGATGTGAGGCCTAGGTCAAGGCAGGAAGTGAAAGTGTGACTTCCCCCATAGTTGGGCATATCTTTTCAATCGAATAGGAGCCTCCCTAAACTAAGAAAAGGGATTAGTCTCAAAAAATGAAACCTTTATGGGAGGACGAATTGAAAGAGCCTCCCCGATCAAGATCTGGTGTCGAATAAGCAAGTTTTCAATCCTTGTATCGAGTGAATGTGGTTGCAGGTCTAGCGCCATCCCTAAAGCCTTTCATTTAGGTTGACTTTGATTTCTTCTTAGTCTTTCGTCTAGTATTGGAAGGGAATCAATCCTCATATAATAGGGAAGTTGGCCTTTCTAATTGAGATGATTCTGGGATGACAGGATTTGTGGAAGTAGTAGTGACATTGCTCTCCTCTTTCTGTTTATGGTAATGAGATCAATCTACGCGCTTACGCTAAGGTGAATGAGAGTGGGACTGCTAACCTTTGGATTCTCTTTACCGTGTAAATTCATTACTTTCTATCTATAGAGCTAGCGAGTGCTCATTCTATGGTTGATCTTTTTCTTCTGGTAGTCCTGGCCAACCTAGCTAACTGAACCGATTGCTTCTCTCTTTGGGCGGAGCCCTGTCCTAGCAACAAAGGGAGGTTCACGAGTAATGTACCCATTCTCTATTCCCCCTTTCTCTTCCTAACGTCCATGAACAATGAGAGAGAAGTCATGCGAACTCAGAATTATCAGCATTTGTTCCATTTCTGGATGGACTATATTGTATTGCTTTCTCATCGTGGTATACTTAAAATCAATCTTTTCCTATCTGATGGAAAGAGAAGTATCTTGCGCACTTCTTTGCAGTGTTGTTCTCTAATGCATCTTATCCAAGAACCGATGCTTCTTCTCTTGTTGCTGTTTTGGTGGATTCACGTTGTCTAGGAACCTGTTTATCTTATTAAGTATCAACCAAAAGGGTATCCCTGTGCTTCAGATAGAGACAGAGCTCGAAACTCCCTAGAAAATAAGGTAAAGATTGAATTAATAGTTGGTCAGGCGGTTGAAGCGAATCCACTTAAAGGAAGGCGTATAGAAGGCTGGGCAAGAATCTATAACAAAGAAAGAAAGAGGAGAGCGAAGCGAAGCTATCAAATGGCTCGAATGGGCACGAACTAGATAGGCAAGAGACACTGGTTTCTGTTGCTGGTTTGAGAGAGTAGGTGTAATAGGGCGAGATGAGAGCAGATAGGCAAAATCTCTTTCTTAAACGAAGGGATCTGAGCCTTATAGTCTGTCTCCTTCGGTTGGTTGGTTCGATCCCAATAAGGTCTTCCGAAAGCGCGGGAAGAGCTCATTTTCCAAGTCCCTTTCTAAACAGGTTTAGGGAAGGCCGTTACGTAATAGGGGACTCCGGGAAGCGAGAAGAGAGGAGTCAAAGGTATAGGGATCAGAGGAAGAAAGCGCCCTTTTATGCCCAAAATCAAGCAAGGTCTGTGTTTCATAGCTAATAAGATTAGGTCTTTCTTTCTGGGATCGATGTGTCATAGCCGAGGAAAGATGATGATGTGAACTGAACTGATTATTCTTAAGTAAGCGAATCATGGCTAGCTTTCATTGAAGTTATAGGCGCGAATCTAATCCCTGAGACTACTGGGTCAAAGTGGAAGGAGAAGTATATGCTTTCCGAAACGGAAAGCAAAATACCCATTATTCTATTTCCAACTACCAACCGCACAAGTAGTGGTTTTTATCCCTGTTGAGGGAGGAATAAAAACCTTTCTGAGACAATTAGGTGTGGACTAAGATGTGCATATGCTCCTTCTCTTGTTAATGCACTCATGTAGAGAGGCCATTATTATACTAATACAAGAACCACCTATTTTCTTACACAAGAATTTCTGTACTAAATCTGTCGTGGACAAAGAGAGCTTGCTCTTACTTCTATTGAGAGGTCCCATTATTTGACTAGGGAAGCCCCTCTGCTTGATCTGATCTTTCTCGAGGAATAGGATATTTAAACCAGCAAGACCTTATCCCTTTACAGGAACAAACTCAATACCTGGCCTCGAAAGGATAGGTCATAAGGAAGCTAATTGGTTGAAGCTCCTCAGCTCTTTTCCTATTGGACACAATTCATCTGGTTATGCCTAGTACTCTCAACATACTATATATCCATTCCTGGGTCTGACCACACTCCAATGGGGTGGATGTAACGACCCTGGCATTTGAAGGCCTTCACACTATTAGAAGAGTACTGAGGATCCACCCACTCTAAACCACAACCCCCAAACTACCATCTCAATCACAACACCACTACCTACTGCTTTTCTGCTAGACCACCTTCCAAAAGGCGACAATGGATACATTGTGTCATCACACTTTCTTGGAATGGATAAGCGGGGAGTCCGCCCGGCTAAGGTAGAACCAGCCCCATTCCATTCGTTCCCAATACCACAACCAGTGTCCATGCATTCAATTCTACTACTTATATTATACCGACATCCAAACCCCCACTCCTCACTAGAGATCTTCTATCTAGTATGTGATTTGCCACTATTAGAGTAGAGTACTGAGGCATGGTCCACGTGTTTATCAAACCACTCCTAACTCTATATAGTAGGGTGCAGGTCATCCTTCAAGTACCGAAGTCGAGTTGTTTGGCTATTCCCATCGCCGAATGCCCTGATACTTATATATATTGTCCTGAGATGACATCAATCATACCGCTTTGTGATTTGTGATTTGTGATATAGTAGGAAAAGGCCTTAATATATATAAGTACCAGGTGGGGTCTGAAATCAAGTGTTTGGGTTTCACCAGTTGGAAAGCCATTTGTCCGTTGGTGGTTGGCCTTGAGCACCTCACCGTACCCCCTGTCTCGGTACTTCAACCTTATGGTAAGGTACCCTGGGTATTTTCATTCTTGGTCACAAGTTCTAACTCTATATAGTCCGGCTCGTGCTATATGACCATGACCCTTGTGATTTGGTGGTGGTGTTCGAGAGGGTGGGATCTCAAGAGCGTCAGATCCACTCAATCACAATCAGCAACACCATTCCACTGAACCACCTGAGAAACACTCAGGTATTCTTATATATATAGTACCAGCGATTGGGGAAGCGTCCAGCAGAAACCTTTCAGAAAGAACGCATGCACCACTATACTAGACTAGTAGTAGTATGCCAGAGATGTAGCGATTGGCCTCGAGTATACTCACTCAAATGGCATTGGTGGCGAAGGTGGATCATGTTGGGAAGGGGGGTAGCATGACTGTTTTGGCCGTCGAAGCACTGCTTTCCCTTTCCGCTCGGTCCAATGCCAGAGATGAGTTTCTGTAAGCCAAGGTCTCCCCAATAACCACCTCCACCCAACCTATTCTTATTCTAGGGTACTCTTATATATAGTTATATAAGAGTACCTGGATCCACTCCCAGACTGTCTATTATATCATTTCTGACATCTCAACTACCCTGATATTCGACCTTTCTGGACATTCGACCGCACCACGGGTACTCTTATATATAGTTTCTAACCACCATGCTCTTCCAAACTGACCAACCTCATCCCAACCATGATAATTCCATGCCACCAGCCAATCATAGTCGTACTATTACTACTACTAGTCTAGTATAGTACCTCCAACTCCAATTCCAGCACCACCATATCCACCATCGAACCCCCGAACCATCGACTATCATATGAGGCGTCGGTATATTATAGTCGGACCACTATAGGCACCAAAAAAGGTGCCTATAGTGGTGCCTATAGTGGTCTGCCTATAGAATATATAGAAGAGTAACTGGCTAGATTATACCGATGAACCTGAAACAACTTGCTGCCTTCAGTTTGGCAGATGCATTGGCCCCATGGTCGACCAGACCATGACTCCGATGCGTTCTCGACCGGTTCCCATGGTTCCAGTGTCATTGTCCATCCGACTCATCTGTGTTTTTCATATCATTTGTATTGGATTTGGTGGAATATGGCGGTGTACGTGGTGGTTCGAGTCGAGTACCTGAGTGGGGTGGTGGCTCATGAGCTCCGAGCTACCTATTAGTTAGCTGTCTGATTAGTACGAATACGCTTGCTCCATGATAGCTACCCGATCTCCGCCGCAGGTGAGCAAGATCGAGTGCCAAAAGGGATGGTTTGCATCTCACCTATCCGCTCGGGTACTATTCTTCTACTGAGTCCGAGAACAAGTCCAAGTGGCATTCCAAGATCCATCCACCAGTGACCACCACCAATAGAGATGATACCAACAACGTAGCTGCACCGTATACCGCCATCCGGGTTCCGGCTCGCAATGGGTTGGCCCCTCTCTCGATTCCAGTCCTCTCGTACTAGGGCATGTACCTTTCCGTTCTCATGACCCCACGGTAGATACTAACCGAACTATCTCACAACGTTCTAAACCCAACTCACGTACCACTGTTTTCAATCGGTGAACAACCAAACCCTTGGGACCATCTTCCGCCCCAGAAGTTGATGAGTCAACATCGAGGTGCCAAAAAAACCGTCGATCCGAGCTCTTGGGTTTCATCAGCCTATTATCTCCAGCGTACCTATGATCCGTTTCATGAGCACCCAACCACATAAAACTTCCCGGTTCACTATGTCCGACAACTCAGATTACCTTTTGAATTGTCTGTCCCTGCTCGATTTGTGCCATCTTACAGTCAGGCATTGAACACCAATACACGCCCAGTAGAGCTGGGTGTCTTTGGCCATTGCGCACCACCCATTACTCATTAGGAGGCATACACCCCAGATAAACTACCGAACTCGATCTATTCCCAAGACTTGAACTTGAATTGAATGAATAATCTTATAAACCAAGGTATCATCCTATATCAGTCACAATGAAAATTGTAATGACCATATAGAGATCATACCCACATATAAAGTCCACCAAGACAACCACTATATAGAGATGATACTCTCTATTTCACCTAATTGGGTGGCCCCGTGACCGTATTGGAGTAGTGGGAATCCTTGAAACAAGGGGGATGAATGGACGAACCACTTTCCGCACCTATCCATGAATCGTCTGGAGCCTTCTGTGGATATGGCCTTAATAATTCATATATATAAGTACCAGGTTGTGCCTATAGTGTAACTGTTGAGTCTCGACTATTAGAATATATTAGTCACTAATGAGGTTAGAGCATTGGGAATTGACCGAATGAGTGGCCCGGTGGAGCGGTGGCGGTAGGAGACCAGATCACTACTACCATCCTATGAGGCATTCGACTGTCTTGATCATAGTGAAGTGAATAGTCAAGGTGCACGGGGTCTTACCATCTAGCCGTGGGGATCTCGGCATCTGAACCGAGAGTTCATTTTCACTAGATTCTATTTTGGAGATAGCTGGGCAGTCGTGACACCATTCTTGCAGGTCGCTACTTATACGACAAGGCATTTCGCTACCTTTGGATAGTTAGGGTTACTGTCTCCGTTTACCACTAGGTTGATACGGCTGGGCGCCCTCCGCTCGGTACCCAACTACACTGGCCTTGCAGCATCGGGCAGGTGTCAGACTCTATACGTAGGTCGACCTCTTAGCAGAGTCATGTGTTTTTAATAAACAGTCGCTACCTTGATCCCCACCTGTTGGATGCATGGACCGGAGGTGATCCAATGAGATAGGTCTATCCTCAGTACTCTACTCTAATAGAATAGTTACACAACTGGTGGTTCAAGCACTTGCTGAGTTCCTTCCAAATGGGTTTCTCACGCGCCAAATAGTATACTCTACTAGTGCACCTGTGTCGGTTGTTGGTACGGTCATCTTTTTTCCGACTTGATTCGACTCGTCCACTCGCAATTGTTTCCAGTTTATGCTTTCCATAGCCCAACCACTTCCACCATCAACACTGACGGAATGGTTGGAGTGGATTTGGCCTAGTCCCACTACCTCTACTACCTATATTATACTGATTTCCCCCAACAAGTATCACATGACTATTAGATAGAGTAGTTGAAACTGCCCCCCGCCTTCGGCACTGCCATATGGAAGGTGAAAGCACTATTAGAAGAGTCAGGTACTCTGTCTATATAGTGTCCACTCCCCCTATAGTCGTGAGGTGGTGTTAGTGAATGAGCCATGAAACCGATGACCAGTCGCCCGGTACTTCAACCTTATGGTGGTGATTCTCACCTTTTGGTGCCCATTGCGCAACTCAACCCCCAGCTACTATATGTATATGTATATGTATATGTATATGTATATGTATATGTATATGTATATGTATATGTATATGTATATGTATATGTATATGTATATGTATATGTATATGTATATGTATATGTATATGTATATGTATATGTATATGTATATGTATATGTATATGTATATGTATATGTATATGATATTCGGATGTGTGATATGCCCAATTCCAGTAATGCTGAACAGCTCAGGTACTCTTCTAATAGTGAACAACTGAAGAGTGCTTGATCCATCCAAGAACCCAACCATTTCACGGGGAATCATCAGTACTCTTCTAATAGTCTATCAACACTATTAGAAGGGTACTGATGACTTCCACCTTGTGCCATTGCGGCACATGGTCAGTACTCTTTTAATAGTGAACTACCATGGAAGGGTTAGGACTTTATTGGTATTTAGCATATAATGTTCACATATAAAGTCAACCACCAACCGGTACTTCAACTTTATGGTCATGTTCATTGGCGTTTCACTGTTAGTAAAATAGACCTCTCACTCTCGAGTACCCCCATCGGCCAAAGGAGAGCTAAGGGACTGATTCACTCAACACTTCTGACCACCCGTTGAAACCCTGATCTACTGCTAGCGCTCCCCATGAAAATAGGATTGAAATAGTATACTCATGTCAGAATTATCTCTTCTGAGAAAACCCCAGGCGTAGTAGCCAAGGCCCTACCATATATCAACAGAATGTCCCGCTACTGACAGCACCATCATTGTCGTATCCTGGAATACATGAAGTATCTGACTATCTAGATGATACAGAGGGAGGACCTAATTTTTCTATTTCTCACATACCGCTCAGAAGGAAGGTAAGAGAAGCTGCTCAGTACTCTACTCTAATAGTCAGTACTCTACTCTAATAGTGAGGAGTCCGTCAATATATATAAGTAACAGCTGTTTTCACGAATCCCAATGGAATGGGCGGGATGGATTGCAGCTGGGTTGATCAGGGGGCAGGGTCTACTACCTATATTATATCGAACATCATCTAGTTCAATACTATTTAGGAAGATCCCACTATTAGAGTAGAGTAATGACACTATTAGAAGAGTACTGAAAGAAGAATAGCTAGAAGGGAGGAATGTCTGGTTGTGATAGAATAGTAGCCTATCTACGAATTTTATGGGTCACTCGTGGTAGTATTTTCTTTTCCTGTGACTGAATCGACTACAAACTCAGGGCCTTATATTATGAAAATATCAGTCAATTCACTCTTTTGTTTCAGAGCTCTTGCTGAATCAGCCGAGAGGAGCAATATCAGAATCGAATCGTCCAAACCTGGTCTTGAAACAACATCGAACAGTGGGTTGAGCTCCAAAGCATACGTTATGGCTACCTATGGTTGGGGGTATATGGTTGGTTCATAGGCATCCAAATAATCGAACGTTACTTTCATCCGCAAGGGGCTATAGGGGCAGTTTATCTTTCCTTTCTCCCATTTACATCGATCGTTGCTATGTGGCCTGAGGTAATGATATATATTGTCGGTATAATATTGGTAGAGTATGCCCCATTGAGATGCATGATACCCCAACTATTCACTCTGATCTCTCTTTCATTTCATGGCTAAACCACCAATCCAAGTCATGCTACTAGTACCAGTTTAATTGGAACCACTAGGCAGCCACCATGGAACCCTGAGGCATGATGTCACTACGTACACCTACCATCACATTACTATATAGAGATAGAGTTCTATATAATATAGTTTAATTAGTAGAGGTATGTCCACCTGGCTCTACTACCTATATTATACCGAGAACTGACAGTGTGGAGTTTCCAGACGACTCTACTACCTATATTATACCGACTATGGATTGGATCGTCAATGCCCGATGCGGAACGTCAGTGCATCCAATAGTGGGCATATGGGTTCCTTGTTCCAGTTCTCAGGAGATGCCAAACGAGCAGCAGTTGAATGGATATCCTCTGGTGCAGTAGAAAAACAATCTTGGGCCTTGACTCCAAAACATGTCTGTTCAACTCTACTTGACTCTTTTTGATCGGATCATGCAGCGTCACCACATGGTTCCCAATAGCAGTATCAGAATTCCCGGCACCCAAATCAAATCAGCCCCACCGAGTTACCGACATCACATAAGAGCATCCAGTCCCTCAATGCCACCAATATAGTCTATCATATAGTTCACACGGGATTGACCCTGGTCCGAGACTATTAGAGTAGAGCCGGGTACTTTTCCTATATAGTTTAGAGTAGAGTATTGACTATTAGAGTAGAGTACCGAGTCGTATTGCGTAATGAAACCTCTTCTAATAGCCGACTATGCAGAATAAAGTACTGAGCTAATCAATAGTATACGGTTTGATGGTTGTCAATGAGTCGAATGGCGTTTTAACCCCCATACTACCTGGCTCAATTCATGTACCCCTTTTCTTGGAGTGTATTCCAGCGCTTTGGTATGCACTTCGAGGTCAAAATGTTGTCTGGACCTCTTATCGATAATAGGTGATCATAATAGTGTATATCTGACTCATTTTTCAGGCAATCCCAGCGGTATAGGTAAGGTGCTCGAGTAGAATAGCCCCACCAACCCAACTCGGTTGATAATGAATGGTTTCTCAAATTCTCTCATCATGATGCAGATCATTCGGACACCAATTTCAGACACCCCAGCACTCTTCACTTTTTTATTGATGACACCTGCCAAACCCCCCATACAATTCCAATAGAGAACATGTGCTTGAGTGGTCCTCGTACCATGATTTCAGATATCAATTGATGAACCTCTACTCTATATAGTTGGACAATTCCATGATCGATCCCACTGTTGCTGATCTGAACTTCTCCCTTGTTGTTCAACTGCAGCTACCCCATACCTACTGGTTTGTATTGGCACGACCCCATACATTCCCTTTTGAAACTGGACTGAATGTTTGGACAGGTTCCAAACGTGCCTCTATACAGAAGAGTACCTATTGCCTTAACTCTACAGTGTCGACTGGTGTGTGTCTAGGTTGTGCTTTCTTTGAGATTGTGCTCCACTACTCAATCGTTACATAAACCTTATGGTCATGTTTGCACCTTTCAAGCTCTTGACACACTATTAGAGTAGAGTTCGGGTAATCTTCCTATATAGTTAGAACAACCTGGCTAAAAGACTTGTTTGAGTCACATCGGCAATATATATCAGTACCGACCCCCATACTATTCTCGACTAGCTTCCCACTGCCACCGGTTGAAGTACCAACCCTTTCAACTCGGGATGACGGCACCATGGACCTTCAAATGTAACACACGACTGCTAGTCCATATCATGACAGACACCTCTTACGCCTATGCAGAGTCAATGTGATGGCAAAGTGACATGAAAAAAATCATGCCCACGCTCTTTCCGCACCGCACTATACCTCAACTTCTCAGAGTGTTTCAGCAACCACTAGCTTTCGTCTAGACATAAGTGATTCGTCATCAACCTTCTACTTGACTAGCTGATTCGTACAATATATATCAGTACCAGGACCTTCCCATGGTGTGCACAGACAGTATGGGGGATGGTACTGATATATATCGGCGGTGGTGCCTGATCGCTGGTGTCACGTACCACTTATCATGCTGACCGTCAATATATATCAGTACCAGTCCCACTTCCCTCCAATACCCAATAGTAAATTTGTATACAAGTAGACGACATCACTGTAAACATCATCCCCAGGCACTAGAGCAGGTACTGGAAGTGGATCAGGAACTATTTCAGGTTCCGGTTCATTGCGGTCAATATATATCAGTACCAGTCACTAGGAAATTACCAAGCTCATGAATCGTGTATTCCCCGGTCGGTACTTCAACCTTATGGTACAGACAATGTGACTTCCAATGATGACATTGTTCATTGATTTCAGTACTCGGTACTTCAACCTTATGGTCCCGTATCACCAAGGTGAAGCCTCTTTCACTTCCTGCCGACTCAACCTAAACTTGTCGAGAGGGGCTGGTACTGATATATATTGGCCCTTTTCGTTGAATGTTTGTGCTGCATATTCTAATATTCTTGCAGGCCATCTGCTATCGCGATAGCAGTAGTGCATTTTTTTCACAGATTTTTCTCTCGCTTGTTTTGAAGGGGTTGAAAGTCTTGAAGAAGTAGAAAAGAGCGGTAGCCATGATCGATGCAGGAGCTGGGGATTTGAGAGTCATCATGACTCTGAGAAGATCTCTGATTTTGATCAATTGGGTCTCACTCGTAATAACGAATGACTTTCTTGACATCGGCTCGTGTTACTGAAATCTTGGATGATCTTATCAAGTTCACTGGTACTTATATATATTGTAAGAATATCAATTGCTCTGTCGTAATTGTTTTCGGTCACACTAATGCTTCCATGGAAGAATCTGTACCCCCATCTACCGAACCATGGATGCCCGTACGCAACCCCATGAAGCAACCTGAGTAGCATGCCCATGTGTAATTTTTTGACACATCCTCAACCTGAAAAATCTTACAAAAAAAGTCATTTAGGGATTTTCATTACCGGGTCTAGATATTTGTGCAGATTCGATCCCAAAGATCCATGATTTCTCTGCCGTAGAGATACCTAGACCCTCCTTCAATTCCATTAATATATAGTAGATGACCAAACACATTACAGTGAATCAATCGATGGGTTTGAAGATCAAAAACACCATCATCCAGAGGCTTATTCCACCCCTCATCGACTAGAATTATCACACCGCCATCAAAAAATTCAATAGCTGCTCCTAGCCCAATTCTCAGTACTCTACCCTAATAGTGGACCAATTTTAGGTTTTAAATCGGGTACTCATTCCACAACAAGGTTATTCCATTCATTCCATTAACAGCTCAATCAATGGGACTTGATTTCATTCCTAAAGGAATTTACCCAGAGCCGGTAGAAATGACTGACCTAAGATAGAGAGATATCACCCCTAACAGAGTCCATTCTACGAATAGTCACACAGTCAAGCCCAGGTACTCTTCTAATATAATGTTCCTAGAATGCTAGATCTCTACTCTATAAAGACTATACAAGATGATCAGATGATCAGAAGATGTTCCGATAATTGTCTTCTTGTCTGATTGTCTGTTGATGTTATTCCATTTTTTCCTTTTCACTTTCTTTCCACCCACAATACAAGATTGAAACTGACCTTTGACATTCCGCACCTGTGATCCTTTTCACCAACCTTCTTTATGGAGGGTACCAACCGATCTCACGATGATGAGTCACCCACATACTTAAAAAAATAATTTCAATACGAGAGAAACTAAATCAAGCTCAATTAAAACTCGCTCTGATCAAATAGTACTCAGGTATAAGATTTCCAGCGGAAAGGTATCCCTGTTCGCTTCGTTACCCTTGTACATGCCAATCTAGCTCATAGCAGCATTTCCGAGTTCAGTTACTTAGTACAGAGATTGGAACAACTTAGCGCGGGAAGTCCCATATGTTGTATTAGCCTCACCTCACCTATTTCCCTCATAACGAGATCAGAATGAGATAGAATTGGATCTAAAGTCTTAGCGGATACCACGTTCCCTTAGACGAAAAACAGGTACTCTTATATATAGTCCTAGACCTGCTGCACCTGCAAAGTAGGATCAGGCTTAGTCTACTAGAGACAGAGGAGAGCTAACTCTTACTCTTTGATTGACCAAGCCGAAATACAGATCACATCACAACACTTGTAGTAACCCTTTGTAATCGTCTTAGCCCTGAAAGTTATCCCGATAGTCAATCCGCTACGCCCCAATGTTACAGAATTAGTCAAGGCTTCACACCTTGTGTGATCTGGGATCATCGGATTGGATTTGTCAGAGATAGCTTGCTTTGAAGGACCCATGGGGCGGTAACTAAGATCAAAAGAGAAATCAACTACAATACATGGAAAAGGGTGAATCTCCTTACTAAGCTTTCAGGAAAGTCAACACTATTCTCAGATGCAATGAGCTTGATGAAACTAAGCTAAGTCTTTCTGCCTTCCCCGACACAAAAACTTAATGAGTAAAGTATAAGCCTAAGGATCACGACTAAATGCAGAGATATAGCTATTATATTCTAATAGTTGACTCCCCTCGCTCTTCAATATTTTTTTTAAGTTAAGTTTCTCAATCCTCCTCCCCTTGTTATGCCAATGAGCTCCAATCAGGCATGAAAGCACGAATTCAAGAATTAAACCACGAGGGATGCCAAGCAGCTCTGATTCTCCTCTAAGAGGGGGATACTCACTCATTGTAGCCGTTAACCTCCTCAACGGGCCAATAGACAGAACGTTAGTGCTTCTACCTGACCGTAATAGTCTCACTTCGTTCATAAAGAGCTTAGCAAACATCTCAAACATAACTGTTAGAGAACTCACTAGGAGAATAAAGACAAGAAATACAGTCATATTAATGTTTAGAATAATAGAATCTCTTATTAGTTTATGAAGGAAGGAAGAAAGTGTATCTTTGAAAGCATTAAGGAGTTTTGGGTACTTATATATATAGTGGACATGATGTGTCTATCGATAATGGAATATTTCTCTCCTATCTCTTAGTAGTTGAGAAAAAAAAGACGGGGTTTCCTAAATGAGAACACTTTAGATTGAACTACTAGGAGTGGAATCTATCTTGAGGATAAAAAGACGGGGGTGGACTTTATAAGCTAAATACACCCCACAACATTTATGAAATTCGGCCAGAAGTTGTGTGGATGAAGGCAACTAATGGTCGATCACTCGGGTTTTTTTCACTATTAGACGATATATTATTTATTTTCTTATTGTCTGCATCTATAAAGACTATACAAGACGATAATCTGATAAGACGATCTTCTGATAATCGTCTTCTTGTCTGATTGTCTGCTCCTTTGATAAAATAGAGCATGAGTGAGTTAGGGTATTACATACCCCCTACCAAGTAGTCTTGATGGGGATTAAAAGAAGAGTCTCATTTCCTGACCCTCCCTAAAAGGGAGGGTCAGATCTACGGTACTTGACCCTATATAGTTATCTCTCCTCTAGCTCTAGGGTGATTGAACTAGCAGATATGCCGATAAAAGCAAAGCTGATCTTGGGATCTTTATAACCTAAAAGAATCTCTTCCTTTTAATAATACTCGAAGATGCAAGTCTAGATTCACTCTCTTTTCTTAAAGCATTGCTTCCTGAACCTTGACTTTAGAAAGGGTCAGATCTTTGAACTCGGCTACTGAACCCTATTTGGTTTAGAAAGGGTCAGATCTTTGAACTCGGCTACTGAACCCTATTCGGTTTATAAAGGGTCAGATCTTTGAACCTCACTCTATTCGGGTCAGATCTTTAAGAACTCGGCTACTGAACCCTATTTAGTTTAGAAACTTATATATAAATAAGTAGAAGACTTATATATAACCTTATATATAAATAAGTAGAATAACCTTGGCTTCTCTTTCTTTCCTTCTATTTGAGTGGGAGAAAGCTTAGCTGCAGTGAAAGTTGTAAGCTAAGTCCTAAGGTCTTCCCAACTTCCAGCGGTTCGAGATCCCTTTGTTGTCGGGCTTGTGGAAGTTTCCTTAGATGGGTTTCATATGAGCGGTCTAGGACAGTTGACTTTTCTGGTGTTTTAGTTTTAGTTCCAGCAATTGGACTTTCTTTCGCAAACAAAAAGGGCTTTCATAACATAAGGGTTTTTCAGTCTCTGGGTAAGAAGTTTTCCACCGTAATAGTTGGATTTCTTCTCCTATTTCCATTGTATCACTCCTAGGAGAAAGCTAAGGATCTTTGGGAAGCAAGCCCAATTGGAGTGATTAATAAGGTCTTCACTTGGAGTTCCCCTTTGGTAAGCCCTATAAATGTAGGGCCAGTTTCCTGTAAGGCAATGGAAAATCTAGTACCTGTTGCAGAAAAATACTTATTCCTGCCATCCCACATTTACTCTTATATATAGTTTAAGTTCTAGACTATATAGACAGAGTACCTATGGTCGGGAGTCCTAAGCCCTGGGAGCAGTCTCAGGGTAAGCCCCATAAGTTACAGCAAACAAGTCAAATGGAAAAGCAGGAAAGATGGAAAGCGGGTGTCTAAGAGTAAAAGTACTAGGGCATGAAGTTCAAAATAGTATTACTGTTTCTAAGAGTCCTCCCAATAATACTATCCAGGGTGGATATTTACAAATGAAATAGATTACCTAATTTTCCAATTTATCGACTCCTACTACCTTTGCTAGTGAATCCCCTGCAGTTGCATCACTTCTCTTATCCGGTCTTGGTTTAGGAAGGGTTCAGAAAGCACTCCGAGTGAAGAACATGGCACTGTCGGCATGTCAGAATAACCACTCTTTTCTCTTTTGACTTTTGATTACCCAAATCAAAAGGAATATACTCTCTCTTAGGTGTGAACGAATAGGAAGAGAATTCATCACAAATTGACTAAGAGGAAGCATAGCCGATGCTATCAGAATTCCTAGTCAAGGGCCCTGCTGTATTCAAGAACCAGAAAAGATCTGATCTACAAATATCCAATTCCAACTATGTTGTAATAGAGGATGGAGAAAAGAATACTTCTTTCTCAATGCCCATCCAATGATGACTTTTAGGCTTAACATTAGCCTATATTCCGCGAGTCAGAAACCCTGATCCGTGCGCTGATCCTTCTATAGTAGGAAGACAAGATCACAAGGGAATCACTAGTTCCATGCCTTCTACTTATGCAACCTGAATCTACGTATACATACTCTAGCAAAAGAGAAAACTTCCAATGAATCCTTCCACTTCTGTAACAGAGGATAAAAGGTACGAATGAAGAAATCTTGTTTGGGCTTTTAAAGGCTTCGCACCTACTTATTGTGTCTCCCATCATAAGACAGTCAGCTGATACACGGGATTGACTTAGGTGCAATAGCTTGTTTGAATAGAATCGTAAACGAAACCGCTCTATCGCTACACCTGATCTGTTTACTTACTCTTACTTAGTTAACGCTACCTTTTTCAAATAGGAAACTTCCGATGGTTGCTTGCTTCTGCTTCCAAAGCCCTAAGCAAGAGGTCCCATACTGTCCTGTCCTGAACTAGAACAACTAACTCAGTCTCAGAGGACACTTCTGACTTGTTAGCTGCAGGTACAAATGTAGAGAGTTTGTTAGGCCCCATCCGGTCTACAAAAAGAGAACTAGAACGCGAACTCAGCTTCACTTTTTAGCTATAGGGACAGTTTCACCAACCTAAGATCCAAGGTAGTCAGAAATTTACCTTTGATTGAATGTCTATTTCATATTCTTGTCATGCAGGTAATAGATCCAGAACAGTCGTAAGGCCTCCTTCCAGTCGTTACGCCAACAAGTAAAGAAGGAAATAGTCAAAACGCTATGCCCCAATGTTAGGACTTTAGTAGCAGCAGTAGAAATAGGATAAAGCACACCTAGTAGGATGTGGGGCCTCTTTATTTTGTGGAACTGACGAGGTTTTGAAGGCAAGAGAAGGAAAATCATTTAACTGAAACAAGGATAAGACCCTGGTTCCATTCTTATCTTAATGCCCCAAGATCGGTAATAACTAGAATATATAAGATCGATATTCCTTATCAGACACTTTCGAAAGGACTAGGCTTCTTCTCAAACTAATAGCCCCTAAGTGGTATAATCGAGTAACCCAAGTAAAGACACCTCTTGTCCAAAGTCGTTTTAGGGAGAAAAAATATAAGATGGTCACACTATTAGATTAGAAGAGTACTGATTATAGACTAACTAACTGAATCATTATATTATAATAAATGAACTCTCTGAAACAAGTCAGTCAATCCCTCCGGCTGTCCCTCTTCCCGTTGGTCGAGATAGTACAGCAGGGGGAACCCAATACTCTCCTCAAAACCTAACTGTAATTGAAACACTATTCTTGTTTAAGGTCTTAATTAATGTTTCAAGTAGCTCTTTTCATCTCATGAGTCCATGAATCCATCTCAGTGCATCGCCCATTTGGCCCCCCTTATTTCCCCCTTCCCATAGGCCAGTGGTGACCGTTCCCGTTTCATCGTATACCTGGATGTCCTGAGCCAATCAACTAGTGTCCCCCACCCTCAACTCACCAAACACCCCCATATCCATTCCAATATGCACCCATGCGCTGTAGGAATTGAACCTACGACCATCGGGTTTTGGAGACCCACGTTCTACCGATACTGAACTAAGAGCGCTGGCGAGCAACCTTGTCGACACTGGCCGCCAGGTTTTTTCTCGGTGCACCAGCATCCACAATGCCCAAAAGGAGTCAATCGATGGTATACCTATATTATACCTTCTACTACCTATATTATATTTTGGTTCTTAAACTGACCCAATCTTGGTGGTCCTTGAACCAAATCATTCGTCAACCCCCAGGACCTTATTGGTATTTAGCATATAAAGTCCACATAGTAGTTATTCCACCTTTCACCCCCACACACACCATTCAACCCCATGATGGGTACTCTATTCAAATATTGGTAGTTATTTATCCTTATCACTGTATAATATAGGTAGTAGAGGTGGTATTGGCGTCACAAGGCCATTGGGGTGGTACCATGTTCATGGACTTGGAATTGAGGTTTGTGACACTATTAGAAGAGTACTGATCAACCACCAGGCCAGAAGTACTCTTATAATAGTGTCCCCAACACCACATATACGAGTTGGTGTGAGATTCCAGCACCGTGGCCATCCATTCCCAACCTAGGTGTTCCCAACTTCCCATGGGTGGATTGGCATGGTGGTGGATGAGATGGAATTGGTTTCAAGGAGGTGGTCATTTGGGACCAGTGTCATTCCCGATACGCCATTGGAATGGCATCTTGGAAACCCAAAGAAACCACAGCTGGAGGATTGTTCAACCTTCTATGACAATAAAACAAATGCAAATAAAACCTCGTAGCCCCTTGTGATGGTGTAGATGCCAGTTCCGAAGTAGGGTTCTGCACCACCGTTGGCAATGGAGTAGTTGTATGGTCGTTCTTCTAAATCGCATAGTCGACATTGTGTGTTCCCCAGGCACTCCCTCTTTTAATCTGCTATCGTAGAGGGGGAGTAAGTGCACAATGAAAGAGGTGGAGAGTCACACTTCAAAGTAATGCCCCAAACCTATGCCAGTGTGTTTCCCCTAGCATTGAATGAGAGAGATGCGTAGACTCTGGTCTTTCCCCGCTAACCGTCATATAACAAGAAAAGAGAATTGACCTAAAGCCAGGCCTTGTGCCAGGAGGCGAAACCTACTCTGAACCCACATCCCTAAAGAACCGATCTCTTCGACCTCAATCCTGAATGTGAACCGGGGTGACACCCAATACTCTTACGTTTTACGAAATCTCAGTCTCATTCAAACAAAGACTATGATAGCTTTTCAAAAAAAGTTCCTAAAATCTTCACGCTATAAAAGACGGAACTATTGACAGGTACTCTTCTATATAGTCATAAAACACTGTCAACAGAGAGACCCTTGATTCGATTCAATAGACTAGCTAGGAACTCCTATGCTTTCTGAGACCAGGGTAATCCATTCAATAAGAGAGAGAGGACTGAAACCCCTGGCTTCAACCCACATTGGATCGGAAACACTGACTTTAACGACATTGAATCAGGAACTCTATGAAACACACCATAAAGCATGGATCAGAAAGCAGCTACAGTCTCTTTAAGTTCTGTACTTGCGAAAGATAGAATTGATCTCTTTACTGTAGATCGACGAAATGACTATACAAAAGTCTTTGAAATCTCTATCGTCTAGCAGTGCCCACGTCGAGGTTTCAAAAGGCCACTATGCAAGTCAGCCACTGCCCAATCGGTATAATATATGTATTAGATGTGGACCGGTAAACGGTTGGCCTAACTCAATGACAACATGACTTTGGCTAGGTTTCCAAGACACCACACTCACCTCAGGGACCCTGCCGAAACTCTTGTTTTTATCAACACGTTTATATCACTTGAATTCATCTATTCGGGGTGAATCTACTATTTCTACAGCTACTCCAGCTTCTCCAGTTGAATCTATAGCTCCATGTGAACCTAAAGCTTCTGTGGAAGTTGAATCAGGTCAAGAACAAGTACTCTGTCTATATAGTAGTGAATCGATCTTCTTTTTGAAATCAATATTTTTTTGGTGTTCAGTCAGTATATATAAGTACCAGTCATCAGTTGAGTGAGCCACAGGAGGAAAAATAGAAGCTGAAACAACAGAATCGGGAGAAGGATAAATCATTGTCACTACGGGCGTTCCTGCTTAATCTAGCAGTTGTTGATCTTCATCTCTTTCCTTCAAAACTGGAAATTTGCATTCATTGAAAGAGTCCTCCTCCGCCTGCTAACAATACTAGACCCATCTTTTCTTTTTTTGTTGGTTCGTTACTGTCATACCTAGTTATTCCTCCCTTACAAAGAGGCTGCAATAGACTCGCTCAATCGACCCTTCCCCTGCCATAATAGCACCACCTATCTTCGAATCAGAATAGTAGTAGAAAATATCTATATATAGTGATCGTTATAGGCCATGAGAGAGTTCACCTAGCCTAGCTCCCTTGTCTTCGTTATCTCTAAAAAAGGTTATAACATTATTCTATTAATATACCACTATTAATAGATACTATAATAAATAAAGGTGCTACTTATATATCAAGGGTTTAGAACTCGGATACTAAACCCAATTCAGTTTCTAAAGGTGATACTTATATATCAAGGGTTTAAAACATTCTTTAGCAGCTCCCGAGTCTTTTGTAAGCCAGTTAGCTGCTCTGACCTAGTTTCTTCTGATTGTAAGCTATATTATACTACTATTATAATCATTTAGTGCTGTATTATTTCCAAATCTCTAATAAGAGAAT
The DNA here is from genome assembly GCA_963277665.1 of Viscum album. NCBI lineage: Eukaryota > Viridiplantae > Streptophyta > Magnoliopsida > Santalales > Viscaceae > Viscum > Viscum album. The sequence goes on from OY728167.1 coordinate 246,903,550, forward strand.
GCCTTTCCTAGGATGCACTGTGATACCCACACTTTCTTGAGAGCTTTGAGACGGATCCCTCCTTTATTCATCAACTTGTGTCATTTCCCGCTTTAGAGTACTTTTCTGATCAAGGTAAAGTAGTATCCTATTCGAAATGAAAGTCATTAAATCTTTTAAGACACTTGACTTCATCCTTCCACCGGCAGAAGCTGACTTGCCGTCTATGACTTCTCCGATCAGGGACCGTCACTATTAGATTAGATAATGAAGATCTGTCTGTTGTTCGCAAGCTTCACTCGAATCACTAGAAAGAGGGAAATGATAGTACGAAACTGAACTAGTAGGAGAAGTCCTAACCAATCCATTGGACTCATCATGATTCCTCAATTCTTCACAATCAGCATGAGAAACTTGTACTAGCTTGGTCCGAGGATAGTGTTATCCCTAAAAGTCTTAATTAAGAGTTAGGGCATTAGCTTTCCTCTTTATACGCTATTCTCTTTCTTGTTTTGTAAGGTGATACTTCAACTTTCTCGCTCGTCTGATCCTCTATTTTTCATCCAATACCTAATGACCCTCACGATGCATTTGATGGTCTTTTGGGGAGAAATCAAAGAGAACTTTGAGGCAGCAGAGGGGCTTCCAAAGCACAAGGCCACAACTCCCCATGTATGGGAAGGTTCCAAAATTCCCATAGCTCACCACAGATCTAATGAGAAAGATTCCCACTAGAAGTTCTTCTGTATGGGACAAAGGCCAGTCACTCTCATCTTAGGGTAGGATATCCATAAACCTTAAATCATGGGAACTTCTCCTTTTTGGTTGACAACCGCTGACTCGGTATAATCTAGCCAGGTAGTCTTATATATAGTCTATAGGCCCCACTATAGTTGGCCGACTAATAGGGTCCCATCTTGTGTTGGGTTAAGGATCCACCTCATGTTGGGTTAAGGGCTCAGTTGAACCCAATTTCTTCACTTGTAGTCTACTAAGAGTACTGAGCTTGGCATTCTATTAGAGTAGAGTACTTGAGATATAGCTTTCTTTCCTGTTCTTTGATTCAACCTATGCTCTCCTAATTCAGTCTATAGGCTTTGGTTTAGGTTCAATCTTATAAGTTGAGCTTAGTTCCATCAATCAATCTCTCATAAAACCCTAAGCTGAATCTATATGGGGCCTTGTGTTAGGCCTAGCTTGTGTCTGTAAGGTATAATAGCAGTCTTTCACCTATGGTTTCACCCATACTTTAAACTATTGTCATTAGGCCCTTGTAACGCTCTAAGAGGGTAGTGAGGCTTAGATTCCATAGAGTTCAACCTGCATTCTATTAGAGTAGAGTACCTGAAGTGAAGCCTACATCCATTTTAGAATAGGATCTTTTATGTAGCCCAACTCATAGAGAGTTCTGTCACTTGGTCTGAACCTATTTATTATATTTCTATGATTCTATTAGAGTAGATTCAGGTACTCTGTCTATATAGTCTTTTAGGATGAGCCTTAATATATATAAGTATCAGGCCATATCGTGTTGTACTAAACTCATTTCTCTTATTAGGTCTGACCTTTTGTACTCTGTGGACGTTCAACCTCCCTATCAGTCTTTTTCATTTTCCAAACATATCAGACATCTTTCATATAGGATGATCTTAGAAATCAACTAAGTGTTGGACATTTTCATGATACAGGTCAACCTCCCTATCAGTGAAAGAAGCAGGAAAATCACTGTAGGTGAAAACCTCAGAAAACGACTTTCAAAAACTATTACTACAGATCGACATTGGAGGTGGCCTAAACCTAGGCTGTGACGCTTCCTGTTGAGTACACAATTCAGACTGGAAGTTCATTTAAACAGTACGAGAAAGAAAATTATAAAGAATGGGACTAATTCTTGAGCTACTTTTTTAGATTGGATTCTTTAATATAGCATCAACATGACAATAACATTACAAAGCAATATAGGCATTTATCCCATCCATCAACTGAGAAAGACACCTACGTTGCACTAACAGGAGCGCGCTTCTTTATTCAAAAAAAATACATTATGAAATGAACCCACATATAAAAGTGGGCGGGTCTACTCATTATTTGTGTTCGTACATTTATTCATTATTGTAATATAAATAACACCTCCACTACACTAGTTATGAAGGGGAGGATGGAACAAGGCATTTTGAACCATATACTACTGGAATTAAACGCAGCCTTAGAACATAATTATGCTGCTTGCTCTATAGGTTGAAGTACCGAGATGGTGGAACTGGGGGGAAGAATGCGGCCCCCTTTTGCGGAAAATAAGAGTGGGCAGCATCGCTTTCCCTCGTGTAGCTATGATGCCATTCAGAAACAACACAAGAAGAAGAAAAATCAAAAGCAGTATTTCGTGGATTCTTTCCATCACTGGAAAAAAATTTGAGCTGTAGGCATCAAGGTAAGGGACCGAGATTATATATAGCTACAGAAGTGGAATCGAAGGGGTTGGTTGAAAGGTAAGGATACAATGATTGGCTGATTGGTTGGAATGTAAGGCTACTACTTATATTATACCGAATTGACTGGTTGCGAGTCCTTCGGATCCTGGGCCACAGGTAGAGACCGCTGAACATCATTTGGATAGGCTAACAGAATCAATTGAGTAGCAACCTTTTGATGGTTGTCATTTTCTGGGCTATTTGGAAGGGTGAACTCATTATGTATATAAGCAATCAAACAAGAGGATGGGCCTGACAAGAAGTCAATAGAAGTTCGAAACTCCCTGGAATACATGAAGTATCTGACTATCTAGATGATACGGAGGGAGGACCTCGATCTAATACTTCTAATTGTATATGAAGAGTTGTGTATTTCTTCAAAAAGTCAGATAGTGGATCGAGAAACCTCCTCCCTTTTACGAAAGCTAGTCACCGGTAGGCTAAGATCCTTTCTGACTTTCCTTTGAAGAAAGCCAGTAGTTTAGTTTCGGTACTCAAGTTCCAGTGCTCGTTGAAAGGTCAATACGGTGTCTAAAGCCGGCTTTCCTATTTCAATAAGGCAAGTGTGAAAGTGTTGCAGAGAAAACTCTCAATATATATAAGTACCAGCCTCAGTACTCTAATCTAATAGTGCCCTTTATCCCCCCGGATCCCCTATTTCTTTATATTATAGGAAACCCCGTGGAAAAATATGTGTTCAGGAAAGCTATGTGAATAGGGTCATATTATTTCGTAATATAAGGTCACCCTTAAAATATATATAACTACCAGCTTTCAAAAATAATTTGGAAGCTTTCCTCCTTACTCCCTATCCCTATTCTCTCTTAAATAAAGCTATGATAAAACTTGAGTAATGTGGAACCCATTCCTGTGAGCTATAGAGTGAGTTATCCCTTATCATCCCTGGTATTCCTCCTCTCTATGAGATGTGAGATCGACCCCACGAGCCCTTCCTCTTTCTACATCCTTTTGGATGATAAGGCATGCCTATCCATATTTTATCCAGCCTTTTCTCCACTATCAACCACCAGAATGGTGATTTTTCCTGCCCTGCTTTCCTCTCCCGCGGAAAGAGCTCGTTCGCCATGTCCAAACTCCCACTTTATCATCTATGTCAGTATAATCTAGATAGTAGACTTCCTTCACAGGATAAAGAAAATACTACCATGTTTGACCCTTTTCCGCTTCCAATATATATCACTACTGTTCCTTACTGACATTCTAGCTGACTAGCTGAAGGAGAGACTTTAACTTTACTTAGAGAGGGGGTTCGTAGCTTGTCTTTCTTTGCTAAGTCAAAAGCGTGTAGTGAGCTTTCTAGTGGAAAGGCAGACTTGAAACTGACTTACAGCCAATATATATCAGTACCAGGCTCTGGAGGGAGCTTCCTGAGTTAGACCAACTCGGCCACCAAATCGTCTGAATAGAATGTATTTATTTGGAAAGTGGTTCTACATAGAGTGAGTACTGACACTAAAAGAGGTAAACAAAGTTACTCCTTGAAAAGAGGCCCAAGCCCTTTATGGATGGATCAAATAGGTGTTCTGTGGACACTATTAGAAGAGTACTGAATTAGCCCTTGTTTTTTAATTGAAATAAATAGTTGTAGACCCATAATAAAGATAAGAAATAGATAATCAACAATAAAAGAAAATTAAAAAGTTACATAGAGATATAGAATCGGTAAAGACCTGACTCTATTCCTTGTCAAGAATAGTGGCCTTAGAGGCGTTATATTATCTTTAAAACATCCTTAAAGGAATGACCTGGTGAGTCTTCTGGCCAGGGTTCTATAAAGCGTTTTAACGAGAGTTTAAAAAAAATAAAGGAGGGTCCCAAACCTTCAATATATATCAGTACCAGAGTCGAAATCAGTGTGGCTTCAAATAAAAAAGGATGGTTTGTCGACCTATAACCTTGTCTCAGTTGGTGGGTATGGTTCGCTCGCGAATGAAAGCCCTTAAAGAAGGCATCGCTTTCACTATGGTTTCAGTGACTGGTACTGATATATATTGGCTGTGCTTTTTATTATACAGATGTTGATCAAGGAGAGGAGCGTAGCGACTTGGGAATAGGGTGGATTAGGATAGAGTGACTTGTGTGATGCATCTATATCTTGGTTGAACTATTGGTATAATTATGATAGTCAATGGTTCGGGGAAGGATTGATTGGGTGTCCGGGGAGCAACAAAGATAGGGGATGATATGCTTCGCCGTTCCAGCTATGAGGCTATATTCTCGTTGAGTCGAGGGTTATAAAACCGAAATCGGCATTTTTGAAATAGATTCACTATGACCTTGTCTAAAAAGATTTGGGAAGAATCGGATCAGTTCACTCTACACTGTCCCGGAAGGACATAGGCTCGGCGCATTTCATAGTTATCATCGTGGCGTCCGTCAAATTCAGGCGGGTGGAAGCTTTTAGGTACACGACCTTGCGTTTTCATCAGCCGTACGCTGTTGAAAATGTCATCTATAAATGATCCGATGAAACTAGAAATAGAAGAAAAGCTATGTTTTCTTCACGCGAATTGGCATCCATGAGGTTGCCTTCCTTGCTTGACAGTATAGCCTGCGGGTGAAATACTGGATGTCGGATTTGGGAATGATAATGGTGAGGCCATTGAATGAGAAAGAATGACCTTCATCATGTAGCTATATTGTCAAATTGACGTGCTGAACGACTATTATCAGAATCCTTTCGGCACTGATATTTCTGCTAATTGGATCGGCCATGGCTCGGGCTTAGTACCATGAGGTTTCAATTGGGCCACCAAGTCCATAATGTAGTCTGGGTAGCCTAAAGAAGTAGACGGGGCATAGAACATCTTCGTTTTCTGATCATCGAATTGGAAGCGAGATCAGATGTGAGGAGTCAACTCGATCAATCAGATGTGGGGAACAGGGTTGGTAATGAACTTGAATGGGCAAGGGAAAGGTGTTGAAATATGCTCGACCGTCGATCCAGGAGGAGGGGGACAGACCTAAGGGAGTTCCCTTCATCAGTATAAAGAAGATAAGAGCATAGAAGACATCGCAAACAAGCAGACATGCAGCTATGCGAGACTAGTGCTTCTATCAAGTGTGAAGAAAATCGGTTCACTCCACAGGAATCAGTCCGATGGGGGAAGCGGGTCAGATGGAAAGCTCCCCCCTCTTTCTCTGGATAGAGCCTTTCACTAAAGGGAAGGTTCCCGAAATTGGCCTCCTGGATGTAGCACTTATTTGGCGATTGGAAAGACATATCTGAGTAGCGCTGCCGGAACGAAGCGTGGGTGTAAAGCATCAAGTGGAGTCACTGAATCCTTGCAAGAGGGGGGGGGGGGGGGAACCGGTCAAAGCCAAGTCCAGATGAGCTGGCCAAAAGGCATAGGGCCAAGGCTTGTAGAAAATCACTTATTCTCATAAGGTTGTTGGAATAGACTGACATCAAGGGAAAGTTCACTTTATCTCGATTCCTCTCTTTCTACAACTCTTTCTTTCCAACCCACTGCTCAGCCCCCTCCAAACTATGGCATCAAGGTCGGAAACCCCAAGGGTCGGGCCTCAACCGCATAAGGTAAGGGGCTGGTACTAATATATATTGACTGAATAAATAGGTCTATCCTATAAAGATGTGCTAGAGTCAACACCAAGCGCTGACCCATTAGTGGCATAAGGATGAAGAAAGTTTTCCTATTAAGAAAGAATCTTATTTGTAAAAAAAGTTGTGCCTTTCCGCTTCCATGGTTCTTCACTGATAGGGATAAGGATCTTGTTCATTGGTTGGGTTTGGCTTTTAGAGTCTCTGTTTGATCAGTACTCTTATAATAGTGACTTGACTATTAGAGTAGAGTACTCAGCGTGCGAGCCCTTTCTTTCCTTCTCATCAAGATGAGGTGTTCAGGAACTCTAGCCTTGGAAACTGTGAAAGCCCTCCTAGCAGCCTCCATTAACTAATTATAAGCTACCTGTTCGGGCATAGAAGCTCATTCCAAACTGCGCGAACCTTCGGCTAAGTCATTGTCGGGCACAAGCTCCGAAGCCAATGTCAATCAACAGCCTCTGATTCCCCAGCTTCAACCCCCCTACTCTTCGAAGATAGAAACTCAACAATCGATTAGGAATCTAGGTTATACATATAATGATGAAGTTCGGGACTCCTCTGACGAGACCCAACTCCAAATTGAAAATCATATCGAGGTCGCCGAATGATATTCTCGTCAGTCTGTCCTTACCCTTTAGAAAGGTTAAGATATTTCAGAACCTTACCCTAAGGTGTCATATCTTTTATAACCTTAAAAATAATCAATCAGATATGAGCGTCTTTATTTTATCTGGGAGGAAAGGCGCTTTCGGAATCAGCTTATCTGAACCATCTCAAAGAGATTCGGGAGAATAGAACGTGGAAAAGTGTTCCATATCAATGGATTATGTCCACTACTATTAGAGTAGACATCTATGAGTGATTTTTAGAAAAAAACTGAATATATATGGAACATCTCCTAGTATTTCGCGATAGTTCAGGTTGACTTCTTTTGTTAGGTCTCGACTTCTTCACTATGATCTTCCCAGTAGTTCATATAAGAGCTATAACCATTTCATTCCTATTCATTGTTATGATCTTGTTCCATATCTCATTCATGAGTATGACTAATCGAACTGGAGGAGCTTTCCAGGATGGCTTGGTAAGAAAGAAACCACTTATGTAGGTGCCAACTCCCAGTTCTTTCTCTTCTTTCTTTTTGAAAGTCGTGATCAGAATGAAAGGTAGTTCATTGGATATGCCTTTTGATCCCAGGAACTTTATATATGAATACCAGAGAGTCCATCTCGTGACAAGTCCTTTTTGGTCATATCTCTCAGTCTTTCTTCTTATTGTTATATTTAGTTCCTTTTTCCGGTTTACTTCTTTCTTTTTACATGGTTAGTCCTTTTTCTCTTTGAATTTGAGGATTCCACTCACAAACTATTAGGAAGTGATCAAGGGTCAAACCTGATTCCCTATGGAGACTACCAGTCCTCTTTAGTAGAGGCTTTTTCACCGGGCATGACTACAGGAAAGAGAGAACCAGTCTCGAATTACTAAATAGTCCATCCGTCCAATCACAAAAAGAAACTGCCCATCCCCTAAACCTTTAGAACCCTTAGATATAAGCAACAGATACTAATATATAAGGGTTTAGAACCTCCCTTGATTCTAACTTCTTCCTTTTTATCCATCTTCCTCTTTGGCTTTTTCCCATCTTCTATTCTATTTTATTCTAATAGTCAATAGTAATATAATTCTCTTAGCTTAGAAATAAGTGCTAGAGGTTGATTCTATTACTATTGACTATTAGTATTAGAAGGGTTAAACTCAATTAAAAGTAGCATAAGGAGGGGAAAGTTAGTACTCTACCCTAATAGGACCTTACATTCTCTTCTATAAGCACAGGATGAGACTTGACTTCCCAGATGCGGATTGATTTCCTATTGATGACATAGTGATCATATCTGCTGTTCTTGTTGACAACTCCGGTCCTATAGAAGAAGATGGTATTGGACCGCTTTCATTGGCTAAAGTAAAGGGGATCGATCCTGGTGAAAGAGGCCAGATCAAATTCCTCCTCCCGCATATGAGAAGAAAATAAAAAAAAGAAATGCAGATGAAAGTGATCCAAAGTCAGTAGCCATTACTTCTGATCCTAGTGGCTATGGATCAGGAACAGGATAACAAAAAGTAAGGATTCGACTAGCTTTGTGCTCTCACATAGTTCAGGTTGAATCAAGAAAAAGAGGGTGATCTCTTGAAGAAGGGCCTAATTAGGCCATGTAAGAGTCCATGGTCCAGCACTGCAAAATATGTCAATAACAGAAATGAGAAAGAAAGGGGAATTCCAAGGTTAGTGATCAACTAGAAAACCCTTTCGGAGGCCCTCCAGTGGATTAGGTATCCAGTACCTAATCGATAAACACTTTTTCGTTTGTAAGCACTGAGCGAGCCACCTTGTCTACGAAGCTTCGCTGCTTCTGCTGCTTGGTGTTCTGAGGAGTTCCGGGCTAAGTATAAGTATTAAGTTTCCAACCTTCTTTGTTATTTGGAAAGGACTTCCTTTCACCAGGTTTTATACCTCACTTTCTTATTCATATGATGTTGGATTTGCAATGGAAACTAAATCCTCACCAGCAGCTTCATCTTCAAGTTCTAAACCCTCTTCCCTTAAAAACCGACATTTTGGACCTCGAGACCTAATCTTTAATAAAGCCGTGAAAAGGAGTGGACGGTAGTATTTTATCCTAGTTGGGATGGTTCGCCTAATCCAAGAGACCCTACCCCCATATCAAAAGAGTCCATACCTTACTAGTTCACCATACTAGACCTCCATATCATATGTGTAAAGAGCCCACCTCGGATACAAAATAAGAATAGGAGTAGTTCCACTAGCCGATTCTTAAGTGTCAGCCCTTGCCTCCTCTTCCCCATAAGCCTCATCTGCACCTGAAGAAGAGTAATCTTTTTCTGAATCTACATCCTCTGAAGCCTAAAAATGTTCAATATTTAGTTCCATCCAGAACAAATTTCCCACCTACCTTGGGATAATAGGTTTCCGGAAGCTTGAAGCTTACTTTAATGGGAAACACTTCCTCGTAGGGCCACCAAAGTAGGCTCCTTTAGCCGCATCGATTGTTAAATCCCACTTCACACCAACAGAATCTTATGCTTTCTTCTCCGCCTCAGTCAAGACTGCCTTTCTACATCAAGATTTGGCCCTTTAGATTTCTTCTATGCTTTCCTCTTCAACCCACTACGACCCTTCTTTAATTTCTCTCTGCACCTTTAGAAAGTTGTTTTCAAGCCACTGGGTATTCTATATATATAGTCTAGTAGACTTCCCCTATGAGATTGACCCTACTGGGATCACTGAATCTTCTTCCATATCATCTCATCGCTTCATGCCTTCGACTGAGACCTATATTCTTAATTCCTGAGTTTCACTTCACTTGGACACAGCTAAAGAGGACCAAAGGGGAGAGGGCATTACTTCAAGTCCAACAAGAAACTCTTCCTTATAATAGAAAAACCTCTCTTCCGAATCAGTCCTCCAATGAGTGAATTGGACCAAGGTCAGTTCTTTTAACTTCCCTTGAAAAGAAATTTGACTTTATTGTGCTCTTCTTTCCATCATGAGAAGGATATCCTTTGGAAAGTGCCTAGAAACTCTTCTTCATACACTTATTCTCTGACCAGAACGCCGTACCATGCAACAAGAGTTCCAACCTATTCTTTCTAACTAAGAGAAGATTCACCGTAACGAGCTTATTTAATGTTGAATGCCAAACCCTACTGACTGAATGGATTCCCCTCCCACTTCCAGGCTTTATTGAAACTAGCTTGAATGGAACCCACAACAATCCGAATCAAATACAGATGCTAATCCAGAGAGTTCAATCTCTTTAGTCAAGTCTAAGACAGTTGATTCGGTATCTAAGAAAACTCTTATAGAAAGCGCTAGGAATGATTCTCAAGTCATTCAATTCTTGGATTACTTCATTTAAGACTTCATAGGATGCAAGTTCCAGGTGAACTATCTTCAAATAGTTAATAAAGGAGAATCCATTCTAACACCTGTAAAAGAAGTGAGAAAAAGAACTCGCCAAGCTGAATCTGATTCCCTACTTGAATGAATAGCTTAGGAAGTATAGATCGACTTTACTAGATTCCTCCATGACTTACAAACATCTAGATTGGCTAAAGATCATGCCTTGCCTGCTCCGAAGAACCTTTCTTCAGAAAGGAATGCCCCATGACTCAGGTATTTGCTTGCAGCGGATTCGGAAAATGTTCGGAAGATGGGAGTGAGAGTTCGATTCCAAAGCCCCTTTTTAGATGCCCTTGGCTCTACCCTACTTCTTAGGACCAATGAAAAATCCCTACATGGATTAGACAGCTATGACCTTATAGATCTAATGGGGGAAGAGACTCCGAAATAATTCTTCCATCTTTAGATGTTACATAACCATATTCCTGGAGTAGTGGCAAGCTAGGGCCGAGGAAGCATACAAAGGTTGTGGAGGCCTTTTCCCGGTCAATCTACACAAAAAGACAAAGGGTTCACTATGACTCAGAGGAAATAACTAATAAGTCTTCCCAGGGAAGTAGTGCCTAAGAAGCTACGGGGAAGAGAGGTGGGACCAGAGGCCATTGGTACAAAAATATGACATGGGGTAGTCATAAAGCTGCTTTCGCTCCTCATGTTGTCAAAAGGTCATACTATGGCGTGGGACCCTTCATGTACAAGTGAATACATTTTTATATATCACTCAGTATCAGTGAGGCATCTCTAAGGGCCAAGACGTACAATAGGTGGGTACCAGACTATGAATTGAATCTGTGGGAAGGTTCGAAAGACTTGCTTGGGTGCGCACAAGAACTATTATACTTTAGGCTTCCTCAGAAGGAGCGAGTAGGAGGTCTCAGAGCAGGGTTTGTTTTAATCACGGAAGGAAGACCTTCATTTTCATTGGATAGCAGTAAGCCATCCGATATTTAGGAATATTCCAGGCAGGATAGAGAGCAGCTATATCACCCACCTTTGTCGGACATCTTTCCCGCAGACGTTAAACATTCCCTTGTAGGAAGGAATGGGCATGAGAGTTCAGATCCACGTTGCTACCAACAACTGTCATCCTATTTATACACGTGTCCCCGAGATGAAACCTCTCTTATTGAAGGGTAATCCATTTACCATGGGCTCTTCAAGAATCCACCCATAATATAGAACTACTACTATGTCATATGAGGACTGAAAGTATGAGCCACCTTGAAAGCCTTCCCCGGAGCAAGAGTCAACGACCTTGACAAGGTCTCTTTTAGCCAAGGCCATGGATCGACTCTGCGGCTCTCTTCGACTCTCTACCAAGGGAGTCTCAAGGTCCTTCGTGTATTTGACTCTTGGGAGCCATCTTCGACTCTTTCTTTCATACGTCTTTCTTGGACCATTATGGAAACAGAAAGGACATGGGAAACATGGGGAAACAATGTGTACATAGCAAAGCCGCACCCAATACACCGGCAACTCCCATCATATGACTCATAGTTTTTCATTAAATGTTCCTGGGCTTCTGGGCCCCAGAAGCCCCACTTTCAAACATATGTCGGGACCTTCATCACATACCTATCACTTTTGAATCTCTATCCTCTAGTGAACCTTATCCCAAAGTCAACTATTCTACAAATAGAAGTGTTTCTATTATCAAGGGAAGGGCAGCTCAGATATTCTTATAATAAAGGTTTTCCCTCTTCTATTACTAGATAAATGCATAAATAAATGGAGTCAACACCGAGGAAGGATTCGGTAAGGTGGAACATGAACAACAAGGGAACTTTCTCCTTAGTGATAAGAGGTTCAAGTACCATTGGAGATGTTCAAACCCAGAGGCAGGCAGGTAGAATGGAATATGGTTAGCTAGTGTCATTTTCCTTTGGCCTCTTGTTCTGATTCTATTCTTTCTTTGAGCTCCTGCCCCATCTTCTGCAGCATATGTTGCTATGAAAACAACATATTTTCTGTTAGTTGTCGCAAGATTGTGGGCTCTTCTCCCTTTGAAGCAGACTGTCTTTATACAAATATTAATGAATAGTGGAGAATCACTACTCGATCTCAGTCTTCAAATGGTATCCCTTCTTCATTAGCACAAGCGCTTAAGAAATAATAATTCTTTGCTTTCGGCTCTTAGTTTATAAATACCTCTTCCTCTTCTTCTTCCTTTGTTCTGATTCTTTTTTCAGTATTTCTTTTGTTCGACCGACAAGCGTTTCCATATTCGACTTAGGAAAATACCATCGCTAGAAAGACTGATGGATTGAGTGATGACCTAAGGTAGTAAGAATTAATCCCTAATCCCTTTCGACAAAAATTGTAGGAGAATAATGGTCGATCATCATCATAAGATAAATATAATAAAAAGGAATTGACACTAGAAGTCATCCTCCCTTCCGGTCGAACACTCTTACCCCCAGGAGTGATGCAACTTGTTTTTGCGAGTAGAACGACACTATTTGGAAGGTAATAATGAAGAATAGGGGGTGAGCTGGGAGTAGATTGGATGCTCCCTCATCCCTTTGAGAACAGGGCAGGGCTTTAGAGTCCATAGGGGGGGGAGTTCCTGAACCAGCATGAGAGGGATTCTCACTCAATATCTAACTACGTATGGTTGAATGAACAAAGAGAAATTGGCCTATTATTTTCTAATAGTGGCTATTAGAAAATAATAGTTAGGGTCTTCATCCCTTTGCCCATTCCCAAAGAGGTAGGTGTTGTTATTTCGTGGTGGTTGCATGGTTTCAGTAGATTTCTCCCTAATATGGTGTGTGTCTGATCGAGAAAGGATGCCTAACCATATGGTGTTACATTCTGACCATGGAGGGGTCTTTTTTAGTGATAGGTGAAAGAATGCCTAACACCGCCTCAGTTGACTTAACTGCTTGAGTAGCCTCATCAATACAGAAAAGTGGGAAGAGTTGGCCTTGTGTTCTAGCGGGTCTAACAGCAGAAGGAAAAAATGATCAGAAATATTATTGAGGAGAGCGATAAAGGCACAGAGGGTTCAAGGTCTATATAGACTTCCCAGGGAGGTGGGGCAGTGGTCGAGTGTTCCATCACTTGTCCCCCCTTGTATTCCTCTCTCAGGTGTTCGGTTTCTTGTCTTTCTATCAATGAATCTACAGCAGTTCGGAGCAGAGGTTCACCCACGCTTATTAGAGATGGTATCTACGATTCAAGGGTTTCCCAACTAATACTTATTTACAACCAGTCCTAAAACACCTGTCAAAGTCTGCTGGTAATGTCGAAGTAATTTATGTATGAAGTCTCCTACTGGAATATTAGAGTAGAGTCAGTTGCTCTTCCTATATAGTTCCTGCCTTTCCATATCTCTTGGTCCTTCTAAGGGGAAGAGAAGAGATTGGGCGGTAGCAGGCAGGTCCAGGATGAGGACCGGAAATCAACGTGAAAGGGGTGAAATGGGAAGCCAGAGATGATATTCATTAGTTGTGCCTACTGCCTCCCAGGGCTAGGCATAGCAACGAACAAACGAATAGGGGTAAAACTGTATATTCTAATAGTTGAGATCAGATTCAAGGGATGGTGCGAAAGGAGGTCGAGATCTTGGATCCAGGTCATTGCTCCGCTTGTTCGTACTCCTTGATGGATGGATGGGAAGAAGATTGCTTGAGGTCAGCCGACGGGTGCAAGTTTGGGACAAGGTAATATAGGTAGTAGAGTTTGATATCTGCACCTTAGCATCGGAAGAGATAATAGGTTGGGTTGGGCCAGTTGGTGCTAGAAGCCAGGAGAGAGAAAGAGATGGTTGAAAGGCCCTGGTAAAGAATTGCTGGACTTGCTTCCCCATTGGTGAAGAGAAATGAGAAGGAGATGGTGCCTGCTCATTCACTTCCATCCGGTTCAGGGAGACTAGACTGATATATATTGTCATTGTCAATGGAATGGATGGGTAGTTCAGGTCTAGGGAGGCGTAATCAAGAGATTGATATGAAGATCTTTCATGAATTAATACATATGTAATAGCGATCGGAATCTGGGTCATCGGCTACTTGTTATTTCTAGCTAAAATCAATAGAATGGATGCTTATTATCAAGTAATCCATCCTTTATATGATGAATTAGATTCGTCTTACTACTTATTTGATTCACTTACTGAGATCGGTTCCTTCCTCCTGTAATGAGTCAGAATACCACCTTGGAAAACCATATATTCAAATAGTTGAGTCTGATTTGACTACACAGAGCATAAGACTAGATTTCGATATTATGGATTACAAGACTGAAAGCTTCAAGTAAGACTAGAATATGGATTAAATTTATATGAATATAATGGAATTGAAAGAAAACAAATAAATATAGGGACGAGAAAGGGTGGGATCAATCAATCGTGCCCTAGCTTGGCTCACGAGGTGATTTGGTTAGATTTGGGAATGGGACTTCTTAGCAAACGTAACGCCCTAAAAGAGTTATAAATGAGTTAGTTGTTAGCTGGCTTAGCACTCCGCTTGTTTTTTTGGTTACTAACTCTCCCCCTTTATGAGTGGGAGTCTATCATAGGGCATTTTTCTTCCTTTTAAACCAAAGGCCTGTTGAAATACCGTTAGGACATCCTGCTGCCATCTTGAGTGAAAAAGATAAAGATGTGATAAAAAAGCCTCTTGTAGCTCTTTTCAAAACTAGTAGATATATGTCTTCTGAGTGAGTAAGATAAGCTCTTGGGGCTACATTTCCAGTAGTGGGCCTGAATGTGGTTTCTCCTTACCAACGCTGTTGTTTTTCAGTTGTTGCTTGTGCCAAAGGGGTTGGGGAGGGAATAGTTCTACCAAGTAGGGAAAGAAAGGGTAATCATAATCGTACTGAATCTATAAAGAAGGAAATCATGTAATGATTTGATTGTGCCATCCCTTTCCCGATTACCGATGCTACCCTTGCCTTAGTAGTGATACAATATAGGAAGCGTTTCAAAGACAGGTACTTATATATATAGTGTGTAGCTCACGGAAAAGATTACGGATGGTGTATTCGTGGATAGATAGCCTGAACTAAAAGGAAAGCACTAGGAAAGTGGAGGAACAATACTGATATATATTGAAAGTGAAGGATTGATAAGTACAAGGAGCATGGAAGGCTAATGTTACTACGATAGATGGTTAACTAATGCTCCTACCGTTACAGATAGAAATTCGCTAACAGGAGATTTCCTGCCCATGCTATAAGCATGCTACCTTCCTTTACCTTTCTATAAGCTTGATAACGAAGGCCTATGGACTGATTACCAGTATACGAATACTTAAGGGCAGGAGACAGAAGGCAGAAGTGGGAAAGTCACAATTACAAAAAATAATTTAGGCACAACCTTTTCCACAGTTACAGAAGCCTTTTCCGCAAATAGCCTCTTTTACATATTAGCCTGAATTACACTTTCAAATCAATAGTTCACGCCTATGATCTTTTTTTTGAACAAGTTACAGCTTGTTACTAAAGAAAGAATTCCATACTGACGAGGAACCTAATCAATAGCTAGTGTCGACCTGCTTCAAACTCTTGAACTGATGATTGGAATCCTGATTGGAATCAGGGAATTCCCACTGGGCGGAGTTCTCTCTCCATTTCTCGGATCTCAAATGATTTCTCATACGAATTTCATATGATGTTTGTCGAGTTTGAAATCATGATACAATGATCGAAGTTGTGAAACAAAACCTAGTAACACAATCTAGTGCAGTTAGTTTACCATTTAGAACCCTTAGATATAAGTAGCAGATTAGTCATTTCTTTTAGTGGTTTCAGAATTCATTACCCTTTAGAAAGGGTCAGATCTTTGAACTCGGCTACTGAACCCTATTCGGTTTAGAAATGGTCAAATCTTTGAACCTCACCCTATTTGGGTCAGATCTTTTAGAACTCAGCTACTGAACCCTATTCAGCCCCTAAGGGGCTGCTACTAAATATATAAGGGTTTAGAACCATTAGGTTTAGAGAAAAAGAGGTTCTACGAAATGGGATCCCCTAGGTTCTTCCTTTAGGGTTAGAATAAGGCCAGATAATAACATATAAGGTCAGAACAGAAGAGATTCCATTTGTGATTTTAGCTCTCTTCTTGCCTATAAGTTCATCATCCTATCCGAGTTGCTAGTCGGAATCTTGGAAAGCAAAGACAGGTCAGAATGGATAAGATTGGTATCTAGGGGAAGTGCGAAGAAGAGAGGAATGAGGCTACGATGACCTCTAGCAGGGATCCCTTCGCTCATAAGGAGGGTCCTAGAGGGAAGAAAGAGAGATTCTATACCTATCTAGAACTGATCGATATAATCTAGAGCCTAGCGTGCTCTAAACCTACAGTTCAGAACCCAATGATTAAGACAGGCTACTTGAAGAAAGAAGACTCAAGACTCGTATCATAAGGACATGTCTTTTAGAACCTTAACCTAAGAGGTGTCAGATCTTTTAGAACCTTAATTGGGAGAAAGAAGAAGGGAGCAGAGCTAGTTATTGAACAAAAATCCCTTTCAATATCGAGACTTTATGGTAATCCAAACCCTTTAGGGAGGGTCAGATCTTTTAGAACCTGATCTACAATTTATGTATAGTGATCCGTTCCCTTCCAATAGTAGCTCCTCTAGTCGTTCCTCGACTAGGTCGGATGCGTAAAGCGCTCCACCTGAGTTCGAGCAGTTATTTGATCAGATCTGTGATGAATACGCAGAGTGGGTGGGGAGAAGCCGGAGGCAATTACCTCTCGAATGGGCGGTGCCCGACCTTAACCTAAGAGGTGTAAGATCTTTTAGAACCTTGTTCGGGTAGCGATTTCTGACGATCGGATTGACAGTCCTAACTTTCTCATAAGTGAATTTTATGATGTAATGTGAAATGGAAAAAATGATTGGTTATTCCAGGATCTTTGTCACTTTATCGATTTGAAAAACTATGCCATCTAGTATGAAGGTTCTAAATGATCTGACACCTCTTAGGTTAAGGGACATTCTGCGGTTTCCTCCACAACTCCAAGCTGGCTTGGAGTACCGGATTTGTCCAGCGAGCTACGCTAAACTGGTGCTCCCAATTGAGTTTGATGTTCCACCTGAACCACTCCAACTAGTGCATGAATGAACTACCTTGCTCCCCAAGCTCCTTCTTTATTTTTTTATCATCCACAACTCACCTCTATGTTTCCTATTGGCCATCGAGTGTCGGGTATGTTCCTTGCAATTGGGTTGATGGTGGTTTATCTTGATTGGAAAATAGGGACTGTCTTCCTAACCCTTTAGAAAGGTGATACTGAATATATATATATCAAGGGTTTAGAACTCGGCTA
This sequence comes from Viscum album, assembly GCA_963277665.1. Lineage (NCBI taxonomy): Eukaryota > Viridiplantae > Streptophyta > Magnoliopsida > Santalales > Viscaceae > Viscum > Viscum album. The sequence goes on from OY728167.1 coordinate 246,920,841, forward strand.
CTGAACCCTATTTGGTTTGGTTGAGAAAGGGTGAGATCTTTTAGAACCTTCTACCATTTCAATCTCCATGGATTTGGTGGGTCATTTCATCAACCTTGACTCTCAAGTTGCAAAACGAGTGAGTTGGGTGCACGGTCTGGAGGGGGCTCGAGCAAACGCATTCATCCACTGGTGTTCCACTACGCATAGTATTCTACTGGAAGTTCAACCTCCAACTCAATTAAAATGGGTTTCACGACTTCGCTAAATCACTGTGGATATATGATTGGCGACCACTCCAGTCCCAAGGCGGCCTCCAACCTTTGCTGTGATGGTCGTGCATAGGGTACTCGTAGATCAGTTGGGTGCCCATATCCATCCAATGATGGGCTCCATTGGGGAGCACAGTTTGGATAAAAAAACGTCCAAACTTTTGATCCTTTGTATCAATACCTCAAAAGATTGAGGGGTGGAGAGGCTCGACTGACTATAAGGAGATACTATATAGAAGAGTACATGTTCTTGTTGTAGGATTTAGCTATTCTCATCTTCTGAACCCTGATATGATATTATTACTCTACTCTAATAGTGTAGCCTCATTTCATCACCATTTGGAAAAGTTTTAGTCTCCTATCCATCAAAAAGATACTTCACTGTGATCTCCATTGGGAGTATGGCATCGTGGCCATAGGTTCAGTCAAATGGAATCACTCAGAGCGATAGAATGACGGATCTCATTCGGTTGACACCCCTTTTTCAAATCAATAATTTTGAACCCACTACCATGGAATATGACTTTTTGTTTGATGCGGTTAGCTTCAGTGCGCGTATTACATTGTTTTCACTTGATCCCTTCCTTCTTCACCTCAATCGCTGCGTACACACCTGTGCCTATCCCACGGTCTTGATCACCTTTCGTCGGGTATTTTTATTTGAAGAAAATTAGTATAATATAGGTAGTAGGCATTCGGAGAAAAGAGTTCCACATCTTCCTTCCTCTAACGGCTATGTCTATATGGACTTTTTCTGGTTCCTACTTCTTCTGCTTGAACTGAAACTGACCATGAAAAGATCCCATGGGACTAACTGATATAGCGCTAGGGATAGCTTAGCCGGATAGATGAATAGAACATTCCCGATTCACTAGCGCTCACAAAAGGGACTGATTCGTGCTTGGTATAATATAGGTAGTAGACAATGGGATACTTCATGTATTGTATCACTAGGATACATGTAGTATTCCAGGTCCTACTCGGTATAATATAGGTAGTAGACCCTGCCCTCTTATAATCTAGAGTAGTCTGGAGAACTTGGGAATGACCAGGTTTTCCCTTTGGTCAGTCAGACCTGGTGAGTCTTCTGGCCCAGGTCAACCACCACCTCTGGACCTGGTGAGTGAACACACTATGAAATGGAGTACTTGGACCAAGAACCCCCTCCCATTTTCCCAAAGGAAATATCAGAGTTTCCAACTCTCTATATAGGGTAAGTACCGAAAAACCACCTATTCCACCACCAACTCAACTCCAATAGAGTGGAATGTTGTTGGAATTGGAAAAATGGGGCTGTATTGTCATTGTGTTGGCCCCACTAGTCTACTACCTATATTATACCGATGAAAGGACAAATCCAATGTTCAACTACCATTTTTCTCGTACCATATTTTGATCGACTACTGCGTCTATCCTGAATTCCCAATAAATCGTGAATGCCTCGAATACAATGGTATTTCACTCCCGGCGCATCTTTTAGTCTCCCACCTTGGATTAAAATGATTTGATGTTCATTTGGACATTTTCCTCCCTTGGGAATGTGAGAAAACAATTCCATTCGATTTCTCAACCTCAATAATATGATCTTCCTATTGGATGAATTCGGTTTTTTTGGTGAAACAGTAAGCACACATGGGAATACTCCTTTCTTCTGGGGCGCATGTTCCGACGCTCTTGTCCAAGCATGGTTTGAATTTTTATTGTGTTGAGTTCGATACCACTTCTGAGTCAATTGGTTTCTTGTTGGCATTGGGAGCTCCATTTCATTGTGCACCTATGAGCCTGATCCAAACCGACGACTTTCCCACCGCTTTCCAACCACTTGCACCTTTCTCTTTCACTGCCTGACTTTGGCCTCTTTCTAGCTAATGCACTGGCGGCCTTCTCTCTTTCCCCCTCCTATATATCAGTGCAAAAGGGCGCGACTCCCAATTCCTCCCTCTCTCTCTCCCTCTTTTTATAGGTTATAAACCATTGATATATAAGTATCACCTTTAGGGTGACTTATATAGGGTCAAGTACCGTAGATATGACCCTTTCTAACCCTTAGATATAATGTAGCCAAGTAAAAGAACCAACTTTCTTCCATCCTAGTCGGCCTGGGCACCCAGAGGTGTGTTTTTGGTTATTTAGAAAAGCATACGCAGCCTACACCTTTCCTTACTACCGAGATTCTTTTTCTCTAAACCTCTCTTTGATCTCCAAACCCCTATTTTCTCTCTAAAGATTTTTGTTGAGGCCGATAATCCCCTCATCAGGTTTCTCGGAGGCTTCTAACCCGCCCTCCTGAAATCACTCCAATTCCATCTCTGAGAAGTGTATCCGATGAATTGATTCCTAAAATGGTGTCAGTTATGGTCACATACTCATTTTCACACATACGTTTTGAACCTAATAGCATTCCAGCAACTCTTGCTCAAATAGTTGGGTATTATGGGGGTATTCTAGGTCAAAAGCTTCATCTTCCAAGGGGTCTTTTGAGGACAACATCAATCTGTGACTGAGATACCGACATTGATGAATCAAACCTATAGAAACCTATTTGTCAGCTAACCAAGAATCACAAGAATTTTCCCTTTCACCACCTATGCTTTAAACCCCTCCTGTTCAAGGTATGAAACTTCTGCGTTGCTATTGGCCCATCCCTTTTCAACCCATGATAACTATAAAAAAATATTGAATCCTCATTCTAATATAGGTAGTCATCCACTTCGAATTGAATAGTCAGTCAATTCGTACCCCAGACTATGGAAATACCTACTAATTTGTCTACATGGTGAATTGTCTGGCTTCCCCACTACTAATGAAGAACCCCTGGTATTCCCATCAATACTCCCAGCCTAGGTACTTCCATAGTTTGGGGTTCGGTTTGAGCCTTTTGAAAATTCTAATGAAGAAAACCTCAGGGAAGGAACCAACAAAAAGGCTCTCAAAAGAAGGCACGTACCAAGCCATTCCACTTCCCTCAGACCATGAGCAGTGGTCAAAGCGCTGAAATCCTGGCTCATAGCCTTCCTTAGACCTTATTGACACAGGACGAGTCGCTATGATTCACTACGGCAGATGCACTAATCAATTTGAGCTAATTGACTCATCCCACATCGAACTCTCATTTAGCGCATTGACTTTAACACTAATTATATTATTATATTACTCTTCTATTACAATTACAGAAAAAAATATACACCAGATATGACTATCTTCTTGCATTTGACCAAGGGTTGGAGGAGTATCCAAGGTGAGCTGAAGGCGAACTATTGGAGTAGATAAGAAGGTCTACCTCAGAGAAGGGAATAATAACAGCACAGAAAGAGACGCTCTGAACTACTTCTGTGGTCGTAGATGAACCCAATATAATTAGTATCTAAAAAAGATGCCGCTAGAGCTATTCACTATCAGAATTAAAGAAGAATCTAAAGAAGAGGGCCCTTAATCAATCAAAAAAAAAAGAATATGTCTTCAGCTCTATATATAAGAGTACCTGCTTTAAAGTGAAAGTGCAGATCAAGGCTTGTCGAAGATAAGGGACCCCGCATTATTAAGGACTTCCCAACTGACCTAGTGGAAGAAAAGGGCAAGGACCTCTAAAAAGAAATATGTCTAGGTCACTTTCAGCAACAACTAAAGCAGTTATTTCTTACTGGTGTAGAATCTCCACAAGTACAAGAAACAATGGGATCTCTACAACTTGTTCCAAAAACTCCAACTACTAGAAAGGCTGAAACTAACTCCAATCAGTCACCATGAGGGGATAACATCGAGTTATCGGCCAACAAGGTTCGATGTACAGGTACTCTTCTATATAGTGGAGCTCGTCCACTCATCCGCTGATGCTACTTTTCGTCCTTATTGAGGGGAACCACTCAGATTGAGTTCCAGGGATGGGATTAAAGGCACATTAGTTCCCCGGTCCACCAACCAAATGGTACTGATATATATTGACCTTCCTCCATTCACTAGAAATGAGCGAACCATCATAGAGGCTATTATAAGAGCCCATTGGGAAGTCTTAACCCTACTATTAGAGTAGAGTACTGAGGTCCCCAAAATCTACTGAAAGTCCTAATCGAAGAGCCATATATTCCAGTCCGGATCAAGGAGCCAAACAACCAACTAGCTGATATCCTTAACTACAAAACTGCTCCGTGTGGTTAGCGAACTATTGAAGTAGATCAGTTCTAGTCCGCATTAAGGATCCAACCCCAAGCAAGCAAGGTGAATCAGAAGCAGCATCTCTTTTTGAACCCGGGATAAAAACAAGATCAAGATCATGATTTGGTTTGTAATCAAAGCGGAACTGAATTTCTTTCCCTTCTTCCTTAGATGGCACAACAGAAAGAGTATCTTATGCATATCAAAGATTATCCTTTGCTTTCCTCTTAGTCGTTGATTCCCTTCCCTTGAACCCTCATCTATCTTTCATCGGAGAACAAGAGCTTGAAAGGACATTATATCTAGAATACCGTTCTTCGAGCTGAGGGTGAATATCATACCTTAATTCTTGCTTGAATGGACTTTATATCTAGAATAAATGACTATTAGAAAGTAGTAGTCGGTGAAGATGCTCTTCTATGTTCTGTTATTTCATTCGGCATAGTCGGTTGTTCTGAGCGCTCTAGAAAGCTTATAGTCAAGTGGACCGGTACTTATATATATTGGCCACCCCCAGGTAGCCTAGATAGTGGTCCCTTTGATCGCTAATCCAGTCTATACTGGTCTGTCTACTAAATAAATAGTGTATATAGTGGCGTTTTGCTCCATCCCCTACTTGCGCATGCCACGCTCACTTAGGATACCTCTGGAAATTGATTTTTGAATCTCAATGCCAATGAAATATTCGGTATAATATAGGTAGTACATATCCTTCATCTCAAAACTCCTTATGAGGAATGTCTTCGTATCTTACAACATGCTAGCAAGTAGTATGTCATCAACATATAGGACTAGAAAGAGAAAATTGCTCCCTGAGTACTCCATTTCACAGTGTTTAGGTATATACACTGATCAACATAGTTTTCCTTAAACCCTTCTCACCTCATGGAATTTGAGGTACCACTGATGGGAAGACTCATCCGTATATCGACTTCCTTAACCTGCACACCACTTCCCTCCTGCGAGAAGATTCCAAGATATAACCTTATATTATAAGAATATCCGACTTGACAACTTTTAGCTTCTGAGTGATAGAGCTCACAGACACCAAACCTTTCAAAAGCATCCGAATTAGAATTAGTAGACACCTATCCCCTACGCCCTTTACTATCGCCCTATTGCCTGCTATCGAATGAAAGGGATGGAATAGATGGACAGACAACTATAAGCACGAAAGCAAGTCAGTCTATCAATATATATTAGTACCAGTGTCAGAGAGTGGGGATGCTTGGCTACTAGCAGTTCGGTGAGCCCATTAGTAGTAGGAACTCAGCACTGGAAATGTGATGGTCAATAGGTGGTGGTAGTGCGATGGAAATGACTAGCTACACCATCTGCCCCATGAGCCAATCGGGTTGGTTGGTGGGGTTTGGGTATCGTTCAAGCCGGTATACTAGCAACACTAGTCAGGTTAGCGTACTGGGCAGTGGGAATGGTGGGATGGGTAGATCTGGGATCACCTCGAGCTACGTTCAAGCACCATATCGTGTTTGGGCAGGTTGGGATGAGATCGGTAGCTGTCACCCACTAGGCCGATAGGTGCAATGTTGGATTCTCGATTCGACCCACAGTAGTAGATGATTGCGTCATCCTCTTGAGTGCGCATATGATGAGCAGTGTGAAACCTAGCATGATAGTAGTGGAAATGAGACTGGTCATGGAACAGAAAAAAACAGAAAGGAACAAAAAATAGCAGAAAAGGCAGTGCAAAATGAGTTGGGCGATAGCGATCATTTGTGACAGGTATATGGGGATAGTGGAGCACGAGGAGCTCGAATGACTATAGTGGGAAATATTGAAACGCTAGGCAGCCGGGTATATCGAGTGGATTTGAGATGGGTCCTATTCACGTTCCGAGATGGGTTTCATATATCGAGCCAAAGACGACTTTCGGCATTGTCATGGTTGAAGTCTCCTTTGAGAGTGGTGTTGCCCGAATCAATCCCAGGCCCATGTGGTGCATAAGGAACCATTTTTCTAGTAGCAGCGTTGGTGGTCCACTAACCGTCTGATACTATATATGTATATTGTCATTCGTATACTAGAAACTCGACAAGTGGTAGTATGGGCAGTGGTCATGTGATTGGCAGAGCACCTAACGTGACAACTAGACTACCAATCCTATTATACTCATGTTGTTGGGGGATTCAAAATGAAATCTATGCTAAATGAGCCACTGGTGTGGCTAGGGTTGGAATGGATTTTTGAATGGTGAATGAAATGATCCATGAGGTATATTAATGGGACTTGTGAACGAGCTTGAGCTTGGTGGAATGGAGACTATTAGAGTAGAGTCGGGTACTTTTCTTATATAGTTTAGCATCAAAACTGGACTAGTAAGATGAGAAACGAAGTCAAGTAGACCACTTTCTCGTGTATGACTATATAATACTAGTGTGATACCTCAAGAACCTACTGACAATATATATCAGTACCAGCGGCACCGTGACCTACTTCTTATGTGATTAGTCGACTGCTACTACTCTACTCGCACCACTGGGATCGAGCTCCTGCGGTTACGATTGAGTTGGCCTTGCAGTACTAGCGGTAACCATATGCCTACCTGGCCATAGCGATTAGGGATCGAGTCCAAAGGAACCTTTTCATTCTGTCATCATGGGGTGGTAGAACAAGTCAAGTGACCCTCATCAATGGAGTGGTTGGTGGGTCCGAGTCACCCATATTTAACCCTCAATGCCATATAGGCACAATACCAAGTTTACTGTCTCACCGTATTCGAATCGAGATCCTGCACCTCGTGGACTATGGGGGTTCGACCATCTCTATCCATGAACTGGGCAACCGTGTCCCGTAGGCGGCGCAAAGAGAATGCAATTGAGAAAGCTCCAATCGCTTGACGTTGTGGTGTTGAGGGTGCTGGAACAATCGATGCTGCTAGAGCGGTGCTACTATCACAATTGAGTTGATGGTTTGACCTCAGCTTCACTGCTTGAACTCGACTGGCTAGCTCGACTATTAGAATATAATGGTGGGGATGGCATCATAGTGGCCAACTAGGACCCATGGCTGAAGGTCATTTCCTAGACGCTCGCATCCACCCATTGCCGCAACTCACTGAAAAGCGAGTCACCCCAACCTCTTGGTACTGATATATATTGTCAGTAGTTGAAAGGCATTTTTGCATCGACTGGAAGCACTAGCGGAATTCCAACTCAATAACTGTTCTTGCGGGATACGGCGACATCAGACAACAGCGAAAGGAATGCCACCCACACCGCCGCTGTTTCGAATTCGCATCATTTCTATTGGCAATGCATCGACCACCTGAGCCATCACTGATCTTGCAGCAGAAGAGATTCATTGTTCAATTGATTGTTTCATATATTTCTTGATGCATTGGTTTATTAATTGAAAAATGGCATCACTTTGTTGTTGGACTCAAACCTCTATTGACCGAGTGAAAAACTAACCATTCCATCTCAGGAACAAATAGATGCAAGATGATACTGGAGAGACTATGCTTTCCTCATTGAAGATTGAGATATACTTGGAACTTGATTCCAGAATTGTCATCGACCACCAAGCCACTCGATCGTGCATTGCCTTGCCTTGAATTGGCCATCTCCATATCCATAGACCCCAAAACCCATGGCCGCTTTGAAACATCAACACACTCAATCACCCCTGTGGAACACATCCACCAGAACCATCATCTTAATAGGAAACTCAGAGGATTTCCATGTCAGTAGAGTCAGTCCCGGTCAGTATCAGTAGGAGGGACCCTTTTGGGGGTTTTGTTCGCCGATATCACCAGTTTGATACTCACCCTGAGCCACCCGAATTGGACAAGGGGACTTTGAGTTCTTGGTGCTCCAGGATACTATCATTATACGTCGGTATAATCTAGCCAGGTACTCTTCTATATAGTCTATAGGCGGACCACTATAGGTACCACTATAGGAACCTTTTTTGGTGCCTATAGTGGTCCGACTATATTATACCGAGATGTAATGACTAGAGTATACTACCTATATTATACCGAGGGTTACACTCCTCTCCTTTTCGCCCAGCGGTTCAGGTGCCCGGGTGGAAAAACCAGGGGAATGGTGTTGGTGGTATATTTGAATGGACAATACATTCGAGACCATCCATGCAATAGTTGCTTGTCACATGGCCTTCGGAAACCCTCGGAGTCGTGCAATCTGAATGGACAACGCTTCGGGCCTGTCATTCGAGTGGCGATGAAGGGTGAGCGAGTTGGAGTTCTGAAAGGCCAATGCCAACATCACTATCACCTTTCCCATCCCACTTTTTTCCATCTCTCTTCTGACCTTCTCCACTCCATTTCCAGCATACCAATCGGAACAATATAGGCACCACTATAGGCACCTTTTTTGGTGTCTATAGAGGTGCCTATAGTGGTACCTATAGTGGTTCGACCTGAATGCCTCTCATGAACCCTCAATCCACTTCCAAACTATGAACAATTGAAAGCACGCCAGACCGAATCAAGAACGAACCGGAGAGACAGACCACCCATTTCCATATGCTGAGCAGCGAGGACCACCAAGAAAGAAAGGGCTGATTCACTGCATAAAGAGAAGAGGTAGCAATAAGCCGAGAACAGGCGGATGCATTTTCGACGGGATCCCAAAACCACCAGCCACCCCGACCTAATTCATGATGATCCCACCAACTTCTTGGTATGATTCCCACAGTGTGAAATGACTGACATGTCCAAATAGCCAATTCCAACATCGAATGCTCTGAACCCACTTCCGAGCACTCCACCCATTCCCTTGCACCTAAATCATGCCTACTGCTGCCATTGAGTTGGTCTCTTTGATTTGAGGTCTCTTGGAATGGAGTTGGTGGTTTGATGACGATGAGATGAGATATGGGCCCAGGTTTTCCCTGGCCACATTCCTGGGTCTGACCACACTCCAATGGGGTACCTGTCTGGATGTCACGACCAGGTTTTACCAGGCGCTCACTGGGATACTTCATGTATCCCAGGTACTCACTGGGATACTTCACATATCCCAGGTACTCACTGGGATACTTCACGTATCCCAGGTGCTCACTGGGATACTTCAGGTTTCCCAGGCGCTCACTGGGATATTTCACGTATCCCAGGTCAGACCTGGTAATGACCTGGCGAGTCTTCTGGCTAGGGACGTCATAGTATATGGAGGACCTGGTTAGTGAATACCTGGACTTGAAATGACCAGGCCTCACTATTGAGGAATCGAGCTTATTTTTCGTCCTCATCGGCGTATTGGATGGATGGTCCCAAGGCCACCAGTTCAATTACGAGCTACCTCTGACCGTACCGAATGAGTAGCGATAGCACCAGTTCAATTCCACTTTATCGTTTCTATTGAAAATACCAAGATGTTCATTCCATTCCCATAGGTCGGATCTCATGATGCCACCCACGAAACAACTAGCGAGGGCACCCCAATAGATGCTGGGTGGATGGATTGCTGATACCAGATCAAGTGGAATAGGTTTTGATGCTGCTAGCGGCTCGATACGAACACCCCAGACTCCAACTACAAATGGATCCTCCATTCCAGTCAACATGGGAGCGAACACCAACCAATCCATTCCCCAACCCCACTTTCGATATGCAGGTAGAGTGAGAAGATAGTGCCAAATGCCCAAGAACTGAGTCAGACTATCAAATTGGAGAACCCAAAACAGTGACAAGCAAGGAAAAAATGGAATTCCTTTTTCCATACACTCCAATACCATATGTCCATTGAAAAACAAGCTAGCCCAAACTCGCTTTCCTAGAACCCAAGGGCAGCAAAGGGAAACGTACTGAACGGCGGCCACTGAAACGCTGTTGCTCAGTCCAACTGCGGGTTTAGTTCAACCACCTCGTTCCCCAAGATGTAAGATAGATGTTGGCATTATGACATTCAGGAAGACATTGTCAAAATAATAAAGGAATCCAATTCACTGTAGGAGTAGAAAACCATATAGTATACTACCATCGTGAGTCGCCCAAGTACCTGAGAGATGAAAGAGAATTCTTGCATTAGAGGATGAGTGGAATTGACCGGTCAAGTGATTCGGTGATTGACGGAACGAATAACCCAGATAGGCAAGCAGTAGGATCCCAAAAGCATAGGTGTTTCCAAACGCATCACTTCGAGTAGTTAGGAATGCAACTGGGAAAAACGAATAATGAAACCGTTCCATCATTGCAGCACCATCAACGCATACGGGATTGTTCACCGAAGGGAAGTTGAATGGAACCATCCAACCAAATGGTACTGATATATATTGACCTTTCCCCTTAGTACTCTACTCTAATAGTCTCAACCAGTTCCCCCATGATAGTCGTGCAGTCCGTTGACCATGATCGATATCACTGTTGCTGAACCACTCACATCCATTTTCCTGCCCCTTCCCCTAGCTCTGGTTCAAGGATGATGCTAGTGGATATGGCCGTCATCTCTTGTCCACAACCAGACATTAGGTTTTTCCTTGAGTAGTGGTAGGGGCTGGTACTGATATATATTTAAGGATGGCCAACTCAGTCGAGTCATATGAATGAGACTAATATATTCTTATAGTTGACCCCTCCAATTCCAAAGGGGCACCAGTGGAACGCGTACCGTACCCTCTGGTACTTATATATATTGTCAGTACTCTACTGTAATAGTCGTTTTGAGCCATGAACTACCAAACCGGAGAGATCCCACCAATTCCCCCGCTACTCAATTGATTCTGTCATCCAAGGAAAATTGTAGTCGAGTCATGCCACCATCAATGACATCAAACTGGCATTCCCCCCATGCTCAAACTCCTATTCCAATGAAATGATTCCTAGATGCTCTTCGACCGACAGTACTCTTCTATTCCTTATCCCTATCAGTTATGAAAAGAGTACTGAAAATTGATTCTGTCTGACCCCACTACAATTCTATTCCAATACCCGCGGTATTCTTGATTACCGGTAGGTGCCCATATGAATCGTACACCACTCGTACAACTGGAAAGTCGTTTCCACCTGGGGACTAGGCCACCGAAGGTGGGTGCCATGCAGTAGGATGGCGTACCGAATGGTGCATCTCTCAACTGCTGAGTTATTCTATAAAAAAAGGACTCAAAGGAGTGAGTGACCCCTACATCTCAAGTGATGAGGCGGGGACAGGATTCGAACCTCAATATCCCATATAATGGTATGGTCTAGATTCCATGCCTTTCAATCGTCAGATACAACACACGACTTGATCTATCCAATGTCATATATCACTCACCGGGTTCACGAATTGAGAAACGCCAGAAGACTATTAGAGTAGAGTATTGTGAAGGGAGGCGGGGTGGATGAGGCGAATAGCGAGGGAAAGAAAAACATCTCGCTGCTAGTCAGCAGAAGGGTCTCGACTCTTCCATGGGGGATCTTGATGAAGCGGTTGGAGAGGGGAACAAGATCTCTCATTGATGTTCCTGGTCCAGCTCATTCAATGGTGAGACTTGACAAAAACCTCATCTCTGTTTGTTGTCACTCTGTTCCTATCTATGTGATTTGGAGATGTCATGCCTGCTTGAAACTCTCAATATATATCAGTACCAGGCCCATCCTCTGCCCATACTGGTCACACTCAGTACTCTACTCTAATAGTCCAGAGTCACCACTATTAGAGTAGAGTACTATTGACATGTCAGCTTTGGAATAATAGCATACAGGACTAGCCTCCCCCTATGGGGATTCTTTCTCGGTCAACTATCAACCTCTTTTGAAGAAAGGTTTCTTCAATCACTATATAGACAAAGTACCTATCCTATACTAGATATCCCACATATGAAGAATCGTATGTCCCTCCTAGAGCCTATTTATGATAGTACAGAGAGAGATGGGGGGCCGGCATATTAGGCATCTCATAACTCTACTCTACGGTACTCTTATATATAGTTATAGAAGAGTACCTGATATATAAGTATCAGCTTGCTTGATAGTTTGATACTCAACCGCCATGAGCCCTCCTCACTACCATAGATCAGATCAGGAACACTAACTAGCAATGATGTCATTCCTCTCAATGCCTGGTGACTACCATGGAGGACTGCATCACAAATGATATTGCAACCACTACCCATACTGAACGGCTGATCCAAGGGCCTACTACCGGAGAAGGAAGTGAACCCCTCTCTTAAATGGAAGGTATACTTGGAGCCAGAACTCGCTTTCTAGCATTCTCATTCATGGCTCACATTTGGAAAAACCTCAGTAGATGAAAGGAGGAGAAAATACAGTGGTAGTTCTTTCATATTCAATATCAGATCAGATTGACGGAATACCAAGAATCCCTTGCAAGTCAAGTTTCCAACTCTATATCATATCAATGCAAGGGCCAAGAAAGCTATATCAATCTATTTTATTGGTATAATATAACCAGGTACTCTTCTTTATTGATAATTAGTATCGATGAAAAAAACTACCTTGTGAATATGAGATGATGGGGGCGCGAGAGAAGACATTGGGGAAATTGTAGTTGGGTTTTAAAACGATGGGACAATGTCAAATGGAATGGAAATGGAGGTGTTCAATAGCGACGATGTTCTTAAGTGGAGTTCAGAATCAAATCGGTTCAGAGACGAGCGACCGGCGAAAACATTCGACTATATATGGATGGGGCAGTTGCGAGCGCGACATATGGGAACCTGAACCAACAAGGTAGGGGCATTGGAGGTCGAGTCTAGGCTTCCCGGTGAACAAAAAATGTCTCGAACTAGCCCGGGCCCGGAACCTCGACACAAGAGCTCCCAATACGAGTTCAAAGAGACCATTAGGCAAAAGGGAAACAAGTGGATGGCTAAACAACAATGATTTTTAGGCTCGGAACACAGCGTTTTTAAGGTCCAGGTCCTCCATCCGTATCATCTAGATAGTCAGATACTGAATTTATCCCAAGTCCTCCAAGGTCTGGTCAGATAAGGCAGGCTGCTCTAAATTATAAGAGGAAAACAGATAGTACAAAGTGGTTTGTACTGTTTGGTATGTGTCGATCGTCATGTTGCCTATACCAACCTCACCACCAGCATTCACTCCCATATGCCAACTGCTGCACACCAATACCGCCAACTCATCATCCTATTGGAATCGTGCCCCTTCGGTCGGGCCAGAAGACCTACACTATATAGAAGAGTACCTGTGGCAGTGGTAACGAGTGCATGGTCAATATATATCAGTACCGACGGGCACGACTCCGTATAATATAGGTAGTAGTACTATTAGAGTAGATTACTGAGGGGCATCAAACCAGCAGAGATGGAACCTTAATATATTTAGTACTAGGCTATATTAGATTTTTTTTTTGAAATTTGGAAGGGGGTGACGATCGAATAGGAAACGGGGCTACGAAACCAGGTGAAGTAGCTCCTGGTACTGATATATATTGCCTGAGGGCCAATGATGCAATCGATCTGCTAGTTGCGTACACCAGGATGAGCGATCCGTTGACCCCCCCCCCCGACTTTCCAGCTCAATGGGTCAACGGTACGATTCTCGGTATAATATAGGTAGTAGACTATGAGTCGACACCACCACGCGTTCGGCTAGGTATGGCTCGTGGCGCCATTGTTGCGGGAATGCTCTACTACCTATATTATACCTTTGACTTGTTATGCCAGAAGGGAGGACTATTAGAGTAGAGTACTGACGTTTCACCCAACCTGCCCACTAGAAGCACAGTTTCCTAGAGAACCCACGATCACACCATCGCTAGAACGAGAGTAGAGGGGAAGCCAATGTTGATGCCTACGCTCAACTAGAAAAGGGGATAACATGGAGTGAAAGCGGGACCGTCTATTCTATCTATTAGGAGAGCGGAAGCGGAATGTGGGAACCTAGTACCTGCCAATACGGAACGTCAGGTCAACCAGGTCAGGAAAGCAACTCATACCCAAATCCAGTCATGCCCGACCACTACTCCAGCCATGTGCACTCGGGTACCCAAATAGTGAATGGGGTGCAAGAAAGGCCAGTGGGAAGGCGAGTCCTTACTCTACTCCAATAATCCCATCGATAGATCCAATAAGCCAAGGGGGACCGGGAACACACCTACCCCTGATACCTTTTGAAAAAGTCATCATCTATTTGGGGTTGTTTCACAGGGGGCTCACCATTTTCAGTACTCTACTTTAATAGTGGTCATCATCGGGAGCCCGAAAACCCAATCAGGGATTGTGGAATGGGGTTGGTGTGATGATTATAGCATTAAAGATACTAGGAAGGGGGGTTGACGATCTAGGGAGATACCCCTATAGACTATATAGAAAGGGGGTGGGGTATCCTGCTGCGTACTCTGGCTTGTGAACTGCGGTACTCAATTGAACTAGACTACCCAATGGTTCTTGAGTGGATGGTGGTTGACTGATTTATCTATATACTACTTAGATTTAGGATTTAGATAGGGTCATATTCTCCCTTTCATGTGTGACCCCCTCCCCTTAGCGATTGAGCCCAGGAGACATTACTGTTTCTGATTCTCGATGACTATATATACATTTTGATATGGTGTAGTTGAATAGCTCTACATTCAGTACTCTTATAATAGTGTGAGTCATGAGTGGTGATGCTTTGGAATGTCATGGGGGGTTTATAGGCTGGGGTAGCTGAATTGGGTCGGATCGCCTTGTGAATTGATTCATTCCCGCACGATAAAGAACCAGC
The DNA here is from genome assembly GCA_963277665.1 of Viscum album. Taxonomy (NCBI): domain Eukaryota; kingdom Viridiplantae; phylum Streptophyta; class Magnoliopsida; order Santalales; family Viscaceae; genus Viscum; species Viscum album. The sequence goes on from OY728167.1 coordinate 246,935,895, forward strand.
AAGAAGGTTCATGGGCAATGACCAGCTATCGACAGGTACTCTTCCTATAACTATATAGGAATAATACCTGGCCACGGGGAGAAGGGGTAAAAAGAATGGACAAGGTTTTTGAATGCATCTCTTATTATTATGGTCATGCCGTGTTTCAAGATGTGAATTGGATATCCTATGTGGGTTCGATACAGACCTGTTTTGGCTCTCGTCTAGTTAGATCGATGCCACTCCAATGTCCCAAAAGAACCTTGCTTCATTTGATTTTGCCCCGGAAACCACTACAAAACGCTCCACCTTTTGCAGTTGAAAGAAAATATCATCGTTCCTACGATGGTTCTATGAAACACGGTAGCGCTTCGGGAGCCAACACTTCTACCTATATTATACCGACCCTTCGGTTGAAATGGCCTTCGGTCTGGGGGCATAGATGGTGCTAAAACGAGACACAGTGGGGGATATCAATGGCACAACTCGAGCCAATAGGGAGGATGTCAGAATTCAATGCTACTATGATTGGGTTGGTTCAAACGCAGCGGAACGTATCATTTTCCATCGTCCAACTCCGTCCCCCAGGTATCCAGTTGAACAAACCAGGCAGTGATCGGGCAGCCTACCCTGAGAGGAACCCAACAGTGCTCGAGTCAATCAGTTCTTCGGTCCTCAAGTACGTATTGAATAAGATCAACCACTTGTTTCATGTCTCCCCGACTGCTATGATGGTACCACACCTTGATCCTGGCCTAGCTTCAGTGTTGGAAATGGCCATTGCACTGGAAAGTAGAGGGGGCATCTCAAAGCTCATATGGGATCGAATCTATATTGGAGTGGAATGCACTCTATCGGTTGAATGGGCGATACTACTCCGGGGGTGGAACCACAGCCAAATCAACTCCAAGCGAGTGGGAACAAAAAGCCCATATGCTTTCTTCGGAGCTCAAGCCGTCACTTGAGCAGCACTCCTTGATGATCACATCACTGCAGCACAGGGTTTGGTATATATGGAAACGGTAGCAAACATCATGGAAAATGAGATGGTTCATGAATGGCTAGTTCAATGCATTGGCCGAGTTGGTTTGATGGAATGATTGATGACGAGAATCAAGCAGCTATCGAGCATCCTGAAGGTATGATTTCACTACTGGAACTCATTTTGGAACTATTGGAATACAAGGATCTTAGGGTCTGGAACCCTATCTACTATTTCACTACTGGACTCGGTCAAGCTCCAATCAGCATATCAAAGTGCATAATTCATCGCTCAAGACGTCTCCCTTCTCCTGCGACAGAAAAACCGACCCATTAGTTCTATCACTACTAGCATCTCTCGTTCTCTCTTGAGCAGGAATGCACCGAAGAGGATCAAGTGGCTCTGTCTCTGGTGTGATGGTTGATTTCACGGGGATGCCATAGCTCAAAATGAAGTCCTCACGGTGGGAAAACAAACAAGAGGGTTGCTTGATTCCAATATCGATTATGCTTCTGTTGGTGTGGCGACTCGATACGGCATGGTTGGGGTGAAAGTGTGGATTGCATTCAACCAGCATCCACCCATGTCATAGTCACGACCAACCAAGTGACCATCCCAACAACTATGACTATATATCGGCAATGCTATACGGCCAAGAACAAGGAAAGAACCCTCCAAGGAAAATGACTTTCTTATGGAAGATATGGTACTACAACTACTGGTTTTGGTCGGATATCATTTCGATCATTGGCAGCAGCTACTAGTTCGATCATCCACTATTGCCCGAAGGCGAAGAGATGGTCTCGAGTGAGAGCAGTGGTTCCATTGACCCGGAAACCCCAAGACGTATGCATGGGCAGAGGCAAAGGGGTACCGAAGGGAGTGATGGCTATTGTCTCCCCAGGACAACTCCTATTTGAATTGGACGGTCGGTTGTCGATTTCTATTCGAGCTGCTAGCGTATCGGCGCAGAAACTATGTTCAAAAACTCAGGTGGTTCAATGGAAAAAGGCATTCCTTGAGTAGATCCTATGGTTCCATGCTCGAAGCCCTTCTTCACCCGTTGCTCCCATTCAACCCATGCACCATCCTTCTCTGATCACCCAGATGATGTTCATGCCACACCTCCAATAACTTAGTCCCACCTCTCCGATACCGCACATACCGTTTCACCAACTTGGACACCATTTCTGCTGCTCTCATTGATGCTCAAAAAAAGTTCCCATACTGTCTTGACTCTGCTGACCCACGTTCCGTGGTGGTACATCAACATATGGTGCTCCCCCCGCTTCTTGGCTACCCCCTCTGACCCCCAATAGTACCTGATCAATCTGATAATGAACTATTCAATTGTGATCATGCCCAAACAACATAGAAAAATAGATCCATTTCCGTTTTGGATAGCATATAACTGGCATGTTCCATGAAGTCACAACAACTAGGCTCCTTCCACGTTGTAAGAACTGAACAAAACGGGGTGAGAGGCCACATTTTCTTTGCGTGTTCACATTCAAAAAACACATGAATGGTAGTCTTAGCAGCCTTACCACACCTATGACACAGAGCATCTACATGGACTTTACATCGATATAGATTATATTTTCATGGAAGAATTTCATGCTAAGCACGCCACATCAGCATCTTCATCTTGGATGGAATCGACATAGCCCATATATATCCTCTTCTAGTACTTCTTCATACTTTTTGAGAATTTGAACCAGAACCAACCTCCAACATTGCAACCTTTCAAGTCATAATTCTAGACCCATGTGTCCTAGTGACATTGCAATCTCGAAGGTACTCCTAATATGGCATCATTATTCCTCTTGATAAAAGTGATCCCTTATCAATTTTAAATTTTAAAAGAAATTCCTCATTCCATATCGCAGAAGGTGTCATCAATAGAGTCGCAGGGTATCAGCTGCCATACAAGGGGGAGAGAAAGGCTTATCTTTATGGGATCTTCTATTATTAGGTATAAAAAGAAGATCAGGAGACCAACCTAATGTTTATATAATCGGGGGAAGAAATTGGATAACCAATAAGGGGAAAGGTCGCTGCAATAGAAGGAGATTGCCTTAGGTAGTTCATTACCAAACCCACCAGCCTTACATCCAACTACATAGATGGAAGGACTCGCTATACTACTTACTAAAGGAAGGTTTTTATTCTTATCGCTAGCTAATCCTGGCTCTTCTATCTTAAACAACTGGAAGATGCAAAGATGAAATAGGATAAGACCGCACCCATAAGCTATAAGGGTCTTCTCATCTGCTCCTCTATAACAACCTAACCACTAGCTAACTAGCTACAAGAAGAGAGCTATGAGCTAATAGATACTCGGATAGGAAGTCAAAACTAGCTACAGAGTTACAGATGCTCGATATAATGGGTTCTAATTCAATCCATCATCCTCTAACCCTAGAAAGAGGAGCTATATCCTACATGAAAGAGAAACCAAAGGCAACCCTTAGACCTTATACGAGACCCTATATATAGATAAGAGGAACTTAGCTGCACTACCCTTACTCAACTACCAGCACTCTAAGGAAGTCCTAGCCCTAAGAGAGATTCTTTCTTCGCCTAGCAAAAAATGAGGGATATAATACCATTATTATCTGTCTTTACTTGATATAACCAAAGAAATAGAAAACTCAACAGAAACCAAGCTATGAGGCTTTATTAAAGCAAAGGAAGAAGACTTTATCTCTACTCCAAAAGGAAAGAAGAATAAGAGAAAGAGCATCCAATCTTGGGATACAAATAGGAATAGGTAGGGTCCACTCCTATCGCAATGGTCCAGTAACGAGATCTCAGGCAGGCCCCTTAGTATCTATCTACCATCCATAAGGTAAGTAAGATAATAAATTCAGGCATGGAGGGAGGGAGTCACTATCTCCATCCATATAGATAAGGCTGGGTAAAGGGAATCGACCTTACTTAAGGGTTGAGGGGGATTTCAGCCCTTTAAGCATATCGACCTTGTTCCATTCCAGCAATAAAACGGATGCGCTAATGCTTTCAAGCAAAAAAACAGCTGCTTTATTCACCATAACACGCTGCTAGCAAGAAAACGGAAGCGTGTTAGCTCCTAACACGCAACGGCTTTCGAGCCCCTTACTGTTGCTTGTTGGCTTTCGTGCTAATAACGTGCACTCAATCCGTTTCTTGTTTAGGGGTTCTTTTGCTTTTGTGTCTGTGCTCTTACATTCATTTATATAAGTAGAGATTTTCCTATGGATCCTTCATTCCCTTTGTTCTTGACCCCTAACTAGAGGGGTCAAGATTTCCCTTCATTTCTTACCGCTCCATACGTGGTGCCGGTTGCTGATTGGCCCAGCTAGGGTAAAAGTCCCAATCAAGACTCAGGCGACTAGCTCTTCCAGCTCTTTCTCGCATGCAGCTGTTCGTAGTAGCTCTCTCCGAGCCCTTAGAATAGGGGGCTCTTCTGTTGTTATTCACACTAATAAATAGGGGTGGTTCGGGTTGTTGTTAGGTAGGCTATGGATAGCTTCCGTGTATTGAAAGTTGAGATAAAGGTACCCCATATGCTTTTGGGGCCGTATCTATTAATAAAAGAGCTCGGCTAAGAGGCCCTAAAAAAAGGGGACTACCTAATTGAGTCTATTGAGAGACCACACCCTAGGCTTTCTTTCTCCAACAGCTAATGAAAGATGTCAGGAAGAGAATTGCACATTCACGCTATGACTTCGATCTCTCCATCACAGAAGAGGCTGCCTTATATAATAGGGCGAAGCCAATCACAAATAAAAAAGGGGACAAGTGTATTTACTCCATTTCCCCAAATCCCAATATTTTATAAAGTAGCACGTTCCCGGATATCCTCATAGAAGGTGCGTAGCATTTAGTCCACAGTAGAAAGTGTTCTGTAAGGAGCTGTGGGACTAAGAGAACATGATATTTTCCATGTGAATCATAATAGGCTGCTGTTAGCATGTTAGTTGCCTCTTACCTGACCCTTCTTACTGGATTTCCGGTCTTTCCTGATAGTGAATAAGCACTGTGCAGATGAATTAGCAGGTAACTCGATATTTCATAAAACTGGTAGAGAAGAAACCTTCCCTAAAATATGCGGCAAATAAAATAATGGATTAAAGAACAGTCGTAAGGCTGCATAGATCGAATAGATGACTAAGGCTTAGAAATGATAGCAATTGAATCAGTTGTTGATGCAATAGAAGTAGAAGGTCTTTCTTCCCCCTGCTCTCTCCCCTCGGATCTTTCTCCTCCCCTGAACACGCTGTATCCTAAGGTTTCATCTACTTGGCCTTTGGTCTCTTCCGAGTCCACTCCCTTCAAACGGAGACGGCACAGAGCTGGACCTTATAAAGTCCCTTAACCCCCCACTTCGAGCTCTCGATAGGGCTGAAAATGGAATCCAGTATATAGAATCACCACCTATTACCGTCCACTGTTATCCTTAACAGGAGGTACCAGTTATCCCTGTTACATTGCTTCTTTATAAATTTCGGACCCAAGCCTTAGTGTGTTACTCATTTTTAGGGCAAGCCTTGGTTGGGAACGCTGGACCCTGAGCATGGGGCTTTAGTAAACCAAGCGGAGACCTCTGGAACCTGGTGGACGTACCACCACCCTGGTAAACAGGAGCATTGGAGAGGGCTCAACCAACATCAATATCTAATGGATTAACTCGTGCTTATGCGAGTATCAAGCCTCTCTTCTTTAAGATAGGAAATGAAATCTCTATTCTTGGGTCAGTGATCACTATGCCTTCTTCTGCTTTGGTCATTCAACTAATCTCGTCTAGTTGGGAAAGTAATCGAGAACTTAGGAAGAGCCTTCCAACTCATGTTCTGGTCTAGATCCCCAAATATGACTCGACCATTCATTATCGCCTATCTGAATCAGTTAGGGAGAGAGATTCCCTCTATAGAGTTTCACATAGCCTTTGGGAAGGCTCGGAGTGGAGGTCAAGACCTTCTCCGATAATCGATAGGTGAGGACGATTGATTCTTCTCGTCCCAGCCCTAATATCTCTTTTAGTGTGTTATACACTACGATGAGTTGGGTGAGGGAGAGGACAAATATTGATGCCTTGAACTCGACTCCTCCTTCCAAGGGGAAGGGGCTATGCTCTGTTCTAACCATTCCTTACAAAAATAAAGTCTTTAAAATAAGTAATAGCGGATTTTTTCAAATGTAAGAAAAAGAGTGAAATACCTTTGACTCCTCCTCCCTATAGGCGATATCAGACTGGAAGGGATGCTGTCAATATATATAAGTACCAGGGAACAGGATCCACTCCTATCTAGGTCGTGATCCAAAGCCATTACCTATAGGGGTTCCTTTTCCATATCCCATTGGAGTTCGAGCAGCAGGAGGAAAGGTTACGAAGTAAAGAGATTCCCCCTCTCGTTCAAGAGTATACCTGTAGCTCTGTCATTACATCTCCTAATTGAAAAGGAGTAGTTAAATGGGGAATTTGAAGTAGGTTAATCGAAAGGACAAGAAGTAGAGTATAGTGTGTAAAATAGTTACGTCCATCAGTCAGAGCTAGCTTAGCTCTCAGTTCATATCTCCTGAGTGAGAATCCAAAACCACTCGAAAGGTGTATTCAGTAAAGATATGAGATCTGTCTGTTCCTTTAGCTATTATAGGATCACATTCTATAGTATCAAACGGGATTCAATCATGGCGGTATAGGTGTCCTATATATGTATGGTTGGTATGGTACCGGAACAGGGTATCCCAGTTTTTCATGAAATCGAAGAAAAAGAACTCGTTCGTTAGTGGTTACAATCTAAACCGTACTTTAATCTACCCATATAAGTACAAAGGGATCTCTAATCACAGTCTCGCTTCCCAGAGGAACATAGAGTTCTGATCGTATCTAACAGGAGGGATTCTTGCCTTCACTAAAGAAAGGAGAAGACGAACCCCCGAAAGTATGCTTTCAGAGTTCCTTTTCAATAAAGAATTTTTTGTGTTCAGTTAGTAGGAACCAGGCGTCTCCCCCTTCAAAACTATGGGATGTGTTGGAAATTCGTATGTGATTCCCGACCGACCTTCCTATATCAAATGTGCTACGAGATTAACAATCCATCTCTAAGGAAATCTTTAAGGCGGAGAAACAGGAGTTTAGCTAGCCTGATAGTGCCAGAGGAGAGTTCTCTGTGGCTTAAACAACTTTTATTTTAGTGGAGATCCTCAAGGCCCTAATTATGATGGGGCACATCTTAAACAGTTCATTTTTTACTAAGGGATCATTTGAAAGTCTAGGGTAAAACCATGTCGTTCTTAACACTAAGAAGTCGTAAACCTCTATATAATGCCCTTTAAAGTGATGGCTCAATATAGACTAGGTGAAATCCCTATTTGCCTCCAAGTAAAGTTCCTCACTCAAATCCTTACGCCAAAGAAAGAAAACAAAAAGGATGTAAAGACCCGTTGCCTGTTCACTTTACTAATCGCTTGGTGACTCACCTACCAAACCTACCCAATCGTATGCATCTCCTTCGTCCCTTTCATCTGTTTCAACCCATCTGTGAAGTTAGTGGATGAGGTCTTTTATAACCATAACCTAAGAGGTGTAAGATATTTTAGAACCTTGTTCGGGTAGTGATACTTTCCCTTAGCTCATCTTATTCATTATTGATTGCTCGTAAGCCTTGTGAGGGGTTGAAGATAGCTTGATCAGCGGCCTAAACAACGGGTTTCCTTCTTTCCACTAGGAGTCAAAAGACTGATATTCAGCAACTAATGGCTTTCTTCATCTTTTAATTCATCAAGAGTTGTAGTCGCGATTTGGGATTTAATTTGAGTACTGTCTCCTCGCTGAGTCCTGCCCTATAGTAAAGGCTGTTCTAAGAACAAGTTTCTGCCTTTGGCTTTCTTCTATTCCGGATACACTCTTTCTGCCTCCTAGTTCACTATGCTATGGATTGAGCCCTCATATGAGACGTGGATCTGGACCTTCCCGTATCAGCTTGTACCGCTTTCTCTTTCACAATGGACAAAGATTGGACTATTGAATGAGTTGCCGAAGATGGAGCCGATTTGCGATATAGTCGAAAAGAGCCCCCTCCTTTTCAGTGAATTCAAAGGGGTTCTTTGAAAGATTTTTCTTTGCCCTACTAAACAAGAAACGACATTATAGACAAGGCGTGCTAGCGCGAAAGCCCTTACGGAGAGAACAAGCAATGGACTGAGCGCACGTTATTAGTGCGAAATCCAACGTTGCTTATAGCTGATTGGTTGATACGGTAAGGGGCTCAAAATCCAACATTGCTTATAGTTGATTGGTTGATGCTTATATAGGAAAGATGTTGCGTGTTAGGTAAAGAAGACGCGCTAATTCTAACAAGCGTTAGCACACGTAGCCATTTTCTCGCTTGTTAGATGGGCTACAGGAGCAGCCGCACTAATTCTAACAAGCGTTAGCACACACATACGCTTGCTGGCTAACGCGCATCCTCTTGCTAGGGGGACGACGTTAAGTTGCCAGTTCCGATCGAAGGCATATGGGAAAAAGGTGCTCGACCAACTAATCAATATTGGGGAGAACTAATCTAACTATTAGCTAAAGGTAGATTACTTTCAAGATACTTGACTAACTAGGATCAGAGTGGAATTATGACTCCCCTCTTGAAGTTTAACTGTGAACTGACTTAGCCCTTCACTTCTTTCTTTCCCTCACATTTACCTCACATCAAGGAGAGAATTCTTCAAGACATTTGAGAAGCATCAAGGATTCCTTTTTCTTTTGAAGGTAATCCACTTCTACTCCTGCCGAAGACTGAAGAGTAAAACTTGCATTCATTGTCTAAGGATTCATAAGGTTAGTAATAAGATATAGGCTTGACTGCAAGGAGAGAAGGAAGCATCTTGACTTCTTTCATTCTTGCATTGTTCTTCCTCCTCATGCGAATCGTCTCGTCCTCCGTTGAGAAAGAATAGTATAGTACGCTCTTATTCCATATCAATACAAGATCACCAGTTGAAGGATAGAGAGAGGAAATAATTGTATTTTACAAGGGATTGATTCTGATTCAATTGCTCTCAGTTCTGCCCTGTCTCATGCAAAAAATTTGAACCGATGCATCAACTATGTAAGTTGCTTTATTTGATCAAGTGGTATTCCCTTATGCATAGTAAGAAGTTATTCGCTGCAAGGGCTGCTTCACTTCATGCGAAGATGATTCTCGAACATGAAGAGCGGTAAGAGAAAGAAGGGATTTGACTCCAACTTGGCCTAGGATACCTTGATTATCTATCTATTTTATGCTTCAAAGAGTGGATTCTCGGGACCTAGACCTGGATATCACTCTTATTGAATCCCTGGGCCTTCGACACCTTGTACAATGATCAGATTCAATTCCATGCTTCCTTATGCATCTACCCTATTAATGGGGATATTCATACAAAATTGAGCCACATTCTTATCTTATCTTAGGAAATAGAAAAGAACCTTTGTTCACATTTGAAGTCGAACTACCCTTAGCTAGTCTTATCCCCTTCCTGTCTCATAGCCTATTTCCTAGATTGCCTTCTCTTAATATAGGATAGTTATTGTCTTGTCCGAATCAAATATATGCCATCATCGACGATTCACTGTCAATATTCATAGTCAATTAAGCCACTCGAACAAGAAAACCTTTTGAAAAATGACTTCTCGCCTCCCTCCCCCAGGCCATCTCTTTTCCACTTTAACTGGTATTGGTGACCTGGTTTTTTGAGTGTGAATCTCATTAGCTAAAGAATCATTTCCTATGCTGCTTTCTTTCAGAATATATAATAGAGCTAGACTCATCGATTCAATTAGCCAATAGCAGTTTCCTAGTCTATATCCCCAAAATCTAGTGCATCTTTCTTTCTTCTAGTAATGAAAATGTAAATTCTCGTTATGATGGATCATCTCGATTTTTCGTTGCAGTTAATGGTTGGTGGATAGGGCTCTTATCCCCGTCTTCTTTCCTGTAAAGAAATATCCTTCCCTTGAGCAAGACAGTCCTACCACTATAGAGTGATCTTCCCTTCCATCTCTTCTTGTTCGATACCGCTTCCCCTCCTTATAAATATCCTCTCTTACCGCTTTTATGGATCAATCGGTCGAGCTGTATCAATCAACTATTGGTAACTGGCCAATTAATCTCAACTTTTATCAACCATGAATCTATTGTTTTCTTTGTTTATAGCTGGCCTTACTTAAATAGGAGTTCGCTAGCTCAATCAGTGAGCTGGAGTTCCGTCCTTTAAGCCAGGGAAGCGCTCTTCGGGTGGAGGTCCAATTTATCTCATAGACTTTTTGTAGAAAGAAAGAATCAATCAAAATCAACCAATCATCATATAATAAATAATATAGATGAGGTGGTTGAAGGGATTCCCTCGGTACAACAAGGCGGGAACCCAGCCGATCGAGAAATGTGTGTCACAAGCCGTATGCTTCACACATGCAAGTCGAACGTGATTTTTGGGGAAAATCTAAACATTGTAATGAAAGGTCGACCTTTCTTTATTGTCTAATCTAAAGGCTATTTCGCAATAGACGACTGGGCGAGACAGAAATGGGGGCCGTGGCCAAATTGGGTTCGATTCCCATAGCCCCCATGTGGCGAAAAGCGGTTAGTTTGACTAAACTTTCATTAATTGGCCCGTTCTGCCGATCTTTCTTTCTTGGGTGTGACTAATCGCTTCCCTGTTCTTCCAGCTTCCTAAGTGAGTTTGCTTCTCTCTCCTAGGATCGAGAGACCGGGTCGCTCCTCTTGCATAACCTTCTAAAGGAATACATGCATAAATATAGGGGCATTCCTCTTCTACTCTTCTAGTGTATCCAACGTACTCATCCTAAGAAGAATAGTATATGTAGGAGAATAGGACTAGATCTTCCCCCCGGTTGAGGGGATTCTTCTCCTTCGTTTCCTCGGAGTTTGATTAAGGGTTCTTTATCTTTGCCTTTGGGCTAGTGTGAAATAAATCATGATGCCGGCTGATCCCAAATCATTCTTCAACCTTCATACAGGCGCCTAACTTGAGTGATTCCTCTTCTATTAGCTAGTACAAGATTAGCTGATGCGGTAGATAGACATATAGGATGAGTACGAAAGTCTGGACTTCCTTCCTAATCATAGGCATCAGACGATCTGATCCAGACGTTATATCTCTTTCATCTTCATCATCTGTATGGTCTGATATGTATGATAAAATGGAGTTCTGGAGCTTCTGCAATTAGATATAGTATCATCTGGCATATAATAACTTGGATTTTTTGTCCTTGATGCCCGATTGACTCTAAGTCGAGATAAGGGGTTTCACCCCAAGGTTTCTAAAAGTCAAGTATATGGAAGTACCCCGATAGGTCTAGCTCCCTAACTGAAGGATTAGCTTTTAGAGAAGTCGTCCTACGGTTTTTCTCTCCGACCACATGGTTTAGTTGGAGCTACTTTCATTGTTTTTGGTTAACAAACAAGGGTGATCCCTTAAGACTATTATATTAGAGTACGATCGATAAGGTAGGTTGCTTCCCCTTCCCTCCTTCTGGATCTCTCTCATTACTTCAATCACATCTTTGAAGAACCGGCTCTCTCTACCCTCGCTAAGGATTTGATTATATAAATTAAAAAGTTGCTTCCAATTCTGACCATCATTCTGAGACACGTCCCGTACCACCCATTGCGGAATTTCGTAGGGCATAGAGGACCACTATAGGTAAAGAACTGCATCCACCAGGTCCATTATTCTCTTTATAAGAGAGCGTCTGATCTCATCACAGAGAAGAGTATCATCATCTTTTTTTACCATTATCACTAGTATTAGTACCACTGGAGCTCGCGGTAGGGAGGGGGGAGGGTTTCCGCCTGGTTTTCAAATTTTTTGCTGTCAAATTCCAAATACAGAAAGAACTATAAGACAAAATTGAAATAAAGGGAGTTGTACATCTAGTAGAATTTGAGTGAAGTGATTTGATTGTTATGAGGAATTCAAAGGAGAAATATAAATATTTGAGCTGATACTTATATATATTGGAAGACAGAAAAACAAATATGATTTGTTTTATGACATAACATTCCAAGAGACTGACTCTCTTTCTATTTACTTACAAAATCTCTTTAAAAGTAGCAGAGTGACTACTGATTTCTACTCTTACTTCCTCTCTGAAATCTACTTTTTCTTCTTTTGATTGACTCCCAAACATCTCAAAAGAAGACAAGAAAATCCACGGAATTGCTCAATTTAGTGTGCCTTGCCTATTCTATTACGAATTGGTGGACTCGAAAGGCGTTCAAGACACAAACTAAGAGAAAGTGGGCAAGACGCCAAGAAACGAACTTCTAGCACGACCTTGTTGGAGTTCAACCCTCCAGGTTAGCCATCAAAATCAATCCCATGGAAGAAGTCAAACCCAGTGTGAATTCCAGGATTTGAATCAGTTCACAACGTTCATATTGAAAGCATTTCAGTGTGATAACGGTTCTTCTCATCATCATCTGAAAACAAGAAATCAGAGAAAGATAGTTCAAAGAATAATCTAAAACCAAGAAATCATATCATATAAAGAAGGGGTTTTGAGCCAATCCAATCCCGCCAGTCTTGGATTCCTTGCCCAAGTGAGAAATGTGCCCCGTGCTTCTCGCTCAATAAGGGAGATGCTTTCGCGTCCTTCATGCCCGATTTATTCGATTTTTGGGTTCTCAAAAACACCAATATTAATAGAGTACTGAGCCTATAATAGGTAAAGAACGAACATAAACAGGAGACGCGCATGCTTTATGGAGGAGACCTCTCATGGCATCTTGCTTTCCTGGCTATCTATGCCCATATTAATGATGATTGGAAGTCACTATTGTTTCATTGAGCGGTGACAGGCTTTTGGAATGAGAAATCACTTGTTTCAGAGCTCGATGTGGCAACGATTTCCGAATAATGTATCGAAAGCCATCCGTCCTCATTACATTTATTTAGGGACCTTGCCCAATATTGTACACCAACCCTTTTCTACCTCTTTCTATTTATGGGACCCAGATTTGATGATTGGTGGATTTACTAGATGTGACTTCTTGAATTCTGTCACACAAGTTGATTGTAGAGAAGCAAACTTTGCTTCCCCTGCTCCATCTCTCTGAATCAGCTGAAAACTGGTGACTGAGGTCAACAACAAAATGATTCTTTTTGGTGTAATTCCCAGATTTCTTTCATTTCATTATTCAAGATTCCATAAGTGTTGATCAGCAGAATGTGCTTATGAGAAAGAACTCAAAGGTTGCCAGATCAACTGAATAATTCTCTTCCACAGCTTCTGTTCACGGAGCTGAAATGAACTCCCGATGGTGTTTGACTTAATATATATAAGTACCACCCCTAAAGAATGCATGTTTTGAAGTCCACTTGTAATTATTCTTTTAAGATTCTTCTTTTTAATGAAAACACCGGAACTGGTATTATTACTATGAAGAGTACTGAACGGAACATGGAACTGAGCTCGAACTCCTTGACTCTCAAGCTTGTGTTGTTCAGTCAAGATAAATGAACAGATTGGAAAAAGGAATCCACATCACTGAGTAGGACTGAACCCAATCAATCTGTCAACCTAGGGCAGACTGAATCAGAGACAGGGATCACCCCTATGAGATTGATTACCAGAGCACTTTTGGAAGCTAAGAACGTCCATTCCCTGGCTAACTTTCTTTATCTGTTCACATGCATTCTATGATTCTGGTAACCAATCTCATAGGGTCTGTCACACGTGGGTGTTAGGGAAAACTCCAGACCTCAAACAACGACTTTTGATCATTTTGATTCTGATGCTTCCAACAAGCAGCTGACATCGTCTATCTAGATTATATGAACACCCTTACTTGGGGACCACTATAGGTAAAGAACCACGATTCAGAACCCAACCCCCAGAGCTTCGAGACCTTTGCTCCATATCCATTCTCGGGCAGAGAGAGACCAACTCATCCCATTCTAGGTGGCGATCAGGGGTGGGAGAAGCATAACTATGAACCTTCCCAGGCGTAACTATCAATCCCATTCCATCTCCCGGATGAGAGGCGAGTAAGCCAATCAATCTAAAGCCTTCATCCCGAACCACTGGTATCGTCAACAATTAGAATATAATAGGGTCCATCTCCAGCTGATTAAAAGCCCTTCGAGTCTCGAAAGCAGAACTATGAGTCCTTTTAGTGGCACCAACCCAACCGGCCTTCTGACAGCAATGAGCCATCTCATGTGGAAACAATTGACCCAATAGCAGCCGGCACCATCTGAGCTTTCAACTAATCCATTCTCTGGGATCGACTCAACCAGATAAGCTTTCCTCTACTGGTGATCCCACTTTTCCAAGTCCATATCTTCCGGCATCACCATTCCCAATGACTATATAGAGAGAGTACCTGTCCAAAGCTATCCTTTAAAAGATGGGAGACCGACTTGTTATGATGTATCTAATAGGCAGCCTGAACCCACGAATGTAGGTGCAGAACCATCAGCTTTCCTTCAAACTGTACCCAAGAGGCCCGTAAATACCTGGCCAATTGCTTCACTTCCAGTCCCAGGTCACCTCCTTTCTCCGGCAGCAACTACCCGACTAATGACTATATAGACAGAGTACCTAGCCTCCCTCCATCTCCATTTCAATATTTTGATTACGAACCTGGTGGCTAAGAACCAACGATCTCAGGTCAGGTATTATGTCTATAACTATATATAAGAGTACCGCAGAGTAGAGTAATGGCTCTCCTTCGGACCCCATGCCTTCAACCAATGTTGACTCAAACCGATAAGCTTCTACTGAGCCCGTTCAAAGCTTTCAAACCCTCTATCTGAACCAGTGGGAGCTGACTCAACAAACTCACCAGGATCGCCAGGCTACTACCTATATGATACTGACGTTGATTCCGAACCAAGATCAGAACAACTAGATGACTCTAGAGCGGGAGATGACTGTACTCTTGATCCAATGTCTTTCTCTCCTCCCTCCAAGGCATCTACCTAGAACACCTGACCCAATAGAAACTCCTTTGAGGAAGGTCATTTTCTCCCATTCCATAGATTGCATTACATCAGGTTGGAACACTGGTACTTATATATATTGAGAGTGCATTCAAGACTATTAGAGTAGAGTCAGGTACTCTGTCTATATATTCACCCCAGGAGATGGAGATGGGGATTTGAATGAGGGACTTGGATATGGAGTAGAGACACTAGAGTGAGGTTCTTCCCTTTTTGGCTTAGCAGGGTTCGTAATGAGAATCAATTTGATGGGCTTGAGGCATAATGACTAGTTGCTCTGGAGGTTCAGGAATTGGATTGGAATCGGAAGAAAGGAATTGCTTCTAAGAAGAGGCATTAGATCAAATGGGAAAATATAGGTCTTCATATTCATCTAATAAGGCACAAGTGGGCTCCGAAGGCCCCGGGAGTGAAAATAGAGGAACCTATCCATCTCTGCCGCCAGTTCCTTATCCCTATCAATGAGGAGTGAGATTGCTTTGAAGCATTGGATCCCACTAAAAAGAAATCTCTCTATCGGATACTAAACCCTATTCGGTTTGGTTGAGAAATGTGATACTTATATATCAATGGTTTAGAACCTTATCCCTATCAGTAACCGAAGCTAGGCAAGCCAACTACTACTGAATATGAATGGACGACTTGGTATTTGTATTCATACAGTTGAGAGACCCTCGAAGGTAGGTGATTTCTTTATCCCTATCAGTCCGGTACTGATAGGGATAAGTTACTGAACTTCAGTCTGTGGTTGTAGAGAAATAATAGAGTAGAGTACTGAAGGCTCAGGGAGAAAAAAATGAGAAAGGAGAAGCGGCAGTGTCGGTCAATCCGTAAGTCCTAATCGTAGCACATAGGCCATTGAGGTCGGTGGAAATCATTTATCGTTCGTTTCGTATAGTAGAGTAGTTATACCCCTCGTTACTACTACTTGATTGAGTCGGCTAGTCCAGTCTCGAGTGTTATAGCCCAAAGGGGAGAATTCAAAAATGTCTTCTCAGTAATCTTCTAATAGTGTGACGCATGGGACTCTCAATAACAGGGAATCAAGACTCAGAGTGGTTCTATGTCTGTGCCCCTTTTTCCAGCTTTTCTTGAAGCAAAAGATTCAACCCTGAGCCTTTATCAGGCTAAAGACTGTTGGGAGAGTCCAAGGCGGTCTGGCGACCTCTACTACCTATATTATACCAATTTTGGATTTGATATTTTCCTCTTTCGGGGTTCCTGACCCTTTTAGAAAGGGTCAGATCTTTGAACTTAGCTACTGAAGCCTATTCAGTATTCAGGTCAGATCTTTTAGAACCTCACCCTTTAGAAAGGTTATACTTATATATCAAGGGTTTAGAACCTCAGAATCCATGACCTGAACATCATACCAGGTCTATTTCCTCTTACCGTTATCCAAAACCCTACGGGTCCCCTCCCTCTTCTGTATTCTTCTCCATGTCTTGGTTCTCTGTGTGCATGTAACAGAGGCTTGTGGTTGAGTTCGGTCAGAACGCAGACCTACCATCTCTTTTGTCAAACTATCCCCTTGGTCACACTATTATATTCTAATAGTTGACTGGGTCATTAGCCCATCACTAAAAGACTCTTTTGGAAAAACTGACACTGCCCAGATTCCCGCCGGTGAGTGAGCTGTCACCTTTACATCCTTACCCTTTAGAAAGGGTCAGATCTTTTAGAACCTTACCCTAAGGTGTTAGATCTTTTAGAACCTTGTTTCTCCTAATTTCTCTGTTAACACCGCTTATCCCGATATTACTCATACCTTCCATAACTGACTCCACATGATCTTCGGAGTTTGAAAAATGTTGACCAACCCCAGCTCATCTCCATTCCTTTCATCCGAGAATCTGAACCACTCATTCCAATGCTCGATAGAGGCGAGGCGGGTACGACCTAGCTGGCCCAATAACGGATGGAAGGTGATACACCAGTCAGACTTGCCCAAGTGAGTGAAGCATAGGTGACTCTCCGTCGAGTAGATCCATAGCACCAGGACCGGATCTTCAACTCATGTCCAACCTTCCACCTGTCCCTGCTGACTCGAACCCATATAAATGAGATGAAGGAAGTGGTCCCCCATTGTATTCTCTTAAGTTGGGTTTAGGCTCTCTTCAATACCGGTAATGGATTAAGGCCTCCACCCTAAAAGTCATTAGCAAGTTGATGCTCTTCTTTTGACTTCCTTTCGATCACCTCTCTATCCTCGTCGAATGGATATCTCTCCCTTGTTGTTTAGTTATTCTCTGTAGCCTTTCTTGTTTGGTTGTTCTCCAAAGCATTCCTATGATGCTAGGGAGCTCTTAGGTGTTAGCTATTAGTCCCTTATTTCTTCACTCTAACTGACCAGGCAATTTGTCATTGTTTGTTCCGGCAATATAAATCAGTACCAGTGGGTCCTGAGTCCCTTATTTCCACCCCTAGGCTAGGACCCTTCCTAAAGCATTAGCTCATAACTCGAGACCTTAGAGACCTGAGATTCCGAGAGCTTACGATTTGGAGGTTCAATGCCTTTCGAAAGCCTCCTCCTCATTTATATTCGTACTCCTACATTGGGAGTTAGAGTATCAGTCCGTCCCTGTATGACATGAAAGGTTGGACCCCTTCAGGATTTCATTCTTCTTGGTGGCTACCCCCTCAACTTTTTGAGTAGGCATTTGGGACCGGGGATTATACTGATGAAAGGGCTGGTACTGATATATATTGAATGATTTTGACCAATCCTGGTCTAGGTCAATATATATCAGTACCGTCTGGATCGCTTCCACCGGGTCAGTTCTGATAGCAACCTCCCGTTCATAACAAAACACCACTAAACCGATATCATATCTATCACTATATATAAGAGTACCTGTAGAAGAGTACTGATGAATGACTCCTTCCTATAAAGGATCCCAAAAAACTATAATGAATTCAGTATACTACAGGAGATTCCGCTCTTCTCTCAGCCAGAAGAGAGGTCTTTTATTTTCGTCAATAATAAAAATGTGAGGAAGCATGAATCTCCTTGCTTGTTTGTGGACCCCTTTTTCCAAGAATATTTTCAAAGATTTAGAGGCTCCGAAACCCACTCATAGATCCACTCCCCTATCATTGTGTGCGGTTCTCCGGGAAGCGCCCCCCATCTCTCAGCTTATCCTGTCACTGTGCAGTTGAAAAGAATTGGAATAATATAGGTAGTAGACCATATCCCACAGCAAGGCCTGTCTAAATAGGCAGTCATATTCAAGAAGAAGATGGTTGCCTTTCCAGTAAAGGCCCCAGAGAGGGCTGTAGTTAGGGGAGCACAGACCAGGTCAACCTGAACTTTATAAGGAAAGGGGGGAAGGACAGAAAATCCAAAGACAAAGACTGATTATAATCATGGCTTTATTTGGTTTGGTAGAAACTACGGGGATTCAAGTTAAAACCGGAGTCACCCAGGTACTCTCTTACTTCCTATGAACTGAAAAGGGGGAATTCATGAGCTTATCCCATTCTTATCTCTCAACTATAAGTTCACAGAATGGTGGTGTAGTGACACTTATCACTTTAAAAGCGAGAGGTCTTGCCATGTTTATCAAATTGATGAGATAGATCGGCTCCCTGAATACTAATAAAGAACGCATAAGGTTTTTGAGAAGTCTTTAAGAGATAGGGGGAAACCTCACGGTAAGACTGAAGTTCCAAAACTCGACGGGTCCATGCCAACATGTCTCGTGTCCAATGTACTGACTTTCTGGCCCTGGCACAATTTCGAGAGCATTCTCATTAGCTCTAGATTTATGTAAGGTTCTACCAGAGATAGAGGAAATAGCCTCTCACTAGTCTGACCGGAACAAACCACACTCCGGAACTGGAAGCTCTTCATGGATAGGAGTGGGAGCCGGAGCAACCGGGTGGGGAGGATCACAACTGCACTGTAGGACCCCTTTGGAGAAGGCTGCCAGAATCGACCAGATCATAGAATCCGCTGCAAACCGCTTTATCACGAGAAGGGCTAAAGGTGGCTGACTAAGCGAAGAGCTCATCAAGCGAAGAGGGCCACCAGTGTAGATAACACACCTTTTTACAAAAGAGGTACACCGGTTAGCTTACCGAATACGTATAACTAAACTAGCAAACAAATGTCGCAAAGAGGTTAGTACCAAGGTTTTGTTTTCATTCATTAAAAATCTCTTTCCTCTCATTAAATGAAAGGTGACTCAAGAGAGGCATCACATACACTTACTAGTCTTTTTGATGAGAATAGAGAGTCTTTCTCTTTTTCAAAACCCTCCCACTTCTTTCTTAGGGTTCTCCTTTATTCCTTTCCTTTATGTTCTTCGCACCTGGTTGAGTCACTTCCTTCCACTCGCCAACCAAGGACCTACAGACTCCCAGGGGAAATGAAGTCTATGTTTGTGAACCCCCCCTTGAGTCACCTTCGGAAGAGATACGGTGAATTTCAGTCTGATAGTGTTGAACACCTTTATTCAGCTTTCTTTTCCAGCAAGCACCCCTATCACATAAAGGGAAACTAAAAATAAAAAAATTATATAATACCTTTTTTGCTGGCTTCTGTCCTACCCTGTCACATATAGTTCATGTTGTTTTTTTTGGAGGGCGATCAGTAGTATCAGTGGGATCCCGTTTTCTTTCTCTGTTAAGCCTCACAACTATGGTTTTGATTCTTTTGTCGAATCCTAAAGACCAGATGTGATTCTGTCTCTTCCTTCAAGCCTTTCCTATTATCACTTATCACCAACATTAAGGTTGAATCTCTCTCGTTAAGTCATAGAAAGAAAAAGGTCATGATGCATGTATTTACCAACTTCAACAACATATTTCCACCATAAAGCAGGGAGATAGTAGTGTCACTTCTTTCCACACCTCTTTATGAACGTTGTGGGAAGCACTTTCATTCTATCAACCTCTTTCGACTTGTTCATGTGGGGTCATGCTCCTCTCTTTTTAGAGGAATTTGTCTTTATTTCATATTTTGTCTTTTTTTTGTAGAAATAGAAAAGGATAAAGTGTTTCATTTACTTTCTGGTTTTCGACATGAGTTTGAATATATTAAAATGGGGAATGACTCTCTACGATCGATCAACAATGTACGGCCCATCCTTCTTAATGTCCAGAAAGCTATGAGTAATCTGGTAAATAGTGCATCAGATCATGCTGCTCTCAATGTACCATCTCGAGGGGGTTTTACCCACAATACTTCCCTCATTGAATAAGAGGGAAGAGGCATGGTACTCCGTCTATATAGTGGTAATAATGGTGGTTAAAAATAGGTCACTCTGCAGATAGATGCCATCCTCCGAACAAGTCTTCATCTATATCGGCCAATGCAATAACTCATTCTGAAGACGAGAATCTTTCTGCTACTTATTCAATCGGTCTATAGTATAGGCCTTCACCTACTATCGCACCATCAGTCAATGTACCTCTTGACATCATACATAATACCTTTAACATGAAGACTGGACATTAAAATATCGGTAATATTTTAGCTCCTACTGCGAATGCTATAGGTATTTCTTTTAAAAATCTCCAAAGTCAATCTACTCTACCGTGGATTATGGATTCTGGTGCCTCTCATCATATGGTAGGATCGTCCACTTCTTTTTTACCTTCCCTTCACTTCTCCGGTAATTCTTCTACCTTTCTTGCTGATGGATCTCCAGTTCCTTCGCTTCAGTATTGGAACCATGGATGAAGGGACCTTGTGGATAGGTAGTCCCAGGGATGATGCCTTTAGGTAGGGGTTTCCATCCTTAGTTTCGAAACCCCCGGTCCAGGTACTCTATCTATATAGAATAGATAAACCTTTCCTTATATATGAAACCTAACTCACGATGACCCTGCTTCTGTTTCCCAATCAAATCCACCCGGGTTATTTGATATCCGGCAGAAGGGAAAGAGGAGGCCAATCCTTCCCATTACGTTTCTCCAGGATAAAGGCAAACCGAACAAGATTCTAATTTTCTCAAAGGACAGCTGGAAATAGTCTTTCTCCTCAGGAAAAAGACTAGAATTGGACGACTTGGGTGGAGAACATAGGAAGTTGGGGGAACTACTCTTCTTCTTCTTCCCCTGGGGATTCATTGGCTAGCGAATGGGATCTTCTATCCCTTAGCCTCTTCCGCCTGTCCCAGATCCCCTATTTTTTCAGAGGGTTCCAAACCCTATTATTAGTAGGTTGAAATAACACCTACTATCCAAGACAAGTAATGAATATAGGGTATCTCTCTTTGTTAGTTAGCTCTGGAAAGCTATTCATTGGCTTAGCTTAGCATTACCACAGTCCCTATCAGAAGCACCAATCTCTGGAATAGAAAAAACAGAAAGCTCTGTTTGTGATCAAGGAACTGGAAGAAGAAAAAGGTAGTCAATCACTAATAAGGTCTCTTCGACCATGCACTAAAGAAAAGAACTGATAGTCACTCTCTCTGAGACCGGAAATCCATATTCTCTCTTCGACATAGACAAAGACGTAGACTCGCAATAAACCCAATACATGAACCGGAATCTTATTCTAACCCAAATCACCTTAATCTGTAACTTCACGTACATCTCTATGCTTTGACTTTTTAACATCAACCTTTTCCTATGCCTTGGATACTACCTATATTATATCGATCCCAATAATAGGCCCTATCAGAATCAGCAGGAACCAGAAATCTCTCCTTTAAATCAGTAGTGGCCTGGAAGCGCACGAAAGAAGGAAGTAAAACTCAAGCTATTATATTCTAATAGTTTACCCTGAAGACAGGAGAAAGAACCGATAGTGATGTTCGCACGGTCATCTACTAAATCAGGAACTGACACTCCTTTTCCTTGTGCTATCACCCATATCTTTCTTGTGCCTGGAACCCTTTCGAAATAGGGCATTAACCCAAAACACTAACTTTCACCCCTCTCACCCCAAATCCAAAAGGCTTTCATATCAAATTGAGGATTTCTCTACTCCTTTATAATCCCCGAATAGTCACTCGTAGACTATCAATCCCTTCCTTTTATCTAATTAGAGCCCTAGGTGATCGCTATGTTTTTTTGCAGTATGATAGAGCGAACCCTGAAAGTCGTATGGAGACCTTTCACATTGTCAAACTATATATAGATAGAGTACCTGAATTCCTGCTCCCCCTTTTATCTTAATAGGCTACTCTCGTAAGTTTTGTAAGCCTAGCTACTGCTTCTTGAGTTTCCGCTTCTGGGTGAACTCCTAATTAAGAAAAAAACCCAAGATAACTATCACTAGAATTCCGAACCTAGTCAATAACATCGTTTTTGTTTGATCTTGCTAACTGCTAACAGAGTAGGTTGGTATTGTTCCTAAATAGAGGACTGGTCCCAGTGGAATAAGTTCCTCTTTCCTCTGAGGGGTAAAAGAAAGAAGTTGGCTCCTACTATGGCCAGGCATAAATAGAGGCATTCCTCCGGTGATTTCCTGCTTCTTCCTATGGATTCCCTACCCAAAGAGAAAGGGTAAGGGACATAGGTCCTGGAAGGAAGGCCTTTTTTCCTTCTATCATGCCTATCTATGAGGCTCCTGACCCTAGTTATATCATTTGAAGGTTCTTCTCGATCTGGATAGACACCCTTCCCTATTGTGGTTCTGTGTAGGATTTCAATTGACTGTGAAAACAAATCAGACTCTAGGTATAGCATTGCATCTGCATCATCTGACTTGTAATCTAAAATACAGTTATTGAGCCCTACGAGAAGGAGTCTCCCCTGTCTTATTCAACAACAGATTCTTTCAGAACAAGGTGCTACAAAGATAGGTTGTATAAAGGACCGGGCTTCAGTTCCTATGTACCCATTTCATAGGCATGTACTGACTCTATATAGTTCAGAGTTAGCGGGGACTTTTACTTGCCTTTAGGCCCACCCACTATCAACTATTATCCTCTTACGGGAAAGAATCAGTTGTGGACATAGTCAACCTGATACTAGGATTGATGACCTTAGCCCAGTACTTAATAATGGTTCTAAAATATCTAACACCTTAGGGTAAGGTTCTAAAATATCTGACCCTTTTTAAAGGGTCAGGTTCTAAAAGATCTGACCCTTTCTAAAGGGTCATGAGATAGCTACTATATTCTAATAGTTGACCACCAAGACTGTTATACATCTATGAATAGTAGTCCTGTGAGGCACGATTCGT
Organism: Viscum album; assembly: GCA_963277665.1. Classification (NCBI taxonomy): domain Eukaryota; kingdom Viridiplantae; phylum Streptophyta; class Magnoliopsida; order Santalales; family Viscaceae; genus Viscum; species Viscum album. The sequence goes on from OY728167.1 coordinate 246,958,985, forward strand.
TACGCTCCTTAGCTCGGCTCGTTTGGTAGGGGGTACAAGAGTGAGATCAGAGTGAACCGAAAAGGGAATGTCTATTAGAGTAGAGTCAGGTACTCTGTCTATATATTCGAGTAAGAAGATTCATTTATAGGCTTGAAACCTCACTTGTTTGGAGAGCGAAATGAACCAATAGCACATTAATTAGTTAATGCTTAACACTACAGCTAAGGGGTTCATCCATACACTTAAAAAAGGAGGTGAATATTCTCAACATATATTTTTTGATAACAGACTGCTAGCTTTCAAGATTCCAATTTTAAAACTTGCCTAAGCTCCCCATAACATTATGTCTATCCTATCGCTCTATCTCTAGCTTTCTTATTTGCTTACTCTAGAGCTCGTAGGTTTCAAAATGAGAACATCCTTCCCCTCAAAACGACATGGGATTGGCCTATCATTAAAATGAAATTTTATATCACGCTAACAAGACTTACAAAAGCACTCCAACAACTCCCTTGAACTTGAAGTTGGTATAATCTATATAGTAGGCTACTTATCCGGAAAAACAATCATAGACTAAATACAGTTCTTTATCCTTATCATTCTATTTAATATTTAGTCGATGAACCTTATCGTTATCCTGTAGCGCTATCTACCCTTAAGACTGACTTAAGGGATGTAACAGAAGTCTCAAGAGAACTAACAATCGATGGACTGGAAAGGCGAGAGACAGAAGAGAAAAGATAACTCCATCTAGAATTTCCACTCCTTCTACCAAGTACGGCATTAGCAATTGAAGAGCTTAGTTAGGATGGATGGAACTACCTTGAACTAGCTCGATAAAGTCTGGGAGATTAGATAGGTTATATTCTTTTTATTGAAAATCCAGGTTGTTAAAAAGATTGTGGGATATCTTTCGACACCTTGGACTTCAGCATCTTTACTTAGGGATTACCTGGGTAAATCATCCAATATATATCAATACCAGCCCTGCGAGAACAGCTCTTCTTCAGCCACCCAGGTGTATCGCTTTTGAATTCGGGTTCCCACCGTATTGATGAGTGGTACGTCTTTTATGTCCTCATCAACCCTGGACTTACCTAACTATAAAATTTAGCTAATCCCCTGACTGCATTAAACAACAAACAAAGGCTTTTAGCAGCTTTTATATGAGCCTTGTTCTGACATCTTCTTGTTTTCCTGGTTTCCGGGTCAGTCATTGGTTTCCTTGGGACAGATTTTCCGGTTGGTAAAGCCACTCGCGAAACACTTGAAATATATATGTGTGATGCCACGAGTACATTTTCTTAATGAATAAGACTGAATATGGAACATATAAAGGATCCTTAAAAATGATATTGACATAGGGAACATAGACAAGTGAGCGTCGATGGATATTGAATTCCCCTTATTTATTAGAGTGCGGGCGTCGCTTTTAGTTGTTTTCTTTGTTCCTGCCAGAGTACTCACTATTAGAAGACTATGTTGCATTCGATCTGTCTATCCCATCACCAGAGACAGATATGTGGCCAAGCATCAGATGCCTTTCGGACCTGTAAGGGAAATCAGTCATAGGTAGGCCCCTGATACATATAGTAGATCGATCTCAATTCATCAGAAACTATCAATTACGAGTCTGGGGTAGGCTAACCACCAGCATCTTATATCTTTTCATCCTTCCTGGTGGCACTAATAGAAAGGAAGTACTTGCCAACGAACCTTGACTCTCTACTCTCTCACAGAGAATCATGAAATCTAGAAATTCGACAGATGAAGAAGGTGTAGGTCAGTACTCTTCTAATAGTGTGCTTCCCATTCCATTACCAATCATGAAGAAGCTCAATATCATGAGACCAAAAGGAGAGGAACTTTTTATCCATGCCGGTCAAACAGGTACTCTTCTATATAGTCTCACAGAAGAAGAAAGGCTCAGGGGAAGGTTCTAAACCCTTATATATTCAGTAGCACCTTTAGGGAGGGTGAGGTCCTCCGTCCGTATAATCTAGATAATAAGATACTTCATGTATCCTAGGTTCTAAACCCTTATATATTCATATGAATATGAAGTAGCACCTTCCTAACCCTTTTAGAATGGGTGAGGTTCAAAGATCTGACCCTTTCTTTAGAAAGGTTCAGGAAAGGTTCTTTCGTCAAATTCACCTCTCCCATGCCCAATCTTTACATCAGTGGATGGGAGCAGAGCAAGTCAAGTTAGCCCAGTTCTCTTTGCATAGACCTAGACCTATAACCTATAGGGAATCGAATGAGCTAGAAGAGAAGGCAGAAAGCCTATAAGTTTTTCATCCCTTGATTCATTCAGCCTTGCTTGACCGAAGGAGATAGAAGGCTCATTAATCAGTCATAGCCTAAACTAAGGCATTGGAGGGAAGTATGCATGATAATTTACAGTATGAAGAAGGTGAGCATTCCGATTTGGTCAATCTCATCTCTTTTTTCTCTGGTAAAAGCTTAGAAGTGAAAATGAAGTCAAGATTGAATTGGATTTTCTTTCCGGCATTCTGCTTTTGTTTGGATCGAACTCCAAGGGTTTCCATTCTACCAAGTAAGAAGAAATCAACTCACAGGAAAATCTAAGTAGCAAGGGGTATGACATTCAGTCAGCTTGGTGAAAGACTTTCTTTGTCTAATTCCATAGTTCTTTCAAGAGGAATAGTAAATAGAAAGTACCTAGGATCAAACAAGAAGGAAGGTACGACATTGTCAAAATGTTTGGAAATATTCCATGTTTTCCCTTCTTTGGTCAGAAATGATAGATCTATGTCTAAAAGGAAGGCATGTTGGCAAGAAAGCATTCACCGATGGTTCCAAACCCTTATAGATAAAGTAGACCTTAGGGTGAGGTTCTAAACCCTTGATATATAAGTATCACCTTTCTAACCCTTAGATATAAAGTAGCTGAGAAAGGAACAGATTTTTATTCCAGCTATATCCAATTACTAACCCCCTAAGCCCCATTCCTTTGGGGAACTCATGAAACAAAACAGCGCTCCGCCCCTGACTCGTATGCCCCTTTAGGTTTAGGAAAGAGAACTTCATTACCTATATCAAGCCAAAGGCTAATGGAGGGTCGTAGATTACCAGTACTCTTTTGAGGAAGCAATGACCGACTTCAGAGATCAGCTTGGATCAGGCTATTATATTCTAATAGTTGACGCTAGGAATGGGGAAGCTCAAAGCAGCACAGAAGAAATATGGATATAGAATTGACATAGAATTGTCTTCACTGGTTATGAACCTGATTGAATTCAATGATTGAAAAGTTTCCCAAGAAACTCAGCGAGAAGATGGATCAGCAGCCATAGAGCAGATCGAAGGCTATCAATTTGACGGCCAGTTCAGTTTAACAGTAGAGAGCCTTGAAAGCATCTCACGTGAGGGACCCTAATGTTTATCAAATCGACTAGCTAGAGGCTCGAGAATGGGGTCTAGGAAGATAGGTACTCTGTCTATATAGTAAATTACAATATATAGAAGAGTACCTGAGACTAGCCTGAGGTCATGCTAACGAATTGAGCAAGCTACCTTGAGCTGATTGGAATGGTGGACGTCGACACTATATAGACAGAGTACCTGGTTTTGTCCATTCGATTGGATAGTCCAGCTTTACCCCTTTCTCTTAGTTCGTGTGTTGACCTCCCTTCGATCCCCCCAATTCATAATAGGGGAGGCCCACTAGATAAAGCAAGTGCGTGTATTGCCTTGGCTTCCCTTGCCCCCAGTTCGTGGTTTGGGAGTCAATGAAGACTCAGACTGAGAAGATGGAATGAATATCCCCACTATTAGAAAATAATAGTGTCATTTCATTTATCTGTATCAAAAGAGAGACTTTGGCGCCCCAAACTAATCCCTCCTTATGGGTTCGATAAAAGGGATAAAAACGGGTACAACAACCACCTTCAATCCCCAGCAAATCCGGATGAACATCAGTGTTCTTCCACCCTTCGACATCATAGCAAGACCACCCATTCATAGTGTTTTAGTCGGTATAATATAGGTATTATACTTTCATTGGAATTCGATACTGACCCCCAACTCCATTTACATTCCAGTGTCCAGCATCAACTCATTGGTCACTCAATTGGTATTTCAATGTAGCCAACAACCAGGTATTCTAGCATATAAAGTCCAGCCCATCCGCCAAAAAACCCCAACCCCACCAATTCAAAGTCATACCTTCTCACCTTCCATTATCAAGTACGCTACTCTAATAGTCACCACCAATTCCATTCCAATGGAGCCATTGTTGCCACCAACCATTGATCCATCGATGCCGTAGTTCCCCCCCTGTACCGTTTGTTCATTCGGCAGCGAGAAGTACTACTATTGATTTGATTGGTATTGGACCAGTATTCTACTCTATAGTATAGGATAGGCCACTCGACCCCAAGGATGAACTCAAGCCAGGCTCAACCCCCACTCGATGAGCTACCCCTTTCACTCTTTGGAAAAGGAAGGAATCAACAGTCTTGTTTCCAGAACTACAATAAAAAGGCATCACAGGAGGAAAGTGAAACATTCGACCAGATGGGACGGTTCATCAGTTCATGTATTGCTGTACCAGAGTGGATCATGCTACCTGGTTGATGCGATGCATTCCACCATTTGACGGAAGAAGTGAGTAATGGGAGATCGATCGTTCCAGCCAGTAGTGAGAAAGGGCCTGGTGCGACAGGTAGCTTTTGAAGACGTAGTGAACCCAAGGAAATGAGGAACGAGAGAAAAACAGAGGTCACACGAGCATCCCAATTCCAATAGGAGCCATTCCATTTCAAAACCAACCCCTGAAACAAACCAGTAACTAGGACCAACCCCATATACTAAGCAACCAATGCATTACCAGACCAAGCTGATAGCAGAACAAAAGGATGTTTTGTAACCACCAATAAAAAAACCAAAGAGGCAGTCACGCAATAGACCCCCAGGCTTATCCAAGCAGCGGGAACATGAACATACGAAAGACGATCAAGTTCACTTTGTTGAAGTTCGAGTGGTGCGCCCAACAACCCAGTCATAAGACAGGCAGGAGTTCCGATGAGTAATAGAGAAAGCAATACAGTGACGCTCGAGGCCGAAGGTGACATCACATAGGCAGGTCGAAATGATTGGTGGATGATCATTGGTAGCTAGGAAAAATTTACTGGGATAGGAAGGTATGGGATGGATCGACTAGGTTTTGCGGTTCATTGGATATCACTATTAGAAGAGTACTGAAATTGCAACGTCTTTCGACCATTTCGATTGCCACCGATCTACTTGAAAAGCACACCTATGATTGGTGCTGCGTTGCTATTGATATCGTTTGGCCAGGGTGATACCACCTACTGACTGAACTGGGATACACCTGCCCTAGGAATAACCTCACCCTTGGTAATAGTCTATGAGCACTAGCCAAGTCGTAGCTCCAAAACAAAGTATTGAGACCAATGTCTTTAGACCTGAGTATTGAGACCTAAGTATTGAGACCTCAGACACCTAAATACTCAGGTCTCAATACTTTGGTCATCAAGGACCTCAGAACCTCAATACTTTGGATGATGAAACGGTGTGAAGGGGAACGAGAAAGAAGCAACGATTCATATGCGGGCGAATGCAATACGCACAAGCGATTTAGTGTTCAGAGATGGAAAAATTCTATATACTAGAAATGTGAATCCATAGAGGTAATACCATTGAGTTTTCCGCATCCTCTCGTTCACTCCGTTCACTTCGGTCCTCGCTTTTCAGATGGATCGGGTGAAAGAGATGCAGCTCATTCCGTTGCTTTCCCTTTGTGTTCCGGAGTCAGTCCCTGCTCGTTGTTCTTCTTGCTCACTCCTCGCTCCCCTCTATCTCCTTTGTTTCGGATTCATTCGAGCCACCTGTGAAGAAAGAGATGCTTTCCTATAGCTGCAACAGGCAGCTAAGTAGTTGAATGACTCACCCTCGATAGCAATGTGTTAAGCATGCATACATACCGAGCCACATATGACCATGCCATCCTAGGAATTCCTCTTCATTAAGATGGTGGTTGATTGGAGGAGTTGGGGGTACGGTTTCATGGATAGCTTGGCACAAATGGATAGATGGCCACTATGACTACTACACGTCGGGCTAAGGTTGATGGAAGGTATGGCATGGATGGTTTCAGAAGGCCAATCTCGGTATAATATAGTCGGACCACTATAGGCACCAAAAAAGGTGCCTATAGTGGTCCGCCTATAGACTATGTAGAAGAGTACCTCGCTAGATTATACACTATCTAGATTATATACCGAGTGGTGCAGTTGGCATTGCAGTTGTTGGGGGGCAGATGACAACGATGATACCTCGAATCACCAAGGTGTTTGGGAAATAAATGGGCACCATTTCAATGAAAATAGAGCGATGGAAGCAGGTTGGAGGAATTGGCTAGACTCCTCAGGCTCATGACCTGAACGACTGCAGGTTTGAATCCTGTACCCGCAAAGTAGATGGTGCGAGATCAGCAATGCTAGGCTTGGAACCACCATGATCCGAATGGGGTTGATGGGGTTCAAGATGGTTACCTAGTTGATACCCTTGGGGAAGTGGCACTATTAGAGTAGAGTACTAAGTCACCCCTACTACTCTTATGGATTGGGTGGTATTGGCTTTTGACACAGATATAGGATGATACTGAGTTCAATCGGTCATGTACTATATGGATGGCATGGAGTTGGTGGGGTTGGAATAGAGACCGATATAGGATGATACCACTGGAACACTACTGGGGTCAGAGGGTCAGGAAGCAACTACGTACACCGTCGGCCGGGACCAGACATGTGATCCAGTACTCTAATCTAAACTATATAGGAAGAGTACCTGGGATCACTATATTATGAGAATACATGAGATGGCCAGTTCAGAGTTCTCGGGTACCGGTGAAGAGCAGCAGGAACGATTCGATTCAGAAGTAATGTTTGTTTTGTTGTACGGAGATTGATGGAGTGAGCATGGTTTTCCAGATGGAATGGACTCGAGCCACAGTACGACTTTGGGATAGGGTTGACTGGCAGCTACGACAATGGCTCATCAATTGGGAACCTATCGGCCGATGGTGGTACCTCATGACATTCTAAAGAGACCAGGTGAGTGGTGTGCGTGAAACAGGTACTCTCTCTATATAGTTCATCATTATTGGATGGGGTTGAAACAATGGAATCGATTGTTCGTTGAAATGGAGATGGCCGTAGTGGTGGTTCATAGGCGGCTGGAAGAGCTGTATGTGGTTCAATGCTGCTAGTACAGTTTGGGGTTGGTTTTCCACCCTTATGAGTATTCAGACTGTTTCGATGGAATGGACAAGGCTCTCACTTTTGATAGTTATCCAATTCCAGAATCCGATCCAGCAATGGGGCAATCACATATCTTATAAGTAGACAATCGAGTCGTCCTACCAGCAAAAACACATATCCGTATTCTAGTCACAGCAGCTGATGTCCCTCATAGTTGGGTTGTGCCTTCCTCCATCTTGAAATGTGACGTAGTACCGGGGCATTTAAATCAACTGAGCACATTTATACTACGCGGTGGAGTATACTATGGTCAGTGCAATGAGCATTGTGTAACAAATAATGCCTTTACGCTTTGGCCCTGGAACCTCACCCAGTACCTGCCGGCTAGTCCAAACCACACCGCAAGCACCATTAGTTATTTATCCTTATAAGTCCAACCCCATGCGGCTTCCTTACACTCTCATGTGCACATGTCATATGATTCATTGTAACTTGACTGACTAGCTACTACTTGTCTTTTTTGTCAAAACAAATCAAAACAAGTAGTAGTTAGTGGAATGGTCTCGAATGGTACGGTTAGTGGGAATCTAGGTGGTACAGACAACTAGACTATACACGGAGAAGCCATAGCCCGATCGGCCAAACGAGGATGGGGAATCTATCACACCTAGAAAAAAAAAATTACCTTTCCACTCCAACTAGGGGTATCTCAATGTCGGAAGGGCCAATGGCTTGTGCCATTATGGGATATCTCAGCGGGTTCACAAAGGGGGAAACGATACTGGAACGTCAAATCATACAACATAGAACGCCAATACCACACTATATCTAATATAATAGTTTCTTCAAGGTATAGATTGTTGGGTATGCGTGATACTGATAAGGATAAAGAACTCGAAGTAAAGTGGGCGGTGCAATGGAGGGCATCGAGTAGCAACCGGGTGTGGGCGAAGCCAGCTCTATTCGAATTGTGATTTGATCGACCATCTCAGCAAACAAACCCTTTTTTTCCATGGGGCTCAAGAAGTCCACTATTAGAAGAGTACCTGTCCCCCACTACACAAGGTACCTATCATGTCTATGTTTCCTAGTTGATCGATCAGTCATACTACTATGATATGATATGATATGAACCCAGTAGGATATGGTAGATGGCAGAGCTGGTGGAATGGAGTTGGTGGTGCACGGGTGATACGCTTTTGGTGTTCCGAGTGAATGGTCAACCCCGCTACTCAATTGATTCTGTATCTGCTGCGCCCGGGAGCTGGATACGCTCAAGCGTGTTCCCGTCTGTTCTACTACCTATATTATACCGACTCAACGGTTGGAGTGGAGTTGGGGCCTCAAGAAACCTAGGCCGCCTAGTTGCCCGACTTGCTAGATGGCGCATGGGGCGGCGTGTCATGAGAAGATGAGGTCTTCCATTTCCTCTATCCTCACATGGTTCCACGTCGGTATAATATAGGTATAAGACTACCCACCCAGCTTCCCCACTATGTCTAGTCGAACAACCGTAGACTATTGATGTCGATATCCAGTCCAGCTGAAAAAGGTCGGTATAATATAGGTAGTATAAGGTATAATATAGTTAGTAGAACCATGACTATATATCTATCAATCGTCATTACTCTTCTAATAGTGTTCTCACGAGTCCAACTCCAGACAGACAAATTGGAACCTGAAACGGGTCAAGTACTCTATCTATCTAGTGTCCGATCGTTTGATTGTCATAGATATGGTGGAATGGTCATGGGGATCATGGAGTGGTGGTTGTGTTCTTACTACTGAGGTTGGTCAAGGCCGAAGGCACATATACCACACCGACCCTACCGAGTGAACCGGAAGGCCATGGAATGGATATGGGGCCTCAGTTTGCATAGCACCGAGGTGGCAGAATGACCCACTTGTACGATGAGCCCGAAGGGTGTGGGTATAGGTAGGATGAAGCAGAACAGAAAAGACTATTAGAGTAGATTACTTATGGGTCAATTATTCCATGACGATATGGGGTGATAGATTTGGTGGTGAGTTTCCTGGGAACTGGGGTGATTGATGGTTCAGGGCGAGCTCATGGGGTCCTTCATACTTCAAGATTAGCTACCATTGCCATACACCGAGAAGCAATATGACAAGTTGATGTTTCACAACTATACGAAAGATATCAATGGGGGTAGTATTGGTTCCCCGACTCCACTGCCATGTTCAAGAAAGAGTGCTGTCATTGATTTGGCCACTGAATGCACTCGATCGCCCATATGGTTTCATAGAGAAAAGGCCATATTCGCTGGCATTGGAGTTGAGATGGGTTGGCATCGGCATTGTCGATTTCACCACTAATTCAATAGTGTGAGTAGTTGTGTGAAGTCTACTACCTATATTATACCGACACTATTAGAGTAGAGTACTGAAAGAATATCCGGTTCTTTGAGAGTTGGCGGTAGTGGGAATAGGCGAATGGCGGTGACCCCACGTCTTGATGCACAAGCAGTACTAGCGGCATATGGCTAAACTACTGTTTGAGAGGTCTGGTAGGCATCCCTGTTCACCGAATCGATCATTGTCGAAGTAGTAGATCGGAATGAGTTTTGTTCTTGGGTGTCAAATACGACCTACGACTAAAGCGATGCATAAGAGTGAGGCAAGGTGAATCGCGCTCGGGAATTTGGTAGGATGTCAGTACTCTTCTAATAGTGAGTACTCTACTCTAATTGTACTAATTCCTATATTATACTTACCAGTGGATGGCCAAAGGTTCTAAACCCTTATATATTCAGTAGCACCTATCTGACCCTTTAGTTAGAAAGGGTCAGGAGGGAGAGGGAGAACTGGTACTGATATATATTGATGGGTTGGGGCCAATCTCCGTACTGATTCAAGTGTTCATGAATCAGTACCGATATCAGGCCTGGTCACTCTCCTACCTTCTTGTCACTAGTTCAGTTTATTGTTCGATTACACATCTAGCTCACGAACAAGCGTTACTACTTGCCAATCAGGAAATCACCTTCAGTTGGTTATTCAGGGAAATGATCTGGAAGAAATCGACATAATCCCCGGCGCTCGATACAGGTCTTTTCCTAGCCTTCTACTTTTTCCAGAAGTCTTGGAAGCTTGAATGGTAGGGTTCGAACTGAAGTGTGAGCAGGCCCCTCACAGCTCAACCATCAATTTTCTGCTTTATTGAGGGGCGGTGGGAGGTTGTTTTATGGCGTTGCGCATACCAGCTAAATCTGATCGATTTCAGCAGTGTCCATCGATCCCTCCGTCTGGCTATTATGGTGAATGGATTGGGGATAAAATTCCAATGCACCCTTATAGGTGTGGAAAAAACCAGACCTATTGATCCTCGGGAGCATGCACAAGAATCCCAGACATTGAGGGGGAGGAACATAGCTGCGACGAGGCAATCTTCTTGAAAGATTTCGATGCAGGTGACTGCGGAAAGCCTCGGTTTTGATTGAGCAGGTGGTCAAGCTGAATCTTTGAAACCGTGGAGCAGTGGGGAAACTGGAATTCTAGGTCTTTGAGCTTCGTTCTATCGACTTGGCTTAACAATAGGTGGTGGAGATCCGAGCACATAGCCAACCTGCAACATGGGTTCTGAGGGAGGGAGGTAGAGGCATGGGAACCGGTAGTTGCATCAGTAGCATAATCTGGATATTGAAATGGATATATAGCCATACAGCTGCTGCTTCCCTCACTTTTCATTTTTTAGTGATATCATAAAAAAGACTGAGCATGGACAAGGATGACTAATCACAGCTAGTTGTGTGTCGAGATGCGACGTAGATAGTTTTTCAATCAACCACCTCTCCTCCCCTAACCAGAAAGCGGATCTGATCTCAAAAGCCAGAAAGCCACTGTCTCCATCTCCACAGCCGATAGCCTCTCTCTTCTCTATCCTCAAGCACCACCTTACCTAAAGCTGCCTCCTCTCTAAGCCTTCCCTTAAAAAAAGCCGAAACCCCAATCATTATCTTTAGTCTACGACCCCTGGAACAGAAACTATGCTAGCTCCTTTCCTGACTATCTCTTAAAAAACAAGCAATTGCCTGACTTATTTCTTTTATTCCAGGCGGTAGTTCACTATTAAAAGAGTACTGAGCTAAAGTAGCGATCGATCTTTTATGATCTATTTGATGAACGTGTTTCTGATTCATTTGGAGTTATGACGTACGGTAAAAAAACAGATTTTTTTGGTTTGTTCCTGTCTACTCAGCGAAGAAGCCCACTTGCTAGATAATGTCGATACAGAAACAGATACCACTAGCCCAACGTAAAGAGTGAATCTTCATATATATAAGTACCACCTACCTCGAGTATTGAGCTTACCAAAAAGGAATAGATATTTTTAACTTCACTTACACCTGATGCAAGAGCTAACTAAGACAAGAGGGGACAAAAGGAATGAAATAATAGGCTACTACCTATTGAAACTGTGTGTGCGTGTTTGGAAATCCACAGTGCACTAGCCATGGCCTCAGTACTCTGCTAACAGTGTGATCGGTCGATAGCTCGGTTGGAAGACTGATAGGGATAAGGTTCTAAAAGATCATACACCATAGGGTAAGGTAGAACCTTATCCCTATCAGTGTGGAATGGTCGCTCGGTCAGTTGCTGCAAGGATCCCACTGCTCTGACTATACTCTTGATGCTTGAAAGCGTATAGTGCGGTTCATTGGACACTGGAATGCATAGGCAATGGTCATATCAGTTGATGCATTCTCTTGATATAGATAGCAGAGCGGTGGAATGGTAGAAAGATACGTGTTTTTGGTGGTTCAGGAGGATCGGGTACTCTTTCTATTTAGTACTATTAGAGTTGAGTACTGAGGGACCATACTAAAATATATCACTTGTGGAAGAGGATGTGAAAGCAGTTGGGCAGTCGTTGGAATCATCAGAGAAGATGGAAGACAAGCTTCAATTGAGCAAGGTTGCATTGGAACAACTGGTATACGATTTCAGATCCCGGGGCATCCATGGTTGGGTACGTGACGAGATGCATACTGGTTCAAAGTCGTCATCCCAACAACCCCATGAATGAACCAATCGCAGTAGAAAAATACCCCCTTCTCTTCCGTATTCTCGAGTTTCTATTTTGTTTAATGTAGGAAACCGTATTGAGCCAATGCATCTTGTCTCCTTAATAGCCATCAGTTCGCTAAACGTATGAAAGAATGGGGGACTCAGAAGAATCCATTCCGGTGTGGTTGGAGTCTGTTCAACTTCAACAGTCAGACTCGAAAATCGAGTAGGTGTCCTGGTAGATGTGATCGTCACTACCACTACGAAACGAAAAATCCCAACAACCGATAGATATGCTCCATAGGATATCAGGTCATTCCAACCCTCGAAAGCATCTGGAAAATCTAGAATGCGACGCGGCATGCCTTCTAGGCCTAGGAAATGCATCGGACATAGGGTAGGATTCACCCCGAAAAAAGTGATCCAAAAATGGAGTTTCCCTAAGCATTCCGGGTAGACCAGCCCTGTGAATTTACCAACCCAATAGTGAAATCCAGTAAATAAATAAAAAACGACACCCATCGAAAGTACATAATGGAAATGTGCCACCACATAATAGGTATCATGAAGTGCAATGTCAAGCCTAGAATTAACTAGTACTATTCAAGTGAGTCCACCGATCATGAACAAAAAGATGAACCTCACGGCAAACAACATGGGTGTTTTAAAGTACATGATCGAACCGCCCAACCAGGTAGTGAGCCAACTAAATATTTTAATGCCAGTAGGAACAACTATTATCATGGTAGCAGTAGTGATGTATGAACGGGTATCGACGTCTAACCCAACAGTAAACATATGATGCGCCTGAACCCGAGAGACAAGAACACCAATACTAATCATGTCATATACCATTCCGAGATATCCAAAGACTGGTTTTTTCGAATACTTTGAAATGATTTGAATGAAGATTCCGAAGCCAGGCAGAATGAGGATGTAAACTTCAGGGTGCTTCTCTCTTCTACTCATCAATACAAGCAAAGAAAGGTGGACTATATCATCAACTGATTCCATTTTTCTAGGAAATCTAGCCATGATTTATGGTGAATACAGTCATGTATAAATGCTTTGAGATCGTAAAGACTATAATATTCCTCAATAAGGAAGAATCGTCGTGATTGATGACTTCAAAAAGTACTTGATTGAAAGTAATCTAGCATCATGATCACATCTTTTCAACTTTTTACAGACCATTGATAGTAACCATTTTGACTACTATCAAAGTAGATATTTCCTCCAAATACTACCTTATAATACTCTACATCTTGTAGAAGTTTATTATTTACTCGAATACTGAGTTGAGGTAGTTGATGCTTCATAGCAATACCAATGGTACCATCAGCATCAAATAATCCTGCAAACCAATTAGATTGAGCATCTAGTGTAATAGGTAGAATGACAGGGATATCCAGTACTTGATAGACACAATGTAGTTTAAGTAGTCGTGTTGAATGTCAAATATGACCATTAATACAATTCATGAGTTTCATCATACCAAGTCGATGATGTAGTCGATAACGATAAGCTTTAGCACCTGATCGCATTTTAATACTTCCACCAAGCATATGTTGGATATATCGTAGTTGTCGTATATCTTCCCGTCCCATAGTAATTTCAAGAGAAGTATATCCTTCCCAGTCAGATCTTTTAGAACCTTGTTTACTCACTTGAATACTTCCATCACCATCGATAATTCCAGTTAGCCACTCACAGAAGGATTTAGGATTAATTGTTGTGCATGTAGTATCTGAGGTTCCTACTAGACTGATTTTATGTTGTTGGTTACCTTCTGATTGTGTCTTAGATACTCCATTTTTACTAGATCGGGGTTTGACTAGAAAACCACTTATGAATATAGTAGGAGTACCATGAAGCAGACAGTCCCAGCATATAGCTCAATGCGTATTCAGATTTGAATCTAAAAAGGGCCATTTAAAACCGATGAACCAAAAGAGATGCTGGTATAAAATGGGGTCTCCACCGCCAGCTGGATCAGAAAATGTAGTATTGAAGTTTTTATTCGTTAATAACATTGTGAGTCCCCCAGCCAGTACGGGAAGAGCCAAAACTACGGGGCATCCAGTCACAGGAATGGACCACACAAAGAGGGGTGATCTATGCATAATCATTCCAGGGCCACACATGTTTTATATCGTTGAAATAAAATTGATCTCACCTAAAATGGAAGATAACCTGCTAAGATGCAGACTAGAAATTGCTAAATCGACCGCGCCTCCCGAATGGCTGGTGATCCCACTTAGGGGCAGATAGATCGTCCAACCAGTGCCGCTACCCAATCCCACTATGGCTGGGCACAATAGGAGCAACAGACTCGGAGGCAACAACCAGAACGATATATTATTTAAGCGTGGAAAGGACATTTCGGGGGACCCAATCAGAATCAGAACAAGCCAATTTCCAGAACCACCTTTCATAGCCAACATCACCACGAAAAAGATCATGAATATAGCATGCATCGTAAGAAAAAAATTATATAGTTGATGGTTCCCACCTAGCAGTTGATCTCCTGGGGTTGATAATTCCATATGAATCAAAACTGAAAAGCATGTTCCAATCAGTCCTGAAAGTGCACTGAAGAGGAAATACAATGTTCCAATATCCTTTTGGTTTTTCAAGAAAAGCCATCATTTTGTTGTAGTTGATTTGGTTTTTTTGTGATTGCCTACCCGCTGACCCAGTTATTCCAATGCCATGGAAAAATCCGAACCACCCCGTGCCCCTTGACTCCCCTCGAACCATTCCATCTTGCCCACTTCACTACCCATTCCAACACCATACCGTACCAGCTATCACCTCCTAATTGGATGAATCTAAATAGGCTATCAAAAAATGGTACTTATATATATTGGGGGTCTAGATCAAATCTTACTTCAACAACTATGGTTGAAAATTCATTAGTTTGTCGGTCTTTCTCCTGACCCTTTCTAACTAAAGGGTCAGATCTTTTAGAACCTTCTTTGTGTTGTAGGTTTGGTAGTAATTCGCTATGTCTCTGCTGCTGAACTAGATTCATCATCAGTACTCTACTCTAATAGTCGATCGATTATTTAAGTCAGCACTTCTTGTGCCTATGTTCAAGCTTATGCTTATATAATCCATCAATATATATCAGTATCAGCCTTACTGACCCTATTCGAGTCAGATCTTTTAAAAGTTGACCCTCCCTAAAGGTTCTAAAAGATCTGACCCGAATACCGAATAGGGTTCAGTAGCTGAGTTCAAAGATCTGACCCTTTTTAAAAGGTTCAGGAAGCCTGCTCGGAGCTGTAAATGGAACGCAAAATGAGTACCCGTTTCTGAGTGTATTGGTCCAAGAGTGCCGCATCAAACGGGTAATTTTCCTATATATTAGTGACCCGACAATGTTTCAAGAGAACTTTTAGAGTAGAGTACTGATGATGACTCTATATATATAAATATAAGAGCACTCGGTATAATATAGGTAGTAGAGCTTCAATTTTGAGGTATTCCCCTTTCAACCTTGTGTGAGCCGCGCATCGCAATGTGTCCCGTCTCAAGATTGGAGTTCGGAATCCCCATACCAGATTCCGGTAGTCCCATACGAATATCTTAACGAACACCCTTGAGATTTCCAAACCCCCAAAACCAACATCGACCTCCGGCTGATCCGATCTCTTCCCACTGCTCTGTATCGTGATGCCAGTATCAGTGGATGCCCAACCTCGGAACCCAAGGTCCACCTATTAGAGTAGAGTACTAAGACACACTTGATATGCTAGAATACCTGCATATAAATTCCTCCTTTCACCAAGTGTCTACGTGGTAGTAAAATAGATTGTTCTGGCTGAGTAGAACATGGACTAACGAAACCTCCGTACGACATGGAGACCCCCTCTCAGTGAGATCCGACCTCGATAGCCAACTGATAAGGCCTTCTACGCCCAGCTGCCCAGTGATTTATCTGATGCCCAAGAGCCCGAGTCGTTTGATCTGGTGGCCCCAGTACCATCCCATGCCCGTACACCAATTGGATACTTGGCATCGATATTCGGACAGATAGTCTACACTGGTGCGAAACCCATGGATGAATTCATCTTGAAACAAGTACTGTTCTATATAGTCCATGTCTATCTCTTTTAACAGTAACGTCCTTCCCGACATTCATAGGAAAAACCGTACTTTCCAAATGCAGCTCAAGCCCCAAACTCCAACCAGGCTCATATATATATAGTATTTTGAGAGTACTAGGCATAACCAGATGAATTATGTCCAATATGTGAATGCATCCAGTTGCGGAATTGGAATTCGATCTAGAAAACCTATGCCCAACTCGCTTCCCTCTAGTTGTTCCTACCACCTCACCCTCAAAAGAGACACCTCTTACCCCATATTCAACCTCGCTTCCATTCGTCTACTAATAGTCTGGTATAGACCAATATTATAAGAATACCTGTCCCTACTGCCAGAAACACCAATAGCCCCCGACAGGTACTCTTTCTATATAGTCATGATTCCGAGTGTCGTTTGTCCCCGCAACCTCCCAGTCGTTCCCATGGCAGCTGCTCTACTACCTATATTATACCGACTTGAGTGGGCGGGCGTTCCAATGCCAAACACCCGATTTCCCAACCTCACTATTAGAGTAGAGTACTGACCTGAGCACACCATCCCCGAATGAATAGGAGTGCAGTTCCAAGACTATTAGAGTAGAGTAATACTTCTCTGATCCTGCTTTTTTCTCCCTCTCGACCCATACCGGAGTGGGACCTGGTCATTCTCAGGGATACTTCATGTATCCCTCGGGTAATCTAGCCAGGTACTCTTATATATAGTCTATAGGCACTACTATAGGCACCAAAAATGTGCCTATAGTGGTACCTATAGTGGTACCTATAGTGGGCCGACTATATTATACCGAGATTCTTTTTGATTTCTCTCTTCCACCGACCACCAACATCTCTATGAAAATAAAAGGTACCACGCCTTCTATTACAATGAAAATAAAGACCTTTTTGAACCCAATCGCAGCTCTCTCTTGATGAAGCTGGCCCAGGTACTCTGTCTATATAGTATAGCGGATGTCCATCGTGTCCACACCACAACAAGGAGACCAGGAACCCGGCACAAGGTCTATATAGAAGAGTACCTGACTCTAATCTAATAGTATTAACCCCGATATAGGAGGATACCATCCACCCCCATTGGGAACCCAACCACTCGGTGCATCTTCCCCAGTGACCAGTCCGGAAGTGAACAACCCATGTCAGGTGCCATTCGATTCCGCCAGTGGATATGAACATCGTACCCGCCGTAGCTATTTGGAATAGAGCATGGACGTTGCAAACCCAATCACATAGGGCCATTTTGTTTGGTGGGTTAAGGTTATAAAATATCTGACCCTAAAGGGTCAGATCTACAGTACTTGACCCTATATAGTTGACCCTAAGGTGTCAGATCTTTTAGAACCTTTTCCCACCTTTGAGTTTATCATTCCCCTTTGGACGTTGAAGCTTCCTTAAAGGAATTATAGTGAATTCCAGTATGGACATCATAGAGTGTATTCCATTTCCCTTGTCGTAAGCTTTGAATCGATAAGACTCACCCATCAACCCTTTACAAAAAACGATTACAGGTGATGGTATTGTAAACTTTGAAGCTGAACTGATTTGTGTCGTATTCTAGGAATGCTTGTGTAGAAGATTCCTTTAAAGGGATCGTCGTAATGAGCATCTTCATTTTGAATGATTGAGTGCATGTATCAATAAATGTTATGCTATACGTTTGGCTCTATTGGAATAAAGCACCCTGCAGAATCACCATAGTCAAGAACAACCTCATTGGGCGTTTGACTAAAAAATGCGTATGGTGAATTACACATTCTCCTTCTGATGCAGCCCCACAAGGTTTCAATGAGTCTTCCTTCCTCTAGATCAGGTCTTGGAGGTCAGACTCGTAGCTTGATGAACCTCGATCTAAGTGGGTTCGGTTCCTGTTGGTATGCTCGGGGAAGTGCCAAGCACTACAAGGTTCTGAAAGATCTGACACCTCTTAGGTTAAGGTTCTAAAAGATCAGACCCTTTTTAAAGGGTAAGGGGTATATTAACTATTTTATGAAAGATCGGTGGATTGCCATCAAGGTCGTTTAAGCATTGATCAGGGTCTTCTTCCAGGACGCAGAGATCCAAGGGATTACCAAAAGTCTCTTCCACTTGGAATCAGAAGCTGTTGGTGAATCGTATCCTGAGCACGCAGGATAGCATATGGAAGATGATACTTCTTTGAGTTCGCGTTCACCCATAAAGAAAGAGTTGCTTCGACATTATATTATGGTCAAAGCACATGCAACAAGCCAACCAGTCAAGCAGAAGATAGATATGCTCAAGCTCTTCTAACACGTATTCATCTGGTTGACCCTCTCTGTCTAAATAAGATAGAATTCTTTCTCCTAGGGTCGTCTGACTATCTCGAAGTGACATAAGATCGCCATATAGATTTTTTAAGCTTGTATAGGAGTTTACAGCTCGATCTCACAAGATGGGATCGTTATATATCTCGCACCAACTTTCACAATGTTTAAGCTTTGAGATGATGATGTCAGACGTTCCCTTCTCCATGAGTTGGCCTTCCTCAATAGGGGAGATCGTACTGACCTTAGTAGAGCTCTTCTTCCTTAGCTTAGGAGAGCTCTTTCGACTAGGATCAGTGGCTATAGCATAGATTTCATCCAATGAAAAATAGCCCCAAACAAAGAGTTGGACACCCTGATGCACAAGGTATCTACAAATAGATGCCCAGCTCTGAGTTCCTTATCCCTATCAGTCATCGCGCATCTCTCAAAGAAGCCACACCTGATTATATTAACTATTATATTATAATAGTTGAGTTTTTTGACGCGTCACGGTTAAGGTTATAAAAGATCTGACACCTCTTAGGTTAAGGTTCTAAAAGATCTGACCCTTTCTAAATGGTAAGGATGCCGACGTGAAGGATTGTACTGCTGATTCCACTCAAAACAACAGTAGCTCGACAGTTGAATAATTCCTTAATACGGGTTATCACAAACTCAGGATACGATTCATTTACATCCATCATACTCAGTGTTACAAGCATATATTGACGAACATTAGAATTACTAGACATCATATTACTAGAGTCCATACTGACTTTATTCATTTTATGATACGAAACAAACTTCTCACTCAATAGGATGTTGAACACTAGAGCAAGACCTAGGCAAGAGATGGGAGATGTTGTAGTCACAAGATAATCAAACAAGCGAGCAGGGAGAACACGAGTGGGCTTTTCGCGACGTATCTTATCTTATATGACGAAGGTGGTGATGGAGATGTCGTAGAACACCTAGAATTCACTGGATATTGTTGCTCAGTGCTCGAATCAGTTAATGCGGGAGCAAGAGTATCACCTTGAGGTTGAGGTTGAAAGCCAGATTGGACTATTGGTGGTGCTTCTGAACTTTGAGTAGGAAGCTGAGGTGGGACCGGAATAGGCTTCGAATGCTGATTAGTAACATATTCCTTCCCCTACAGAGGTTAGAAATTATCTTCTATCTGCTGGGTGAAAAAGAACCGAGTTTCGTCAAAAGTCACATGTCGTGATGTGATATAAGAATCTTTCCATTCTCTAGATTAAGGCATCTATTACCCTCTTGATCTGCGCTGTAACCCAAAAAGATACATGGATTGAGCTGCAAATGTGTTCGAGGAGTCAACATGAGTACAACATAAACATCCATAGATGCGAATACGAAACAAGATCTGAAAGAGAGTCAAATTTCTTCCTCTCATTTAACTATATAGGGTCAAGTACCGTAGATATGACCCTTTCTAAACCGAATAGGCTTCAGTAGTTGAGTTCAAAGATCTAACCCTTTCTAAAGGGTTAGGAGCTGGGACTCAAAAAAAGACTCCCAATCGGGGTGCTACGCTCATCCTGACACCAGGGTATAGTTGATGGAAGTCTGAATATAGAGGAACGCGCGGGCGAGAGGACCGACTCATTACAAGGGCTTGGATTTCCGGCTTGACTCCTCTCTTGATTTCGTGGTAGAGTCAACCCATGCATGGACTGCTACTGAATGTCACACCAGCACAGACCTTCCACTTTCCAGTGACAAATTCCCACTATCCAGTGAGACCTTTGACACCTGGTTGCGCGGGTGCTAGACCTTGGGACACTATATTATGAGAATACATGCCTCATCCGCTTCTAGAGTTATTGGTGGGGGTTTGGTGTGGAAATCAAGGTTCTAAAAGACCTGACACCTTAGGGTGAACTATATAGGGTCAAGTACTGTAGATCTGACCCTTTCTAAGGGTAAGGATTGGATGCAGTTTAAGCGGTGAGACAGCTAGGGGAGCTTCCCAATCTTTCACATGGGGTTTGGGAGAAAAACTTCCTGTTCAAAGCAATTAGCTGGTGGTCAGTACTCTATTAATATTGTCCCTGCAGAGGAGATACTTTGAGCCTCACACCAAGGTTCTAAAAGATCTGACACCTTAGGGTAAGGTTCTAAAAGATCTGACCCTTTCTAAAGGGTCATGGGAAGCAATTACTCATCCCAGAAACCTCTTATGATTCCTTATCCTTTTAGAAAGGGTCAGATCTTTGAACTCGGTTACTAAACCCTATTCAGTATTTGGGTCAGATATTTTAGAACCCGGCCCTTTAGAAAGGGTCATATCATTGAACTCGGCTACTAAACCCTATTCGGTATTCGGGTTAGATCTTTCAGAACCTTGATTTCCACACCGAACCCCCACCAATAACTCTGGAAGAGGATGAGGCATGTATTCTCATAATATAGTGTCCCAAGTTCTAGCACCCGCGCAACCAGGTGTCAAAGGTCTCACTGGCTAGTGGCAATTTGTCACTGGCAAGTGGAAGGTCTGTGCTAGTGTGACATTCAGTAGCAGTCCATGCATGGGTTGACTCTAAAAACAAAATCAAGAGAGGAGTCAAGCAGGAAAGCCAAGCCCTTGTAATGAGTCTGTCCTCTCGCCCGCGCGTTCCTCTATCTTCATACTGCCATCAACTGTGCCTTGGTGTCAGGATGAACATAGCACCCCGATTGGGAGTCTTTGTTTGAGTCCCAGCTCCTAACCCTTTAGAAAGGGTCGGATCATTGAACTCGGCTACTGAACCCTATTCAGTTTAGAAAGGGTCAGATCTACGGTACTTGACCCTATATAGTTAAATGAGAGGAAGAAATTCGACTCTCTTTCAGATCCTGTTTCGTATTCGCATCTTTGGATGTTTATGTTGTACTCATGTTGACTCCTCGAACACATTTGCACCTCACTCCATGTATCTTTGTGGGTTACAATGCAGAACAAGAGAGTTATAGATGCCTTAATTCACAGAATGGAAAGATTCTTATATCACATCACGACATGTTACTTTTGAAGAAACTTGGTTCTTTTTAACCCATAAAATAGAAGATAATTTCTAACCTCTGCAGGGGAAGGAATATGTTACTAATCAGCATTCAGAGCCTATTCTGGTCCCACATCAGCTTCCTACTCCAAGTTCAGTAGCACCACCAATAGTCCAATCTGGCTTTCAACCTCAACCTCAAGGTGATACACTTTCTCCCGCATTAACTGATTCGAGCACTGAGCAACAATCTCCAGTGACTTCTAGGTGTTCTACGAAATCTCCATCACCACCTTCGTCATATAAGATAAGATACGTCGCGAAAAGCCCACTCGTGTTCCCCCTGCTCGCTTGTCTAATTATCATTGTGACTATAACATCTCCCAACTCTTGCCTAGGTCTCGCCCTAGTGTTCAACATCCTATTGAGTGAGAAGTTTGTTTCCTATGATAAAATGAGTAAAGTCAGTATGGACTCTAGTAATATGATTTCTAGTAATTCTACTGTTCGTCAATATATGCTTGTAACACTGAGTATAATGGAAGTAAATGAATCGTATCTTGAGTTTGTGACAACCCGTATTAAGGAATTATTCAACTGCCAAGCTATTGTTTTTTTTTTGAGTGGAATCAGTAGCACGAACCTTAACGTCGGCATCCTTACCCTTTAGAAAGGGTCAGATCTTTTAGAACCTTAACCTAATAGGTGTCAAATCTTTTAGAACCATAACCGTGACGCATCAAAAAACTCAACTATTAGAATATTATAGTGAATAGAATAAGGCATGGCTTCTCTAACTGGGGCTCGATGACTGATAGGGATAAGGAACTCAGAGCTGGGCATTTATTTGTAGATACCTTATGCATCAGGGCGGCCAACTCTTTGTTTGGGGAGAGTTTTCATTGGATGAAATCTATGCTATAGCCACTGATCCTAGTCGAAAGAGCTCTCCTAAGCTAAGGAAGAAGAGCGCTACTAAGGTCAGTACGATCTCCCCTGCCGAGGAAGGCCAACTCATGGAGACGGGAACGTCTGACATCATCATCTCAAAGCTTAAACAATGTGAATGTTGGTACGAGATATATAACGATCCCATCTTGCGAGATCAAGATGTAAACTCCTATACAAGCTTAAAAAATCTATATGGCAATCTTATGTCACTTCAAGATAGTCAAACGACCCTAGGAGAAATAATTCTATCTTATTTAGACAGAGAGGGTCAACCAGATGAATACGAGTTAGAAGAGATTGAGCATATCTATCTTCTTCTTGACTAGTTGGCTTGTTGCCTGTGCTTTGACCGTAATATAATGTCGAAGAAACTCTTTCTTTATGGGCGACTGTGAACTCAAAGAAGTATCATCTTCTATATTCTATCCCGCGTGCTCAGGATACGATTCACCAACAGCTTCTGATTCCGAGTGGAAGAGACTAATCCCTTGGATCTCTGCGTCCTAGAAAAAGACCCTGATCAATGCTTCAACGACCTTGACAGCAATCCACTGATCTTTCATAAAAAAGGTAATATACCCCTTACCCTTTAGAAAGGGTCAGATATTTTAGAACCTTAACCTAAGAGGTGTTAGATCTTTTAGAACCATGTAGTGCTTGGCACTTCCCCGAGCGTACCAACAGGAACCAAACCCACTTAGATCGAGGTTCATCAAGCTACGAGTCTGACCTCCAAGACCTGATCTAGAGGAAGGAAGACTCATTGCAACCTTGTGGGGCTGCATCAGAAGGAGAATGTGTAATTCACCATATGCATTTTTTAGTCAAACGCCCAATGAGGTTGTCCTTGACTATGGTGATTCTGCAGGGTACTTTATTCCAATAGAGCCTAACGTATCGCAGAACATTGATCGATACATGAACTCAGTCATTCAAAATGGAGATGCTCATTACGACAATCCCTTTAGGGGAATTTTCTACGCAAGCGTTCCTTGAATACGACACAAATCGGTTCCGCATCAAAGTTTACAATACCGTCGCCTCAAATCATTTTGCGTAAAGGGATGATGGGTGAGTCCTAACGATTCAAAGCTTACAATGAGGAAAATGAAATACACTCTATGATTTCCATATTGGACTTCGCAATAATTCTTTTAAGGAAGCTTCACCGTCCAAAGGGGAACGATAAGCTCAAAGGCGGGAAAAAGTTCTAAAAGATCTGACACATTAGGGTCAACTATATAGGGTCAAGTACCGTAGATCTGACCCTAAAGGTCAGACCTTTTAGAACCTTAACCCGCCAAACACAATGGCCCTATGTGATTGGGTTGGCAACCTCCATGCTCTATTCTAAATAGCTACGGCGGGTACGATGGCCATATCCACTGGCGGAATCGAATGGCACCTGACATGGGCTGTTCACTTCCAGACTTGTCACTGGGGAAGATGCACCGAGTGGGTGGGTTCCCAATGGGGGTGGACGGTATCCTCCCATATCGGTTTCGATACTATTACAGTAGAGTCAAGTACTCGTATTTAGCGAAAGTCTTCAAAATCGTCTTCTTTTCACAGCAATTTCTATTAGAAATGAAGTCCTCGCCTATAAGCTTTTTGGAGCCAAGGTTTTTTCTCGTTTGAAGGGGAAGAAAATAGTCTGTCTGGGGGGGTGAGAGTCGATTTCATCACAAACAGGTATTTTTGTACATAGACAGGTACTGTTTTAATAGTAAGGGGAGCTTCGAATAAAACTACACTGCGCTCAAGGTTCGTGGTCAAGACCGATAACGTGACTACGAGCTATTTCCTTACTCAGAAGAGAGCCCCATGCGGCGGCAAGCGGGGTTTGTCATGGTCCTCATGTACAAGCCTGGGAGGACCCAGTCGAAAGGAATCCTTAAAGTTAGAAGAGATAGCAGCCATGAGCCAACTCAAAGGGGCCATCCCCAAACGCATAAGAGAGGTGTTGGAAACGGACCCTGAAAAACGTGAGCAGCTTCAGTTAGCTCGAGTGGAACGGTTTTTGGTGCTCTATTTCATATCCTGGTGAGTCCCTTCCTTCCTTTCTATTTAGGAAGTGAAAGGGTGCAAGCTTTGAAGTAGCATGCTACCCTCAATGAATCTGATTCCCACTTACCCAGTGGGGATAAAGACTATAAAGTCGATGTTCCTCAGAACTTGCGCGGAAGGGTCACTCTTTCCGATGCGATATCCGATATATGATGTGATTTGCTGACTTATCCCACAGGTTTGTTTCCGCTTTATTGACTAAAAAAGGCGAGTTTCCTGGTCCCTGCATTCGAGAAAAGCAGAGCCAATCAGGAACTCTATAATCATTCTTGTATCTATTTTCCAGTCCAGCTACTGACTCGGATGAGGATCCACCATCGGTACTAGTCCAGGGGGTCAATACTAGCGAGAGTCCCATAGCTATGCTAGTTCGTTAGGTATAACGTGTTTCTTCAGCTTTAAAGGCCAAACTCACCCAGTCGTTTTTTTGCACGAGCCCTGTGGAGTCAAGTTACAAAGACTTGACCGGAAGAGCATCACAGGTACTTTACTCTAATAGTAGAGTTGATAAAGTCCTCTATCGATGGTGCTTGCTGCCTTCAACGGGGTATCACCTTTGGTTGATCTTGGTTTTTCTTCCTAATTATCCCAATTTGCTTCTAACTCTCTCCTTATATGCCCGGATGTAATGCAGTGGTTTCCGGGAAGAGAACTCAACGTTTGATGTAACAGCTTTGGACCACTATAATCTAAGAGTACCTATCTATGTGTTTATCGTAAATAGGGGACGGCGCTATCCTATCTATCATAAGATAATCTTAGGTCCCGAAGACTTGGCTTATTCTTTATTTCCTTACTCCTTAGAGATTGTGTCTAACCATATACCGCATCTTTCCAAGTGAATCTCAATTCCATATTAGAATGATCCGTGAAAGATCCTTCCCGCATTCTTCTCGACTAGGACTGTGAAATGAAATGCTCTAATCTAGCTTTATAAGACTTTATAATACTTTATAAGAATTTATAATACTTTATAAGACTTTATAAGATAGAATACTTATAAAGTCTTATAAAGTATTACTATCTCTTACTGAAGAAGATGAATGAAGGGCATGGCCGCCTACCTTTCACTTTCAAACAATTCCTTGCATATCAAAAAACATTGAGTCAAGCTATGTACTCTTCTAATAGTGAGTACTTTACTCTAATAGAAAGTGTTTATTAATAATATGATATACTTTACCCATCCAGTGAACGGATCATGGAGTTTCCATCTGATATACAAAAAAAATTAAGAGAGTTGATGGCTAACAAGAGTTCCCAAGATGTTCTGGAAGCGGCCCATGGTGAAAGCCACGATATCCCTTTTCTTGAGCACCTGATTGATGATTTGAACATCAACGGTGACAGAGTCGAAGGTGAAGCCTTTCAGGATGCTAATTTTCGAGCGGGGATTGTTCTCAGCCCATTTGAGCAATTTACCATTCGCCCGTCAATTCCTTT
Organism: Viscum album; assembly: GCA_963277665.1. Lineage (NCBI taxonomy): Eukaryota > Viridiplantae > Streptophyta > Magnoliopsida > Santalales > Viscaceae > Viscum > Viscum album. Next base: position 246,985,081 of record OY728167.1, read on the forward strand.
GAGTTTCGGAAACGTGTATCTCTCATTCACAAATCCAACCCTGTTTTTGCTGCTATCGCTTTCGACAGTCGTACTGGTTCTTTCCATAGTCACTTGAAAGGGGGGAACCATAGCACCTAATGCGGTGCAATCGTTTTCAGAGCCGGTTTATGATTTCGTGCCCACGTCAGTCAAAGATAATATAGGAGGTAGGAGCGTCAATGTGCAACAACGTTTTCCCCCTCGCATCTCAGTCACTTTTACTTTCTCGTTATTTCGTAATGCCCTAGGTCTAGTTCTGTTTAGCTTCACTGTCACTAGTCACCTACTCTGTACATGGTCGCTGTCATTTTCGATGTTCATTGGCATCATGCTATTAGGAGTTGAGAGATATGGGCTGCATTTTTTAAGCGTCTACTTACCCGAAGGCGTCCCCCTAACGTTAGCACTGGTACTCATACTACTCGAGCTCATCCCTCATTGTTTTTGTGCATTGAGCTTGGGCATCCGTTTATTTCCCAATCTAATGGCCAGGCATAGTTCTGTCAAGATCTTGACTGGTTTCGCGTGGACGATGCTCCTACTGCAAGATCGATGCTATTTGATTGGCGATCCGGGAACTCTGTTGGTTGTGCTAGCGTTAACTGGGTTGGAACTCGGGGTAGCGATCTTTCAAGCTCATGTTTTTACTATCTTAATCTGTATCTACTTGAATGATGCTCCAAATATCCATCGATTCCGATCAGTACTCTACTCTAATAGTCAGTACTCTACTCTAATAGTTCCGGTCGATTGCCCAACCCGCCCTACGGTGATACACAGATCAAGGTATATTGGTGGTGGCTCGGTATAATATAGATAGTGGAGTCATTGAGTGGGGGCATTGTAAAATCAATGTGATTGAATGGGAGGATGTGCATGGTGGTAGTATGATCTCGGAGTAGGGGTAACACGCAGGGAATGGACTAGCAGGGTCTTGGGAATGGCCAACATATCCACTCTGAACTCCATGATCGATGGCCCTGATTCACACATATAAAATCTCAGTACACTATTACACATCCTGGCGGTTGTTCTTGGGTGTTCAGGCGTATGTAAGGTGGTGCGGTGGATCACAATTGAGATCTTGGGCGAAGCAGAAACGTAAACGATTGAATGATACGAAAATACTATTTTTGTTTTTTTATTATCTTTATCATTTTATTTATCTTTATCCTTTGGCGACTTGATAAGTATCTAGTGGATCCCTGGCAGAAAAACATGGATACGCGTGATGTTATTATTGAACATAACAAATCGCTTGGCTGTCTGATGGAATTTGAGTCTACTTGGAGGGGGAGAAAGGTGAGTACATTGCATCATCATCATCCTCTTGCTGATTCGGAAAGAGTAAGCTCCTCCACCCATGGGACAACCCCATCCATCCAACCACCTGATGTGACCCCCGGCCCCAAGATGATCCCCGACCCCCTTGATCAATTTGACATTCTCCCATTGATTCCTATTCATATAGGGGACTTGTATTTCTCATTCACAAATCCATCTTTGTTTATGCTGCTAACTCTCGGGTGGCGCGATGTTCTACGTGAAAAATAAAAAGTTTCACCTTTAGTGGGCCTTCATGAATAACGGGGGGTTAGAGTAAAAGGGGATCAAAATGTCCAATAAATAAAGTGAGGGAGAGAGATCTTTCTCTCATTATGTCCTGGTATACTTGCCGCGGGCTGTCGCCGCCCCGACGGACATGGGGGGCCTCTATTTGAGGATCTACCTTATCTCGATCATTTAAGCAAAAGGCGATCCACTATCGATTTTAGTATTCTTGATCTATAAAGTCAAGAGGGCGAGGCCCCCTTGTCTTAGCTTAGGATGAGGGGGGCGAAGAAGCGGGAATGTGGGTCTTCGCATCTATTGAGCTAACTGGTAAATGAGAGCCTTCGATACGTGCTCACTACTGCAGCAGCTAGAGAAGTACGGATTCAGACATGAGAGCATTAGGAAGATTATTTCTAGCTTATGTGATTCACCTTTGAATCATGTAAGTCACTCCTTAACTTAAGAAAGAATAGTTGTTTATCAACTGCCTGGGATCACCTTAAAAGAGTTGAAAAGGAAAGGGGTAAGCTGAGAATAGCTAGCTTACCCCTTGCTTGTTCACAAGGATTCTCTACAAAAAAATGGGAGTCAGCGCTCCAGTTGGGAAGGGGGACCTCTTGAATAAATAAGTCATTTATTATTGCATCCCAACAATTCTATCACTGCTAATCCGATGCCGACCCCAACCCATATTGTTCCTGAATGGTATTTCCTACCACTTTATGTTCTGTTGCGTAGTATCCCTTACAAAGCTGGTGGTGTGGCCGCAATCGCACTTGTGTTTCTCTCTCTGTTTTCACTCACTTTTTGTCCCATGGCTGTACGTAGTTCCAGTTTTTGCCCTGTAGCCCAAGGACTGTTTTGGTTGTTGTTTTCATATCTCTTGCTGCTCAGATGGATCAGATGGCAACCTGTCGAGTACCTGTATGTGCCTATAGGAAAAATGACCCCATTGGATTTCTTGTGCATTGAAATCACCCCATCCCTTCCCGGACTCGTTGGTGAGCTTGATTTCTCTTTGGCTGCATACGAACCAGACATTGATCACCCATGGGATAGTACGGTTTGGCTTCAGGAGCGATACTATTAGAGTAGAGTACTAATGGCATCAGCAAGGCGCGAGCAGACACCACCTTGGACTCGATGGCAGCCCTTGGGACAAGCTCGAATCAGAGATGTCGATCGCGCGCTGTACCCTTCGAGTTGGATCCCACCAAATCCACCAATGGCCGATACCCAATGACAGATGTCCAACATTCAATCAATCCAATATGTCGTCCCTTTCAAAGGTGGCCTGATGGTGATAGTTGACGTCGCTACACTAAATTGGAGGATAACCTGGGTCACTCGGGAAACCCACAACCCCAAGAATCTGAACTAAAATGGACGAATACCCACATCAAGGTGGAGGTGTTCATCAACAAGAGTAGCGACCACCTTGGGCAAGACTTTTAGATTAGAGTACTGAGACTCAGCCAATGCATATCGAAAGGGATGAATCGATGAACCCCCATCAAACCACCAAGACCTCCGCATATAGCTACCTCCTCACAAGAAGACCTCGTCTCTCTTGGCTATTCGGTCCTCTTTGTCATGTCTACTACCTATATTATACGGAGGTCGAACCCATTTACGGTTCTCGGGGTGTTGATTCAAGTCGAACGAGGCATCACGTTCAGAGTTTTTTACTGTGTCAAATAACCTAGTTGATGAGCCTTTATTCTTGAATAGCCGGAGTAGTTCCAGCTTCCAGTAGCTGGGTACCATCAGCTTCCTTATTCTTCTAAGGATGGTCAATCACATCACCTCCAAAAAGAGACCTTACCTCCAAAATAGAGGCCTTCAACCTCTAGGCCTCTTGCTGGTGTTGTTCCCGAGGTGCATTCATAGATTTATGGTATATGATGATATGATGAGATAATATTGAAATTGGAAACGCCCAGAATCCCTGCGTGTCATTTACTATAGATTGACCATCGTATACTATATGAAAACATGGGTCCTTTGGCATTGGCATTGATTTGGCCAGGTACTCACAAACCAGGGCTCAAAATCTCCTTCAACTCCGAACTAGTAGTAGAAAATAGAGAACGATGTGAAAGGTTGTTGACTCACATTCACTATTGTCTACTAATAGTCTAGTATAGTGGTGCGGTGGGGGTTCATGGGCTTTTCCCAACTACTGCAAGAAGGCGACGTGATTTCTGGAATTCCTGTGATGCATCATGGTGTGGTTGTTTGGAAGAGATGGGGGTTTCATCGAACATTGCTACTATACTCACATGGTTTCACTCCATTCCAACAGTTACCTTCGGACACGGTACTGATATATATTGTTCGGCTCATACGGTTCATCGTCCCAATCAATAAGAGTAGTAGAACACAATGGGTACCCCAAAAAATCTATTTGGAGGTGGATCTTTTAAGGTGTGGTGTGGTCGATAGGACTCTTAGATTAGAGTACTGGTGACTCATCCATCCATGATTTCTCCCATTGGCTATTGATGGTCGTCAGAGACTGGTACTGATATATATTGACTGGTCTCTTACCATTCCAACATGACCAGCCTTCATCAAACAACCATATAAGTACCAGCTTCACAATGTGCTCAGTGTGCACCACTATTAGAGTAGAGTACTGAGAAAAAGATGACATAGTAGATATAATCTATTGGAACATGGGACCGTATGGTTCGATTGGCCCTTCAATATATATCAGTACCAGTGGAACCGATAGGCGGTGGTTCCACTTTCCGAGCTGACCACCATGATCCCCAACTCTTGAAGTGGAAATGGGGGTTGATCTGTGCGATTGCCATAGCTGCCACCTTGATCCTCCAATACCAGTTGTGTAGAGGTTTATGCCTTTTTTGTCAATACTATTTGAGTAGAGTACTGATCCAGACGCCACTTCATCCTGTACTCGATCTGTACTGGCTATGATCAGTCCAATTCAAACTGACTTATATCAGTCATTCTTCCAACCTTTGTCTGAAAGGTCTCACCTTTGGGTAGCGTGGGGAATCAGGTTGACCACCATAGGGTGAGCCCCGTGTACTTTGTCTGAAAGGTCTCACTCAATCGCAAGACCATACATCCACTCAATCACAAAAAGATCGGGATAGGTGCGGTGAAACGCCGCGGTGAGGCAGGAAGCAACACGACCGTAGCTGCAGTTGAGTTGGCATAGCAGTTCAAAATAGCATCAAAAGTCATTACAAAAAAGAAATCTCTATTTTGGATTGCAGGTGGCACCAGATCAGGCACCGTGTTCCATTCATGTGGTACTGTAATGGCTTCCAATGCATCAATGGGTACACAACACCTCGAAAAACCCCATGAACCCGGTTGGTCATCCATGAGTGAGTCAGTACTCTACTCTAATAGTCTTGCCCTTTGACTGGACTTTATATGCTAGCATACCCGACCTTCAAGCAATAGTGCACCGTTGGGGGGTCTGGTTAGCTGCTGGCTGGGGAACAAATGGGGATGGGGGGTTAGGGTCACTTGAATGCTATTGGTGCTGGAAGTGATAGGTGACCGTGCGCCTATCAGCCATCAAGCGGGTATGGTGTTCATCAAGCCGGAGGTGTCCTCAGCACTCTACTCTAATATTCTCAACTATCGGCATCACAAGCCACCCAAGATAAAAGCTCAATATATATCAGTACCAGGCCCACATGCTTATAGGGCGAGCAACCTGTCAGGTCGTTGGCCCCCAGGTCTTCACTGGGATACCTGATTCAGGTATCCCCGGCATTCCCTGGTCAGTGAGCACCTGGTCCTCCCAGGCGCTCCCTTCCCTCTTATAATCTAGAGTATCCTGGTGCACCAGGTCCTCCTAGGTCTAGGATACTTCATGTATTCCATGTCTTCCCAGGTCTGGGATACTTCATGTATTCTAGGTCCTCCCAGGTCTGGGATACTTCATGTATTCCAGGTCCTCCTAGGTCTGGTCAAACAAGGCAGGCTACTCTAGATTATAAGAGGTCCTCCATCCGTATCATCTAGATAGTCAGATACTTCATGTATCCCAAGAAAGGACCAGGTACTCACTAGGATACTTCACGTATCCCAGGGAGGACCTGGTCTGGGATACTTCACGTATCCCAGGGAAGACCTGGGATACATGATTCATGTATCTCAGTAAATGACCAGGATGTCCCTGACCAGAATACTCACAAGGTCATTTCCAGGTTTGACCTGGTCATTTCCTGTCCTGAGATATGTGAAGTATCCCAGTTCCTACTACCTATATTATACCGAGGATACATGAAGTATCTCATTGGATGTATTTCTCAAGTGTTGAGTGAGCCTCTCTACAATGCCAGGTAGCTACAGTCAACTCTAAAATATCATGATTCTTTCACTAATATCTATCTGACTGTGAAATGGTATTCCACATAGGCTAGGAAAGGTGAGTCATAGGCTCAACTACAAGTCTTGGAGCTAGGATTCTCAGTATGGTATGAGGTACCGACTGATAGGGATAAGGAACTAAGAGTTGAGGCTGGTTGCGCTAGTCATGATCCCCCAATGATGGTTAGAAAATGGGCTGGCTTGCCCAATATCTCTTACTATGATATAGAAATGATGTTTCTATTGATGCTATAGGTGGTTCAAACGAGTGGAGCAAGGTCAAGTATACCTTCCATTCAAGACCATTCAAGATCAGCGGAAGTGGAAGGCAAATGATTAGGAAGCGCACATGGGGTCACCATTCAAGGCGGCCAAATCAAAACAAGAGGTTCATTACTCTCTCTATATAGTTTTTATAAGGATAAGGAACACAAGGTGTAATGTAGTCATCAGTACTCTACTCTATATAGTACTATATAGACAGAGTACCCGTTGGGTGACAAGGGGGGATGGTAGACTATTAGAGTAGACTATGTAGAATAAAGTACTGAACTTGACTCTATATAGTTCCATGATACTCTGCTATGTACTGGGTCGCAAAATGCGCAGTTGGGGGGTTGTGGCAATGGGGAATGAAGGGTATACTCGAGTTTCACCATCTCGGTATAATATATGTAGTAGCTTCCTGCACTCCTTCGGCCTCCTACGCATACCCTATGGCCTAGGAGTGAGTAGGCTAGAGTAGGGTCATGATAGTTTATATGTGCACAGTGGATCACTTGCAGTATGGGTTTGGTGGAGGTCAGTTAGTAGCTCTATAATGGGGTTCGAAGGCAGTTCCTCTATATATAAGTACCAGTTTTGGAAGGGTGTGATGCTTAGGGGAGGTCAATGTCACCCCCAAACCATCCACTCTCTGATAGGGATAAGGAACTAAGGGGTTGAGCTGCTAGACCTTCTATCTTGGTGGTATTGAATTGGCTCATGATGTGACTTTTGAACCCCCCATGCTCCTACCTTGCCTGGCAGAACAGAGGACATCAGTTGGAGTGGACCACTTGTTCTGAGTTCAGTTGCCATTGTTTTTAATAATCATTAGTGATCGCATATTGTTGAATAGTATGAAACTGATCGACTGCCATTTCCACACCCTTAGTTCCTGACCCTAGAAAGGGTCAGATCTTTGAACCTGACCCTTTCTTTCAGGTCAGATCTATGATACTTGACCCTATATAGTTTATCCCTATCAGTTACTTACACTTCTCTCTTCCTACTGGCTTCAGTTCCTTACCCTAAGGTGTAAGATATTTTAGAACCTTATCCCTATCAGTATTGGACCAGTTCCTTATCCCTATCAGTGGTGTTTGAGGTTGTATTGTGGTGGGGGTATGCAGCGGAAGGCACTCGAGGCACCAGACTGGAATCGTACATCAGGCTGTCGAGGTATATTGACATTGGAACAACATGGGGTGGGTGGAAATCAAGGATTGGATGAGTGGAGAAGGTGGTTCAACCTCAGTGGTTCTCTATCATCGCATGAGGTTTTTCGGGGCGATGGCAGAGCAAGATACCGAGGTGCTGCAACTCAACTGGGCTATTAGAGTACCATTTCTAGTAGCATATCAAGCCGTATGATGAATATAAACTATATATGATGAGAGAGATGAGGTATTCATGGGGTATCGGATGAAGAGACCGTGTTAAGGAACGGTCACGAGTACATTAACGGGTACTCTTCCTATATAGTTTAGAGTAGAGTACTTAGGGCAGGTGTGGAAGGCAAACCGACAGCTGGTGATGAGGCATGAACAGATCGAACACTACATATACCACTACTGACCTACTAGCTTGGAGTGGATGGGGAGGCATGGATGGTTCATGAAACCTCTCGGGCTGGTAAGGCATGCTTGATTCACCGAGGCATTCCTATCATTTGGTGGAGCCAAGTCCATGGCCAATTTCGGGAGCTATCGGCATTGGCGCCAGTACAGTTGGTGGTGTTTTGTACATGCATCTAAGTCGCAGGTGTTCCACAGTTGGTATGATGGGGCTAGTGGTGATACTATACACCTTGTTCCTTTGGTGGAACGATGTGCTACGTGAAGCGAAGGCAGGGTAGCATACGCCAGTAGTACAAAATGGACCGAGATATAGCTCTTTTCTGTTCATCGTCTCGGAGGTGATGTTCCTTCTTTCTCTCTTTTGGGCGTCTTAGCATTCTGCTTTGGCGCTAGCGGTAGAGGTTAGATTGATCTAGCCACCCCAAGGCATCTTGCATTTCGATCCTCAGGAGCTTCCAATGCTGAATACCCTGATTCCCCCAACGTCTAGAGCATTAATCAATTGGGCTCAACATGATCTACTGAACGACAGGTACCATCGATCTGTTTTTTCTTTACTCAGTACCGTTGCAATGACTCTCATTTTCACTGGGTTGCAAGGGTTGGAATATGAACACATATACTTGTCGTTGTTGGATAGTATATATGGTTCAACGTTTTCCTTAGCAACCAGGTGTTATGGGTTGCATGTGATCATTGGTACGCTATACTCGAGCATCTGTTGTTATCGCCAATCTATAGGGCAGTTCGGCAGGGCGCATCACGTTGGCATTGAAACAACATCATGGTACTGGCATTTTGTAGACGTTGTTTGGGTCATCCACTTTTTCTTAGTATATTGGTGCGGAGGTCGGGGGTAATCAGAACTACTAAAATACACCGCTTGGACACTATAGTAGTAGAGTACTATCCATAGTTGGTTTTTGTAATTGGAGCATGGAGTTGATCTGCTCAAATACACTGGGTCAATAGAGAAAATGGTAGTGGTGGTTTTCAGAAACAAGGTCTATTCAACGGTTCTAAGACTCAAACTCTCGCCTTTTCACTATTGGTTGGGGCTGGCCGAGATGTTGGAAGATCATTTCCCGGCCTCCTTTCACCGAATGTTTCTCTAGGGCTATTTGTGATTGTTCATGGTGTTCCACCTCAAAGATGTTTTTTGTCTGATTCTGCTTAGCGCGTTGCCGTTGGAATTGATTTGAGATGCGAATCAAATGGAAGGTGGCATCGGTGAATGGATATGTCATTGAAGTGGCTGGTTGCTAGGACTCGTGACTCAGGCTGGGGCCAAATACACTTGCTCAATATATATAAGTATCAGCGGTACTCTTCCTATATATTATCGCAACCGCACACACAAGTACCCGGGAACCTCATCTGAAGCCTTTCCGTATAAATAATATAGGTAGTTGATTATCCTTCAGGTTCTTTCTCCCACCTTCGGTTCAATGCTACGACGTGGTGGTCTGGAATAGTGACCGAATAGGATGAAGTATCAGGTATGGAGGGAGAACCTCTGATCCAGTACTCTAATCTAACAGTTAGGTGGCATGAGCAGTTCTGGATGGAGCAGACATGTGATCCAGTACTCTAATCTAATAGTCATCAATTCGAGGTGGTACGATTGGACTTCCGACTCTATTGAGATCCATTCTTTAGAGTTTAGTTGAACCACTTATCCGACTGCCATTGTAGCCCCAAATACACCTACTGGGGAATGGGCTCGAGGGTGCGCTGAAGCCTCCTTCACTCAACTCCAAAGGAGTGCCTCCGGCCTCGTGACGGCAGACGTTGACCATCTCTCTTCCGACTATCTCCACTCGCACCTAGGGGGTACTTCCGTACCGCCCTTGGGAGCATATTGAGCTTGATGTCTGAGACTTTCCCATCTTGACACATGTTTGGTACTGATATATATTGTCAGTTACTCTCCTTTGAAGGTTCCATCTGGCTACTTTTTCCATTCGGGGGCGACAGCTTGTTGGAATGCAATCGGAGGTAGCTCAACCCTTCGGCCTATCATCCACTGGGACCACTCGTACGACTTGGATATGGTGGTCTATTTGTATAATATAGATAGTGGATAGTCGTTGGTGTTTCATCTGGTACTGGGGGAACTCAGTATAATATAGGTAGTAGACTTACAGGATAGCATTCTCTAGCTGACTTTGAATCACCTGGGTGACCTACTATCTTGGGCGGCTTGTATGGATGAACCATTATATTCTAATATATGAGGATATGTGTCCTTGCTAGTGGGATATAAATACTCGGTATAATATAGGTAGCGGTATAGTCGAAGGGTTAGTGGGACAGCGACGATGTTAGATGAGGGTTAGAGTGTGGACTGGTTCTCCTACAACAATGAGGTTAGAGGGATAGACTCATACACCGGCACTAGGGGTGAGAATGTATCCTGACTCTCACCTTTTGGGTGATGCCTCAACTAAGCAAAGTAGCACGTGGGATGACTTCACCTAAAAGGAGGTTCACTGTCTTCCTCAGCTACTTTATATCTAAGGGTTAGAAAGGGTCCGATATACAGTACTTGACCCTATATAGTTCACCCGTTGAATTTCGTTTGAGTGGGTATACTAAACTACCTATATTATACTGAGAGAGGTTTTGGTTGGATTGAAGAGAGTGACAAGGAACAATATGGGCATTTCCTCTTTGATGGTATATGATGCATCACGTTCCGGCCAGGCATCCCCGAGTGCAGAGCATTGGGAAATGGGTCAGGTACTCTGTCTATATAGTACTATTAGAGTAGAGTACTTGAGGATGAAGGAACGGTTCATGAGCAACGGAAAGAGGGTGTATAAACACATATGTTCATCAACTACTCAATAGGATATTTTTCTCCACAATCCAGCCATTTTGTATTCCATCAAGAGGAACCTTTGACGAATTGACTTGAGATTATGAAATTACAGATGGAGGTCTTGTTAGAGATGCTCATGCCGACAGAGAGTTGAGGCGAAGTGCTTTGACTTTGGTATGATTTCCATTGAGTGCCCTTTCCAGTGTGGTTCTTTACCTATAGTGTTCTATTAGAGTAGAGTACCGAATTTGGGGGAGGATGCGAATCGGTATAATATAGGCAGTAGACTATCTCGGTATAATATAGGTAGTAGACTATTACGTGCTTGCTCTAGCAATAGCTTTGGGCACTCGGTCAACTGAAATCCTATCCGGTAGATGAGCCCATACCATAAGGAAGTTCAGTGCTAGGTCCCTTCCTGTACCACGCACACAGTAGGATATTGAAGATCCTACTCAGATATATTCCTATCATATCCTTCCGGAGACTTTGACACAATCAGCAGGTCACCGAGTATGTGAAATTCCTCAAGTGTCTCTAATTACCTTCATCTAGCTCCAAGAGGGAATCTTTTAGAGACCTAGACATCAACAAGTGGAGGGAATCAGCGATGAGAAAAGCGATAAGAGGTACTAGAATCAGTGGATCAATCGCAAGGCGATGATGAGCTTTAGGGTAGAAACCTCAAGTTGCTTATGACGGTGAAATGACTCTATCCTACACTTAAATTTGCTTCGGTAGACTTTCCCAATGAAATAGGCTAGCGTCCAGTTAAGTAACTACCCGTGAGATGAGAGATTGTCGTTGTATTGGGTCACATCGTCAGTACTCTTCTAATAGTGTTGATGAATCTATCTGCGGTTGAGAAGAAAGAAGAAAAAATGACTAATTCTAAAGTAGGATCGAGCGAGAAAATGGAAGGATGTGCTATCGAATCTGACTTCCTATTATAGTGGACCTCCCAGAGACAACAAGAATTGCAACTGCTGGAAAGAAAGACGGACTAGTGTCTGGGATACAATACATGAATCATGTATCCCAGGTACTCATTGGGATAAGATACTTCACATATCCCGGGTCCTCCTCGGTATAATATAGGTAGTAGACCCTTCCCTCTTATAATCTAGAGTATCCTGGAGCACCTCTTATAATCTAGAGTAGCCTGCCTTGTCTGACCTGGAAAGGTCATACCAGGTCTTCGGACAATGGAACGATAAGCTGGAAGAATCGACTCCTCCTACTACGTACACCTAAAATTCGGATATTCTTATAATATAGGTTCTTGTATTAGGGAACTATATTATAAGAATACCCGAGGCAATATCAACCCCAATACCGGCGGCGGAACAATACGATTTGAGGTGTCTAGGTGCAATGAGCCAGCAGTGATAGGCACCCTTTCTCTGTTTAAACTATAAAAAAAAGAAATGAACATCGATGTCACCAAACTAGATACTGTTTGTGATGTAGCTCAGCCATGGAAATTAGGATCTCAAGAGGGATCCACACCGATCATGTAGGGGATCATTGAGTTACATAACGATATCTGTCACTTCCTATTTCTGATCTTGGGGTTCGTTTCACGGATGATGGTTTGAGCATTATGGCTGTTCCCCTTTCCCAGTGGACTACCGAACAAATGGATCATTCATGGAACTACTCTCGAGCAGCTTCAGACCATCTTTCCTAGTATCATACCGATGTTCATTGCTATCGCTTCCTTTTCTCTGTTATACTCATTGTACGAGATCGTCGATCCGGTCCTGACGATCAAAGCGATTGGACATCAATGGTATCAGAGGGTGCCTCTTCCCTATGGAACTGATGGTGGTTTCTCCGGTAGTGCACTCGGGACTATTATTATTCTAATAGTTGGCCCATCTAGTGTAACCTATTAGTGTAGACTACTGAGATGTTTCCGAACCGTTGACTGCTCTGATTGGGCGACTGGAACGAACAAGTGGGTCTACTTTTCTCCCGTATCAATGAAGAACAAGATGGGGCTCCGAGCAATGGTTGTTATCGTAAGAGATACTTCCATTTCAACTGATATTGGCCTATGGGGACATTGCAGTATGGGTGGAGTGGCTGGGCTGGAGTCCGATCAATTGGCTCGAGCCCACACAATGGAAATGATTGCATTGAGACCTGGGGCCGGCGAGCTGCAGCTATGGGAATGGGGAATCCGGATCATCGTACCACGTAGCGAGCATTGATGAATGGGACTATATATAAGAGTAATGTAGAGTAGAGTACTGAGGATCAAGGTGGTTCGGAAAGAGGTCTATTGGGCTAGTAAAAAAGGTAACTACGTTTGAAGGGACCATGGCTGCCATCTTGGAATACCGAATCACCAGCGGAATCATCCTGTTTTTGCACTGTCGATCAACAATGATTGATACGAGTGATAGATACAACAAGAGGTTTTGAACTGGAAACGGTCCGAGTGCTGCCATCAGTACTCTACTCAATGAGTCGAGGTCATCCCATATATGCCACTACACTCCCAAGGGTCCATATGGGATGAGGTACTCTTCTATAACCATATCTAAGAGTACCGTAGAATAATAATTGGTGTTCCTCAGTATAATACAGGTAGTATACCTGAGCCATCCTACCTAGACACCCGGTTCCCCGAGGTGAGGTGGGTGTATAGCTCATCCGGTAGAGCATTGGGCTTTTAACCCGATTGTCGCAGGTTCAACTCCTGCTATACCCAACCCCTATTCGACGAGTGTCTTGTGCAGATAGAGGCTATTCCCTCCTTCCAGTGCACTAGTATGCTCGAGTGGTTTGGTATAATATAAATAGACTATATAAAAGAGTACCTGGTGGCTCGGTAGTCCCCATAAGAGTATCGTGGATGGAACACCATCTCATATCCCACACCACACCATGGATCCTCTTGGTGGATGATGGAATTTCAGTGTTTGATATGGCCACCACACTATATAGAGTAGAGTACTGATTTTCTACGAGCGGTTTTCAAGCTAGTAGGCAGGCTCCCAACGCATTCCCCGAACCAAAGGCAAGTGAATGGGGAGCGAGCGGGCATGATTTGACGTTGATTAATTCCACGTTTCACCCCAGGAACCTCTTCCATTTCGATCGTTGACTTCCCAACGTTCACCCAGTCACTATAGAGTCTTAGCTCAACTATTCGGTAGGATGAAGGGGACCGGCCATCAAACACCACCGTGGAAGCTTGGTATCATCTCTATCACTATATATAAGAGTACCGTAAGAGTACTGAACGGACCACGGTGGCTCAAGATAGCCGAGTGCTAGTAGCACTTGAAAAAACCAATGGCCTACTCAATTGCTTCTGTCACCACCTCATTCATGATATAGGGGATGCCCGTCGCTATCTAGTGTGGAACAATGCATTGCAACTGTATTCCTATGAAACGAGGTAGGAGCCCGGGGAGCTGGCTAATATGATTGCATGGTGGAGCACAGATTCCATCAACCACCGCATACATGGCAGAAACGACTATTAGAGTAGAGTCAGGTACTCTGTCTATATAATACTATTAGAGAAGAGTACTGATCAATTGGAGCAAGGTACCAGCTGCATGACTGAACCCAATGCCCAGAACCATCGGTATAATATAGGCAGTGGACTATTGGCCCATGAACCCGCCGAAGGTCGCAAGGTCTGATATCGAAGGTGGGGCACTATTAGAGTAGAGTCTGGTACTCTATCTATATAGTACTGGAGTAAGGTAGCAGGTCACGCCATGGGTAGCCGGTCTATACCTACTTATACTACTACGACATCGTGCATGAATCGCGTGTGATTGGTGGTATTGCATTCCCACAGTGTAGCATTTTCATTGGTTTGGGAGATGAGCTGATCCAGTGGCCCCTGTAGCACAAGGTGTCCGATAGGTGCTCATGGATGCGCTCAGAAAGGCCCTTTCCTGCTAGTTGCCACCTTGCTCCAAGGTAAAGTCATGCGTGGATACTCGATAATCCATACTGTAATGATTCCAATAGAAACCGGTGCTTTGTGCTAGTACTCTACTCTAATAGTGCCTCCAGGTCATCAACTAGACCAGGTTCCACCAGGACTACTCTTTTTGCAGACGGTACTATGGGAGCGAGACAGATGACACCACACTGAGTCAGGGGAACGAATAAGACCACCAAGAGTATTTCAACTCTAACAAGGTAGCTGGCCAATGATTGTCACGAGAGTGGGAACAACTCATCTCACACTGCAACACGGGAAGCGGCAAAAACTGAACTCGAGGGTACTTTTCTTATACCAAAATATATATAAGTACCAGGAAATGGTGGTCGAAGAGATGGCCATAGGTTTCCTATCGCACAGGATGTGGTCATTCCAGTAGTCGTGCATCGGTGGTGTTCTATTAGTCATGCCAATGGGAGCAAGCGGGTCTTGGGGGTTGTGGTAGAGGTTGGAAAACTGTTTCGGTCAGGGTGGACTGCGTCATATATGATATATAGTCGATGGACTCTAGGCTCAACTTATCCACCTAAAATGATAATTTGGTATAATATAGGTAGTAGACTTTCCATTTTATACCGGAATTAGCATGACTGATAGAGATGATACCAAGATGGAATGGAAGTGTGCCCGCGAGCACTGCTGGCCAATGGGGAAATGATTGATCCAATGCACCACACCATCTCAATACCAATACTCCTTATGAGACGATACGAATATATATTGACTGTGGCCATATCTTTTTTTTCCATCCACCCGAGTCACTACTCTACTCTAATAGTAGTGGTACTCTTGGAAACAATCCAATCAATTGGTTGAAATGGTACAAAAAGCGCAAAAAGCAATGCGATAGGTTTACTACGAGGTCTGGGGGCTCAGATCTGGCCTACTATGATGCTCATACGCGATGAGGTAGTTCGGAAAGAGGTCTGGACGACCATACTATATAGAGTAGAGTACTTGGGTTTGCTCGAGCGCGACTGCATTTAACTATATAGAGTCAAGTTCAGTACTTTATTCTATATAGTCTACTCTAATAGTGTGGCAAGAGATGGGTTTTCCGTTTAGAGGCATTGGGTTGGGGGTATAGCATCTCCTGACGAGACGGTACTGATATATATTGAATGGGGACATGGGCTAGTCATCGATTGGAGCTACTGGTTCGACTCGAGTAACGAGCAACATAGTTGAACTTAGGTACAAGTAGTTTCTAGTCTAGTACGATACACACCACTGGCTATATAGGCATGGGGTCAGGGGTCAAACTCTACTACCAATATTATACTGAATTGACACCACCAACGCCAACCCATTGCTCAGTATAATATAAATAGTGGGCACGAGGCACCATTGGCCCAATAGATCAACATCGACTCCTTTCCTTGAGACGCCTACCTGAGCTCCCCATTGCCGCTCCAGTGCAATCCTCGGTATAATATAGCCATGTACTCTTCTATATAGACTATCTAGATTACCCGAGGGATATATGAATCACGTATCCTCTAGGTACAATCTAGATAGTAGGCTAGCAGACTATATTATGAGAATACATTCCTATTGACTATATAGAAGAGTACCTGGCTAGATTATACCAACATATAATCTAAATAGTAGCCTGTCTTGGTCCTCCAAGGTATTCATTGGGATACATGAATCAGGTATCCCAGTGAAGACCTGGGATACTTCATGTATCCCAGTGAGTACCTGGTGAGTGAACACACTGTGAAATGGAGTACTTGGACTAGGTCAACTACAACCTCTGGACCTGGTGGGTGAACACACTGTGAAATGGAGTACTTGGACTAGGTGGTGTTTCCAGGAGCAATAGAAGATTCCTAGCTCAAGTACTCTACTCTATATAGTATGGATCTTCCAGTCTCCGTCTTGGTGGTCGAATACAGTATATGAATCGAAATCAAGTACTCTACTCTATATAGTAACTCGTAGGTGCTCCCATGGCGTGAAAGGAAGCAGCTCAACCACCACTCCCAATGAAAAACCATATAGCCGGCCGAAGGGCATCAACCCCGACTCAACTATTTCTCCAATCGGTATAATATAGGTAGTAGAGGCAGGGTGAGATAGGCCGAAGCCAATGTCAAGGTTCAATTATATGAAAAGACGGTATCAGGGCAAGTTGGGTGTTTCAAGGAACGAGATGGTGGACGATGCAAAATCAATGGGTGCTGGTGTTGCTACTATTGCTTTAGATGGAGCGGTGGTCAAAATTGGCAACGTGTTCAGTGTGTTGATTCAATCTGTGGCGCGCAATCCGACAATGGAAAAACAATCATTTGGGTATGCGATTTTGGGGTTTTCTCTGACCGAAGCTATAGCCTCGTTTTCCTCAATGATGGCGTTTTTTCTCTCATCTGTGTTTCAACCTGGTTCACCCTCTTTCCCCTGGTCATTCTCAGGGATACTTCATGTATTCCAGTCACTCACTAGGATACTTGAATCACGTATCCTCTGGGTATACTCTAGATAGTAGGCTACCTGACTATATTATGAGAATACATGCCTATAGACTATATAGAATAGTACCTGTCTAGATTATACCGACATATAATCTAGACAGTAGCCTGTCCTAGTCCTCCCAGGTCTTCACTGGGATACCTGAATCAGGTATCCCAGTGAAGACCTGGGAATCTCCTTGGCTCAGTAATCTACTCTAATAGTCTCGATAGGCGGTGCGTTCAAGATGGAATTTCTTGAGTTCTCGATTGGATGTCTAATGACCATAGTCTAGACCCCCTAGCATTCCCCTGCACCTGCACTATTCCAGCAACTCCCAAAAGGCAGTGGACAGATGGCGTGGACCCATTGGAAAACCACAGCGGAGCGACTCGACCAACTGGGAAAGACAGTGCTGTGGTACAATAACAGCAATGGGGCGGCCGGCGGGAGAGGTTCCATAACGAATCGCTAGTGTGGCATGAACTCAATTGGCTTGGGCACTGGGGAATGCCACCACTGATGCACCGACCCGTGTTTCACTCATTGGTGTACTCATGGTCTCGGTATTGTTCCCTCTTTCTCATGTCAGTACGATGGCCAATACCCTGGTGCTGGTAGTGTAGTTGTATTTCCCCTTGTTTGATTGTCATAGAAGCCATTTCAGCCTCTCGCTATGTCAACTTTTGTTTCCTTAACTCTACTACCACTGAGTATGATACCATATTTTCATAGAGAGGTGATCCGACGGCGTGAAACCGTGTCTGAGAGGGTGGTTCAGGTGGATCTTTCATTCATTCTGGTTAGTCAACTGATGGTGTGAATGCCGAAAGTATCGAAGGTCATCTATTTAGGCACTTCATGCTATGTTCACTACAACTACTAAGATTGATCCACTTAAATTAGACGGGATGTGCCAATGGACTTTGCAGCTCTTTGATCGTGATATGCCTTGGATCAAAGAGGCCCATTGTTTATCAGGAAATATATATAAGTACCAGTGTTCCAACCTCATCGTGGACACAGTTCAAAACAGAAGTGTTGAAGAAATCAGCGGGACTCTTCTATACTATAATAAATTAGGTCTCAAGTAGTAGAGTTAACAGTCTTGTTTTCCATGTCTCTATCTCACTATCAGGCTGAAAATGTGATGAATGTGCCCGTGCACAACTTTGGTTCTTGTTGTTTTCCATATATGAGGGGAACCATTTGATATCTATTAAAGGTGATGATAAGCGTATCGATTGTGATGAAGGGGTTGATACCACTGGAGAAGGGAAAGCTAGAGTGTTTGATATAGGAAACTATACCCTTATATATTAAGTAGCACCTTATCAATGTATAATATAGGTAGTAGACTACGACCTGACCATGATTGGATCATGCGTGTTTTGTCACATATCCTAATGGATGGGGTTGAAAGGGCGGCTGGCAGGGACATTCGATTATGTTGACTTTAAGTCTGCCACTGAGGCAACAATTCAACAAACTATATAGACAGAGTACCTATTTCAGTCGCTCGTGACGTCGTCGGCTCTGGTTCATGCTTTAATGTCTTCACTCCATACTTGTTCAGGGATCGAGAGGGAGGTTGATATATTTTAGCACAGGCCCACCACCCGCTTGATCACATCATTGGATGGTGTGGTTGGCAGCACCGATATAGGATGATACCTAGCTACCCTGGTATGTCCTGGTCATTTACTGGGATACATGAATCATGTATCCCTGTGATACATGAAGTATCCCAGTGAGGACCTGGAAATGACCAGGGGCGCAAAGTGGGGTATGGGATGGAGTGAACGAACAGTGCGAATATGGATGGGTCTGGAATTCACTATTAGAAGAGTACCTGAGGCGTATGAATCAGGTGCTCAGGTATTCTTTCTATAACTATATATAAGAGTACCATAGAGTAGAGTACTGAGCTACCACATCTTGGTGTGATCGATGGGAAGGATGGCCATAGCTGTGAATGGGGAACACCCATGTGAAACAGTAAAGGTAGCAGCAACGGGTGGATCAAGCAGTTTGGGGTATGGCCAACTCAAGCTTGAGCCTATGGGGTCGGAAGTCCATTCTACTCTAGCATTGCCTTTTGTCGGCGATTTCGGTTGTGTTCCGCGATCAGTAGTTCTATTGGTTTAACGAGTGGCCCATGTTCAGTAGGGGGTCATGGTAAAGGATGGTTGGGAATCACATGTGAGGTTTTTTTGTGGTCTTTGTGGTGTTGAGATGGGGCGCATTGGAATTGGATCAGAACGCCTTCTACTCCAACCGCTGTACGTGCAAGGGCTTGAGTTTTCAGTACCCACTCAACTATGGAGGGTCCTATTCAATACAATATTGGTAGTAGAGGTAGCACTGTTTGGAATTAGTAGGGGGGTTCCATATGGTGGTGGTAGCATAGCAAGGTGAATGGGTGTTCAGATATGAGACATGTATTTGTTCTATATTTCCTTGCTTCCTTATTCTTCTAAGGCTGGTAGAGCGATCGGGCCCTATTGGAAGGGGGTCCCAAGGGCAGCGGAATACAGGCCCCCCGACCTCTTGGACGGGTAATGATATATATTGTGGTGGCAGTTCGAGCATGGTGTTGAATTGGAAACCGTACTGGTGATACTGTATATCAGGTGGTCGCACACGGGTCGAGAAACCGTTGATTACTCTATTGTGTTCCCCCGATTGGTGGTGGCCAAACAACAATAGATCAGGTACTCTTCTATAACTATATATAAGAGTACCGTAGAATAAGAATAGTGTCTGTCGTTGCTAGAAAAATAGATATTGATGTTCCGCAAGTCGTCCGAGTGTAGCGACTTTATTTTAATAGGTTGTCCACATGCGATTGAGCCTCTTGGACTGATACTGATATATATTGTGGGGGTTCGAATAGAAAGGTGGTACCTTCCAATACCCAAAGGTACCAAGGAAAACTTAGAGTATAGTACTAAGGATCGTGGACACATCATATTGTACATACCAGGGAGGGACGCAATCATCGACTTCTTTATTCTTCTAAGGCTAGAATGCCTGGAATTTGTGGTGGGTTCGATCTGCC
The DNA here is from genome assembly GCA_963277665.1 of Viscum album. Classification (NCBI taxonomy): domain Eukaryota; kingdom Viridiplantae; phylum Streptophyta; class Magnoliopsida; order Santalales; family Viscaceae; genus Viscum; species Viscum album. The sequence continues at coordinate 247,005,168 of OY728167.1, forward strand.
TGAAGCGGGGGACCCATGCTCTACTCTTTTAAATGGCCATTCACTGGCATTAGAATAATAAGGAAGCCAATCTGGAACCGCAGAATGATCACCTCACTATTAGAGTAGAGTAGGGGGTTTGATCCACTCTTCACTTATGGTATTGGTGACTCGATGGCATAGCGATCCTACCGCTGCTTTTAAATGAGCTATTGAGAGTCTTGGGGAACATATAATGCAGATCAAATGGGATGGGAAGTGGTTTGACGACTCCTATGGGGGTCTCCCGGTGCGGCAATGTGGAACGCCAAGGCACAACGAAGGCATATGGGAGTGGATGGTAGCGAGTGGAACAACTCAACTCGGTGGTGTCCATTTCTGTTCAGTTCCTAGTCATGATGCACATATATCCAAGGTCATATGGTCCAACTCCAATTGTGTTTTCTCCTCCTTTTGTCCCTTTCGATTGCTAGTGGCACAACAGTACCATTACTAGTGCAATGGCTTGTCCGTGTATGGTCTGTATTCTGTGATTTTCCTATGAAGAACTGTGGTAGAGGGTGTGAACCCTGGAAAGTTTGCAAAAAATACTATAAATCCCGATACAGGCTGCGTATCAAGTTTATTGTTAATATAAATTTCTTGGTGGAATGTGATCACCAAGTGGAGAGGATTAAGAATCTTCTTGATACTGAACCTATTGTTCTCTTCTGCATCTCCTTGGGGATCTCCCTTTCATCCCCTTCTCAAACCTTGACTACCTTCCTCCCTTTCCTCAGATTTCGGTAAGCCCGAAAGTTCCTGAATGCTACGTGGGCCACCCGATCCTACCGATTTCAACCCTTGAATTTACAGAGGAATCCTCCCTACTGGACTTGACCTTGATAGTGTGATTCAAGTGATGCCAGCCAACAGTGGACTTCTTCGACAACTAGATTTTTCAATCATGGGGTTTATAGGAGCGAGTCACGGTAGGTCTTCTCGAATCTAGAAATATTATGATTCGCTTCTCCTTCAAAGAGGATCTGATCCACACATGGTCGAGTGCACCTCATTCCTGTGATGGATCTCACTTCTTTCTCTTCAAATGGACATACGACTTTCACATGAAGCGAGACCCTTACAAGATAGCGATTTGGGTAAGTTTCCTTGAACTCCCACTTCCTTTTCAAAATCCCTCCATCCTTCGGTTGCTCGGAAATTTGGTCGGGCGTTTCCTATGTTCTGACAGCCAGACCCGAGCCGTGAGCCACCCTATCTCCCCGAGGGTTTGTATCAAAGGGGATGTATCGAAGGCACCTATTAACTATTTCTGGATTATTGTGGGGGAAGAATTCTGATACAAGCAGTATGTCATATTTGAATCATGGAGTGAATATTGTTCTTCGTGTAAGAGTTTGGGACATAACCTGGAGATCTGCAGGTGAAGGGCGAGGACACAGGGAACTGTTTTGGAGGTCCAGGAGGTCCAGGGCCATTCTCTTACTATTATGACTGGTGCAGGGTCTGCTGGCTGCGGTCAAGGGAATATGGAGACAAAGGATATTAGGTGCTCAGGTGGAGACATGATACATAAAATTACTATGGTCTCCCCTCTGGGGCCTAAGGTTGTGGATTGTTTCAAAAGGTTGAAGAGTGATTTGGTTGTCCCTTATAGCAGTATGACAGGGGGAACTCGGGCCTGTGGAAAGGATGAAGCATTTCTGTTGTCTAGAAATGCTTCTAATCTGTCTTTGGGAGAGTCTATTGGAGTTGCTGATGCTTTTGGTCCATCTTCTGGGGAAGTGGATCCATGCACGTATGCCATGGAGGAGCGCACATGTTGTAGCAGGAATTCTGGCAGGGTGTATCCTGGTGAGAGGAAGTTGAAGGTAGGCCCTGAGTGGGAGCAATCTTCACATGGGGTTCGCAGGACACTAGGTACCAAGAAGGACTCCAACTCGAGTGGAAATCTGTCTTGCATTGACCCCAGCAACTGATTTGGAAGCTTGACCAATGAGGGAGAGTCTGAGGGAAGTTCTAAGAGTCCATATGAGGTGGATTCCAAGGGCGATGATCAGTTTTTTGAAGATAATGGCTTGGGAGGAGTGGGTAAAGATCTGTACATCCAAAGAAGGAAGAAAGGGAACAAGGAGAACAATGACATGGGGTGATGCATTGTTTCTAGGAAGCCAAATCCGAAGGGGCACAAAGACTACTCCTACCATCGAAGAACGATGGAGACTCAGTCAACCAAAAAAGGGGGGACATGCAAGGAGCTTGAGATTCAGCCAGCAGAGGGAGTGGAAAGCTAGAATGATTTTTTCTATGAATATCCAAATCAAGATAATGACCTCCCAAATGAAGGAGATCAACAAGAGGAGCTGTAACTGCACACAGAGGAGATGACACCAGTGGTCACCCATGGTTTATAGTGTGAGGAAAGAACTTGTCTGGTTGGTGCAAGGGGAGTATAGGTTCAAGAGAGGGAACTAGTCTCAACTGCTAATGTTAGAGTGAAAGGGATGCATGTGAAGTCGGAAGGAGAGGATGTGATCAGGGAAGATCTTTGGAAGTTGTTGTTACAATCCGATGAAGAAATGGCAGAAAAAGAGATACCCATACATGCTTCTACTGAGGTTGCAAAAGGATGAAAGTAAGATTTATTCAACCATACATGAGCAAGGAGTAAATCAAGTGGATTGAAAAACAACATTTAATTCTAGTCAGAGGTTTCAACAATATGAAAATTGTAGAGGAGGGGTTCTTGAAAGCATGGAGTAAGTTGGCCTCCCATTTCAATAACATTATCCGGGAAGATCTCGGAAAAAATTTAACAACTCTTTCCTGGAAATTGTTTATGGAATTTAATTCAAGTGCTTTCAAGATAGTCTTTAATAATTTTTTTATCTGTTATAGTTTCTAATGGCTGGGTTGTACTATATGGTTTTCTAAACTTTATCCGCAAAAGCGTCTTTAATAAAAATATATATTTGGTGTGTGTATGTTTAATTCATTAAAGTTGTTTCAAAAGTTTAAGTAGTGTTTTACACTAATTCAACAGAGGAATAATCACCCTTTGAGAAACTTGTTGACCAACCAGACATTTACATCTCTATTTCCTTAATTAACTAGGTCATTTCAAAATTTTGGGGATCTTTTTAATAATGTTTTAAACAAATATTTTAAGTAGGAACTCAATTAACCCCCCTCTTGAGAATCCACTCCAACCAAACCATCTCATTATCCCAATATCAGTAACATATTAAGGTTTGTATTTCCCTTATTCATGTGTTTTACATGATGTTCAACATTCCAATGAATCATTTTTCTTGGTCAGTGGTACTATTCAATATGTGCTTTCAAATCCTTAATGAAAAATCATCGCAGTACAATACTTATACATTTCATAATTTTTATAAGCACGATATTATTGATAAAATACTCTAATTAAAAAAATTATTTATTCCAAACACAAGAATATAAATAATTTCTCTTCATTTCTAGTAATAGAATAAGATTTACCATGATCCATTAGCTTCTTTTGAGGTAAATAAATTTGATGATTGAGACATTGATTTTCATAGCTCATGATCTACTTACATGTGAAGAATTATACATGGGAATTGTTTTACACTTTCTATCAAAAGAATGTGGGATTTTATCTCCAAACATGTAGAATACTCCCATTACCTTTACAAAAGATCCTAAATGTTTCTTTCACCAATTATCACATGTGGGAAAATCCTTTATTCTATTCATCCCTTTATCATTTGTTTTTCATTATCATACTCTTCTTATTTTGGTTCCCTTCAAAGACATAACAATTATAGAATTATTAATATATATTCATAGGACATGATGTTATGTCCTCATAAGATAAGAATGCTTGGGAGACTAGTTCCCATTAAAATATCAGATTAATCCCATCAATGAAATGACAATTCTTACTATTTGGATTAAATTCCTTGATGTGGTTCCCATTCCTTATACTGGTAACCAATTCAAAATAATGTCATACAATAGATCATATTTTATCATTATGAAACATAATTTATAATCCCAAATATATTGAAATATTTTACATTAATGGAAATATTTATACATATACATTCTCATAATTACAAACATGGACAATCCGGGGATGTATCTATTTCAAATCCTTCATAATTGATTATCAAGAAAATTAAAATTATCCTTACAATACCCTCAATATTTTCAATCTAGGTATACAATAAGTCTTGTTTTCATACACTAGGTGATAATCGGGTGAAGTCCAATGAACCCATTTTGGAATTATGAGCCCTAGGTACATCTGTTCCAGTACCACTTCCACTTGTTGTATCATGAAAGGGATGTATTTCTAGGAAAAACAACATAATATTGAACATATAGAAATTAAGGGTGTTCTTCTATAATTATCCTCAATGATTATCATAGGGTTATTATCTAAAATCATTGTTTTAGAAAATATAGCTCACAAGGTTTCTATAAAAATTCCTCTTATAACAACTATAATTACATTTTCTCTATTAACCCAATACTAGTTTCTTTCTTTATTACACTGAAATATTATATGAGGAACTGAATCTCAAAGGAACGAATATTTTAGTAGTATTTGAAAACCATTTAGATACCTGAGCCTTAAATAACATTTGAAAACAAATTACAACATATATTTTTGGAGAATATCATTACTCTCTTTGGATTTTCTTAACATATAACTTATAGTAAACTTCGAAGAATTGGGAGAAGGAAAAAAAATAGGATGAAGTAAAATTCCCAATAATGATTAATTACATTGATATAAATCATAAATCAATAATTATAATCAAAATGGGAAGGTAAATATCTTAACACACATTCCATTTAATCAGTAAGCTGGGAATGAAATACACCCAGATGTAAAATCATGGAGTAAATATAAGGATAATAATATAAAGAATAATCAATATGGAAATTTAAATAACCAAAGGAAAATTCCATTTAAATAACATGATAATAGTTATATGATAATGAGTAATAATATAGAAAGGTAAACAACTAAAAACAAATTACATTTAATAAATATAATGAGAATAAAATGAATCCAGATATAATATCATTGTGAAAATATCAGGGATAATAATACCAGAATTATTAATGAAGGAAATGATTAATTATTGTATGTCAAGTCTCAAGAATATTATACCTCTACCATTAAGAATATTAATAGGATGGTTTAAAACTATTGGTGAAAACCCATTTAATTCTAACTTACTGATTTGTCTCGTGAGACCTAATGATTCCTTAAGGGGATAAATTATAAGAATCCCCACCCATAACTACATCCCCAAAGCATTATTCACATATTAAATGATTGATTAAATTTATGAATCAATATTCTTTACCATGAACTATCGATATTGAATAATGAATATAGATTATCAATATTTCCCATGTCCTTCAAATAACATTCAAATTGAAACATCGTATGTATAAATGTGATTGTTTTTAAGAAATAAGAATATCCATGGTAAATTATATGTATATTTTGAAGAAATTTAATTTCTAATGACCACATGTAAGTGAATATTTCATGTAAATTTAATGACTTCAAAAATAGATTAATAAAGTTAATTGGAATACATTCCTTATTCAAATGATCATAAAAAATCCATAAAAGTAATCAGGATGGAATCAATACAACATATACCCATTGGATTATGAATAAAGTTTTATCTCCATTGATAAATAGAAAACCATAAAAAGATCACTAAAAACATTCTCTAGGAAAATATACTTCTCATTTTGAAAATCACATTTTAAAAATAAATGTTTCAAAAAAAAATTGAAACAATTTTCATTGAAAATAATGTTTGAAAATTAATTAGGAATTTTTAATACATTGAGTGGTTATGAGGGATATAAATTCTGTTCATATTTTACATTCTAAGACAAAGATTCCTTTAACATTTAGAGTAAATGAAAATTCAGAATTATTTTGAAAATAACATGAATATTCCTTTGAAATCATTAATAAATAGAAAAAATTGGTAAAATATCTTTAATAAGTAATTTTAAATTGGTAAAAATAATTTGAAAATATTTTTTGAAATCATTGGTTTTGTTAAGAATGTTTTTTCGACCAAAGCGTGAAATAATTTTGGATTTTCTTAAAAATAGATTCTCCATCATTTTAATTATTAAATAGTGAAAATATGGCATTATTACATGAAAATGTTCACGAATAGAAAGAGGATAATAAAATGAATTTTTTAATTATACAATTATCCAATAATTTCCATCAATGTAAATTCAATCACAATCAATCCAGATTAAAATGAGATTGTGACATAAACATTTAGAACGATCATAAAGTTAATGTGAGAATTAATCAATAAATTTATAATGTGTATAAAATTTAAATCAAAATAAAATAAGTTTAAATGCAATATATTTTTATCATATATAATTATACACATAATCTTATAATATTGAATACAATGAAGATGCAATATACCCCTTTTAAGGGAAATTGATTAACACTTGGAAATTTTTTATTCAAATACCATTGACTGAAATAATTAAAATTTTGACATAAAATACCATGAATTATTCATTATTAATTATATTACATGTTTAATGGGATATATATACAATATATAAAATAAATTGGTGTATAACATACAAATACGACTCAATGAAAGGAAATTGAGACAAAATCCATTACCTCGCACATCCTTTATGATGGTTGTAATTTAAACTCTTGAATACTGGTTTTAAACCTATTTTTATATTATTAAATAAAAATAAAAATATTAATAATATTTGATATGATCCTCTTATAATATCATATAACCTGTTTGATAATAATATTTCATATTTTTATTGTTTTTTGTGCTAATTGTATTGTTTTATCTTATGTGTTTTGTCATGACTGAACTGGTTCTTATAGATATTATATATTTAAATGATATCTAGAGTAATAATAATGGAATAATTATCATATTTATATAAATTTTTTACTTTTAATACCATTCATTAATTATATTTTTTAGAAATTAAGTATGTTACAATCCTAGAGATGGTAGAACGTAAGTATGCAATAGTAACGTTTCTGTTTTTCCATGATCATTATTGAAAGGAGGTAAATAGTAATTCTTCATTATATAATTATCATAATATAAAATATAAAATATTATTTTCCTTAATATACACACACACACACACACACACACACATATATATATATGTGTGTGTGTGTGTGTATCATCTATGAGGTGTAGTAATGAAAATAGAGTCGCATCACTTAGTGAAGGCGATAGTCCACAAGTACACGAACGATGGTATCATTTTTATGTGTAAGAAGGAAATGATATATTATATTTTAAGAATGGTAAATATTTAATTAATATAATAATTATTCTATGTTTATCATATATACTAATTAAATTTATCTATATTACCTAACATGTAAAGTGTTAAGAAAAATGAATCGCATTGCTTCACGAGGTGGTAGTTTGTCGTACACAAAGGTGATGTTATCATAGCCCCAAAGGAATGTAATGAAGAAAAGTGTATATGATATAATAACTAAATAGGTATAGTCATGTTATAAATATAATATATATACTTTATCTCCATCAATATACCCAACTATGATCAGATGTAAAGAAAAAACGAATGACATCAGTTGGTGAGACCGTAGTCTATCGTACACATGAATGATGCATTTTTAAACCATTTTATAAATGTGGGGATGGATGAAGGTAATTCCCTAAAAATATGAAAATATAAGTATATATAATATAATGATATTACAGTATAATCGAGGTTTAATTATAATTTCAGGAGGCAGAGAATAAAATAAAATAAAAATGCTCGTTGAATAACTTTGCCTCTTCTTCATGTAAACTCTTTAGGTTTGAACCAAAAGTGTTAATTGGTTAGATTTAATCCATATATAAGGTTTATTGGATGATATTAGTTATTTTAGTTATTTTATTTTTTTAGTTTTTTACCTAACCAATGGGGTTTGAAGGTGTAGAGAAGAGAAAAGAGTGGGTGGCCTTTTATAGGGTAAGTGAGTGGCACACTTGCTATTTTGGAAAAGAAAATGGTATACCCATGTTCATAAAATTACATAAGGGAAAAAATGTAATATTATATAGTATTTGATGTTATAATTTCTAATTATATCCATGAAATATATTTTAGGCATATTTTAGGTAATTTTAACCTTTCAGTTTTGTAACCCCTGGTAAATCCATTGTTACCTTAACCACAATAAATAATTTAAAATATATCAACATTTATTTTGGTAAAAAATTAAATTTAACATATTATATAATATAAATTTTAAATATTTTAAAATATGGAATCCATTTTGAGAAATTTCAATCACAGAATTGGAAAATTATAATTTAAAATTAATCCCATAGATATGATGAGAAAGAGGGGTTTTTGAAGAGAAAATGTCCAATAGTTTACAAATTATTCATATTAAAATTAGATTTTAAAATGATATGAATGAACTAAATTGGATTAAAATATATATAATTAAGAAAATTTTACTTTAAAACCACTTAAAATATATTTTAGCATTATAAATTATTTAAATGAAACAACCATTTTCAATTAAAATTAACGATTCTTCACAATTCACTGAAAAATAATTCAATTTTTAAAAACAAAAAAAATTCAACCTAAAATATTTTTTATATTCCAATATAAAAAATTTATTTCATTTTATCAAATAAATTATTTATAATTGGTATAAATTAATTTCAAATTATGCGGACAAGGCAAGACTAAACCGTCTTTTAGACAAATGTACTGTTTTTCGAAAACATTTTTTTCATTTTAATGATTCATATTTTATTTATAATCATCATATAAGAATAATTTTTATAATATCTTTATTAATATTCATAATTTACAATTTAACATATAGGTTATAACGATATTTTGTATTTTGGTTCATTTAGGATCGAGGTATGGTGTTTTGTTAACTATCGATGATATTAAATTTAATGAAATATACTTCATAGGTTGTTTAAGATCAGTGTTTTGTGTGACATGATAAATCAAAAAAGGTGATATAATTTTAAAATCTTGGGGTGTTACATTACCTAACTCACATACTGGGTCATGTATCTCGTGGAATCCTCAATTGTGTAAGCCCCACTTGATCTTCTATTTTCTCATATTTCTTGAAAAATTAATCCCCATATCATGATGTTAAGCTAAATGGCCAAAATATATACCTCATGAAATTGATATAGATGGTAAAGTCTCACCACATGAACTTAAACTATGAACATCAAACTACATTTTGTTTTATTCCAATTTTGATGTTATCCATAGAATATCTCCTGGATGATCAAACCCAATTTCATCAATCCTCTAATTCTATCATGAAGAAATATTCCCCATGGGATTATTTATTTCCACCCCTCACCTAGATACATTACATTTATCTTTAACACCCCTATCTCTAAGGATACATTCATTATATAATTTTCAAATTTGGTTATATTCCCATTGAAGTCTTACCCCACTCGAAGGGTAATAATCCTTTCGGGTGACCACTACATCTTCCAATTTTTACCCATATTTTCAATGATACCATATCTTCTTCATAGGTTCATATAACTTTATAGACCCAAAATATCCAAATTTTATCCATTTCCCTTTAGTGTTTTACTATAAAGGGTCACTCATGCATACATCCCACACCGAACAGTTCTTGGAATCTTTCACCTAAATTTCTTTATCACATGACATTAAACATCATGGATTGGTCCTTCTCACATGACCATAAAATGTTTGACGTGTCTCATTATGTAGCATTGTAATATGTGGGTATGTATTCCTTTTATAAGATATGTAGAAATCCATTTTTGAGCATGATATCATAACCATGAACTTCAAATTCTTTCATTTAAGGTGATAAACTTTAGAGTGCCCAACTATATGGATTTAATTGATATCCCACATGAAATTAAACATGACAAAGTAAGAATGAAACAATATGGAGAAAATATGATACATATTAATGGTTCCATCGATGGATATCTTTTGATATACATATATTTTCACTCTGATAGATAACCTATGATGTATATAAATGATTACATCTATACAGGTTCCCAACTGACAGCTGGAATAGGGGTAACTAGCCTCACACTAGGATATCGAAAGGGTTCAAGAAGAAGACTTAAATCTACAAGATAGTCATAGATTTTGTAATAAACCCCTCAAAAAGGTATGATGAGACATAAATTCCCCTATCAAAAAATATGTATTTTGAATCATATATAGAAAGGAACCCAATAGACTCATTCCTTTAAAAATAAGGTCAATAATTAAATCTATTTTCATAGATATGAGATTCATTTGGAATCTCGTGTTTCATGAATCACAGTCCAATAAAAAACTAATAAAAAAAGTGATAAATTAAGTTTATATATTTTTTAGAAAGACTAATATTTTATGTATTAATTAATGGTAACATGTTTTATGACTCATAATAATGTAAAGTATTCATCTAATTTAATTTTATCGGATCTGTTTTTTTCTTATTAAATGAGTATGATGAAGAAGAAAACTTTAAGACATATAAGGATTGTAAAAATTTGAGGAAAAATTTCTTGAGAAATTTTTTTAGAGGATACAATTTTCATTATATGAATATAATAAAGAGAGATATAAGGTGGGAGACTTCAATATATCAAAAGGAAATCATTTTAAATCCATTATATAAAAGGCTGGATATTAAAAAATCTCATCACATGGAACATGAATATTTTGATATTTTTAGACTAATGAAGAAGAAATAAACGCGTGTAAATAAAAAATTTATCTCAATTAAAGATTATTTTTTATATGATACATTAATCTTGTCAATGGTGAAAAAATTCAATAAATTTTGGAGGATCGAAGTTTTCAAGAGAATTGTTTAAATAAAAATTGTTTTTTCTTTGAAAAGGTAATATTTAGACTAAATATCTAAATATAAACAATTTTTTTTAATAATGTTTGGATTCATATGATATTCATATTGAATTCAATGCACCATATACCGTAACCCCTCAAATTAATTATGAAACCTAGAGGATTTATGAGTTTTTATTTAGAATGATTAAACCTTAATATTGGAATACGAAACCACTTATTTTTTAGATGAATAAAAATGGGATATAGGTTCACATTCATAACATTGGTTTATATCATGTATGATTTAATATTTAAATTTATGTGATATATTACAAATAACCTCATTAATTAAGTATTTAAGTGTATTTATTTGTACTAGTGAAATAAAAGTGAAGTGTACCGATATGAGAATGTTGGTACAAAGAGGATTTCGTGGAATTTACTTAATGTATCTGATAAAAAATGGGTATCGGTGGTTAAACAAGTAAATTTATATATTTAGTTATTTTACTGTTTTAAAAATTGTACATCAATCATTTTTGGTATTTAAAAAAAAAATAATTCATTATGATTTTTATAGAGTTGGTTTATAATTGTTTGAATGACGTTACAAAATTTCTAGAAATGGATAATATTTGACAGATGATAATTTTGACAGTGAAGAAATAATTTCTTTCATATATATATTAAATTGATGAATGAGAAAAAATATTCTTTTAGAGTATAGAATTTTTTGATCTACTCAAGTTTCAAGACATTTAATTTTATAATAGGTTGAGTGGATAGTAACCTTGACATCAGGGTAACAATGAGAAATTATTAATTATTATCATTTATGTTAATTTTATTATAATGTTTATAATTAATGATGATGTTTTTAGATAAAATTTGACATAAATTATGGATTCATTTGTATTGTTATTACATGTATATAATGATATTTCTTAAGGCTTCACATCTCTATATAATGATGACATATTTCTTTCTCAAGAGAAATATTATTGCAAATTTTTTAAAAAAGTGTTAAATAGAGAATGTGAATATAGTTTCTAATCTAATTTTAATGGTTTATAAATTATGAAAATATAAATATTAAATAAATATTAATGAAAATAATGTTATGAAATTTAGTTAGAATTTTCTCAATTTTAGTACCTTATGGAAAAAAGTATCCAACACTATTACATTATTTGAAAGCTATCAATGTACACTTAAGGATTCAAATTTTAAATTAGAAATGATAAATTTAATTTATATTACGGGTAATGATGATTATAGAATAATTTATAATATAATATTAAATAATGATATTTTTGGATAGGTTAGTTCAAACATATATGGAAGTGTTGATGATCAAATATTCAGGCATGCTGGAGTGTTCTTGTTTGGTGGTACATCTGTGAATTGGTACAAGATAAAGAAATATTAAATATTATTTTATATAGAATAAGTGGAATATCATTGATGTACCACATGAAGAAAAAATTAATATATATAATAAAACAACATGAAGATACCAAGGTGGAATTGAAGTTACCCTTATTATTGGCATGTAATAGTCAAATTTAAACAAATTATATGAGGAATATAATTCAATATTTTTTATTAAAAAATAATGATATAATATAATATTTTATCATTGAGTAATTGGAAGAAGGATTCATAAATATGGAGTTTTTCCACTCATTGGTACATTTGATAAATGTGTTAACAAAACATTTTCTTTTGGATTTATTTCGAACATTGAGGTAGATAATGGGAGTTGAACCTCAATACACTCATGATTAGGGATCTGCAATTTCATCCCTACCCTAACTTATTATTTATATTCATATTCATAATGAGGGGTATAAATAATTGAAATACATAGTTATATATTTAATATATAGGGATTAATCCAAAATTTATTGTGTGTATATATTAAGGGGTATTTTTCAAAAGGGGGTGATATGGGTAAATTATATACATTTTATGCGTGTGTGATGTTGTGAGTTTAGTCTATATTATATTATTATGAATATCTATCTATTATTCCATAATTTTCAAGTCAATGTCCACAAGAATTTTCTCAATCACTACAAGCTGGAACAAGTTCTAGGGGTATTACATGTGATAATTGGAATGATTTACCCATTGTACATTATAAATAATAAATTAGAACTACATAATCATCCAAATACCCCCAAAATAATCCATTAATAAATGAAAAATTTAAATGTAGAAAAAACAATACACAATGTGCATGACCAATATATAATACCCAACAAAAAAATTAAATACACCACTAACTATATATAATACTAGAACATATCTGTATTCCACCTATAACATATATGACCTGAATACTAATTCCATACTTGTATCATCTGTACTACTACCCCAACAGCAGTCATTGATCCCCAAGGGACACTAACATATGTCAAAGGTCTCAATGTACACTTGTGGGATGATTTTACTCCTTTAATATAGAAATAAATCATTGGTGGTATCTATAGAAAAAAAATGAAATAACTAATCTATTAGTAGAAAATTCTAAAAAATTTAATCGAAATGTAAATAAAAAACCCCCTCATCCATATTGATGAATGTATAAAGGACAAAAATACTTGTATTTGACCTAATACAATACATCTCATGGTAAATGTGTATACAACATGTTTCATAAGATAGGTGACACTAGAATATGATTAAGAGTTGATACACAAAGAAATTTAACCGTCTCCAATATCTATAACTTGAAAGTGGAAACTGAATTCTCTTTAAAAAAAATGAACCACCCACTAAGGTGGACCAACAACTACCAATACATGTAAGTACATGGATTATTATAGAATAGAGTTTGTATGTCCAGTAATGTGCCCATGCAAGGTGTGAGGATAAAATACTTCATAGGGAGCCACCAACTATATCTCACATATATAATGAAAAAATTATTTTATACATGAAAAAGTAGACTCATTTAAATACATATATAATAAATAGTTTTCATCAATAAAAAACACGATATAAAAATATATCTATAGTGAAGAAAATAATAAACCTAAATTTTCTATAGCTTATATCCCTCTATACCGGAAGGGTCTATGTATATAAAACCTAGTTTGAGTCTCTTCTCAAAATTTTAAATGTACCTTAAACTAAAGTCATGGTAAAACACCCATACCTTTTACTAGTGTCATGGTTCTATAACCATCTATTATTGGGGAAATTTAATCATGAATGATACCTTCAGGAAAACTGAGTTAACATTCCCCCTTAGGGTTAGAAGAATATTTTTTATGGAATCATGATCAAAACATGTTCCATTCTATATTTTACGTCAATGGTGTAAAGAATTTATTTAAAATTATTTAATGACAATATATAAAAATATTGATATGACCTTCTACTCAAAAATTAATAATACATGAGGAAAAAATTAGAATGATGCATGTTTCATAAATTAGTTATATACCCCTTCCAACATGTTCACGATATAACAAAACCATAGTTATGAAAACGATATAAAAACTAGTTTCACACATTCAAGATAGTAATTTCAAATCCGGGGTAAAGGGAATTCTACCAACAATGTCATTGGTCATGGTTTGTTAAAAAAAGTAATAACATACTTGTCACAATATAGAACAAATGGCCATTCTCAGTAAGATAAATTACCAAATTTACATAAACATGAAAAAAACTAACATTATATAAATATTAACTACCATATAATCAGTAAGAAAAGCTAGTTTAAACCTAAGGAGACACTATATTTGACATGAAAATACTTTAGGAAATTCAGGGGAAAATTAAAAAGGAGAGTAGAGAAAACATGGATGACCATATCAAACATGGAATGGACATTCAAATATTGACACAAACTATTTCATAGCAGTTGTAGAGATTTGGGGAACAAGGGAAAATAATAATGAATAAGTATAGGTACTAGTTTATAAAAGATTATTTATTTTACCCTAAGTAGATTTGAGGTCCCATTTTATAATTTATCCCCTGTCAAAAGGGATAAACCTAAAAACTGACATTAATAATTTTTTTTGAGTAAAAACCATTCAACAAAAGAAATAATTGATCAATTGGTAATATTTTTTGGTGAATCATTTAATAGAGTTGGGAAATATAATAAATGATAATTACAATTTGGGCAGTATTTCCAAAAGAAATCATTTATAAAAAATATTTTTCAAAAAAATTCTTGTACCTTATGACTTTATAAAAAACCTTGAAATTTATTTTTTGTTAGTGTTAGATAAACATTAAACTATAAGAAATTTAATATTGAACCAATTATTTCCTATACATAATCCTATCAATATTATTACTACCAAATAACTCTATAAACTACATGTTATGTGTTCTTTAATGAAATATGGCTTATTCATGTTTAAGTGGGAATATGCTATTCCTATTATAGAATACTGTTGGTACTCATAGAAGTGTAACTTAGTAATAAAATAAAAATATAAAGAGGTTTAAAACCATGAATTGAATTTAAAATCAATTCTTTATTCATGATTATTTGAGACTAAAGACACAACAATTATTCCATTTCTTCCCATGTTTGTTTGGGTATGTTTCCAGCACATTTAGATAATAATTCTCAATGACAATTTGTATGATCAAGTTAAAAAAATATCTATCAATGGAAACTCATCAATAAAAACCAGAACTTAAATGAAATCTAAAGGATGCAGAATTTTATAAAAAGTTTAATATAGTTAAAGAGGGAATTAGTTTTTGTTACATAATTAAAAATGAATCCCTTTGAAGAAAATTTAACTTCCATATAAAAATATTAATGAAAACCTACTTTCATAACCACAAAATATAATTAGGATTATTTATTAATTTAGAAAACATAATTATGAATTGTTACAAGCATATCCAACGAGACACATAGTGATTCAAGACCACCTACCATAAATTTAGGTTACATTTTCCAATTTCAAATATTCACTTTAATAACCATAAAAACCATTGGACTAAGATATGTTACCAAATGTATTTAATATATTTAAAACTATTATTATGGGGGGTGGAACTCAATAGAATCCAAGGTAGATTACAAAAAAAATTCATCCATAATCATTATAGTTGAAATCGATAACTAACTCTAAGATAACACTTTATAATTTCACTATAAACCATTGAATCCTTAAATTTTATTAAATCAATAATATTTAATAAAAATAATGATAAAAAATGAGAAATAAATCCATATAATACTCTATAAAACAATAAAAGAGGAATTTACCAATCATAATTGAATTTTATAATACTCTAATGTTATTAAATAATGAATTCATAGACAATAAAAAATAAATAAAAAATAGAGTAAAATAAGTAAGGGAAGTGGATGAGTGAGTGATACTATAGATTTAGGAATAAAAATCACCCATGACCGTAACTTGTTGTAGGGGAAAATAGGAGGAGGATGTGGAGGCCAAATTTGATCCATGAAGGGACTCCCAATTAGTTAGAGTGAAATGAGGTCAATGGAGAATTAATAAGGAGTATGTTGGTGGGGGGGTAAATTTACCATAACTCTCTAAAATCATCACTTAATAATGCACTAACACATTAATAAGGAAAATTAACACATTGTCTATTACAACCATCAAACAATATTACTCCTCATCCATGAGAAGTCTTAAAATATACTAACATGAATACTCACTATTGTTAAGTATACAATATTTAATCTAAGGTATCCACTAAACTCATGATGAAAAACCCTAAATTTCACTTAAAATTATAGAACCCCTTAAATAAAATATCCCAAATCATGAATTCTATTCCTTACATCCAATATGTAACTAAAAAATACCTCAAACCAGATCATTAATCATCCATGTTATTTCTAATTCCTAGATAATAAAATATCATGGAAATTACTAAAACCCACTAAATTCTATTTATATAACAATATAAAACTACCCAATTGAAATAGATAAAAGTTACCACCATCAATAATTCTAACACATGCTTCAATTCACCATCATGATTTCAGTTTATAAATCCTAAAAATTTGTGATACTAATCTACTAAAGACCATCAAAATAAATAGATGTACCATCATCTTAATATTCATATGAAGACCATAAATTGATTTTATGGCATTATATGGTACCAAAAAATAGTATTCTACTAAGGAAATCTATGTATAACCCACAGTTTTCATTTTTTTATTAATGAGATGAATTTTATTCGAAGGTTAACCAAGACCCATTTTTTGATTAAAAAAATATCAACTCATTTTTATAGATAACACATTTCAAAATATCGAGTCAGCATGAAAATACCATTATGAGTATTATAACCCACCACACCATTCTTAAATATTATATACCCTTGGAATAATGTTTTCAAAATAATTGTACACCAGGTTTCATTTATGTTCAAAATGAAATCTAAATTTCATTTTAAAATAATTTCCTAACAAAAAATTATAGAATCTACCTCTATCATATTACAAATACCAAATTGGATAAATATTTTCCATAAAGACCTAATATATTATAATAAATCATAAAGCCTAGGTTTGTTTTCCGAAAATTGTTTAACATAAAAAATAATTTTAATGAAAAACAACCCCTCCATATTTGTAAAACTCATTGTTAGATAAAAACTTTTTTTCTAGAAAAAAATGACATAATATTAGTTGTATATAAATAAATAAGGATAAATGAATAAAATTTACATGGAAAATGTTTCCACAATGATATGAAAAAAGTAAAATAATGTAATATATTTTTAACTTACTCATTTCCAAAAAAATACCATTACATCAACATCAAGGAACAAAAAACATTCTCAACAGTAAAATGTAAAATAGAGAAATAAAAAATTTCATTATAGGAAAATAGTACTATGTAGAATAAAAGTATTTATATCAATGGATATCCCAATTAATGATTTATATAGTAGACTAGCTGACAAGATGTAACCCTATAAAAAGAAATGCTTTATCATGAAAAGAATTAAATGGAGAAGAATATATATTAGAAAATAAGCATATATATCTCAATCAATATATCTTATTGGTGATTTTTATTAGAATATTGTTAATAAATATATATATATAGTAAACATAATTTTTATATATTATTTATGTTACCATTAATAAAATCATCCAACTTTTCCAACAATATTATAAAAATATAGGAAATAATAAAATTTCGCATAACATCTTACATGTGCCTATAATTATCATTTAACATCATGCATGAACCTTAAAAAAATAGATACTATTATTTGATCCCTATACATATAACTCACGTTCTATCCCATAATACCTAAGATAAGAAAATAAAAATATTTACTCAACCTACAATGCCAACATTATACTCAGACATCCCTTAGTAATATAAATTGTTATTTTAAGGTGGTTAATTATACTTTTTTATGGGATAATTTTCAAGTCCTGATGATTATATATTTTATCTAAGAATAGTGAAAATTCCTTAAATATTGAAATAACTATGTTACAAAATTTTAACATATATGACTCAAATAACATGTTCATATCTGAATCAAGTTTTCTAATACCCCACAAATTCTCCCTGATCCCCTAGGACTGGTGAATAGGGATTTTAGTCCCAATTTAAACTAAGAAATTATTTAATCTATTTTATAATGAATGAATTATTCATAGATATTTACCAAAAAATAATCACTTCTCATCAATTTTCCTAAAATTCAAAGAAAAAGGAATCAATAAAAAATACAAATCAATGTGAAAAAATTTCATCATGATTTTAAAATAATACATATAAAATAATGTAATTTCCACCCCATAAAAAATATAATATAGTAAATTTATAATTGAAATGTGGAATAATATAGGTGATACCAAAATAAAAATAGTAAATGATCTAGAAAATACCTTTTACCGCCTCTAATAGCTCCATCATTGAAGTGATAATTGACCATGTGTCCATAAAATATATAATGAAAACACAATGAGTGACCAAGTAATTAGAAGTAGATATTTGTTCCAAATATGTATTTAATGAATGTTTGTATGTCCATCAAAGTCACCATGTTGTGTGTGAGAAAAAAACATTATAGGAAATCACCAATTATGTTTCAACACGATAGTAAAGATGGGTTTATTGATGAATATATCTACACATTTAAATACATATACATCAAAAAAAAAATTCAATAAAAAATATTATACCAAAATATCAATAGTGGAGAAAATAATTGATTTACATTTTATAAAACTAATAACTTTCTTATAATGGAAGGGTACATACATATACCACATACTTCTAGACCTATATTGAAAAATAAGATGTACTATAAATTGATGTATAGATAAACCACATATCTCATTTATTAATGTCAGAATGTTGAACCCATACCATTTAGGGTAACAAGAATCATGAATAGTAGCTTCAGAATATACAAACTAAACATGATATTCCAGGATTTGAGAAATGTGTAAAATATCAGTTGATTAAGAACTTATTCAATATATCCATTTATGGAAATGGCCAATGGTCCAAGTTTTACAATTTTATTTAGAAAATATAAAAGCCTTTATAAATTTTTAAGTCATTAAATGATTTGGTTTATACCAAAAAGTAAAAAAACATCATTTTTTATAAAGAAGTTATGTAACCATTCTAACATTCTCATTATTTTTCAAAACCATATCTATACTCATGGAATCAAAACTAATTTGATCTAAAACATGATTAATAGGAAATTTAACAACCCGATGATGTTATTAATGTTGTAAACACTATTAAAATAATATTAGCACCAACTTTATTGCATGTTATTTATAAAAAGTTAATAAATCATTTATCACAAAATTTAATAAATAAACATTATTAGTAAGCTCAACAACAAAAATTACACAATCTTGAATGCAAACAATTTTAGATAAATATAGAAAACATGTATTTCATCAAACATTCTAGAAACAACCCAATGAAAACTAGGATATGACCTACTTAACTATTTGTTTAGTCTATAGAAAATATAACAAGACCGTCTAAAAAACATTCCAAACAATCCAGAACATGCGATAATAATTCCCACATATACACTAATTAGTGTGTACCAGTGGTAGATAATTATTTAATATGGGAATTATTTAATCTATTTTTAAGGTAATATGTATATAGATGATTATTTATTTAACCCAATGTAAATTTGTGGTAAATATTTATAAATCTTAAAATCAATTTGTTCTAAAACCAACGATTGATGTAATAAAATCTCTTAGAGTGACCATGTTCCAAAAGTGGAATAGAGAGTGTCATTGAAAAATGTTTTGGTAAAATATGTGAAATTATAATGATTGATAAATAGGGTGAAATCTAACTCATAATGTTTTTCCAAAAGAAATCATTTATTAAATTAACTTTTAAATAATAAATCCCATACATCAAATCACTATAAAAATTACATGATTTTGTCTTGTGTTGGTGTTAGGTAATCATTAATCAATTATGGGTTTCATGTTTAATCACTTCTTTTAACCTCATATATCTATCCACTACATCACCATTGAATAAAACATTAAACCATAGATTTTTCATGGGTTGATAAATTATAGCTCATTTATGGTTAAATTTGAATATATTAATACTATAGTAAAATGATTTTGGGACTCAAGGAAGTGTACCTTAGTTATGAAATAATAGTATATAGATATTTGAAGACAATTAAAGAGATTAATCTCACAAGTTACATGATATATATGACCTTTACTCATGGATCTATTTCCATAAACACATACATTGCATACTAGCTTTTATACCCAGTGTAAATTCTAGGATATAAAAATCCATAATTAAATTATCAATAACGGTTATTACATGTCTTACATCCAAAGGATATTTTCATGTATAGATCGTTATATAATTATGAAAAAATAATAATTAGTATATCCCATGTTCTTTGTATCATATTGACATTTTTTCATTATATGAAAATACCTAATCCTTAATGAGTATTCAACATATCCCATGAATTATTCCGCATATTCTATGCATATTAACATGAAAAAAGTATTAATTTTCTCCATAACCTGGGGAAATGGAAAATTAAGATGGGGTGATCTCAAAATCTAAGTAAGGGAAAATATAAACCTGAATAAATCATGACATGAACATGGAATAAATTTTATTTCGAGAATAGGTAAACAATATGAACACATAATTTACATGAAAATAGTAGAATGATATATCATTTAAAATATAAAAAACTGGGATATTGACCATAATGATAATATACTTATGTATTTCATTATATAGAACATCAAATATATTATTCCAAGTCCTTATGCCATGATAATATCATGTTATTGGGAGAGGCATACACCAAAACCCAAAATATTTTTTCTCATGAGACGCATTGATGATTTAAGGTGTCGTATAATTATAGACCCCAACCATCTCCTAATTAATTATAATTAATTCACCATAATATTTTTGTTGAACTTTCATTACGTTAATTGAGGAATATCTTTCTAAATAAATAGATTTATATATATATAATAATAAATAAAGAATGTCAATATTTTCCATTTGTTAATAAAAGGGATAACATGATCATATAACCAATCCAAATAAAAATGTGGATGATCCAGAATTATATATTAAAATATCTAATAATAATACATATTTTAATTCAGAAACATATCCACATGTCCATAAATAGAATAACATGGGTATAAACCATCGCGAGGAACAAGGCTAGTGATTAAAAAAATACCTTGTTAACTTTCCAATAATCTTTAATATTTGAACATCAATAATTTTACCCATTTTAATAGAATAAAATTATTTATAGGTGAACATAATCTAATTTTGATGCTGTATGTTTTTTCAAAACGTATAGATCAATGTGTATATGAATAATTCAATACCTAAATAACATGATTATAAGCCTTCCAGAGAAAGAAGGTGGATGGTTTCAAAATAAAATAACCAAATTAGTGAATAATATTCATCCAATTGTTTATTTAGTAGGAATTATATCCTTGAAAAAAATGATATAATACCACATAATATAATCATATAGCAGAATCTGAATAAATTTTATGAAATATGTTCAAAGAATGATCCTAACTTAATGAACAAAAATTCAATTACCAAAAATCATCACTACTGTGGAAACAAATGAATTAATATCCAAATGATTAAGGGAACATTATATAGCTATTACATACCATTAAATAAATATATTTTGTTAAAAATATATCCATGGATAGTGAATACACCATCCAAATGAAACATTATCCCTAAAATGTATTATTTCGCAAAGAATCAGAATTGAGACCAAGAAAATCATTATGACATTCGATACATTTGAATAAAAACCACATTAAAGAGATGTATAAAAATATAACATAAATACCCTGATTATATGTAAATAATGATATTATATATAAAATAGTTATTATATTCACCAGAAAAATGAAATTAGGTTTATAATACCAAACATGTCTTCGGGGAGGAATTTGAGATGGAAACCCTTGCATTTTCTTAACATCAAAAAATTTAATATTACCTCATGTATCAAAAATATAGAACCATAAAACACATAATTGAAAACTAAAATTATATCCATTTGTAGACAAACACCTCAAAAGTATAATTTTCCATATGAGTTCTTCTAATTTTCCATATCAAGTGTCTTTTATTTTGATCATTTGCAACAGTTTCATATTAGCGATGACTGTCTGATTATTTATTCCAATGATCATCATTAATGGGTCATTAATGTTATTTTTAGTTATAATTTCTATTTATTCATGATGTTTCAAATTCCATTCATTAGTTTTATAGTCTTTATCCTTAATGGTGAAATTGATAACAAGCATGTTTTAGGGATTCTTGTCAATCGAGGGGTGTTTTCATTATTGATGAATTAAATATTGACATAAAATCTCCAAAATAAAAAAAAATAACATTATATAACATTATTTTTATACAAATTTTCCCATATTTATTCATCATTTAATTCCTAGTATTGTTTAAGTTGGCTATTAAATCAACCCAAGCATGATTGTACACTGATTTATTGAATGATTACGAAGTGGTTTTGTTGTAGTATAATTATATTAGAAGCATAATAATCTTTTTAGTGTTTGTTAGTGAGATATATTATAATTTAATAGATTTATATGAATATGTAATGGCCGCGAAAATATATTCAAATAATAGATTATCCTCACAGAAAATTTATTTTAAATTATTATATTAATAATGATCATTGGTCAATCGTATCATTAATAGGTTAGTCAATTTATCATATCAGAGCACTAATGATAACGTATAAATAATATTCCAACATTAAATCATTTCTAAGAACCATCCAGGATGGGTGGTGTTGACAAATGAATTCAATTGCTCGTGGTGGTGGTTGTCTGTAAATACGCACTAAGAATGATTTCATTTTTCTAAATGGATGTGCTAGATGAATAAATAATGAGATTACACTAAATATTGTGACATTAATGTATATAAATGATACAAATATTACTAAATTATTGTGGGATAAAATAATTTTTAATGAATATAAAAGATAACTATACGATAGTACTCTAGTCGGGGGATAGAATTTTCTATGGAAGTCTACATAGAAATGAATGAATTATACTAACTAGTGGCGACAATAAAAGTTTGTAAATAGTATAGGGTTCTAGTACGAGAAAACTGGTATAATTTTAAGGATAAATTCTAATTGAAGATGGGTCTTGATGTGGTAGAGATGTTACTCTTTTATAAGTGGGGATATGTGTAGTTTTGGGAGTTACCCTTACATTTTCAATAATATATCGTTACTATGAAAGTGAAAAAGGACACAAAAAGAAAAAACGTGCTGGGTATAGTGAGTTTTGGTCAAATATCACCTCAAAGACTCATTTTTTAATCCATCCTTTAGTGTTTTAGGGATTTTTTCATTAACTTTTATCTTTTATGCTAATTTATGTTTACATTGGTAATTAATTTCCAACATTAGAAAAAAATTAATTATAAAGATTAATATGGAAACTTTTCCCTCATTTTATTGTTAATATTTAATTTATTTTAATTCTATCAAACAAAATTTCTGTTAGTGAAAAAATTATTTTCTAAAATAAACACACCTAATCATGTAAAAACAATTTTAGAAAAAATAATGTTTTTAAGATTTAAATTTACATATAAGATAAAATTATCATGGATAGTCATTTTAATGACAAAATATGATTTATTAAAATAAAATGTAAAAGGGTAGTGTTGAACCCTCTATGAGAAGGTTATTTTAATAATCACAAATCATTGCTATCTTTGTTTATAAGTCAATTTAGTCAATTATTAATTCGGTTCTAAATGTGTTTATATATGTTTAATCCTGTCTACAAGTGTTTATCTATGACTATTTATGGTTTACTATTGACCTGGAAGTGTTCTGGATGGGACAAACAGTTTTATGAGAATTTCATGTTTTTTACTCACCGTTAATTATTTTCATGGGTCACCGTTAGTTAAAGGCAATGAGAACAGTCGCACCAATGCCAACGGTTGCACCGATGACAACAGTCACACCGATGACAATGGTCGCACTGATGACAACGGTCACACCGATGAGAACGGTCGCACCAATGAGAACAGTCGGACCGATACTGATGCTAATCAAATGACCGAATGATGTTGATGCTGATCAAATGACCCACCGATACCGATTCTGATCAAATGACCTATCGATACCGATTCTGATCAAATGACCTACTGATACCGATGCTAATCAAATGGCCAACCGACACCGATGCTGATCAAATGACCTACCGATATTGATGTTGATCAAATGAACTACTGATACCGGTGCTGATCAAATGACCTACCGATACCGATGCTGATCAAATGACCTACCGATACCGATGCTGATCAAATGACCTACCGATACCGATGTTGATCAAATGACCTACAGATACCGATGCTGATAAAATGACCTACCGATACAGTTGCAGATTCAAGTGACCTACCAACTTCTTGAGTCACCGAAAGTCATGAAAACTATTTGAATTTATTTTAGCTTCTATTTAATTCCAACGGTCATATTTTCTTAATTTAATGTGCCGACTATTAATTAATGTAGATGGTTGGATGTCAGGGAACCGTACCTAGTACGAATAAAAAAGAAATCACTCTTTTTTCCAGATCTCAAGGAATAAAAAGGAAGATCTATCTACACTGATAAAGTAGATGAGACGACACAAAAGGAAAAAACACTGAGATGAAGTGACTCATAAGAAGATAAAGGCGCACGTGTGTATGAAGAACCACAAAACAAAAAGAATAACTATAAGAACACCTGTAAAAGATATAGAGTTTCAAGAATATCATTTACCTAGAACAAACACAGAATCCAAGTTGTTGTGCCTACTGAACATCATATGCACAAGGCTGAATAACTGCAGCTGTGAAGAACAACGACACTATGTTTTGTGTCATCCTCACCAGAAAGGACTCGAATACCATATGCAACATTCAAACGAGTCCAGAGAACATATGCAATCACTCAGAGCATTCTAAAATTCTTGTCCATTTATTTACTATATAGTGAACTTTTGTTTAACATTTTGAGCAGTGTGTGTGCATCTGTCTATTTAGACACACACTGACTCCTAAGATGAACTGGAGGATACTAAATCCTCACACCAAACTCTTTACACCTTATAGTATTCCATTGTGAATTGTGGAAGAGTTCAAGTGTGACCTGGACAACGTATGTGCTATTGTTTAGTTTTCCCACGAAGAACTGCGGAAGAGGTATGAGTACCTGAACAGTCTGAGTACTATTGTAAAACCCTCGATCCAGGGTGTGGATCATAGTTTATACAAACTATTTGAGAGGACTAAGTCTTAGCTTGAGATTGAACCTCTTTTATTAAACTGTTTTGATTCTTACCTTTGTTAAAACCTATTTTGAATATTCCACTGCTATGTAATTTAATATCAAATATTTCTTAATGTAACTCTGATAGTTAAACTAGAAAGTTTTTTTATTTATTGTAAAGCATTAGGATAGTTTCAAAAGATAATCTAATCTTCAGATTAGATTAACTGAGAACTAATCAATCTTTTGAGAACCTAACTGAACCTTTTTTGTATTAAAAATTCACTACAGTTTAGCTTGTTGTTTCTATTTGGGGGATTTTAAATATAAATCTTTTTAACAAAAATTTTAATTGGAACTCAATTCACCCCCCTCTTGTGTATCCACTCTAACCAACATTTGGTATTAGAGGTTGTTTTTATAATGGATTTCCAAACACTCTGTTTTTCAACTATGATTTTAGTTGTATCTTAAGGATCTTAAACTTCCATTAGTTCTAAATTTTATCTCTTTAAATATATTTTCTAAAATCTAATTATTTATAATATATTAGAAGGTTATGCTACCAACATTCCACCTTTCTTTAATGGTGTTAATTATGCCCAATGGAAAATGAAAATGAAAATTTATTTAGAAATTATGGGTTTTGATATCTAGACTACTATAGAGACTCAGTATAAGATCCTAGAAACTGAAAGAACTACTTGGGATTAACCTACTAAAACATCTTACAATAATAATTGTAAAGCAATTAATGCCCTATATTGTGCTTTAGGTGATGAGGAATTTAATCGAATATCTGCGTGTAAAACTGCTTATGAAATTTGGGATACTTTGAGTGTTTCTCATGAGGGAACAACCAATGTTAAAGAAATGAGATTGAATACCTACACTATTAAATATGAAAACTTTAAAATGAAGATTTATTAACCTATTTCTGACATGTATCTTAGTTTCAACGAAATTGTGAATACAATGAGCTCACCTGGAAAAGTTGTTCCTAAAAAAGAGAAAATCATGAGGATACTAAGATGTCTTCATAACAGATGGAGAGGCACATCAGTTTAAATTAGATAATCTTGTAAAATCGGTGCTCTTCCTGTCAAGGAACTCATTGGTAATCTAATGATGTATAAAGAAGAACTAATTGTAAATAAGAAAGAAGATGATGAACCAGGAAAGAAATCAGTATCCTTTAAGACCTCTACTAAAAAACATAAGGACAAGGGAAAACTTCAAAGTGAAAGTGATAGCTCAACCTGTGAGGAAAGTGCATCAGATAACGATGCTGAAATGGATCAGATAGCCAGAAGATTTAAGATGTTTTATAGGAAGAAGAAATTTTTCAGAAAATAAAATTACAAGGGAAAATATCACAACAAAGGTCATTGGAAGAAAGATTGGAAAAGGACTGACTAGGGTAATGACATAGTCTGCTACAAATGCAAAAGGAAAGGACATGTTAAAGCTAACTGTCCAAAGTTAAAATTCAAAAGGAAATATGACTATAAAGACAAAAAATACAAGAAAGCTATGAAAGAAACCTGTAGTTCTTCAGAAGACTGTTTAAGGGATTCTGATTCCACTCATGATGAAAAATCTCAAAAATCTAATATATGCTTCATGACAAACACATTTGATGTAACATTGAATACTCCTGCTTTAAATTATTATTATTCTGGAGATGACTTTGATTCTGAAAACATGTCTAGTGAAGAGTTATTTGAATACTATAACATGTTAGAAGAAACCTACAATGAGCTAAAGGATAAGTACAAGTCAATAAAGAAACAATAAGCCCTGTCTAGTACTGTAAAATCTGCATTAAAAGTAGAAAAGGAAAAGAATGCTCAACTATTAAAGGAAAATACTGAACTCAAACTATCTAATGAGAAACTCAAGAAGGATCTAGAAAAATTCACAAATGGAATGAATAATCTAACTCAAATGCTTGGAAAAAATTTTTCCCCAAAGTATACTACTGGTTTAAGATACCAACCTGGATAGAGACAGATTGAAAAAAATAAATTTATTTCTAAATATGGACAGTATTTTACTAGTTCCAATTCTGAAAATTCCTATGCTTCAACTAGATATTCACATGGTTATAGATCAAAAAAAGTTTATCTGTCAAAATCTGTTGAATCTATTGATTGTATGAGACCAATTAGACAAATCTGGGAACCAAAAGTTTTTCTTGCTAACCTGTCTGGACCCAAGAAAATTTGGGTACCAAAATCATTTTCTGGTTAAACCTATTTTGTAGGAGACTTTCTTGAAGAGTTCCTATAAGAAGACATGGTACTTGGATAGTTTATGTTCAAGACATATGATAGGATACTTTTCATGTTTGAAGATATTAGTCAAGGTTTATTGAGTACATGTCACCTTTGGTGATAATTCAAAAGGAAAAATCATCATCTTAGGCCAGATTTGTAACAATAATTCAATTTTAATTTCTAAAGTTTTACTTGTTGATGGATTAAAATACAACCTGTTATATATTTCTATGTTTTGTGATGATGGTTTCAATGTTTAATTTGAAAATGATGCTTGCAATGTTTTTTATTCTAAAAATGCTTTGGTATTTACTACCTTGAGAAATGAAAATGTATATGCTGTTGATTTGAATTCTTTAGCTAAGCAGAATATTACTTGTTTAAATGATTTTCATAAAATGTCTTGTCTTTGGAATAGAAGATTAAGACACTGCAATATACACTCACTTAGAAAACTGACTAGGAAGAACTTTTTTAGAGACCTACCTAAACTTGAATTCCCAGCTGATAAAGTTTGCAATCCCTATCAAAAGGGAAAGCAACATAATGTTTCTTTTAAATCAAAGAAAGAAGTTTCAACTTCTCAACCTCTCGAGTTGGTTCACATGGAATTTTTTGGACCTTATAGAGTTTCTAGTTTAAATGGGAAGCACTATGTCTATGTCTTAGTAGATGACTTTTCTAGATACACTTGGGTATACTTTCTTGCTCACAAAATTGAAGCTTATTCCTATTTTATTCAATACTCTAAGTCTGTATAAAACCTAAGTGGACTTAAGATTAAGACCTTGAGAAGTGATCATGGTCATGAGTTTGAAAATCATGATTTGGAATCATACTGCTCACACAATGGCTATAATCACAATTTATCTGACCCTAGGACACCTCTACAGAATGGTGTAGTAGAAAGAAGAAATATAACTGTACAGGAAATTGAAATAACTATGATCAATGAATATGATTTACCTGTTTATTTTTGGGATGAAGCTATCCATACAACATGTTATATTATAAATAGAGTCTTCATTAGACCTATTCTTAAAAATACCCCTTATGAACTGTGGAATAATAGGAAGCCTAAAGTTAGTCACTTCAAAGTTTTTGGTTGCAAATTATTTTTTCTAAACACTAAGGATAATCTTGATAAATTTTCATCCAAGAGTGATGAAGGAATATTTTTAGGATATTCAATTACTAGAAAAGCCTATAGAGTTTTTAATAAGAGAACCAAATGTGTGGAAGAATCTGTTCACATCAAATTTGATGAAACTGATCCACATGAACCTAAGACCCCTCTTGAAAATCTTGAAGAAGATTTGTCAATTCCAAATCTTAATGAAAAAAATAGTAACCCTGTTGTCAAGACAACTAGTTCTGGAAATACACCAGAACCTGCTTATGTTGAACCCAAACCTAGAGAAGAACCTGAAATTTCTAGTCCTACCTTTACTAGATCAACTAGAATTCTAAAGAATCATCCTTTAGATGTTGTTGTTAGTAATATTGATAGAGGGGCACATACTAGAGATTCTCTAAAGAATCAGGTTGAACATCAATCCTTTCTTTCACAGCTAGAACCTAAAAATATCAATGATGCAATCAATGATGAATTTTGGGTAATGGCTATGCATGAAGAGTTAAATCAATTTAAAAGAAACAAGTTCTGGGAATTAGTAGAAAGACCTAAGACACCTTAACCATGGATACCAAATGGGTATTCAGAAATAAATTTGAGGAATCTGGAAATATCATTAGAAACAAAGATAGATTAGTTGCACAGGGTTACAATCAAGAAGAAGGAATAAAATACGAAGAAACCTTTTCACTTGTAGCTAGATTAGAAGCTATTAGGATTCTACTTGCCTATGCAGATCATCAGAATTTGAAGTTATATCAAATTCATGTCAAAAGTACATTTCAAAATGGTTTTATAATTGAAGATGTTTTTGTTGAACAACCACATGGATTTATAAACCCCCATTTTCAAAATCATGTTTTTAAACTTTCTAAAGCTTTATATGGTTTAAAATAGGCTCCAAGAGCTTGGTATGATTGACTAAAAAATTTTCTTATCTCAAAAGGTTTTACTAAAGGAATTGAAGATCCCATTCTTTTCATTAAAATAATTTCTAAAGATATTTTGATTGTACAAATCTATGTTGATCATATTATCTTTGGATCTTATAAACATTCTTTATGTACTGATTTTTTCAAAGATTATGCAAAATGAATTTGAAATGAGTTTAATGGGAGAACTCAAGTATTTTATTGGTTTTCAAGTTTTTCAAAAGAAAGATGGTATTATTTTAAATCCAAGCAAATATACAAAGGAAATTTTAAAAAGTTTTGGTTTGGATTGTAATAAGGGAAGTGACACACCTATGAGTACCACCTGTATGTTGGATGATGATGAAACTGGGAAACCAGTTGATCAAAAAAATTGTAGAGGTATGATAGGGAGTATGCTTTATCTTACTACTAGTCGACCAAATATTATGTTTAGTGTATGCATGTGGGCAAGATTTCAAGATAATCCTAAAGAATCTCATTTACGTGTTGTTAAAAAGATTTTCAAATATTTTAAACATACTACTAACTTAGGATTGTTTTATCCAAAAGAACAATCCTTTGACTTAATGATTTATTCAGATGTTGACTTTTCTAGTTGCAAGTTAGAGAGGAAGAGCACATCTGGAACATGTCATCTTTTGGGAAAGTCCCTGGTATCTTGGTGTCGTAAAAAGCAGAAATCTGTTGCATTGTCCACTGCTGAAGCAGAATACATTGCTGCTGGTAGTTGTTGTGCACAGATTCTGTGAATAAAACACACTTTTTTGGACCATGGATATCAATTTAGAAATGTGTTTATAAATTGTGATAACACTAGTGCAATTAACATCTCCATGAAACTTGTGTCTTAATCTAGGACCAAACACATTGATGTCAGACATCACATCTTGAGAGATCATTATCAAAAGGGTGATATTTATCTGGAATTTATTGACTCTGAAAATCAATTTGATGATATTTTCACCAAACCCTTAATCTCATAAAGGTTAGAATTTATTAAACAAGAGTTAGGTATGATTGATCTGTGAAACTGATCAGTGAAACCGATCTGTGAAACCGATCTGTGAAACTGATCTCTAAAACCTATCTCTGAAACAGATCTGTGAAACCAATCTGTGAAACCGATCAGTGAAACCGATCTGTGAAACTGATTAGTGAAACCGATATGTGAAACTGATCTATGAAACCGATCTTTACAACTTTTTGAATTATACAGTATATGAAACCGTTAGTGTGTGTCAAAATGACATTGTTTTACTTAATCGTTTTTAGTGTTTATTATTGTAACCCTAAATGATAAAATTTATGACGCGCAGCTATTTATTTCTCTAAAAACTGTTGAACTTCAATCTCCCGCCGAACTCTACGTTTTCTGAATCCCAAACCTTTTTTAACCCTTCCAACCTCTCAAACTTCTCAAATCTCCAATTGGAAAAGAAAAAGAAACAAATAAAGGAATATTAAGGTTCCTCTCCTGTGAAACGCCATCGAGGAGAATCTAGCAGCACGACTCAAAGGTTAGTGAACCCAGAGTTGGAAACTCAGGTGGTCACCGCAGAAAAGGAAGTGAGTTCCAAATGGGTGTTATCCAGTAAGTCTGCACTTTTAAAAGTATTGGAGATGCACGGATGGAAAGACTGGTTCTGTGATAATAACTGAGTCTACTACCCAAAGCTAGTGCATGGGTTTTATCTGAACTTAACTATTATATTTGATGGAGCAAAAGCTATGAGATTATCTTCAGTGATAAATGGGAAGAAGATAACTTTTTCATCGAAGCAATGGCCTGAATGTTTGGGAGTACCACATAATGGTAGATATGAGGATTAAATATGTAACATTCCTCCTACCACTGAATATTTTTCTTATGAGCTTGCTCTGGAGATGTTGACTGGTATGTCTGAATCCAGAAGAATAACATTTGTTGAGTTAAATGGAGAAATTAGAATCTTGTTTAATTTTATTCAGCACCAAATCTGTCCCAAAAAAGGTGATTTTTCTACTATAAAGTATCAAGATGTTTTCTTGTTATTTTTATTGCTGAATGGTGAGAAGACCAACTTGCGTAGATATATTACTGTTCATATTTCTGAGATGGTAAAGTCATCCAAAAAGGCTACGACCTTGTTCTATTCTAAGAAATTCTCTGTCGTACTAATGTTTTTGGGCTGTGTTGAAGATGGAGATTAGTTTATCTCATCTAGTAGTTTCTTTTGTATTGACAATGATATCTTCAAAATAATGAAAATAAACTGGAATCCATGGAAGAAGGCATGGGTTGCTGATGAAGATAAGTTGTATGACTCCTTCAATCCTTTTGACCATTCTAAAAGACCAAAGGGGATGAGAGATCCTGGTTTAAAACCTAATGAGGAAGTTGTTTATTCTGATGAGGAAGAAGAGACAGAAGCTCCTAAGGACACTAAAGTGTCCAGCAAGAAGGAAACAGGGGAAGCTGAAGCTGATAATGATATGGATACTAAAAAGGAACTTGAGTCCCCTCCTGACAAATGGAGTGATCCTGATATAGTAAGTCTTAAGAAAGGAAGAATGGAATTTCGACCAGCTAGTCCACCTCTTAAGTTACCTAAGTCAGAACCCTTTTTAGGGGATGAAGAAGAAGCTGACACTGAAGTATCATGTTCTGAGCAGTATGAATCCAGTAGTAAAGACAGTACCGATGAAACCTCGGTAAACAGTAATGGACATGGCAATGGTGATGATGAGGATAATGGTGATGATGAGGATAATGGTGATGATGAGGATGATGGTGATGGTGATGATGGTGGTGATGATGATGATACAAGTTCTCGACTATTGGATGGTCACAATGTAATCCAAGCTGACCCACAACCTCATTTAGATGAGCACGAAACTGTTCTTGAGGCTAAAAGAACAATGCAGACAGAGACTGATGTAGGTGAGGAAGTCTCATGTGAAATTTCTGGAAAAGCTGATTTTGTAAAGCCTCAGTATACCTCTTGTAAAGCTGTATGGGAAAAACACCCATGTTTTTCGGTTCTTGGTTTGGATTATTCATTGGAATAGCAAGAAGAAGTGCATATCGCAAAGGTAATCCATCCAGTTAAGGCTAGACCAGTTGCTGAGAATGTGCTAGTGATAACAGAAAGACCTGGTCCCTCAGTTTCTCGATCTGATTTGGACAGATTTAAATATGACTTGCTCTATGAAGTTAGAGAGACAAAGAAATAGGAACTATCTAATGCTCCTACTCCTGATCTTGTGAATTTATCTGAGGCTGCTATGGATTCCTTAACACAAAGAGTGGTAAGTATTATTAAGTTGGACCTGTGAAATACTGGTGAGATGATTGGTAGGCATATTACCACTCTAAATCAAGCGCTCAAGGATTTGAGTAGTGTATTAGTATCTCTATCAGGTGAATTTAGATAAACCATCATTGGCATGATAGAAGTTTTGAGAAATTTGATAGAACACCTGAAGAAATCTAATTTGAGAAAGTTGAAGGCAGAGATAACTCAGATTGTTGGTCAAGATTGCTCCTCCAAAGTGACCAAGATCACTGGTCATGAGATCAATGCCTTAAAGGATGTTATAAAAGAATAATTGGAAGCCTTTGGACATATTTTGGACATGGACTCTTTGAAAAAGATAAAATAAAAGAGTGATGATAATCACAAGATGGTGAAGCTGTATTTGGATGAGGCTACTATGGCTTAGAAAGAGATCAATGAAAATGTGGATCACTATTTTTCTAAAATTTATACCAATCATGAGATGAACCCTCAGTTTAATGTCTTGGTTGAAAATTTAAGGCTTCCTCCAGTCACTCAAGCCTTTAAGGCTCAAGTCCAATAGTTGATGGAATTTACTCTCACACTGGAGAGTTTCATACCGAACAAAGATGACTTTGAGAAGGCCATGAAATATGGTGGTGAAGTAATTCAGGATTTTATCAATCTGATAAAGCCATATCTTCATGTGCAAGAAAAGGCAATTGTTCTTCCTACTATTGAGCCTCTCGGTCCATCCAGTGTTGCTCCTAGTCAGATATCAATCTCTCAAGCTCTATCCAAAATTTTTCCAGTCTTTCAGTAGCCACCTTCTAGAAGATCTTCTACTCAACCGCAAGTGACCATAACACCCACTATGTTACCAGCCCGAGCCGTGCTACCTCCTCTTTCAATCCGTCCAGATCAACCTTCCACCAAATCACCCTCTGACCCATCCATTCCCCCATCGGAAAAAGGGAAACCTCCTCTTCACCCCAAGAAGTAGGTGTCTGTCATTTTTGACAGGGTAGATTTTATTTTTTGTTTCTTTTTATTGTACCTTTTTTAGTGGTGTTTTCAATAGAACCTTCTTATTTTTTCTCTTTCGGCTATATTTTTTTGATAATCCCAAAGGGGGAGAAATGATGACTAATTATATAAATGAATAGGGGGAGAATTCTATGATGACCTGTTAATCTCGTCAAATATTCTGTTTACATAGGGGGAGTATATTGAATGTTTTATCCACTCCTCCCTCTTCATATTTGCCATAGATTTGTGATTATCAAAAAGGGGGAGATTGTTGAACCCTCTGTGAGATGGTTATTTTAATAATCACAAATCATTGATATCTTTGTTTATAAGTCAATTTAGTCAATTATTCATTCTGTTCTAAATGTGTTTATATATGTTTAATCATGTCTAAAAATGTTTATCTATGACTATTTATGGGTTACTATTGACCTGGAAGTGTTCTGGATTGGACAGACACTTTGTGAGAATTTCATGTTTTTGACTCACCGTTAGTTATTTTCTTGAGTCACCATCAGTAAAAGGCAATGCGAACGGTCACACCGATGCCAACAGTCACACCGATGAAAACGGTCGCACCGATGACAACAGTCACACCGATGAGAACGGTCGCATTTATGAGAACGATCACACCAATGAGAACAGTCAAACCGATACCGATGGTGATCAAATGACCTACCGATACCGATGCTGATCAAATGACCTACCGATACCAATTCTGAAAAAATGACATACCGATACAGATGCTGATCAAAATGACCTACCGATACCAATGCTAATCAAATGACCTACCGATACCGATGCTGATCAAATGACCTACCGATACCGATGCTGATCAAATGACCTACCGATACCGATGATGATCAAATGACCTACAGATATCGATGCTGATAAAATGACCTACCGATATCGATGCTGATCAAATGACCTACCGATACCGATGCTGACTCAAGTGACCTACCAACTTCATGACTCACCAACAGTCATGAAAACTCTTTGAATATCTTTTAACTCTTATTTAATTATAACGGTCATATTTGATTAATTTAATGCACTGGCTATTAATTAAT
This sequence comes from Viscum album, assembly GCA_963277665.1. Lineage (NCBI taxonomy): Eukaryota > Viridiplantae > Streptophyta > Magnoliopsida > Santalales > Viscaceae > Viscum > Viscum album. Next base: position 247,040,598 of record OY728167.1, read on the forward strand.
GTTGATGTTTGGATGTCAGGGAACCGTACCTAGTACCAGTCATAAAGCAATCACTATTTCTGCCAGATCTCAAGGAATAAAAAGGAAGATCTATCTGCACTAATAAAGTAGATGAGATGACACAAAAAGAAAAAACACAGACATGAAGTGAATCAAAAGCAGACAAAGGCGCACATGTGTATGAAGAACCACAAAACATAAAGAAGAACTCAAAGAACACCTGTAAAAGATAGAGAGCTTCAAGAAGATCATTTACCTAGAAAAAACACAGAATCCAAGTTGTTGTTCCTAATAAACATCGTATTCACAAGGATGAATAATTGTATCTAAGAAGAACAACGAAACTCTGTTTTGTGTCATCCTCACTAGAAAGGACTCCAATACCATCTGAAACATTTAAATGAGTCCAGATCACATCTTCAATCACTCAGAGCATTCTAAACTTTTTATCCATTTATTTTCTCTGTAGTGAACTTTTGTTTAACATTTTGAGCAGTGTGTGTGCATCTGTCTATTTAGACACACACTGACTCCTGAGATGAACTAGAGGATACTAAATCCTCACACCATACTCTTTACACCTTATTGTATTCCATTGTGAATTGTGGAAGAGGTCAAGTGTGACCTAGACAACCTGTGTGCTATTGTTTAGTTTTCCCAAGAAGAACTGTGGAAGAGGTATGAGTACCTGAACAGTCTGAGTACAGTTGTAAAACCCTCGATCCAGGGTGTGGATCATAGTTTATACAAACTGTTTGAGAGGACTAAGTCTCAGCCTGAGACTGAACCTCTTGTTTTAAACTTCTGTGCTTTTTTACCATTGTTAAAACCTATTTTGAATATTCCGCTGCTAAGTACTTTAATATCAAATCTTTCTTAAAGTAACTATTATTGTTAAACTAGCAAGTGTTTGTATTTACTGTAAAGAATTAGATTAGTTTCAAAAGCTGATCTAATCTTCAGATTAGATTAACTGAGAACTAATCAATCTTTTGAGAACCTAACTAAACCTTTGTTGTATTACAAATTCACTACAGTTTATCTTGTTGTTTCTATTTGTGGGATTTTAAATATAAATATTTTTAACAAAAATTTTAATTGGGACTCAATTCAGCACCCCTCTCGAGTATCCACTCCGACCAACAGGTAGGATGCTTTAAAAGAAATCCAAAACCAAAACTCCATTGAAAATATAATATATAAAGAGAAATATGAAATAGGTTTTTTTTATTAAAGTAACTATTAAATTAGTTCAAAATATTATGGACATAGGGTTTATTAGTTAAAAGAATATTTTAAAATGTATATTTTAATTCCATAAATTCATATTTTATTACCTATAATGTTTTTAAACATCTATTATATTCATGGATAATGATAAAATTTTAAAAATTTTAACCTCCACACACATCTTATTTTTAATGAAAAATGAACATTTTTAATGAAAAAAATATAATATTAAGATAATATTGATATTATAAATCCAAGAAATATTCACATATTTTAAAATTCAATTTATAAAATTTATAAATTTAATATTTCATTAAAATCTTAAAATATAATGAAAAAATATTTTTATTGGAAAATGAAAATTTCAAATAATAATATTTATTTTTATTATTTAATATAATTTAAAAAGTAAATTAGTGTTAAAAAATTATTAATATCATAAAAAATTTACCACTAATAATATATTTTTTTCATATAGAAATGAATATCTAATAAAAATATTTTCATTGAGAAGAATTGGTTTCTAAAAAAAGGATGTTGTTAGTCATTTTTGGTAAAAAAATTGAATTTAATCTTCTATATCTTCTATATCTTCTATATATTCTATATCTTTTATATTTTATATACTAAAGCAAGATTTTTTCCACCACGTGTCAACCTCTCATCAATTCTCTTAAATCATCCATACTCACCCGATTTCACTCCCCCGATGTCTATCCTCTCCATCCTGTGATATCTCTCTCCCAATCCTAGGGTTTCTGCCTCGGCTCCGCTCCTGCTTCCGGTACTCCTTCTACAGACAACACCCTCTGGCTCTCCATATCTGGCACCCTTGGATCCTATTTTCTGTCTCCTCCTGCTTCATGTCTCCGGAATTCCTCATCTCATCATATCCTCATCGCCTCATCTCTATATTCCCATCAACCCGATTTCACTCCCTCGATATCTATCCTCTCCAGGTTACGATTTCCCTCTCCATGTAGGGTTTCTTCCCCGTGTCTGCTCCCACCTCCAGAACTCCATCTACGAACTACACTCCTCGGCTACCCATCTCCGACAGTCTTGGATCCTCATCTTCATCTCCTCCTGATCCCCGTCTCTGATAGTCCTTGTCTCATAATCTCCCCGTCTCGGTCTCCATTGAAAGCAATCTGACTCTCGGTCTCCAGCACTCCTTACCGTCACTTTTTCCCTTTGTTCATTTCTATCCCCTCTATCAATCTTACCTCCCTACCTCCATTCAATACACATCGTCTCCCTGCCTCTGTTCACATTTCTTCTCTCCATTCTCCATTCATCTGCATAAGGTTGGTTCATCTCCAAACATTCTGTAGTTTTTTATATCTTCTGTTAAATTTACAGAACTTCCATTTACTTAAGAATTTTTATTATTTCATAATTGTAAAACAATTCTTCCAATTCATCAATTACAAATACTATTTCAGTCCTTGAGAATATTTATTCACGTATTATATTTTTTAGTGCTCATACTTTTTGTTCAGGAATATCAAAACATGTTTCAATTTAGGTATGGAGAGCTGGCTTTATTCACTGGACTGTATATACAATAATATTTTTGTTCCTCTCTTGTATATTGTATACATTCTTGAGTACTGATTTTTATAATAGTGTTTCATTACATGTGTAATGTAATTTATATTTTCTTTTACAAATAATCTATGTTCTCTACTCATCAGTTTAGCACATCCATCAGTTTTTGAAATAAATTATTACTTCCTTCCTGTATTCCCTCAATGTTATTTCATTGATTCTCCTTAGATTTTGTGATTTTAGGTGACTTGAAACTTCAGTTTATTTGTGTAATCATGTTTCAATGAAGTAATTTCATTGTATGTGTCACGACCCGTCCTCAGGGCCCGTGCCGTGACTACCCCAAGCCCGCCTTCCATAGACCAGGGGCTGGCGACTAGCACCAAGGCGTAATTCTCGATAAAAAGGGAAGGCATTGCCTTTGTAAAACAAAAAAACACCATAGAGTAAGCAATCAGAAGTGAACACTAAGTAAATCTGGGTACAAAAGTAAGTGCGGAAAAGTAAGTGGGCCAGAATAAAAACCCAAAATGAATGTAAAGTACAACTGGAAAGAAAGTACAACAACTGAAAAGTAAATCCGCAACGTCGAGCCGTCCACTGGAAGTCCCACCTCAAGGGTGGGTACATATAGCCTCCTCAGCTCCACAGGTCCAGCCGTCCGCTCCATGTACGTCCCTCCCAGTGATCCACCTCCAAGTACCGACTTTCTCCACAAGCCTCTACCACGATCAGCGTTGTCCGTCGTCTGCATCATACACAACATAGTGCGGGCATAGCCCGTGCAGGGGTGAGTATAAGCTACTCAGTAGGGACCCCGAGACCCCCAAAGGTCTCCCAGAATCCACAAAGGATAATCCAAAAAGGAAAGATAAAATCACGAAGTAACATCCAACACTACTTAGGTATATGCCCATACATATACCTAAGTCATCAATTCCAGTTCGACTCCAACATCCAAGCCCAAGTACAACCCAGTCCACACAGGAAAACACAACTCAAATCCACACAGGAAAGCATATAGTAATCCACACAGGTTATCATGTCAATCTTATCGAAGATAAGATTGAAAGTCAAGACTCAGCTCACACAGGTATACTTCTTCGTAAGATGATAAAGATGATCATACATAGCCACTGATTCATCTAAGCTGTCGGACCCACAAAGGATCGATAGGTACTAACCCCCACAATGACCCACATAGGATCAATAGGTACTAACCCCCGCAATGACCCACACAGGATCTGACCCACACAGGATCGGTATGCGCTGACCCACACAGGACCGCTGAGCGCTGACCCACATAGGATCTGATCCACACAGGATTGGTAGGCACTGATCCACAGAGGATCGTTGAGTGCTGTAGTCGTCACTGTTGAACCCACGGAGGATTTCTGTACAGTTGTCATCGTCATCGCAGTCGTAGCCAGCTTTGGGGTTCCCGCACACAACAAGCTCGTTCGGGAGGGTCCGCTCCACGAGCCGAGGGGCTGATACATCAACTGACACAAAGTCCACAGTTGATGTATCCAAAAGTTCCGTATCATCAACAGGAACTCAACCGCATAGACGACGTGTCAATCGGATGTCCGGTCTGTGAGTTATTGGATTTTTCATCCTAGGAGCCCGGTTGGTTTTTAAGTCAAAACCAACCCGACCATACTCCAACTGCATCCAACCCTCGAGCGGAGTAAGCCAAAAGGTCCGTCTCACTAAGATGAATCCATAAACGTCGACGAAACGTCAATAGGATGTCCGGAGCTCAAGTTATAAGCATTTCCGCTCTGAGGTCCCGGTTTGTTTCGTGTTCGAACCAACCCGGCCGAACCCAAAGTTCTCCAAAACCTTGAGTGTAATATACCGAAACGACTGCCTCGATCCAAGTATCTCATCACAGCTGATGGTGCGTCGATCGGAGGTCCGCAGCCCATGTTATGGTCAAAAGACCGAAAGAGGTCCAAAAATAGGGGGTTCGGGCCCGGTCCGACCCGGCTTGATACCCCTTGGGTCGGCCCAAACCGGGGCGACCTGACCCGGGTCCCGGTCCGGCCTGGGCGGCCCGGCCTAACGCGCTCGGCCAAAACAGCCGAGCGGAAGGGGGGGGGGGGGGCGCTGCCCCCCTGTTTGGCAAATCGCGACCCCCCTATGGGGGACCGCTCCTTCGGCCAGCCGGGGGTTACGACCCCCGGTTCCTCATTCGGCCGACCCGGCTGGCCGGCCGTGCTGCTGCCACATGACCCCCCAGTTCCTCATTCAGCCGTCGCTCCTTGCTTCGCCGCGGCCTCGGTCTGACCGGCGCGGCGCGACGGCGCCGCGCCCCTCCGCCGCGGCCCCGCTCCAGCCGCGGTGTCTTTGTGGTTCCCCGACGCGGCGCGACGGCGCCGCGGCTTTGATTGACCTCAACGGCGTGGCGCGACGGCACCACACTCCTTTGCTGCAGTTCCCTCATTTCCGCATGGTGCGATGGCACCACGCCATCTCCGTTCCAATCCACAACGAAGGACAACAATAATAAGGGAGGGGGGTCAGACGTGTTTGTGTGGTCCAGCCCCCTCCCGTTAATCGATAGCATGCGGCTAAAAGATTATCGATGAACACCCAAAATTTTTCATGACATAAAAAAAAACCCCTAAATCGATGAAAAAGTTGAATGAAGGTTCGTCGAGGAATTGAACATCGCTGAAGAAGGTGTCGTGGAAGGAGGATCGTCGGTGTCGCGGAGAAAAGATTTGTCGATGTCGTGTCGTCGATCTCCGAGGATGGCGTCTCTCACCGGCTACGGAGAGGGAAGAAGACGGTACGACGAACTCCCCTTTGCGGTGATGGAGTTCTTCATCGAAGGCTCGACGTTCTTCGCGTTCTTTGTCGAGGAAGAAGAACTTCAAGACTTAGAGAAAATCCTCTCCAAAATCCTCTCGCACAACCAAAACAACACTAATAAAATAAGTGTTGCCTTATTTTATTACTCACGCCAAAAATTTTGAAATTCAAAATTGAACCATTCAATTAATTGAATTAATTGAAAAGTTTTACCGCCCAATTAAAGAGGCGTATAATATTTAGATAAACGTGAGAGTTGACTTTCATTTAATTGGGGAGTACGGGTGAGTTACATAATTAAAATGGGGTTGAGGAAGTTGAATAGGTGGGGCTCGTGTGGGCCCCACCCCACAAATATCCTACCTAGTGGAGTAGGATATAGTGGGTCCCACTCCAACAACTTATCCTAGGTTAAAATACATTAAATAAACTAAAATTGGTTGCACCATTTTATTTTATTCTTTTACTTAACCCAAAAATTTAAGTACCACACCCAAGAAAACGCAACTTCAGAAAGGGGGTTCCTAAGCAATTATCGGCGCTACGATTCCATCAGTGCCCTTGGAATTTGATTCCGAGCACCGATTCAAAAGTTAAGAAAACCCGCTCATTCGTTCACTGAACGTACCTGAGCTAAACTTCAGAAAATTATTCTTGGCACACCGGGCCTCAGAATCAAGTGCCATCAGAAACTGCGTTTCTGTAAAATCCCAAAGAAAATTAAGAAAAAAAATTCCCTTGAATTTTACAGGCCTTTAGAGTATGTTTTTTTCATTACAGTATTAGAGTAGAGAATATTGATTTTTTCACATCATTTACAATTTTTGTATGATTATAACACACTACATTTGTTCTTCTCAATTAGAAATTGGTAAACATCCGATTTGTGCTCTATTTCATTCATGTGTCATTACTTTTTTCTACTTATTAATTAAATTCATTTCGTCTAGTATAAAAATATATTGACTGAGTTTGATGCTACTAATGTGGTCTAATGAAATTTTACTGTGTCTCAGGACTCTGCGGAAAAAGTAAGCGATGCCAATGAATAGAATCCCACTATATTCATATTACTTTCTTCTGATTTAAGAATTTTATGAGCTATATGCTTCTTATGGAATATGTTTTGAATATTCAGGTAGATGATATTACATCCTGATTACCAGATAAAATATAAGAGATGTGATAGATAAACTTCCAATTACTTCTAATCACTTGATCCATATTCTTTAAATACATGCAACATCTTGAGATCTAATCATCTCAAGGTAATAAAGGTACCATCCATTCTTTTAAATGCATTTCAAGATTACCTAATTCTTTCATTATCCAAAAAAGTGGCATATATGAAATGGAACTATTATATAAGATAGAAAACCGTTTTTTAATTTTCCATTCAATCATTTTATTTATATTCTTATTTTGATTTATTTGAATTTATCTTATTCTCATTATGCACTACTGTTTTTTCTTTTGTCAGCGAGAAATGATGATCAAATCAGTGGAATAGATGGGAAATGTAAATTCAATCAGCCTTCATTCTTAAGATCCAACACAGGTAGAGGATGACCTGTATTTATTGTTCCGGATGAAAAGTGATTGAGGGCTTCAGTATTACCAACCATTTGACTATTATCTTTGATAAAAATACCATTATTCTCTAATTTCAGGATTCTTCATTCAATTAAACTTTTCCCATTATTTATAAACTAAAATCAATGTTAAAATCCTCAAAAAGAACTTCTAAGCCTGTTAATTGTTAAGTTTACATGGTAGCGGTTGATTTTATATTCATATTCATTCCTTATGATTATGAAATTGATGAACCATTTTCTATTTATAAAAGAGGTTTTCAATATCAAGGGGGATGATATTGCAGCCAGATTTCTAGATAGATTTTAAAATATGTGTAAACGCATACTATAATTTTTTATTCATTTTCTATTTTATATAGACTTACTGGATATTTTTCCTTTTTCGGGTGTTGATGTGTTAATTCAATTGATTTCAGGAAATGATTTCTCATTGAAGAGCATGTTTTTTGATGGGAAAGTGATGGTTCAGTTGAAGAAAGTACCTAGAAACACAACAATACTTCATATGTAAGCTTATCCAATTTTCCAAACTTATTTTCTATTTGATATTTTCATCTCTCAATGTGATGGATTTAATAATGTTCATGTTTGGGAAACTGGGATGGCTCTCTACTTTGATGTTTGAATTCAGGACTAAGAATCTTATCTTTTATTGTATTCTTTTCATTGTTGGTTGAACACAACATCATGTTACACTTTATTTACCCTATTGGAGCCATTATAGTCTTGTGTTCTATTATCATCACCTTCAAGTCTATGTATGGATTTTAATTGATTGATGCCACATTTTTATAAAAAAACTATAATGGCTCCAGAACAGTAGGATTCATTATTTTCTTCATTATGGGAAATTGGAATATCTTTAACTGAAAAACTCTGTTTTTCCTCCCCCACTGCCCCTCTCCATACTCTTTATACTTATATATGTATATATGAATTTGATCATGCATGCATGTACTTATTCCAACCTTCCATGGCCACATATTTTCTTTTTTTATGCATATGGAGAAGAATAAAAAATAATTTAAGGACTTAAAATTGATTGATTTGACAAAAACAAACATTAAAGCAAGTTCTATTCGTAAAGGCATCCAATTTCATTATCTACACTTTTACTAATGAATATTCCTCCAATGATAATGTGCACAGATAGTTTGTTTGTCCAGAGTTTTTGTCTTTTATCTCAAGAAACTCTTACTTTCAGTTTGTTCCATCTACTAATAACATTATGGATGCTTCGGTTTCAGTTTCTTCAGATGTGAACTCATATCTTATACCTGAAAAAACAGTCTTCCATGTCATCACTAAAAATATATCATATTTTGGAATGAATTCATGGTTTACACTTTACCCTGTTACCTCTAGAACTGGAGATGATAATGGAATTCACCACTTTTACTGGTAAACTAGATGAATATTCCAGTGCTTGAAGTTGTAGAGTCATAATGGCATCAATGATTACTTCCATGGGAACCACATTCATGTGGCCAACCTAAGAGAGACTTCTCCATGAGCCTTTTCCTTGATATTTCAAGCTTATAATCTCATGTAGATTTAATTTTCAACTATCTCCACATTTTCTAGAGGTAATTAGATGTAATGGCATGCATTTTCATCCCATGACTATATTTTTTTAAAATAAAAAACATTATGAGTAAATGGAATGATAAGTGCAAAAAGAGTTCCTTACATTTGATTTGTATCCTTTCATACTTTCCCTCTCTATTTCTCTTTCTGATTTACTAGCAAACAATCTCTGACTTTTAAGTGGTTATGTGTTGTAAAATCTGTAGAAAAAATATTAATTTAACTTTATTATTGAATGATATTCTAGAAATTTGGCATAAATATAGTATTAATGTGAATATATTTCTATCAATACTATTACATTTAATGATATTTAACCATTTATTTGTACTTCCAAACACTATAGGATTCTTCTTATAATAATTTTCCCTGTGAATATTTCATAATACTGCAATCTCTTTACATGAAATGTGCCTAACAACCATTATTTTTTTGTTGGATAAGGGAATTTTACTAGAAGGAAAAGGGTAAAAAATTGTTGATTTATTTGACCTTTCAACCAAATGTTAGTGCTTATATTTTTACTATGGTTTGTGTAGTTTGGGTGGGTGTATTCATTTTCAAGCAGTTTAGATACTTAGTTTCTTCCCCCTTCAATATTTTTATGTGCTGTATTAATCCATTTGTCTCTTTAAATTTTACCTGACAATAGGGATAGACTGTACTCTATTATTCAATCAGTAAGTATTAAGAATATCCCACTTAAGGGGTATCAATTCCATGTGTTAGAAATACACTGTTCTGATGTTACAGTGAAGCTCAATCTCAGCCAAATGTTCTTACAGGTTTCTGGTTATTATCCATGCCTGGTGTAGTGAACTATTAATCCATTTGTCTCTTGAAATTTGAAATGACTATTGTAGTATTGTGAATATATTCTTATCAATACTGTTAAATTTAATGAATTTTAACCATTTCTTTGTTTTCCAAACAATACAGGGTTACTTTACTTATAATCATTTTCCCAGTGATTATTTCATAATACTTCAATCTCACTTGAAATGTTTCTAACAAACCTTAAACATTTTGTAGGTTAAGGGAATTTGACTAGCAGGAAAAGGGTAAAAAATTGTTGATTTATTTGACCTTTAAACCAAATTTTATTACTTATATTTGTACTATGGTTTCTGTAGGTTTTTGTAGGTGTCTTCATTTATAAGCAGTTTTGATACTTATTTTCTCCCCCTTCAATAGTTTAATGTGCTATTATGTTCCTTTTCATTCCTCATTAACAATTTGATGATCAATTGGGTTCTAAAGCGTGCTCTGTACATTAATTTATTTCATCATTAAGAGTTTATTTCATCATTAATAGTTTGATGTGAGTTTTTTTAATCTGATCTGCATGTTGATGGGACTTTAATTTCAGTTTTGTTTAGTGTTAAATTTTACTAACTACATTATTTTGTACAAATTTTTAATTTCAGTTTTGATTTATTCTAACTTGAACTGGAACTGCATTTTATATTCCATTATACTACCATTTAAATTGCATTTTATATTGCACTTTATATTAGTTTATATTGTACTGATGTTACAGTTTACATTCCTATTTTTATAGCTGTTTCAATATAACTTCATATTGCAGTCATATTGTGGTTTATATTTCATTATCATGTACTTTGATTGAATTTCCCTTGTAGAATATATTATCATGCATGTTGTTTCCTTATGCCGAATACAATTTACTTTTGTAAGCATGCATTATCAAACATGCTCATATGTGAGTTTGGTTGGTACTATTGATTTTTTTATTTCCAATGATTAATATTTTTTCTCCAATATATACAATTTCATCCATTGGTTTTATTTTTAATCCTAGAAACCAATTCAATGTAGAAAAACCCATGGTTTGGTTATTTACCTGAAACATGTGTTTCCTAATAGTTTGCAATAACTTATATAAATTCATTACTTCAATGTTTTTCACCAAAGTTTTTTTAACGGTGTTATTTTGATGAATTATTTTATATGGCTCTTCATGCTTTTTTTATGTAGTGTCTCATTTGATGTACATATTAGGTTACTACAATGGGTGTGACTCTAACAAGATTAGGGTGTAGTTTTTCACCAATGATGATTCATTCATGATTTGGTTTGAGACCCCGTTACTAGAAGTATTTTACTGTAGCTCATATTTTGGGAATTGAATCAACTCTCGAGCAAGGGAAAAAACTATTCTTGATGTTAGAAAATGTATTAACGTGTAAAATTATGTTGCCTTTTTGTAATATATAAATTCAATTTACAAATTACCCACATTCCTAACATGAAATTCCATGCAAGTGGTATAGCCTATATTCAATTAGATTTAAATTTTTTTTAGTGACACAGGTTCCTCCATGCTTTTATTTTCAATTGGTATGTTTTACCTCTTGTGATTTGTACATTGTTTCTACATTAAGGTTACTCCATTGCAACCATTCATATTTTTAAAATTTCTAATCATAATAAAAATAATGACTATACTTATTTTTTGGAAGCGTTGTAAACCTTTTGTTTATTTTGAATAATGATTTGCTGCAGGAAAAATACATAGACAACTTTAGGGAATGAAAAATATGATTAAGGAATTCATAATGGTGTTTATAGAGGAAGGTCTACCATTCCAACTTCAACTTTAGGGCATGAAAAATACATAGATCAACTTTTGATGTGGGCGGAAGGTCTACCATTCTAGCTTCAAGAAGAAGGCGAGTGTATGAAGGCATTCATAACACCCAAAAGAAGTGAAGTGGAGAAGGTGGAGCCACTAAGTGAGTTATAATGGTTTTGATGGAGGTTCCAACATGGTTCAATGTCATGGGAAGTTAGGAGTGGACCCCAATACTCATAGCTAAAGGGTTATCGAAACCAAATTGCTTATACAGTGGAGCCCAGCTACTGAGAACACTGATGCGGGGAAATCACTGTGCAGGTATTATTATTTAATTTTAAAAAACACATCTATATAGGTCAGTTCATCTAAAATATTGCGTCTATGACATTTAATCAATAAGAGTTATTAATTTATTCCTTAACCCATTGAGGGTCTCTGTACTCTAAATATTTTGTATATCTTAAATATAAATATCAATTCAAGTTGAAATGGTTGAGATTTTTAGGGGATAAGGGAATAAACCTTCTTTCATTAGTTCTATGATTTAAATTTGTCCTTCAGAACAATGTATATGATATTATCAATTTATAATGAGTGTTACTATGTTCCATTTATGTATGAACTTTATTGAGCTTCTTAAAAATATTTAGGCAACCAATTATTTTCATATGAATGTGTTTATTCATCAAAAAAATAAGAATCCCATTACATGAATCCTAGATAAATTGATTTATAGTTTTACATATTCTAAAATATTTTAATCATCAAAAGCTTCAATGTTATTAATTTTGTTCCATGACTCATCATATTATTGTAGAATTTAGGTTAGTGAATACTCATAGGAGATGAAGTGATCAGCTCATATATAATTACCAAGGGACTGAGGCTGAGAAGTGATGTTTTCATTTGAAGTTGGATATTTTTACAGTTTGACATAATTTCTAAGTGACATTAATACTTAGTGACATTAATACTTATGTTGTATGTTTTGAAATTCAAATTTCCATTTGAATTTTCTTTTCATTCATGTCCATTGCAATATTATGCTGTTTATACTAATTTTGTATAATAATTCTTTGATGTTCTTTTCGTAATATCTCAGTGACATTAATATTTATGTTATTTCATTCATGTTCATTTTAAAATGTACATTTCTAATTACTGTCCATTTGTTCTTTTTATTCATGTATTTGAAGTTGGATACTTATGTTGTTTTCTACATCGTGACCTATTTTCTTTTTTTAATTCTTTTATGTTTTAATTCACACTAATTTCAATTTTTTTAAATGATATTTTTATTTTCAATTGAATTTTATCTACTATATTCAATTTTCAATTTGAATGTATGTTTTCTTTTCCTTATTAATTCTTCTATATGTTTTCTATGTTGTCAAATAATTTAATTTTCCATCTATATTCTTCTATATGATTTCCTTATATTCTCCATCATGCATTTTTATGGTTTATTTTGTACAATGATGGTATACTTATGTTTTCTATATATATTCTCATATATTCTCTAATATGTTTTCAATGTTCTCCTACATATTCTCCTGTGTTATTTTCTTTTTCTTATTTTCCAATGTTTTCAATTCTCTATATTTTGTATGATTATAGTTCAATATTAAGTATCACTATTCAATATTCATGTTATTTATTAATTTCTAAATATAGTTTTTTCCATCTTGAAAATAAGCATTGAACGTATTTCCGTGCGAATTCACGGGTAAGTTCTAGTTTATATTAAAAGTTGTATTATTTTATTTATAAATAGATTTAAAAAATATGAAAATTTTATTCATTACCTCTAATTCAACGGAAAGAGGCATGGTTGTACTTAAACATTTATCTTTTATATAAATATATCACGATTTTATATATGGCCAGTGTTGTGTGTGTAGAAAGATGTCGACCACATTGACTTATTTAATAGAAATAATATATTATGATCTTTGGGTGTTACATCATCCCCCTTAAAAAAATTTTACTCTCAAAATTTCACTCTTATAAATTTCTATAGGAAAGTAATAATTATCCAAACACCACTAGATGATCATGGGTGCATTTAGGGTGTTGAATGAGATTTATCTATAAAAAAATATATTATAAGCTCTTCAGAAAGGGGGATTACCCATTACCAATTTCCCATATAATTATTCCAAGGGAAGAAGAAATAGATCCATAAATAATAACTTCCCACAAACTATGAAAATGATATATATGGTAATCATATCACTATGGGGTTTTATAACTCAATATCATATAGTTGGTGAAAACATACATGACATAGGAAACTATAAAATATAGAGTGAAAACTCAATATTTTATACAATAATTGTAATTTCATAGGATTTTCATTATAATCATGGTTGTTGGTGACTATCTCCCTTATGGGCCCATGGAGTGGGACATTGAGCTAAATAATTCCCAACTCTCTTACAATTGAACCAATTGAGTTTAATATATTCTCCATTTCCCATACACTTGGGAGTCTAATGACCTTTATCTCCATACTTATAGAATTTACCCCATGTTTTGTCCCACATTTATGATATTTAGGAAATTAAATCTTATTTCTTGTATAATCTTGGTCGCCAAAATTTCTAAATTATTACATTATTATTTTCTTTCGTTTTTTTGGGATTTGAACTATGCCCATGTTGTTAATAATAGTTCATGATTTTTAGTTTGGAATAATTACAAGATTCCTCACTGTAGACCTTTTCTTATTATGTTATTCATTGGGATAGTTTCCACATTTTCCATAACATCAACTATTAACTGGGTTCCTTTTGACTCCATTCATTACTAAAACATAAAGATTTAACATGATTAATGAACATTATAAGAGATTTATCATTAATATCAACAAGAATATTTAACGTCAAGATGCCTCAATTTAAAACACTATCATGTTATCTAGTAGTTCTTACAACTCAACATGTATTAGACTTTGTTCATAATACATCACTCTTAGTTTAACTTATATCATTCATTGTTAAAACCAAGGATTATTTTAGTTGGGTTCTCTCATAATTTCTATCAACATCCTTAAAATAGAGATCACACATTACTATGAACTTTTTTAAAAAATTCTAAAGAAAATAATAATTGAAATACATGCTCTAAAAACCTACTTATTCTTCCTCAATCAACATTAATCATTCCAAAACTCCTATACCCATGTATTTATATAACCTAATCATATACACTCAATAGCATACCTTTCCCAAAACCATTTGAATCTCCAAGATATTAAACTACATAAATATTATATATTCCACTAAAATTACCTCTATCACGATCCCTCAATTGGTATTAACCACTAGTTCATATGTTCACACAATAGTCACTATATTTTATACTCCATAAAATGGAATGAACATATCCCAAAATATCAAGAATAAATCATCAATCCCAATGTTACAAACAACCATATAACTTAGTTATTCAAAATCAAAACATCCATTATTATCTCAACATCTTGTCTATATAAAACTTAATAGGTTTTCATACCTTAATATTTCGGTCTGTATTAGTTATCCCCAAAATATATATTTGTCATGAAATCACTTTTTAATGTTATTAATATAAATTAATATTTTTTACATACCATAAATTAAAATCTCTAAATAACAATCATTATATGCTTCATAGATTCCTCAAAACTCTTGGAATATACAAAAATATCATTAATGTATATCACAAAATATTTAGAATAGCTAAGAGATTCAAGATTAATAAAATATAAATCTCACTAAAATATATAAGTATATAAATCTCACTTTTTCCAACATAACAAGAAAATAAAAATATTCACAACAATTTATGTATGCTCTCTTATTCGGTTATAAGTGGTTGTGGTTTCTAGGTACGTACTTTCTCACCATCATTTTTTGGATAATATTTCAACAAAATAATTAATCCTATATGGTTCTGATGAAATCAAATATATAAATATGAAATCATAAATATGAATATAACTTTACTTATAAACCCTTTTTTAACATATGTTACTTTTGGATCATCCTATGACTCTCTTTATTTAATACATGGTTATCCATTATCATTTTTCATTTGGTTATCCAGTCCCAACTATTCAAATGGATTATAATGGATCCTAAGGATAATTTTAATTAACCAAATAATATCCCAATGGAATGTACATCCAGTTGTGCAGTAAGGCCTCTTTGTCATCCACAAGGTCACAATGGGGTTAATAACCAATATGGGATGTTCTGGTTTATTACACCTAAGTACATATTTTTCAAAACCATATCCACATGATAGTATCTATAAAGGGATGTAATTACTAAGAAAATGGCATAATCATGAATTTCCTAAAACATAAATATGTCCTTAAATTATTATACTTATTATGAGAACATTCACTAAAGTCCCCTATCCTAATCCCCAAATAAAATATGCCTTATTACCTACACATTAAATCAAATACTATCCCAAATGATTACATATACCTTGATAATTATGAACAAACATACCTTATCAACCCTTAAATTATCCTCTAAAAACATCTAAATCTCTAATATTATCTAATAATTACCATTTATACTAACTGTGACACCTCATACATGTACTCTATGATTCAGGTCCATAAACTCTTACATTACAAAATTCCATTGATACCAATTGTAAAATATTAGATATGACCATAGTTAATTAGAAAATTTACAATTTTTAATGAATCTATTACATTTGAATGATCATTTTTAGTTTAGAGATTTTTATAAATAGGAATAAATATGAAATATAATACCCATGTATTTTATATTATAGACTTTTTTCATTATAAGAAACTACTAAATCCATAATGAGTCTTCAACATATCTCGTTAATTTTTTCACATATGATATCCTTATAAATCTGTTATCTGTACTATATTATTTATAAATTGGGAAAATGAATTCATAAAAATAGGTGAGAAGAAATTATTAGTAAGGGGAATATACAACTAAAGAAATCTCATCCTAAAAATGGAATAAATATTATAGAAGGAATAGGTAAAAACCATTAATCAATAATAAACATGAAAATAAGTGCTTGATCAATCCATGAAAATAAATTAAAACATGGATATAAATAATACTTTACACATATTGATGGAATTTATAATTTTAGATTTAAAAAATGTGATTCTAATTCATTAATAAAAGACATTGTCCCCTTATGGGGAGTGGCATACACCAAAACACAACTTATAATGTCTTAGTAGAACTACTGATGCAACGAGGGACTATATGAATTTGAGCCACACCCATCACTTGATTAGGTCAAATGCATTCACTATAAGATTAATCTAGTCCTTTCATATCATTCCCTAAGGAACCTCTTAATGAATAAAAACTTGTCTATCTGTATAATAAAAAATACATAATTTCTATATATTTCCCCACATCAATTAAAGAGAAAACATGATCAAAATTCAACAAAATTAAGATAGTTGATGGTCAAAAACTATATATATTCATCTTGAAAATATTCATCATTATTGAAATTATAATACATTTACTCATGTCCGGGAAAGGGAAAACTTTAACATATAACATTTGGAGTAAGAAGGTTGATGGTTCAGAATGTCCTGAAGGTCTTCATTTTTTATTATTTTTGATAATCCACCTTTTAAGGGATGATGTGGAACCCTAACAAGGCCCGAAGGCTCAGAGACAATTACATGACCCATAGGTCTTAGAAGGAATCACCCAGACAAGACTACTTGGAACTGCTCCTCCCCAGCATGTGTCATGATATAAGCACTCTAACTTTGCAAGGCTGGTCGGATAGTTGTCCTGTACAAAGCTACACAGGACCGATACCGAAGGCAAAACCATGAAATCTCATTCTTCAAATTCCGGTTAGCTATGCTCTAGTTAATTCACCTTCCCTGAATCCTCCTCTAAATCCTTGTCCCTTGTAGTCTGACTGGTACATCTGCATTCATGTGGCCCAAAGGCCTTGTGGTGGCCCAAAGGCCTTAAGGTGGCCCAAATGCCTTGAGAATCAACTGGCCCAATGGCCTTGGGTGGCCTGAATGTCTTGTAGGACCAGAGGACCAAACCGGTGGCCCAAAGGCCTAGATGGATGAATAGTTCCGGCTACTACAGTACCGAACAATGCCTGCTACAGTACCTGGTATAATACCAAACAGTATCTGCTACAGTTCCTACTACAGTACTGCTACAATACCGGAAATAAGCCTCCACCCGGATTTGATCTCGGGTCTCTTGGATGCACATACCGAGTCCTCACCAACCGGGCTGAGGCTCATGTGCAGGTTAAATGATGCATTATTAGCATTCCCATAATCATCCATATTGGAACATAAATAATTTAAACCATGTTAAAAGAATAAAATTATTTTTATATGAACACCATCTAATATGAATTATGTAAAATATGATGTTATTATTATATATCTAAATGAGTATATGACTGAGCTAGTATTGGAATTAAATGATCAAGTGTTATCCAGAAAAAGATGGTGGATGGTATTAAAATAACATAACCCTAGAAGTGAGGAATATTTATCATATGGTTTATCTAGAAGGAATTTATATCTCTAAAAAACATTGAGATAATACCGCTTAATAAAATAAAAATGAATAATATAACCTAATTAGTTGAATGAAATTCAATGAATGACCTAGATTAAAGAATAAAAATAGAGTTACAAAAAAATTATCACTATCAGGGAGACAACTGAATCAATAGAAGATTGAACAAGGGAACATGATTTAGATAGCAAATTCCATTAAATAAAAGGATTATGATAATGATATATGCACTCACACATAACACACTATTTAGAGAAAACATTATGCCCAAAATATTTTATGTCTCAATAAATCACAATTGAATCAAATAAAACCCTTATGTATTTAGAAAACATTGAATTCAAAAACCATCAAAGAGTGGGATTGAAATTTAAAATAAAATACCACTATTAAAACATAGTTCCATATATTATATCACCAATAGTTTTTATATACACCATATGAAATGAATTTGTTATATAATACAAAACATATATCAAGATAGGAATTTGAGATGGAAAAGATTACCTCCATTAATGATTTCAACAAGAATAATTTAAAATCTTGTATAAAAAACATTGATATATTAATAAATTAATTTATAACCTTATTAATATCCATATTCATTTATACTCTTCATAAATAGGCATTCTCTGGATGAATTATTTCTATTTTTCATATCGAGTGTTTATAATTTTTATCAACCGTACTAGTTTCATAATAACAATATATGTACACTTTCTTCATCCAATTTTCTTCATCACCAAGTCATTATAGTTACTTTTAGGGATGATTTATAATTATTTATAATGTAAAAAATCCCTTTCATGAGATTTTTTGTTTTTATCCATGAAAAAGAAATCATAAACAAGCTTGTTTCGATGATTCTTATATATCTAAGGGCATTTTCTTAATTGATGAATTATATATTGAAAAAAAAAAATATTTACATATTTACATATTATGATTATATTACTTATATTTCCATAGTTATTCATGAGATAAAGTTATAATATTTCTCAAGTAGGTGTGTCAACCAGACCTAACATGAACATACCCAAATTTAATAAATGATTATGAAGTGGTTTTTTTCTAATATCAATATAGAAGAATCATAATGATATTATTTAGTATTTAGAAGTGTGATGAAAAATTAAGTTAAATGCCCATTGTTGTAGTATTTTACATGTATTCAAAAACAAAGATTTTGTTTTCCATAATAGACGTGACAAAGGTATATATTTTGATAATAACTTTAATATAGTAACGTTATAGTATATCAAAGAATCGAGTATCATTAAATTAGTGTGGGTAAGATACATTTTATTGAACGTAAATAATAATAAAAGACAGTTCATTGATAATGCTCATATTAGGGACTTGAAATTTCTTTGGATGTATCCTTAGAAATGAGGACCTTATTCCAAGACACTATAAACCTACTCTCAAGGTATTATGCTATGATATCATAAAAATTCATTAGGAATACAAAAAATATATAGGAATGTTTGTTTCATGATACCTACCAATGTATCAAGCTTATATCTAACATTATCCCCCACCCATAACTTATTAAGAAAAATATATTTATCATATGAATTAAATAAATAACAATATAGTACACAATAATATTTCCATAATAATCAATAAATATCGATATTGAATAAGGAATAAAGAAGCCCTTATTCTCCAGTACATAATCAACCTACCTTAGAATTCAATAATCATCCATATGTAACAAAAATATATACATTTTTTCAATGTATCCCCAGTCAATAAATGAGTTATATTTATTGATAAACACCTCCAATCCGATTTATGTAAAATAGGTTGTTTGGCTCGTATAGAGTAATGGTAATATGAATAAGTTAGTAATTGAAATGTTGTATAATAAATTGATGATAATTTATTTCATGGAAATACTGACTACCATCAATTAATTATAAATTATGTCTTTGATGTAAAGTCATGCCTTTTCAAAGATAGTGAGGAAAATGGAATGAAACATTGAAAAAAAACATTAATAAAACCTTTTTAACATAGCAGAAGGAAATAGGTAAAAATAGTAAGATTGAAGTATATTTTAATGAGATGACAAGTGTAATTTAAAAAAAATATTATTAAAAAAATATAAATTAATTTAATTGTTAAAATATATTAAAATTCAATGAGGAAATGTTCAGTGAAAGATATTAATATACATAATTTGAATGAAAACCATTTTCAAAACATTTAAAAAATAAAATACCTTTCTTTAGAAAAAATTACCTAAAAATGAGAATAGGAAATAATTTCAAAAAAACATAAAAAATGGAAAGGAATATAGTTAATGACGAATTGTCTTGATGATAAATAAAAAGTTTCAGGTGGAAAACATTTAATATATACTTTTTTCACATTTTTCTAAATATAGTAAAAATTACTTGTTTGAAAAACATTAAAAAAAATTCTTTTTTAAACATATGAATGTAGTTTAAAATTCAACATAAATTTATATTATGAAATTATTTAATTATAGAATACAAAATTATTGAAAAAAATAAATAATATCGATATGGAAGAAAAATTTTCCTGACCAAAATGAGTAAATTATGTGAGATTTTTATATAACATTTTATCAGTGGTGTTTGGTACTATATAGTATAAAAAAGGAATGTATACTTGTAAAATATAGAAATAATTATAGTAAAAGAAAATTTATGGGAATCAAGAGAGAGTTATTATTAAAATCCATGGGTTTCAATTTAATCATAAATAAACCTGATAAAAAGTGAGAGTACAATATAAACCTTTATAGATATTATAACACCTGACTTGAATCCTCTTGAATGAAGGAAGTTGAAACAGAATTTTAATTACCAATAATAAAAATATAATAATTATTAAATAAACCTAATAAGTATTATGTAAAATATATAAACAAAAATAATATCATAATAAAAAAAGATCTCAAAGAAGGGGACTTGATACGATAAACAAATACCCTAGATTACCTCTTGGTGGAATTCCTGACAACATTCTAAATAAATAAATTATTTAAATTATAATTCTATATAAAATCCTTTTATATATATACATTTCAATATTTAATTTATTTGTGACTTACTTTTACCCATTTACTCAAATTTCAATGTTAATATATATAATTTATTAATTAATTATTCTCTTACCCATGCTAGTTTTGATTGGTCGATGTTAGTACTTGAAACATGGTCATGGATTCACTATATAAATATTCTTAATAATTTTTTCTATATCATATATATATTAAATTCAATTTTATATCGATACATGTAAAGCATATATGAGAAAAGTTACATGTCATTCTTGGAGGTAGTAGTCCACACATATGAATGGGTGAAATTTTCATTTTTTAATGAAGAAAATAAAAATGGTAGATGATGAACCATGTTTAAATAATCTTAATTATATCAAAAATTTAATATATTTTTATTAATCCAATATTTATAAGCTTAAATATGAGGTCATGAAGAATAATTAACTATGTATCTTCATGGAGGTGGTAGTCAGCACATACACAAAAATAACACTTCCATTTTCCATTGGATTAGAGAGAAGTAAATTAGAAACTTTTTTATATTTTAAAAATAATAATTATATAATAAATAACATATATATTCAGTAAATACAACTATAAAACAATCCATGAGAGTCTTTGATTTAAAATGGAATGCATTCCTTTGTGGAGGTAGTTATCCACACGTACGCATGATTGATGGGTTTTTTTTAACTTAGATGTAAATTAGATATAAAATGGATATAAAATTAACATAAAATATTTAATTATGTATAAACATATTTAATAATGTTTATATGTTTCTAAAATATTTTTCGGAGGTTTAAGATGAAATATACTTGAATAACACATTAATAACATATACCTCTTCCTTTGATAATCTCCTTCAAGAAAACCTAATGTATTATTTGATGAATCTTTCAAGAATACATGAACCTATATGTAATATATAAGGATTTTGGGAAAGTATTTTGGAGTATAATGTTATAGATTATGGATATTTGGGTGTGTAGAGATGTGAGGAGAGGAGGTACCCTTTTATAAGTGAGGGGAGTGTCACCCTTGTAAATACCCTTAACTTTAAAATAATATAATGTAACTTTAATGAAAATGTAGAACCAAATGAAATAAGTTTCTAATATAAAATTATTTATGTTTTAAATATATTCATAAAATATAATTTATCTTACTTTTAGTGATATTTTAAACCATTTCACTTATCTAATCCCCTCATGAACCATCTTAACAATTACCGTGATTATAAATTTTTAACCATGGAAACTATTCAATTTGAAAAAAATAATATGTGACTTATTACATAATTTGAATATGATGAATAAAAATATATAATCTATTTTTCATGATTCAGGCCCTTGATTTTGTAAAATCTATTCTAATAAATGTTTGAAAAACACAATAAAAAAATGATTTCAAAAATGTTTTTGAAAAAATAATAATTATTTTATATAAAAATAATGAATATAATTGATTGTCATGAAATTTATTGGTATATTAACAAAAAAATTAGATTTTTGTTACATTAATATCAATTAAGAACTGAATGAAACTATCTAAGTAGTTAATTAAAGGAATGGATCAAAAATGATCCTTTGTTAGAATAATATTTCACGTAGGTTTTAAAATGTCCAACTTAACTTTATAAATTCAAAATTATATCTTTAAAAAATATATTTTACCATTTAAATTTATTTTTTCTCTATGAAAATGATTTTTTAATCTTTTTATAAATTCTAATATATTAATGATTATCTAAAATTTATAGTGTTTATTAAATTTTTGTTTCTCGCTATTCACCTAAAAATCAACCTTATCAAAATAATCTAAAAAATTCACACAAAGATTATTTTGACATGATTAATTCTAAAATTAAGTTCATTAAATAATATTAAAATTTGTAAATTTGTAAATTTTTCTTTTAAAGGAATTTAATAAATATAAATATAATAAATTTTATAGAAAAATATCATTTTAAACATGAGGTGTTTTTAATATTATTTTATATAAATTAATAACTAATTGACTGAACTTTTATTACTATATGAATTTATGTAATTTAAAATAGATAAATTTATTAA
The DNA here is from genome assembly GCA_963277665.1 of Viscum album. NCBI lineage: Eukaryota > Viridiplantae > Streptophyta > Magnoliopsida > Santalales > Viscaceae > Viscum > Viscum album. The sequence continues at coordinate 247,063,664 of OY728167.1, forward strand.
AATACACAACACATGAAAAAAATTCTTTTAAAAATACCAATTTTAACATTGAATGCTTTTAATAAAATCACATTAATTATTTATTTTATTGTCATTAAATTATATTAGTAGAAAAAAATTAATAAAATGTATGTAACATAATTTATTACTATATTTATCTTTACTAATGGATTGTTTTAATATATTATGACTAATTTTAGTTTAGTGTTATATGTAATTTAATCTGTATGACAAAGTATTATTTATAGGAGAATAACGTATTGAAATCCTATTATGTTACATTCTCCCACTCCCTAAATTTATGTTTTTACTCTTAATTATAATTTTACTTACCAAAATGATAATATCATGATATAGTCATAAAATATGATGAATATTTTATAATGATAATTAATTTCTATGTAACTACTAAGAAAAATTGTATTTCTTAATTCTAAAACCATGCATGTATCATTATAAGAATCATATATTGGAAGGAGTGTCCAAAGTCCTATAATATATGAAGTACTTTTCGCATAATACATGACAGATTTATCTTCCTATTTCATGAGTTAAGGAATTATTTTTTCCTCATGAAGGGGAAAATGATAAAATATTCTTACTTGATTTCATTCACATTCATAAGAACAATTTCATTATATGGTTTTATTTTAATAGGTTTCAAATGTTTCTTCACCTTATATTATTAATGATAAGTAAACATGATTAAATTTTCAGGTCTAAGGAATTAAAATAAACTATTTTGGATTATAAGATTCCCATAATAATGAATGTTATTCCTATTATCTTATATAATTTACCACATCAAAAATGTTTGGCACATGTTATGATAATAATCAGTATGTATAAACCATCATGTGAAGAAGTAATATATTAATCTAAAAACATAAAAAACTAAACCCAATGTTTAACCAAAGTTATCCCACAATAACTAAACGTAATACTCATGAAAATATAATTGAACAAATTTGAAACTGAAAAAATCAGAATGTTTTAATCAACCTAACCTTTCTCTCAAAAAATTAAGAAACGTGAAGTATTGATAAAAATATTCCCAAAAATCATTGTAATCTATGATCAAAGAAGTATATAAATCCATACCTATATAAAATGAATCACTTTCACTTCAATGTACTCTTTACTCATCAATTTATTTTTACCAAAATCAATTCATAAATTTTCCACATTAACCACAATTACTCTAAAATAAAATCCATATAAATATATTCAATCATTTCATAATGGTTCATATAGATTATTTGAATTAACCAAATAATACCCCTCAAGAGTGTTAAACTAGGTAAGCTGTTAGGTATAATTGTCACATATAGATTGGAGATTGAGTTAATATTGGAACAAAATTTTAGGGTTAATACCCTTTGGTAAAAATGTGGCAAATACAAAGTCCTATTATTTGTTTCCAAATAGGGAAATTATCAGTTGGAAACTACACACTATTTAAATTAATAACTTTTTTGGTTGTTTTCCTATATTTAAACTTATCCTTGGATTTTTACTAATTTTTTCTAATCATAATCCATAAATAACATAAAAACATATATCTATTATTATTATTATATCTTATAACAAATGAAACTGTTATCTATACATAAATCTTTTCTCCTAATCTCACCAATCAACATAAAATCAGTCATGTAAGTCTTCAAAGGGGTGTATAATCCCCTGAACATGTGATCAACCTTAAACTAATCAACACATAATTGTATCCAAATCTCTTATATTATACTTATATGGTTTCATCTCAATTACTAATGTAATAAAAACCCTTCTTCGATACAAATTGTGATAGACCTAAACCCATACTCACAGTTCTGATTATCAAAACATACTATTTACAAATTGGAATAATAGAAACTGTTGAGACCCAATTATAATGATTAGTAATTGTTATAAATTATTGTGTCAACTAATAAACCCTGATAATTATAGGTTAAAAATTCGAAAATAATGAATAACATTACATAACACAACCCATATATTTCTCACAAAAATTGTCATTTTCCCCCCTATAATAAGATTTTATTATTCTATAATAGGTCATCAAAATCTAGAATAAAATTATCTATAAACTTTAACTTTAGAGATATATCATATGTTTTACTCTTATTAATAACCTGGGAAAGTGAAACATAATTATGGAGTTCTCAGATGCTCTGTTTCGGTAGTGTTAAGTAGAAGTTATCATAGAAAAACAAACATGAGTAATATGGTTTAGTAAATATTCAAAACATTATCCCTATAATTAAAAAATTGAGAATGAAATATAACCAATATAGAAATATAAATAGAAATAATTGCATAGAAAACAATAAATAATATCATAATAATGGAATGGATTTTTCTGGACCTCATAAACATACCATTAAGGAAATATACCAAGAACCCATAAACATATTGTCAATGATTTATGTAAAGACATCATAATAATTGGGAAATAATACACCAAATTCCCATGATACTCGGTCTAATGATGAATAAAAATGCATCGTGGGGATATCAAATACTGGGTCCATCCCTTAATATACTACTTCAGATGTGTTAATTATATAAATGGAATGAATAACAATACAATACCTAATAAACTAGCCTTGATAATCAATAAATATCGATAATTAATCAATTATATGAAATACCAATTCTTCCATGTACACAATGAACCTTCCTTATGAGTGAATAATCAGTCATGTAAAATAATTTTTTTATTAATAGTCAATATTTCCCCATACAATAAATGATATATAATTCATGGTAAAGAACCATATTATAATTTATTTAAAAAATGTGTTTACAAAATATAGATTAATTGGTTTAAAACTATGTTAATAATATAAATGATATAGAATACATCAATGATAATAAAGAACATAAACACAAAAGAGGCCATAAATTCATCCAAAATGAAGGGAATTGAATTAAATCAAAGTATTTAAGATTATAGTGATTAAAATTTAAGTGAAAATTTGAAAGGAAAGTTATTAATATATTTTTTAAATTTAAATTAAAGTGCCTAAGAAAATGTTTAATTTACTTTCAATAATTGAATTTTTTAATATTCTATTTGAAGAGGTGTTTCCATAGTAAATATAATTGAAAATTGGAATCTACAACTTGGAGAGATCACATAGAATGATTTATGATGGTTGAATACATAACAACATGAACATGTGATTATTTTTGAGATTGTACTCAAGTCTAATACATGTATTAAAATAGATTATTTTTTTTCTACAATATTATGGAAAATATTAAAGTTATACAAGCTAAATACACCTTGATGTAGATGTGGTTAACAAGGGTAGAAGCTAGCTGAATGATAAATTGGTGTTCTGGGTATATATTATGCTATACTAAATAACCCAAAGTAGAGTGTTTTATTTGTTTCAATGTTATTTAGAATGTAAGACATGTGTCTATGCATATTTATTAAATTTTAAAAGATTTTTTAAGGTTTATTAGTATATAATAATGGTTCGAGATGGACTAGAAGATTTTTGTATTGAAATTAATGAAATATATAAATTTTTTATTAATCTAGGATTCACATAGCTGAACTTCTTACATGGTTTAACTCTCTACTTATGTGACTCTAGTCACATAGTAAAATTCATGTAGCCAAAGTCATCACTAAAGGAAATTTGTAACCTTGTATGAGAATTTTTGTATACATTAATATTTATATAACATTATTTAGAACCATGTTTTAGATTCAAAAACATTTTAGAAATCATATAAGAGGATATAAAATTTGAAAATATAATTATCTCCTTGAATTTAAATCTCACATCAAATAGAATACAAGTTATTTAAGGATAACTAGAGTAAAATCATATCTTCCTAGAAAATGTATAATCGAAAAAAGGGAACTCTCAAAGAATTTTCCACATAAATGAATATTACATTGGTGAATACGTAGAAAAATTATCATGTATGAGAAAATACAGATAACTAAATTCCCATGTAGAGTAATTAACAGATGTTCCATTCAAATAATAGTGAATATGAGATCAATATAAATGTAATCCCAAAATTATAATGGATGTAAGATTTGAGGATCTTTGGAAGGATAATATGCCTTGTATGTAAACATCATACAATAATTTTGGGAACTATGTCAAGGTTATTTAAACCTACTTAAGTGTTAATTCAGGAAAATGATGAAATTTTTCGTACAATATATTAATTGAAGAGATGGTAAGAAATGTAAAGATGAATATTTACTTCCTTCCACTATTAAAATATCAAGACATATATATATAAGGATTTAGGTTTAATATTTAATGAATGTTTCTACAGAAAATATATGGGTAATAACAGACCACATTCTTTTGAATCCATAATCACTTTTTTATGATACATGCAACTACACAAGTGATTTTTTTTGAAATATTTTATAACCGTGGATTTTTTGGAATGTGATACATGATAATTCAAATAACTTGTGTGAATAAATGTTCCCAAGTTCATTGGTTAATTAAAATGATGACTCATTATCAGAGACATAAGGAAATGAAAATGTTGACTCAAGATCTACAAAGATTTAATAGAGCTATATATAATTTAAAATAATATGGATGATACATTTCTATTTAATGGGAACATTTATAGTATTTTTTAAAGAAAATATTATCACTATTTATAAAGAAGATCATTAAAATATTTATAGTGATATCGACGAAATATTTATTTTAGTACCACTTAAATAAATCATGACTATTTATTTATAAGGATTAAAGGAAACTTTTGAAATTTAATAAGAAATAAATCTATAGTTTTTAAGAATTAAATTAATGAAAATATAAATATTACATGAGTAATAACCAAAATATTGTTTTGGAATTATAAAATCTCTTACACATTCGGAAATATATTTTGTATTTTCATTGAAGATGAATGAAATAAAAAAATGAAATTTGTTAACAATAACCCTATAACTAAGAAATTATCATTTTTCAAATAATATATTAAGTAGAAGAAACATATTGATGAGAATAAACATTCTTTGTTACTATTTTTATATCCATGTTGACTAGGAATGATATTTTGTTTTTGAATACATACATGTATTCAAAAATAAATCATCCTATAGATCTTTAGAAGAGACCGATGGTGATTTTTCTGACTACCTAATTGCATTGAGAATCTTAATGATTTAGATCCACTTTGATTACACATTATAGTGAGAACCTGTAGAGAACTAGTCTAATAAGGGTGAATTTTTATTAACCATATCATAGTAGTTAAAAATCAATTCATTCAATGAAGGATCGTCGATTTTGGGGGTTATAACATAAACAACACCTCTGTATAGAATGGAGGATTTATTTGAATGAGAAAAAAAAACGAAAATGGATGATAACTTCTAAAATGTTTTTTTGTGAATTATAACCACAAATTTTATAACTATAATTTTATAATGATAATAAAATTTGTGTCTCAACATGAACCAATGATGATTAGGATTATGTTTTTCAAGAGGATCTAATCTTTAGAAAGATTCTATGTGGTGTATAATTTCTTATTCTACATTGCATACATAGGTGAGGGCCACAAATTCATTAGCATATAAAAATATCTTTACTAGTAAAAAGGTTCTAGTATAAGTGTGAATATTTTAAAAGAAGATAAAATAATGATAATAATATGACATCTGATTCAACCCTCCTCTAAGATTTCTACATGAACCACTAGGTTTAGAAATAATCCAGGTTCACATAACATTGGATCTAAATTACTCATACTCTTTTTTTTCAAGAAACCATGAATTACAGAATATAAGAAAATTTTGAGGGCCCTTAGATGGAGAATTTGGATACTATCCCTGTTAAAAATTAATGACCTATTTCTTCCAAAACCTCGATGAATAATAATAATAAATAAGAATAGATATTGCTGGAAATCTAAAATAAATAAGAATATTTAGTCACTATTGAAAAATTATCAAGGTACTCATCATATGGGAAATTTATTGTGAGTGAGACTTTTGATGAAAATAGTTTTATAAGTGCAGAATATGAGGAGGATGTTTCTATAACAACCATTGAATAACTACACTATCCATTTGAGAGGTATTTAAAAAAACTCCATGATGAAGTAATACCATATATAAAGTATTTTTATGGTACTTCCGAATGGTAATTCATACCTATAAGAAGAACCTTAAATAATGGAATATGCACTATGAAATAAATTTAAAAGTTTCAATTATCTAATGTATCTTGATAATGTAAAATTGGAATCTATATATATTTTAAATTGAAAATTTATTTATTAAAGAAAAATTTAAAATAAGTGATTTTTAAAAAGTTTTAATGAAAACATTTCTTCGAGAGGTGATTTATAATTCATAAAATAGATAAAAGATATCCAAAAATTTAAAATATTATCAATGGGAGATCAAAGATAACGAAATAAAGGAGTTTCAAAATTTCATTAGAATAAGAAATAAAAAATAGGATTAGATATGTATGTTAATGAATTATTTGGAAGTTAGGCCAAGATCATTAGAAGTTAAGAAGTTAACCCTTAATTGGAAGATCCTTAAGCTTTGAGCCATGATGGGAAATTTGGAAGCTACACATACTAAATGATCCTTGCCTATTGGAATAATATAGATTATATCACAAAAAAATTAAAAGGATATTATTTCATCAAATAATACTAAAAAATGATGTAAATAATAGATAGAAATCATTTTGAGAAGAATCCACCACTAGATCATATAAAATTGAAACTTACTATCCTGTTCAATTTAATTTTGATATTTTTTTTTCTAGATATAAATATTTTAAATAAAAAACTATAAAAATATTCATAAATAAAAATTAAAATAAATCCTCCCCATCTTCAATAATATTAGTTATCATGTGAAATAAAAATATCCCCCCAAATAGAGCACAAAATATTATGGTTTTGACCCAAATTCAGTAAGTCCTAAAATCTAGAAAATCATGACTTCTTGAACATAAAATTAAATGAACATGATTTTTCATACACTATTGGTGCTTCTAGATATTTTTAAATGAATTAATTGAGGGTTGGAAAAAAATTAATTAGATAACATTATATAATGCCACAATTTAGGGGGATCACACTTGAATAAAAAAGGACACATACTATAATGTAGTGTTTATAGAAAAATTTAAATATGGTTTCATACAGAATTTATGGGATTATTGTTATAGGATATTTCATAATTATTAGGAATTTTGGTTTGTTCCAATATAATATAACTCATATTCATTTAATAATAAGAGGAGACCACAATATTAGAAGAAAAAACCAAAAGATATATGTATTCCTACCTTGGGAATTAAGATAGTTAATACAGGTAATTAATCAATAAAAATAATGAGAAAACCACTCCTAAGAAGTCTAGGAAGAGAACTAGTTGGTATGTATCTTTAGTTATACACAACATCTTCTACTATGGAAAAATATTCCACACTATGGATTCTTGATAGAAATTTGAGAATGAAAAACATAACTGATGAATGAAAAAAATCATAGAGATGAATCAATGCAAGAGAAATAAAAAGTAATTGGTTTAGTGATTGAAGAAATACATGAATATTTTATAAGAAGGTTTCCAAAAATGGGTAAAACAAATAATTTTAAATGAATACATGGTAACTATAATAAATGTAAATATGTTATTAAGGAGTTAATAAGTATATGGAATGAATAACTTGAGATGGATGGATAGTTGGATAAATCTAATATATGAAAAAATGATAATGGTAAACATGTTGGTCCACCTGAAAAAACATAAATTTCGTGAGAGGTTTAAGAAAATAAAATCTCAAGTTTTTTAGAAAATCTATGTTTAAAGTGTAATCCCATGAGACAAAATGAATGTGACTACATGAATATTATATTTTCTTAGAAGAGTTATCGACGAATGAAAATTAAGATCCAGTATAAATTGATAAAATACAAGAAGATGCGGGGATGAAAATTTGACACAATATGAGGTTGAATAATAGTAATGATACCATGGTGTTCAATAAATCTTAGTATATGAAGGTTAATGTGGATACAATCATTAAAATCTATAGAGACAATATAGCTATAAAAGGGAATCTTGTTTGATATAAAAATCGTATCCCAAGTACTCTTACTAAAAATAAATGGAATTCTTCCCCTTATTATTCTCTTCTATTTTTTATATACTAACATGTACATATATTAAGGTGATTAAAAATATGAGTTTATGAGTTTTTCAAAACTAAAAATTATGATAATATATGCATCATGGAAGATGTTTTAAGGCTTGAATAAATAATATGTGAGATGTTAATCCTACAAGGGAGAGTAAATTTTATTATTATTATTCAATAATATGTACATAGAATATGAAAATATGGAAAACCCTATGATGAAATTTAAATTGAAGTTTCACAATCAAACTTTTCAACTCTTATTTTTGATTGTATCAGGTATATTTACAAAGTGTTTTTGTCAATTGATATGATAAAGGGTGTGGAGTTATTTGTCTTAAACTTTTAATATTTTTATGGGATTATTTAAAAGTTTATATGATATATTATTTGTTGAAAAATATATTTGAACAACACCTTAATTTAGTATGTTTAATAATATATCCCCTTTTCATAATTTTAAGTATATCCTTGATGTCTTGGTTATGGTCCATTTTTTCTACACCAGGCTATCCCATTAAAAAATATAGTGATTATCTAATATCCCATTACTAAGATAGTCATGTGTATTTTTTCTCATGAAATGAAATATTCTATAATTTAGAGTACATGCAATGGATAATTAGATGAGTTGGAAATCAAAATTTTATCAAAGAATATAATAAGGAAGATATATGCGATATTTTTCCACTGGTTGACCAATGCATTTATTGTGAATATGGGGGATAATAATGTTGAATCACATATTGAAAAAATTATTTTCTAGTATTGAGAATAGACTAAAAGGTGGGATTTAATTTCCTATGAAAAGACTGAATTTGTTTCCAACAAGTAATGTTTTCAATACATGATTTGGATAGGAAACTCCATCCTAAATGGAAAATTAAATTTGAGGTTGTATCATAAAAGTGTTACTTGGATATATATTTGATGTTTCGAGACAAATATTTATGGCCATGTGATTATTTTTCAAATGGTCCTCATGTCTAAGACAAGTATAAAAGAAATAAAGTGTTGTCTACAAAATATTGGATAGTAATGATGTGATGAAAGTTGGATAAGTCATTTTGTATACCTGTTTAATAGGATTAAAAGCTTTGTGAATGTGATATTGACATTATAGGTATATAGTGAGATATAAGGAAGAACTCAAAAGGGATTTATTTATTTATTTTAATCTGCATGGGAATGTTTCTGAGGTTTCTATGAATGTTTTTTAAATTCTATAAGGTTGTTTTAAATTTTAATGAATGGATGGTAATTTAGGAAGATGAATTAAAGGGGTTTCGGTTTGAAAGGTTAAAATATTAAAAATTATTATATATCCATGATTCACATAGCTGAATTACCCATTTATGTGAATCTATATCACATTTGAAAATTCTCATATCCAAATTCACAACTTGAGGAAATCTATAACCATATATGAGGATGTTTTTATGAATGAAGATAATCATAATGATATTCATAACCTTGTATTTTGGTTTAGTAGTTTATTTAAAAACATATATGTCATTCGACCGTATGAATATCAAAATATCCTCAATGAATGAAATTCCCACATAATGTGAGTACAATACTTATGTAAGGATAACTGGAGAAAAATTGTACAAGATGAAATGGAGAAAATTAAGAAAAATATTATTAAAATCATTCATATAAGAATGGATGTGAGTACACTAGTTATCCATATACCTATATAAATGAATATTTAAAAATTTGAATAATAAAAATAATTTACCTTCGTGATATTCAAACTGTTGTGAAAATTCATATAACTAATGATCTAGATAGCCATTTTACCACATATAGGAATTCTATAGTGCACTATTCATATAAGGATGAATGTGATATCTATGTGAATTTAATCCAAGAATTCATAACACTACAAGATTTAAGGATCTATGGATGGATATTCAAACTGTTGTGTAAACTTTACACAAATATTATCATAATAATTTTATTATTATTTGTACCTATGTAAGGTTTATTTGAAATTAAATGAACAAATTTATCTAACTCAATTATGAATTTATATCAGAATTTTTGATTGATAGAGTCGTGCTGATGCATAAGTAATTTACTTTTTTGATAGAATAACATAATACATGTACCATGATTCATGTTTATCATTTATTACAATAAGAATCCATAGAAAATAAAAAAAGAATAAAAAACCGTGTAGTAATAAATCCATACTCGTGTTCATCCTGATACAAGATTCCATAAATGTGAGAGTTTTTGAATGTTTTTTAAACCACGAATTTTGTGGAAATTGTGATGATAAAATTAAAATATGAAGTTTAAATAAATGAAATCCAATTATTTTGGAATTTAAAATGAGGATTTAAAATCAAATTATTTGGAAATATAAACCTTAACTTGGGATATTTTTAGATTTATTAGGGATATATTTATCTGAAAATTATATGGATGATATAAGTGAGTTTAATTACAATGATAGTAAGTGTTTTAAAAGAATATATCATATCATAATTGAATAAAGATCAATGAAATCATCATGGTGATAATTAGTTAATAGATATTTAAATAATATATGATGAAATCATGGAAATTTATTTAGGATGAATAATGGAATATTGTTTAATTTAATAATATTGAAAATCTATATATTTGAATAGGGATATTACATGAAACAAAAATATTTTAAAAAGGAAGAAGAAAAATTAAGGTTTAACTTTCTAAAATCTAATACTCATTCTATATCAACCCAAGATAAGAATAACATAAATATTATATTAATATCATGATTAAAAAATATACATCACAAAATAGTCGAATACTCTAAAGAATGAATTGTTTAGTGCCATGGAAATTATTTATATAAACATATTATTTTATAACTCATGAAATTTTTTTCCCTTAATTTATCTCTTATAGACCCTTTCCAAGACATCTTGCATGATTTAGTCAACTTAATAACCATGGGAATAGAAATATATAAAATGAGTAAGATCAAATTATAATTAAGGGAAAATCCATGTAATGTCCCCAACCTAGGATGCACTAAATTAGTGCTCTGATCTTGGTGGGCGCATGACCTCAGGCTTGCCTCCCCGTACAATAGAGGCTACGGACTAGTAGTGAGGTTCTAATAGATCATGTGAGGAGACTATATCCTCTTTTTCATAGAAATATATAGAAGATAAAATAAAAAATGAAGGAAGAAATAAAAAATAAACATGTATTACCAAAATTTGGTACATTCCCACAAAAAAAAAAATACGGAATGTCATGTCAACAATTCCACAAGGGATGAAAACTCAAAATAAAGACCAATGGAAGAATCCCCAAATGGATCTTGACACCATGTTCGGGTCCCTAATCCATGCACAAAACATTCCCCAAATCAACCCTCTAACATAGGGAGTTTTCCCTTGTCCTGAACTACGACGATGAAATCTTCATGGGTACCCAATGGTGGCCCAAGCATGGTGTGATTATAACTAAGTAGGCCACCACCAAAAGTGTAAAAAAATATCCAATCTAAACAGAAATTGAATTTATGTACCACATGTATAATAAGGTAAGAAAATAATAATAGGTTTACATTAGTTATTCATCATTTAACTAAACCATTTTCATAATTTAATGTAACACCCCAATCTTCCACGGTACGTTTTCCTTTGAATAATACAACAGCTTGCATTGTACACAACTTCGAGATTCTAACACACCGTGACAAATCAAAGTAGCTGTTATGAATAGTAATACCCATTTCTTGAAATTTTATAAATTTTATCTTTCAAAATTGAATTCATTTTTGGTTTCGGAATATCGAAATTATCTTAGGGTGAAATTTTGGTACTTTTCGGATAACTTTAATATTTTGATAAATAGTGAAAAGTAATAAAGTTTAATTAAAAACAACTTTTTTAATCGAAATAATTAATAGTGATAAATTATGAATTTGAGTTGTTTTAAAGTATATTTAGAATATATTTTTACCATTTAATACAATGTTGTTCATTGGACATAATTTCACATTTAAACTGGACAAAAACAAGTGTCAATCTTTTGATAGTTATTATTTCTTAAAAACATGCATTTTGTTTGGACAGCAGGAATTAATTTTAAATTAATTTCTTCCACTTATGTGTTTTGGATTTGGAGAAATGGATTCCATATTTGGAATCAGTATTTCCAAATTGTGTAAATAGATAACTCTTATTTTTAGACATTTTGAATAATTACTTCGGTAAATATTTTATTTAAAATGGTTAAAGGGTAAATCTGGTAAATAAGGTTAAAAAATAATATTATAATAATATTAATTTACCCTAAAATGTGTCCTAACCCTATTGTTTGATACATGTCCGACCATGGGAATCTTTGGTTCAATTTTGGGAACCCATAGAGCCACTTGTAGATGATAAGGACACTTTATATTAATTAAGATGGCTCCTCATTCCCCAGGTTCGCTGGTCGCTAGGGTTTCGGCAGCCTTCCTCAGGTGGTGGTGGCGACGACCCCTTACTCTCCAGACTTGAGGCTTCTCTACTGCCTCTCTCTTCATCCATTCTTGTATCTATCCCTAGATGGGTTTCTTTTCAATGTTTGGATTCGGTTTCTCTGCTCGAGGATTCAGGGCTTCGATCCCATTTTTCTTTTGCTGATTCGTGCTTCGTTTTTGTTGTCCACTGCTTCGTCATTCCCGCTCCTCCCCTTTTTCGGCATTTCCCCCTGTTGAAGCCTTCTTTTGTTCTTCCCCTGCTCTGTCCTCCCGGTAGCCGCATTTCTGACCCCACTTTGGTCTGTTGCACCGGTTTTCATGGGGAGATTTGGGCTGTGTGGTCTGAGTAGCGTGGGTTTCTCAAGGTTGATTTTTGCATGGCAGTGGCTCTGAAAGTTTGGGTTGGTGGCTCAGTCGAGGTCAAACTTCTATGGTGATGCCCTAACCTGATTATATCGCTGCTCTGGCTTCTGGTTCCTTCGTTTCTCTCCAAGTTGGTCTACCCCGGTGGTTTCATGGAGGTTTTGGGAAGTGCGGGTCAATCGGTCGATGATGTTCAAGGAGGATCTTCCAAGGCTGGCTTTATCCCGAGCTGTGGTGGTCATCTTTTGTGCAATGATTCACGGATTCAGTATTTCTTCTGGTATATGTCGTGGCAAGAGGCCTTCGACAGTGGCCATGGTTTGTTTTAGATCTATTTTGTTTTGTGTGAAAATGATTTTTTTTTGGGTGGTGATGTCGTTTGGTGTTGGATCTTTGTGACATAGTTGGTTCCGCTTTGGTAGGTTTGGGTGACGACAAAGAAATTGGCGGTTCTCATGTGGATGAAGGGTCGTGATAGGACTTCGCCTGTCATGCGTGAACATGGAAAGCGATCCCTTTGGGTTACATGTCTGTTTTTTTGATGTTTTTTGGATTTTTGATTTCCGTTTTTGGAATCCCTTGTTTTTGGTTCTCACCGGTGATGTGGTGACGAAAAATGAGGATGTCTGTCGGGGATTATGGTGCTTTGGTTGATGACGGTGATTATTCCAAGTAACGACGACATCGAGTGGAGACGACGACGTGGACAGTGGTGTCAGTGATGATAGCAGTGAAGGACTGCATGGTGATGTTGATGTCTGGTGATGGTTTTTTTGGATGTAGGATGGCCATCGCTATGGGTGAGTCTCGAGGCATATGCGTGACGAGATGGGTGATGAATTTTGAAATTTGAATGTGGTGGGTTTTTGGAAGCCGACAGTGGCGGTTCTGGATCAGGGTTTGTCTGCAGTGTTGTATGATTTGAATTTTGAATTTTTATGCTGTAATTTTCTTGATGGGTGTTATTTTTTTAGGTTCACACTTACCCTATAAAAGTGTCATTAGAAAATACAAAAAATATAAATTGTGGCTATTAATTAAGTTAAAGTAAACACAAAAATGACATAAGCATATATCTTTTAGCAAAACAATTTTTACATAGGGTTATATATGTTATCTTTTCGACTATAAATATTCATTATAAAGATAAATGATTTCCTACATAATGGTATTTTATTTATAATATTTAGACATTGAGTAATTAAATTTATTTATGACACAATAATGATGGAGTGTTTTCCTTATTAATGAAAGAATCAAACAATTGGTATTATAAATGTTTAAATAAATATAATTTGAAAGTTTTGATGACATCAACGAATTTTATTGGTTAATATGACATGTTAGGATTGATTAAATGAATTTATTTCGAATTAATAAAGTTGTTATGACTTTAACAAAAATCAATTACTGAATAGTGTCAAAATTGACAAAAATGAGTTTTTGAAACAAATATTATATTATTAATTGATATTCTATTCCTAAAAATATAAGCTCGGAAAAAGGACTTATATCATGATAGGTGTATCATTAATGGACCACTTGGGGGTCTCTTTTATATATATAAAAAGTTTATTAACTATATAATATAAAAATACAAAGAGACATGGTAAATGTCAAACTAATTAAATAAGAGTTAAAACTAAATGATAAGGTTAATATAGTGACCCAAACCTGTATAAAATCCATTGGTTGAAAGTTTTTCAAGAAATAACCACCTTAACCTATAAATAATCCACTTTGGAGCCATTAGAAACCAAATATAAATTTATTATAAATTATTACTTATAGTTTTTCTTAAAGAGCCCCTCCTCTCCCTTATAAAAGAACACCACTTATAACCAATTATTCATACCTTCAAAGCCTTTTGGTTCATCCAAACTCTGCCCAAATAACCTCTCAACTATCATACCTTAATCCTAGAGGCCTTACTTTAGTCATAAAGCCAACCCAAGGAGCCCTTTTGATCAAATCAAAAGGAAGAACCCGAAGAAGAGGTAATGTTTTCACCACCCACTTTCAAGTTCCTTTCTTCTTCAACTTCTTCTTTCTTTGTTATTTTTATTCTAAAATAATAACTCCAATATCTTCTATATACTGTGATGTTATTATAAATATGGTACAACCATATTCATTATTCTATCCACCCCTTGGATGACATGTCACCATACGTGCGTACGTATGGCTTACCGTATCCACTTCGTGGTGTAATTGTTATTCAATAAATTATTATTTAGATGGGTATAATAATGTTGTATAATTCATGTAAATAATAAATATAACATGATAATTATTCTGTATATATGATACACCATCCAATTATATATTATCTTAATATCAAAAGAATGATATTATCGCTCGTGCGTACGTACGGACTACCGTCTCCATGAAAGCGATGCGATTCATCCCCCATCGTATCCATGAAAGTCTAATTCTCATTTGATGATTAAAAATGATGTTAAAGGACTTGATATCATTCTTTATGTGAATAAGATACAACCTATCCATAACAAACACAACTTATGTAACAAAACATATAAAATTAAATGAGTAAGTTAACACCCGTAACGACGATAATACTAAGACATTATTAACAAAGCAACGTTAAAAGATCATATATTATATCATATTAATGTATATGATTCTAGTATAATTTAATAACAATTATTTCAACATTACACAGGAGGTTAACCTACCCTCAACCAAGGAAAAGTACAAGGTAAGGAGTTTTCATCTCACTCCTTATTCCTGTGAGATTCATGCCATATTGCCACTATTACCTTTTGTGTGGTCTATGTACTGCCCATAATTGTATTCATTGTGTAATACACTTTAATTTATGCGTCTTTACATATTCATTGTATGATACTCCTTTCATGGGGTTTATGCTTCGTAAGATACCAAATTGTTAAGGGTTAATTCATCAATCTCATTATTATCCGAGATTGTTTATGTGTAAGTATTTACAGGTACATTTTTACCATCCATGTCCATTTTTCATAAAAATGATTCAAAATGAAAATTTTAAGGATTTTTGAAAGGTAATCTTTATCAAGATCATAATTTTAATTTTTTTAATGATTTATATTTCTTGATCTTTTTAATTAATGTCCATGTTTTCAAAATGAATTTAAGGATTTATTTATATTGACATTAATGTTTTGAAATGATAATTATTTTCAAAAGTTTCAAAGTGGTATGGGAAAATCTGATTTAATTTTTTTTAAATGTCCTCCATTTTAAATTGTGTGGCTTTTCAATGTTTTCCAGAAATGAGATATTTCAATCAAAGAGTTTTACAAATCATTTCCATCTATGTCAAATCCATTAATTGATTATAAACTTGTTTTGAAGTTGATTTATTATGATACAAAACTTCAATATTGTATTGAAGGTTTTGTGATATGTTTGACTGTGGATGTGCTATTTCTATACCATTAATGGTTTATGGTTAAAGTATTGACATTTCATATGCTTGTTTTAATATTAATGTTTATGATATGTTTAAACCTTTTCATATAAGGAATGTATTGGACATAGTAAGTGATGGGTGGAGCCCGCTATAGCTCCTCGATGCATCGGTAGGTCTCATGAGACAAATAGATGTGGAATTGGATGAGGCCCTTTCCCAATTTGATTTATGGTTTTAGCCGAGGACTTAATCATTTTTAGATGTCTTGGCCGAGGCCTTGATAAAATGTTTCAGAATGTCCGGCATTATACATTCCCTCATTATGGAAACAATATTGATGGTTCATGTGGTCATTCAACTAGTAGAATACCCATGATTATGTTTTATTATGGCATTATTTAACAATCTCATATTCTTGCAATAAAAGTATTCATGTTTATTATTGGTAAAGGCATGTGGTTTCAATTATTTACCATGCTTAATATTTATGTCATTTTCCTCTGTATTACTTACCCTTACTGAGCATTTTGAGCTCACCCCTTTCTATGTTTTATTTTTCCCAGGATGTGAAGAAGTATTTTATGAATGACCTACAGGGATATCATGAGAGAATATGAAGAAAATATTTTGTTTTAGTTTTTCAATTTATTATGTAATGTAAGACTCATGAATGTATATAGTATTTCCAAGGCTAATAAACTAATCGGTCTTTCGAGACTTGATCTTTTTTATCATGAAAATGTTATGTAATAGTGCACCGACTCTGGGTTACTGGGGCCGGGGCATTACAATTGGTATCAGAGGAAGTTTAGTACAAACCAAGGAAGATAGATTTAGATAAACTCTGATTAGAGCACATAGCCCTAAGATAGACTTTGAGGATTAGTATAGAAGAACTTCCTAGAATTTTGGTATTGTGGAGATTTTGTGAGTTTTCCAAGAAATAAATCCCTGTCTGGATACGAGCAGGTAGAGGTGGCTCTGGCACAGATGTACCTAGGGGTAAAACCCGAAAACACTACTTTGAGCTAGACTCGAATGGGAACTGGGGCACGACAACGGGCCTTGCTACACTCTGGGTTACGACACTCCCGGGGGATATGATTAGGATAATTCTCATCTTCTTTACAAACCATTATAAAGGGTTTATGAGTATATTTTTTCTCAAAGAAGACATTTTTATGATTATGGATTATATCCATAAACTGTTCAATTTATGATAAGTGTTTTACAAGTTTGGATTTATGTATTACGATTCATAAACTAATCTAATGTATTCCATTGTTTAGAAATAGAGCCTAGGGGAAGAAATGGAAACCGTATCAATGCATACACTCCATGTAGGGATTGACCCCTGGTCAAGATAATTATAGTGGTGCTAGTGATGCAACTGGTGCTGATCCGCTAATCACCATACTGGGAAAACTCACTCAGGTTATGAATAATAACCTTACCCGTATGGAGCACCCAGATCCACAGCGTGGAGGATCAATGTTAGATCGCTTCATGAGGCAACAACCACCGAAATTCAATGGGGGTTCAAATCCACTAGTAGCTAAGCAATGGATAAGCTCCCTAGAGAAAATATTTCAGGCCTTGGGGAGTAGTGAAAGGGAAAGGGTTATCATGGCAGTTTACCACCTCACTGGAGATGCTGATCAATGGTAATCATTAATTCAAAACACAAAGGACGATGAAGAAGTATCAAGTATGGAATGGAGGGAGTTTAAAGAGATTTTCTTAGAAAAATACTTTCCTCATGACCATAGAGCAGATATGGAAGGGCAATTTCTCAGTCTGAGGAAAAAGGAGGATGAAAATGTCACAAAGTATAAAACTAACTTTACAAGGTTAGCGAGGCATACAACAGAGGAAAGAATAATGTGATACATATATGGATAAAAAGGTCACTAGGCTCGTGATTACAAGGGAATGAAAGATGCTGTCAATGTTGAATGCTACAATTGTAGAGAAATGGGGCATTATGCGAATGAATTCTCTAAGAGCCAAGTAAACTTACCTCAGAAAAGGCTAAGGGATCAAGGCCAATCTTATGGTGTTACTACTGTTGAAGTGGAATAATTAATGTTTTTGTGTTTTTGGACTCAAGGATTATATTCTGGTTATAAGAATAATGTGATACATATAAGGATTATACTGTAGTATATGTTGTTTTCATTAAGGATTTAAAATGAATAAGGTAGTCATATTTTTATTATGTGACAATAAGATAAACTTTACTTTTTCTGGGGAATCTGATGTGACAATTGATTTTGGACTTTAGATACCTTTTACTGAGAGTCTAGACAGAGGTACTTTGGATAACTATAATGTTTGGATTGGATTAAGTTGAACTTTGGATAGCATTGTTTAAGGTTTAAACAATTATTATGATCAATTTTTCTGAAATATTATGATACTATAGTTTTTGGAAAAGGACAACCTGCAGGTCGGGCGATAACCCGTCGCGTCAGACAAAGCTGCAGGAATCGAACCTACAACCATAGTGCGACGAACCTTTATTACCTACCACTAGTCTGCAAGAATTCCCTGGTCATTACAAAGTATTTTTCTTCATTTTAATGGTATATGTAAATGTTTAGATCCTTATACGATTAGGATAAATATAATATTTTTGAGTTCTATTATCTTTTGAAGTGAAAGATGAGTTTGTGGTAGAAATTAGTTGAAGGATGAAACTCTATTTGTCAAGTATATATATATATGTATATATATTTCTCTTATTCTATGAAGAAACTAATTCATAAACATTAGATAAGGGATCTTAAAACAAAAAATGTGTTATCCTAATACCTTATGTTTTGTTGAACCAATGATATTTTAAATCATTATAGATTGATGGCTTTGTGGCCCTCAATTCTTCAATTGTTTGTGACTGATGACCTCAATCACTCTCTATAAATATTTTTTACTCCAATTATGTGTCTCTAATTTCCACCAATGTTCTCCAAATAGATATCATAATTTGGTGGTGACCCTTCCATTTCTCTTTTCCTCTTATTAAGACTAAATTTTATTAACCCAATTTCCGATGAGGGTTTTCCCACAAAGATATTTTCTATTTTCACCCTTTTATTTTGGAAGAAAAATTTCAAATTTGAAGGATGAAATTTATTGAAGGAGGTGAGAATGTAACACCCCAAGCTTCCACGGTTCGTTTCCCTTTGAATAATGCAATTGCTTGCATTGTACGCAACTTCGAGATTCTAACACACCGTGACCAATCAAAGTATCCATTATGAATAGTAATACCCACTTTTTGAAATTTTATAATTTTTTTCCTTCAAAATTGATTTCATTTTTGGTTTCAAAATACTGAAATTATCTTAGGGTGAAATTTTAGTACTTTTCGGATAACTTTAATATTTTGATGAATAGTGAAAATTGCTAAATTTTAATTAAAAACAACTTTTTTAATCAAAATAATTAATAGTGATAAATTATTAATTTGAGTGGTTTTAAAGTATATTTAGAATATATTTTTACCATTTAATACAATTATGTTCATTGGACATAATTTCACATTTAAACCGGATATAAACAAGTGTCAATCTTTTGATAGTTATTATTTCTTAAAAACACGCTGTTTGTTTTGACAGCGGGAATTAATTTTAAATTAATTTCTACCACTTTTGTGTTTTGGATTTTGAAAAATGGATTCCATATTTGGAATCATTATGTAAATTTTTTTTAAATAGGTAACTCTTATTTTTAGATATTTTGAATAATTACTTCGGTAATTATTTTATTTACCATGGTTAAAGGGTAAATCCAGTAAATAAGGGTAAAAAAATAATATTATAATAATATTAATTTTCAGTCAAACGTGTCCTAACCCTATTGGTTGATACATGTCCGACCATGGACATCTTTTGGTCAATTTTGGGACCCCATGGAGCCACTTGTAGGTGATAAGGACACTTTATATTAATTCAGTTAAAGTAAAAACAAAAATGACATAAGCATATATCTTTTAGAAAAAAAAGTTTACATAGGGTTATATATGTTATCTTTTCAACTATAAATATTAATTAAAAAGATAAAAATATTTCCTACATAATAGTATTTTATTTATAATATTTAGACATTGAATAATTAAATTTATTTATGACACAATAATGATGTAATATTTTCCTTATTAATGAAAGAATCAAACAATTGGTATTATAAATGTTAAAATAAATATAATTTGAACGTTTTGATGACATACACAAATTTTATTGGTTAATATGACATGTTAGGATCGATTAAATGAATTTGGTTCGAATTAATAAAGTTTTTATGAGTTTTATAAAATCAATTATCGAATAGTGTGAAAATTGACATAAATGAGTTTTTAAAACAAATATTATATTATTAATTGATATTCTATTCCTAAAAATATAAGGCTCAGAAAAAGGACTTATATCATGATAGGTGTATTATTAATGGACCACTTGGGGGTCTCTTTGATGTATATAGTATGTTTATTAACTATATAATATAAAAATACAAAGTGACATGGTAAATGTCAAACTAATTAACTAAGCATTAAAACTAAAAGATAGGTTAATATAGTGACCCAAACCTGTTTGAAATATATTGGTTGAAATTATTTAGACCCATACCCACCTTAAACCTTAAATAATTAATTTTGGAGCCATTAAAACTGAATATTAATTTATTATAAATTAATACTTTATGTTTTTTCTAAAGAGCCTCTCCTCCCCCTTATAAAAGGACACCACTTATAACCAATTATTCATACCATAAAAGCCTTTTGGTTCATCCAAAAACTGCCCAAATACCCTCTAAAATACCCTCCTGTAATCCTAGAGGCCTTCCTTTAGTCATAAAGCCAACCCAAGGAGCCCTTTTGATCAAATAAAAAGGAATAACCCAAAGAAGAGGTAATGTTTTCACCACCCTCTTTCAAGTTCCTTTATTCTTCAACTTCTTCTTTATTTTTTATTTCCATTATAAAATAATAACTCCAGTATCTTCTATATACTGTGATGTTATTATAAATACGGTACAACCATATTCAGTATTCTATCCATCCCTTGAATGACATGTCACCATACGTGCGTACGTACGACTTACCATCTCCACATCGTGGTGTAATTGTCATTCAATAAATTATTATTTGGATGGGTATAATAATGATGTATAATTCATGTAAATAATAAATATAAAATGATAATGATTCTGTATATATTATAAAACATCTAATTATATATTATCTTAATATCAAAAGAATGATATTATCACTTGTGCATACGTACGGACTACCGTCTCCACGAACGCGATGAGATTCATCCCTCATCGTATCAATACAAGTATAATTCACATTTGATGATTAAAAATGATGTTTAAGGACTTGATATAATTTTTTATGTGAATAATATACAACCTATCCATAACAAACATGACTTATGTAACAAAACATATAAAATAAAATGAGTAAGTTAACACCCGAAACGACGATAATACTAAGACATTATTAACAAAGAAATGTTAAAAGATCATATATGATATCATATTAATGTATATGATTATTTTATAATTTAATAAAAATTATTTTACCATTATACAGGAGGTTAACCTACCCTAAACCATGGAAAATTACAAGGTATGGGGTTTTCATCTCACTCCTTATTCCTGTGAAATTCGTGCCATATTGCCACTATTACCTTTTGTGTGGTGTATGTACTGCCCATAATTGTATTCATTGTGTAATACACTTTAATTTATGTATCTTTACATATTTATTTTATGATACTCCTTTCATGGGGTGTATGTTTTGTAAGTTACCAAATTGGTAAGGGTTAATTCCTCAATCTCATTATTATCCGAGATTGTTTATGTGTATGTATTTTCAGGGACATTTTTATCATCCATGTCCATTTTTCATAAAAATGATTTCAAAATGAATATTTTAAGGATTTTTGAAAGGTAATCTTTATCAAGATCATAATTTTAAATGTTTTAATGATTTATCTTTCTAAATATTTTTAATTAATGTCCATGTTTTCAAAATGATTTTAAGGATTTATTTATATGGACATGAATGTTTTGAAATGATAATTATTTTCAAAAGTTTCTAAGTAGTATGGGGCACTTTGATTCAAAAAAGTTTTTAAATGCCTTCCTTTCTAAATTGTGTGACTTTTAAATGTTTTCATGAAAAGTGATATTTCAATCAAAGAGTTTTACAAATCTTTTCCATCTATGTCAAATCCATAAATGGATTATAAATTTTTTTGAAGTTGATTTATTATGATACAAAACTTCCATATTGTACTGATGGTTTTGTGATATGTTTTACTGTGGATGTGATATTTCTATACCATTCATGGGTTATAGTAAGTATTGAAATTTCGTACGCTAGTTTTAATACGATTGTTTATGATATGTTTAAGCCTTTTCATATGAGAAATGTATTGAACTTAGTAAGTGACGATTGGAGCCCGCTATAGCTCCTCGATGCATCGGTAGGTCTCATTAGACAACTAGACGTGGAATTGGCCGAGGCCCTTTCCCAATTTGATTTATGGGTTTGGCCGAGGCCTTAATCATTTTTAGACATCTTGGCCAAGGCCTTGAAAAAATGTTTCAGAATGTCTGGCATTATACATTCCCTCATTATGGAAATAATATTGATGGTTTATGTGGTCATTCGACTAGTAGAATACCCATGATTATGTTTTATTGTGGAATTTTTTACTCAGCTCATATTCTTTCCATAAAAGTTTTCATGTTTATTATTAGTAAAGTCATGTGGTTTCAATTATTTAACATGCTTAATATTTATGTAATTTTCCATTGTATTAATCACCCTTACTAAGCCTTTTGAGCTCACCCCTTTCTATGTTTTATTTTTCCCAGGATATGAAGAATTATTTTATGAATGACCTGAAGAGATAGTATGAGGGAATATCAAGGCAAGATTTTGTTGAAGTTTTTCACTTTATTATGTAATGTAAGACTTATGAATGTATATAGTGTATCCAATGCTACTAAACTAATCGGTCTTTCGAGACTTGATCTTTTATGATCATGACAATGTTATGTTATAATGCACCGACTCTGGGTTACTGGGGTCGAAGTGTTACATTTAATCTTTGGGTTAAGAAATTATTTTATTACACAATAGCCTATGAAATTCAACTACTATACAGAAGGTGATATGAAAAGTTCCCAATATAACTAGGGAAATAATTTCACAAAAAAATAACGACACATACCCTGGATAATTAGTCATGGTATTGGCAACCTGTTACATAACACTTACCTTGGGGCGTTAATCTAGGTAGTCTCATCTAATGAAACTACTATAGTTCTATAGCCTCATTATAACTCTATATCCAATTCAATCTATGGGTTGGGTTTAGATCCTCCATCCAACCCAGAAAATGGGCATAAAACCTCATTTGATACCCCATAAAACACTAATCTATTAACCACATTTACCACATCATGAGTCTTACTAAAAAAATACCGATAACATTCATAATTCATCATTTGTTCAGTGATTAAATTAGTCTTCCTGCCTTCAACCATTTACACATTCCCAATTCACATTTTATAACTCATTAACATATTTCAATTCCAACCCATATGCCATTTACACTATCACTTTTATTCATTTAATCCATTCAAAATATTCCATAAAATCCCTTACGCCATTATCAATGACTAGACATAATTACCATTAGTACCATTTATAATCTAAGTGAACAAATCAATATGTTATCATGGGATCTAGTTAATCATAAATAATTATATTCTTTCATTAAAAATATCCATGTTCAGTATGGCATCAAACCCCATGGGTTGCCCTACAACTGGTTTGATTAACCTTAATGCACCCCAAAAGGATCATGAGGGGATGAATTTAACATTTAACCAATCAATCTACAAAAAAATAATAATATCACAAAACACGCAACAAAATACACCATATCAAAACCACATACACATAAACCAAACATCAAAACAATGTTATATAACTTGTATACATACCACCTATATTATGATGAAGAACGCTCACTTAACTCTAGCATTTGATTCATATTTGAACACCCTTTCAATCCCAAAACTAGGATTGGTTGGAAAAAGTGTGTTTCATGGATTTAAATGAATAAGAACAAATATACAAGCCTTAATCCGGAAAAGAGATGGAAGAGGAGTGTTAGATTCATTCGATCCATTGATCCAAAACCAATGACTCTCCAAAAGGATTAAAAAAGGGAGATTGATCCTTGGGAATATTAGGGAATTTTGGTTCATCTCTAGGATTTATGGAGAATAAATGAAGAATAAAAATGGGTGAGAGCTCACAAATCCTGATGGGGCTAGGTCATATGTTAACATGTGGAGCCCACACAGTTTAAAAAACAATGCAAGGACCATGTGAAATGGATCTGTCTACGCCTTAATGGTTTCCTTATCCCCTCGAATGGTTTCATCAAACCATACACCACTACTCGAGGTTCATGGTTTGGGAGAATGGTTACCACTATGAGTGCGCTAATAATGAAACATTCACTAGATTTCCCAATTCTTCATTATTCCATGCCTCAAACCCCCAGGACACCCCCATGCCTCATTATTCCCCTAGTAATGCTTTCATTAGCCAAAATTAATATATTTAAATGAAATTTTAAATAGGAACATACATTTATGATGTCCACAATTTTACAACCTCCCCACCATATAAATATGTATCCACAAGACACATTCCCATGCATCACAGAGCTTCAATGGTAAATAGATTGAGCTATTTATACCAAATATACATTTCCCTATCCCAAGTCTCTTCTTAAACATTTCTATGATTCCACAAAACTCAAACCAAATGCACAATATTACCATATAATACATTATTTCTAGGATCCAAAATAATAACTAGATGCTCCTAAATGGACACATAAACATCAAGCTCAACATCCAAGACATCATATCACGAGAGATGGGTCGAGGTGATACTGTTGAATATGAGACACAAGAATAAAATTCTGCATGCCACAAAACCACTGAGGAAGAACCAAGAAGTACATCGTCAGTCTGATCATTTCCAAAATCTCCAATATCCCCACATACCAGGTCACCATATTACCATGTTTCTGAATTTTATGGTGACCAAACCTTGGAAACATTAGAAGAAACACATGATAACTCACCATAAACTCAAGTGGTGTAGGAAACTGATCCCCATATGACTTATTCCTACTTTAAACCATATCCATGTTCTCCCAAACAAAATGATTTTATTCAGAAGTATCCTATATGAGACTCAGTCCCAATAACTATGATTCCCTAGTCCCAATCAAACATAACAATGATCCACATGGTATACCATAGAGCTCCTCATACGATGACATATGAATCGTATCTTAGTAACTAATGTTTTTGGAAATACCAACAAGAAAAAAGTGATTATTTAATGATTCACCAAAGTCAAGGACACATTCCCTCAACATGTACTCTAGAACATGAATAGTATGCTCATATTTCTCATCATTATATGGGTGGAAAGCTGTGATAAAAAATCATAGGTACCAAGAGCCTTATGTAATCCCTGCTATAAAAGTGAAGTAAAACATGGATCACGGTCGAAAAAATATAGTATATGGCACCTCGTGCAACCATACTATTTCTTGAACATACAAATCACCCAACTAATACATGGTGGAGGTATTTCAAATGGGTAAGAAATGTTCCACCATTTTCAATAGATCTAAAAATACCTATATCGCATCGCTCTTTTAAGGAATCATCATCAAACTCATAACAAAATCCATCGTCATATAATCCCATTTCTATTATATAATGGGAAAATGTTATATAAAAAAAACTGATGGTTGATGCTCGACCTTCACCTGCTGAAAGGTATAAAATCATTTCATGAAACCTACAACATCTTTATTCATCCTAGGACACCAATAATACCTATGAATATTACAATATATTTTAGTTAATCTAGGATGAAAAAACAACTTTTATTCCTAAAAATCTTACATCAACTCTTTTCTCATAAATGTAGTAATGACAACATGATCGTGAACATAAATTATATCATCAACACCAACAATCCAACTAGAAGGTGACTCCCCACCTTCAAGACATTACCTCAAATATAAACACTCTAGATACTCATATTGACTCTCATTTGTCCAGATTGCAAGAGTGTACACAAATACAAAGGATGAAATGGTCTTCTTCCCTTGTCCATCCTACACCTACAAATTCATCTCAGCAAACAATGCCATCATCCTCTACCTGGAACTGGATTCTTGATCCTCCTGATTTTGAGTCTTCTAACTCAATGCATCTACAACCCTATTTCCATTTCCTTGTGTATAAAATAGATTAAAGTCATTGTATTGTATATATTCAACCCATCTTTAATACTAAAGATTAATTTCATGCTAGGAGAAGATGTACTTAATGATTATATGATGGGTATAGACAGTAAACTATTCCCCCATAAGTAATTCTACCAACAATCTAAAGCGTATACCACTGCAGACAATTCAAGATCATGAATACGATAATTTATTTCATGAGTCCTGAAATTTGGTGACCCATACTTGATAACACGATAATCCTACATCAACACTGCTCCCAGACTAACACCATACACATCACAAAACAATGTATACTCCTTAAAAAGCTTTGGTAAGGTCAGAATATATGCGGTAGTCAACCTATTCATTAACTCTTGAAAATAATCCTCACATACCCCATTCCATTCAAACATGATGCCCTTAATAGTCAATCCTGATAATGGTGCTACCAAGAAAGAAATATTTTTTATGATCCTTCAATAATAGCCTAAAAAACCTATAAAACTACAAACATCAAAAACAATATTTCCATTCCTAGGATACAATTTCCTACACTTTCTCTCGGTCTAGTGACACACCTTCTTAAGAGATGATGTGACCTATGAAATTTACAATGTCAATCCCAAAAATGATGCTTGGTTATCCTGGAATAAATCTTATTCTCTCTTAGTGAAATTAAGACAATTTGAAGATGTTTGGAAAGACCATTATCAATATTGGAGGACACCATGATGTCGTCCAAAAAATAAAACAATGAACAGATCATGGTATGAGAGGATGATTTGATTCATTAGGGTCATAAACACTACTGGCTCATTGGTCAACCTAAATAGAATCACAACAAACTCATATAATTGATAACTGCTCCTGAATCTAGTCCATGGTATATTCAAAGGTACCACTCTCGGTTAATGATATCCTTGTCTCAAATTAATATTAGAGAACACAAAATCACCCCTTATATATTAAAAAATATCATCAATTTTAGGGAGAGGGCATCAATTCTTAACTATAATCTGATTTAGGTTCTTATAATTGACACTTAACTACAATTATCCATCTTCATTCTTGAAAAAAAACTAGAGATTCCCCAAGGTGACATACATTGATGAATAAAACCCTTTTCACAAAAACAATCCAAATGAGTTTTATGTTCTGAGAATTTTTTCAATTTCATTCTATATTGAAGAATGAAAATTGGGACTTCTCCATGCAACAACTATATCATGCACTAAATATCTCTATTTGGTGTTAGCCTCAAGAATTCTTTAGGAACCACATCCTGAAATGATCCCCCATAGGAGGAAATACAAGCTTATATACACCCCCAACATCAAGCATAAGATAAGCCACTTGGGATGTGAGTTTAAGCAATTGCTGACACATTAGCCCTGCATGACTGACACTGAGGTCCCATTCACCACGATGGACATTATTGTATTATTTAAGTGTTGTTAACATTATCTTACAATTTTAATAGTAAATATGGGCTTGGTATAACACATTCCATTCCATTCCTAAAATCTGATCAAAAGCTGACATCCCATGAATAAAGAAGTCCCACAGAAAATAGTACCCACCAATCTAAAGATCACACCACAAACATTTTCTGATATTTACTACTCATACTCATAGTGATGTATCAATTGAAATGACCCCACACATATATTCCACTAATAGACAAAACACCTCAATGAACTGGGATGTTATAAAATAATCCAAGGCACCTTTATAAAATTGAACACTAGAATTCATGGATGTAACAAGAATCGTACATTGAATTGTCAACGGTCCAATCTCTCTATCTCTGGATGTATGATGAACTTCATTAAGATGAACTTTACCTCTTCCTTAGGCTCCGATCTGTGTTCCATGTGATGAACTACCCTTCATATAAGGGTTCCCATGTCACAGAGGACCACATCCACTACCTTGATTGGTATGGCCGATAGATCTCTAACTTCCTGCCCGATATGGGGAAAATCACCCCTTCCTGCACTCTAATATGGACATGGTCCTCCATCATTCCCCAACTATTCAGGTTTCCTCTAGAAAATCTACACATTCCCCATCCTAGAGCATAATCAACACTCAATTGGTGGAATGGGACACTTACCTCTCATGTTTCCCAACATTCTGCACTGATATCATATGATTCGATCACTACCCTATGAAACTATTTACCTTTATGGATAAACTCTACACTACTTAACTGTAAGAGATTCTCAAAGTTATGCTTCCAGCAATCCTAAGTCACATAGCTAGATCATCCAACTGGAACCACATTCCCACCACTAGAAGCCTTATTGATATTTCCTTATAAGATAATTACTTGACCCATCACCTCTTCAAAATTCTTTTTTATGAAATATATTCACCTAAGAATTAAACTCATGTCTAAGTCCATCCCAGAATTGTTTCACCATAGCAGCTACATCTCCTGCCAAGGTTGGAAAGAATCATTTCAAGATGTTGAAACAAACATCATAATCCACCACTAACATAGTCCCCTATGTTAGACTCATAAACTTTTCCTCCTTCAGCTACTTCAATGTATTCATATAGAAATGTTTTAGAAACATTTCCTAGAAACTATTCCACATTACACACCCTTCCTACATGACCAGGAACAAGATTTCCCACCAATTATTCTCCTTCCCTCGAAACATATAGGATGTCAACTTGACTATCTTCTCAAGAGGATTCTCTATGTGATTGAGAATTGTCTGGATGGAATCTATCCAGAACTCATCTTCCTTATGTCTACCCTATCTAGTAAAGGTCGTAGGCTTCCACAGTTGAAACTGTCTAATCAGATCAAACATGATCAACAATATCCTCCATGGTTCTCATTCTATCATATGCGTAAATTGATAAAATTTATGATGTAACTTCTCATCTCCTTGCTTACCCCGATTCACTAGGGTCTCTTGATCCACCTCTAGTAGAGCATTATCAGTGATATCCACTTCTTACCCAACCAGAACATTTTGTAATGTTGTAATCTCTATATAATAAAAATCACGTGTCTTAGAATGAATAATATAAAACATCCACAGTTTGAACTTAATAAGGATCTCCACTATCCATGAAAAACTCATTCCACTATCAAAAATCCCTTTTCATTAAAAATATATTTTAATTATTTCCACTTTCAAAACACGAATCATTCTCTTTTAAGAAGATTTTCCACTTCAGATCTTGTTACAAAAAAAATCCGTCATTTATAACTATTCAGTAACATAATTTTATAAACATTCTTTAAAATTATTTGAATTTACCCATTTTCATCATCTTTATTAGTCACCATTCATTCAAATTTCAATTAAAATGAAATGCATTCTATCCACCATGTCCCACACATCCTGATGGTGTTTTCTAATCATGATTCATTCCACATATATCCCTAGGTGTCTATATTGATTCATGTTTTCAAAATTTCATTCTGTTTCATCCATGAACAAAATATTATAAAACTATCACATTATATTAAAACTATATCCCCAATTTTGAAATATCATCAAACTTAATCAACACACATCAATAACAACAATTCCCAACATGGGTACTTGGGTTTTCCCTCGTACATGGGCTTGCTACTCCCATGAATGATCTCCCTGTCGAGGCCAGACACTTCCTATTATGCTATCTTCCATTCCCAAATAGTAAGGAAACCGAATATATCCACTATGATACCACTATGTAATTTCTATAACCCAGGAACCATTAAACAAGTTCCCCAAGCCGGTCTCTACAAGACATCCTTCATGGCCTCTCGTATTCCAGAGGTTGTCGACTAGAAGTGATGGTCTAATAGATCACTTAGGGATACTATACCCTCTTTATCATAGTAAGCCACAATGGAAAAAATATTAGATAAAGTAAAAAAAATAAACAATAAATAACAAACAAGTATTACCAACCATTTCCAAAAACTAGTTATAATCCCACAACCAAATAATAAATATTCCATGCCATGTAAAAAATTTCACAAGTGAAGAAAACTCAAAAAGAAATACCCATGGATGAATCTCCAAATGGGACATGAATCCATGTCCAGATCCCTTATCCACACATATTCCATGGCCTAAATCAACCCTCTAGCATAGGGCCTATGCCCTTATTCTAACCTGTAACCATGAAATCTGCTCATGTACCCAATGGTGGCCTGAGAAATGTGTGAGTATTACTTAATAGAGCACCACCAACAATGTATAAAAAATATCTAGTCTAAACATACAATTCATGCATATAATATTGTATAAAAATGTAACAAAAGAATAACATGATGAAAAAAGTTTATCACAATTTAACTAAACAATTTTCATTATTTAATCTTGGGTTTATCCAATTCATTTATTACGCAACGACCTATGATGGTCATATACTATACATAAGGTGATTAGTTACGTTACCTATCTCACTAGGGTAAAAATTCCACAAGAAATTTCGTCACACATACCTCGGAGCATTAGTCCTGGTAGTCTCAACCAGTTACATCACACTTATCCTATAGCATCGGGTTAAGTATTCTCAGCCAAAGAAACCATTAGGGGTATAGAGCCCCAATATGGATATCTAAACCATGAATTCTAGGGTGGAATGTAGAGCCTTAGTACAACTCAACCCATGGGAATAGAACATAAATTAATACCCCACAAACCACTAATCCACTAACCACATTTACCACATCATAATCTATACACAAACAATACACATCACATTCAAAATTCATCATTCATTCAATAAATAAATTCATCTTCATTCCTGGACCCATTTTTTACTTTCCCAAATTCACATGCCATAACTTATTAACATATTTCCATTCGAACCTTTAGTAATTTATCACAATCACATTGATTCATTTAAGTCTTTCACAGTATTCTAAACATTTTGTTTTTACATTATAAAAAACTAGATAAAAATACTATTAGTTTTTTTTATAATTCATTTCAACACATCAACATATTATCATGGGCTCTATTTCATCATAAATAATTCTATTCCTTCATTAAAGATCTCTATATTCAATAAGGTGGAACACCACGTGGGTGGCCCTAAAACTTGTTTAATAATCCTCAATTCATATCATTGGAATCATGATGGGTTCAATCCAAGACATACTAAAGGCATCAAACACACTACAAAATAAAATATAGAACAACCACATGCACATAAAACAAATATAAAGATAATGGGATACAACTTATAGACTACTTACCTCAATTCAAAACACAAAAACTAACTTAACCCAAGACTTTGATTAAGATTTCAACCCCTTTGATGCCCCACCCTAGGATCTGCTTGAAAAAGGGGTTTTGGACATCAAAATAAGAATAAAAAATATACAAGCCCAAAACTGGAAAATACAAGGAAGATGAGTGTTATAATCACCCAATGTTTCAATCATCAACCAACATTGCTCAAAATTGGTTTGAAATGAGGGAGGTTTATCATTGTAAATCTTGGGGCATTTTAGATCATCAATAAGGTTTCTTGATAAGAAATGAGGAATAAAATGTGTGAGAACTAGAAAATAATGAGAGTAAAAAAAGGAAAATACCCACATTTAATGGGGTTCACATTGTAGCCACACAATTGGCCATAATGTGCGCCAACTGTGTGCCACCCTATGTCTGAGAGGTGGCCAGGTTGTATGGTTTTCTGCGGATCCCACATAAATTGAAAAACTTTGAATGGACCCAGAGAAATGTCTACATCCAAGGCTATATAGTTTCACCATCCCCCTTATATAGTTTCATTAAACCGTTCACCCCTCCTCCAAGAATACATAGTTTGGGTGCACATTTACTCTAACACCCCAACTCTTGATGCTTGGAGACAATGCATTATTTTATTACATTGGCATGATTGTAAGGAATAAAATCCCAAAGGACCAATTATGTTTACAATTTTGGAAATCCATAATACATATATGATAACCAAAATACATTTGTAAATAGAAAATACAAACACGATACATAATAAATTGGATTAAACATCATCCTTGAAACTCATTCAAAGGATTCCTCTTCATAACAATGGGATGGAAAACATAATATGAATGAGCCAAAATACACATTAATAGTAAGTAAATTAGAATAAATAATGAATAAATGATAATAAATCAATATGTAATGGTAAATAACTGATATCACATTCCATTCAAATAACTTGATATGGAATAATCAATATTGCATGATAAGAAACTGAAAACGCATGTCATTTAATCAAT
Organism: Viscum album; assembly: GCA_963277665.1. NCBI lineage: Eukaryota > Viridiplantae > Streptophyta > Magnoliopsida > Santalales > Viscaceae > Viscum > Viscum album. The sequence continues at coordinate 247,096,677 of OY728167.1, forward strand.
AAACAGGGAATGAAATACATCTCTATATTTTATCATATAAGAACTTCATGGATAATAACAATAATAAAATGAAATTTCTATGAAAGAAATGATTAATTCTTGTATGTCATATATAAGGTTCATGAAAACCTATACCATCAATACTATTCATAAGAATGTTTAAAACTATGGATAGAAACCCATTAAATTTGGCCAACTAATTCGTCTCATGATAACCTATTCATGCATCGATGGGATATATAAAGTACATCCACCAAGAGTCATTTCTTGTCCAAAAAATTCCTCATATAAAATAATCAAAAAAATATCATTCCTTCGTAAATATTCATATTGAATAAAGAATATAGTTTTTTAAATATTTCCACAATTAATCAAATAAATATTAAAGTGAAAACTATATGTAAAAATGATATACGGTTTAAGAAATAATAATATCTGTTGTATGAGAATGTGGATATTCAAGGAAATTTAAAATGAAAAATAATTAAAATAAAAATATTTTTTCTAGATAATGTTAATAATCAAAAAAGTATGTGAGATCACAAAGATTTTCATTAAGAATATTCTTGAGGAAAATATTCTTTAAAATTCCAATGTATCTCATACCACATTAAAACATTTGAATCGTAATCAACATGAAGGTATGATATTAAATTAAAATTTTAATATCATTAGAATAAGGAGATTCATGATATTACATGTCCAACAGAAGTATATACACCATATTAATGTAAATTCATTTATAACAAAAAATCAGTATCATTAGAATCTAAATTATGACAAAATCCCTTACATTGAGTAAGACTTTCCACATGTTTTTTTTATCTTCCTAAAAAAAATTATGATAATTATTTATATTCTTCTGAAAAATATTCATTATTATTATTAAATTTATTTCACTTATTTAAATTTTGTATACAAGCACTTAAAAAATAATGTTTACATTAAGTGTTTTGACTAAATTTGGTTTATGTGTCAAAAATGACATTGGTAGGACCACTCTAGTTAAAGGGGTAATTATATAAACTTAAAAAGAGTAATAATCTTGAAACAATTATCATATTTATACATAAATTAAAAAATTTAAACAAATTATTAAGGATGGTTACGAAAAATAAACCAACGCTATAATCATAGAGATGGTAGGTCATATGTACGCATGAGTAACATTCCCACTATTCAATTATCATTATAAAAATATGGTATGTAACATTATATCTTTCTAGAATGATAATTATATATATAAATACCATTTTATTTAATAATATATACTTATATATATATATAATTCTTATTACTTAAAAGGAATCACATCATGTCTTGGAGGCGGTAGTCCACACATACATGACCAATGTTTTAACTTTTTAGAGTGTGAAAAGAGTAATAAAGAAAATGATATACAATATTTACATAAAAATAATTATGTCATGAATATCATATAAATTTCATTTATGTCATATGTTTTTATTTAAAAATATCCCTTATACATTCCATGTATCTATTGAACGAATCACATCTCTTTAAGGAGGTGGTAGTCACAACATCCACAAACGATGTTATCTTATTTACACAAAATTAAAATCATAAATATTAGTTCTATAAAAAAGTACAGAAGAATAAATAAATTATAAATATCATTTATATCAAATATAAATATATTTTCCATCACAATTTCGAGACATGAATGTTGTTAAAGGAAAAATGAAAAATCTTTTTTTTTTGCGTTCACCGTACATGAATTTCTGTTCATTACCTGTAATCTCTCAGATTTTTCTATATATATGGAATAATTATTGTTGTTCATAATTACTTTAAATGGACCTAAATATTATTTCTAATATATTAAATGAGTTCTTGTGTGTGTCAAGGTCTCTTTTGGATCATGGAATCCTGAAATTGGAATAGCAATTTAGGCCGCAAAATTTTTTAAAAACCATGTGACCCAGGGAACACGACCTTATGACACATATAAAAACCTTGAATGAAATATTTTTCTCTATTTTCACATGGTTATTCAAACCATGTTCCTAACCATGAAATTTTACCTATGTAGTAGTGAATGGCACACGATTGGCCCATAGTTCAGTCAAACCATGGAGCCAAATAGTGCACAATGTCAAGATAGGTGAAATTACTAAAATAAACCTCACAAATTAATTAATACTAACTATCTACTCCTCTCATTTCTAGCAACCGGGTGCTCCTCTCACCAAATGAAACCATCCTCCTTCAGGAATATAGGATTTGATACAACTCCTCTATACAAGATTTGATTCGCTCTCCATTAGACTATATAGAAAGATAGAGGTACAATCTTGCATCTGCTCAAATATATTTAATGTTATTCATACCATCCATTAAGCTATTTGGGTAAAAGATCAATTTACCCATTTTTAGGGAATTTTACATTTTCATTGGTTTCTTCCAACCAAGATTGAATCAAACTTTGATACTGGATGAGGGAAACTCTATGAGTCTATGGTAGGTGGTCCTAACATTTTACCATTGTTTCATTTCATTTCATAAATTATTATGTGGTTGTGTGAACCATGATTCTCTGTTGATGCCTATGAATTTTTAAATAAAATTAAAAATAATATATTTCCATTCCGTTGGCTACCCGAGAAAGTGGTGAATCAACCCATTGAGTTGATTGTTTGGAGTTGTTCCATCTAATTATATTTTTTCAACTTTAGATACCGAATTGGATATTTTTTCTAAATAGGCTTAATTACCTAATGGTGTGTCATCACATAAGTAATGATTTCAGTCCTTTGTTTAGTTGAATTCAGGGTTTAACCATGAGTTATACCCTATACACCATGCCTTAGTAATATAGTATAATTAAATGAATTGGATAAGATATTAATGCCTTATCACATATGCCTTAAATAGAAGTTCCCAATGACATTCCTTAATTACTTAAATTAAAAGAAATAGTAATTATTATTTTATTTATCACAAATACATTGGTTTTTTAATTGCTTTACCTTAGTGACAAGGGTGTATTAATGGGTTCTAACTTAAGTACCCCTTGAATAGTAACTCTTTCCACACTGTTATAATTGTTAATGACTTGTAAACATGCTAGGGGTGATATCAGCTATCACTAAGACATGTTTTCTATGAATTATCTATATTTATATTCAGATGAGTTACACCAGTTCTCTAGGTGATACCACTTGGATGGGCTCAAAGGCATGATTGGTTAAACCATGCCTCAAGAGATACAATCTCCCCTATGATCGACACTATGGATGGAATCAGAGGCTCTTACATGACATTACACACCATGCATGGAGTGACACGTGGTACTTCAACTTGGGTCACCGTGGGATGACATCTTAACATTAAGATATTTTGGGTTCTGGCCTACTAAGATATTGTCTCAAACCCTACTCGGGTGCCTTTGGGACCCAAGTAGACATTATGATCACATGTATAGATAAAGGGAAGTATCAAGTATCTAATGCTCGATTTATATTTCTTGGATGGATTTGGGAGCATAGGACTGTGCCTATGATGAAGATACTAGTTGTATTCGTTTTTTCATTTTTGTCTATTTGTATATCATGTTGTATATTCTTATATCCCATTCCCCTTGATTAGTCATTTTTGTATAACACATGATATACTCTCATCATCAGTTGGTACTATTTATTTATTCATCCTGCTCACATTATGTCATTATATTGCATGTTTATTTTTTGGTTAACACTGCTATATAGATATTTTAATTTATTCTTCTATTTTTGATATTTCTATTGCTTCTCTATACTATGATCAATGATAGAATAGTCTTCTGAAAGACTTACCCAAGGTCCTCACTACAATTCTTAAACGTATGTAATTTGGGGAGGCATGCTTGGGGAATTTTGGACAGTCATCTCAAGGAAACATTTAGTGGAATCCATGGTGGGAAGCTAAAAAGTGGTTTAAGATCATTATTTCCCTTTTGTATTACTATTTGGTTTAGACAGGAGACTAGGAAACTGGAATTTGGTTAAGAACATGCCCATGAGATTAGTTACCCACGTATAGGGGGAACCTAATTTTTTGGGATGGATAAAAGTTGTTTTTGGCTGTGCATATTTTGGTTTCACAGGATTTTTCCATTGGGAGACACATGTGTTTTTTATGATATTAATATTAATATTATTTTAATGGGTTTTTACCCTAGCATAAGGATATGAGGTCACATTAGAATCATGCATCATACTAGGCACAATAAGAATTAAAATACCATGAATTATTTCATTCTATATTTTCTTCTACTTGAATTTGTTGTATTTCATGTGATTGTTGTTTATTCTTTGAGTTTATGATTTACAGTGTGATATTAATATCAATGAAGGAATAAATGGTTTAGTTGATAGATAAGTCCACATTATTTGCTTTGGATGGTGACATCTAATGGAATCTCATCTAATAAAACCATAGCCATGGAATGTTAACCCAGCCATCTGATGTAATGGTCTGGGTGTAGTCAGTAGATGCTCCAATTCAAATTTATAAGGTGTATGGGCCTTTATGAATTATAATTGATGACTCAATTAGTGGTAATGTAGTTATAATGTAAAATTAAACTAAATTTAATCTTAAAAATAATATGATTATTTAAAAAATGGCTACCTTATATGTGATATAGTGACCCTATTCTGATTAGGTGGTGTGACGTAGGACATGTCTCATTTTCTTTCCTTTTGTGACTCATTATGACCACCAAGACCTGGCTTCTAAGTAGGAATAGGGGTGTTCTTTCTTATTAAGATAGCCTTATGCTTTTCCATTACTTACAGCTGTCCCCATCTGTTATATATCTTTTTCTAAGGCATGTGATTGGAATATATAGATCTACGCCACCACGAAGAACTCATGATGTATCCCAAAAGAGTGGAAATGATCATACTCGTGAAGAGGTTGGCCTTGAGGCACCCATGATACCTCCTATAGCGACACGTAAGGAACACACTCCTGATCCTCCACTAGTTGTCGATGCCCATTTCCAGGAAAAATTCCATCGCTTCATGAAATCAGTCTAGGGTGTACATCTACCGACCCATTTTATGGTAGAGATGACTAGAGAATTACATCATCAACAACCTCCTACCTTCTCAAAAGATGGTGGACTGCAGGTTGTTGAATCATGGTTAGAGTCTATGGTGTCAATCATAATTCACAAAGAGATTCCTCCAAAGCATAGGGTCAAACTTACAACCTATATGCTATGTGACTATGTCATAATCTTATGGGACGTTCTGACTCAAGTTGGTCGAAATTAGGGTATGGTCTTGGAGGACTTCTATAAAACCTTCATTGACAACTTCTTTCACCATAAATTGAGAATGGATGGATTTTTATAATTCTTGAACCTTTATCAGGTTAAAATGTCAATGATGGAATACCCAGATCGATTCACATAATTACTACATTCTTCAACGACCTTGACAGGTAATGAGCTAACTGCTAAGAGGCACTTTGAGGATGGTCTTACATATTCAATATCCTTGTAGGTGGATGTATTTCAGAAAATAAAACATTTCATAGATCATGAACCAAGACAAAATTACTAATAGGAACCTGAGGGAGTCGTGCGACATGAAGTAAGACAATTTAGATTCTAGGGAAAGCAATGGTTTTTCCAAAGGAAGGAAGCGATGATTCAAGGGTACACATGGGGAAGTACCACCCATGTGACACTCACTGAAACTAATGTAGTATGTCACAACTATGTCACTATAGGTCACAAAAAATCCCTAGTGTATGAGGAACATGATTGAGTATATGGATTATTATAGGAAGGGTCACCTACAACGTTTCTACCGATCCATTCCTTTAGTGCCAAGTGAGTGGTGTTATGCACCACCACCACCATAAAGTACATGGTTACTGACACTTAATTAACTAGAAATCATGTATTCTACAGGCCGATCAAGCTGAGCATGTGGTCATGGATGAGGTAGTCTATCTTTAGAGTTCCATCGTTAGTAGAGCAGGCCTACTCAGGCTACTCATGAATCATCTCAGGGCTATAGTTCATTCCATATGTATACAATACAACCTACACTAGAGGAGTGGTGTCTATGTCCATTTTTAGTTAGAGGTACTATTATGGAAGCCTATATGTTAGTATCTTACTTATTTATTACTAGTGTGTAACACCCCAAGCTTCTACGGTACGCTTCTCTTTGAATAATGTGATAGCGTGTGTTGTACGCAACACCGAGTTCTAACACACCATAACTAATCAAACTAGCCGTTATGAATAGTAATACCTAATTTTTGAAATTATATATATTTTATATTTGAAAATGGACTTCATTTTTGGATTCGGAATATCGAATTTAGCCTAAGGTGAAATTTTGGTACATTTCGGATAACTTTCATATTTTGATGAATAGTGAAAATTACTAAATTTTAATTAAAAACAACTTTTTTAATCAAAATAATTAATAGTGATAAATTATGAATTTTAGTGGTTTTAAAGTATATTTAGAATATATTTTTACCATTTAATATAATGTTGGTCATTGGACATAATTTTACAATTAAACCGAACATAAACAAGTGTCAATCTTTTGATAGTTATTATCTCTTAAAAACACGCTTTTTGTTTTGACAGCGGGAATTAATTTTAAATTAATTTCTGCCACTTCTGTGTTTTGAATTTAGGAAAATGGATTCCATATTTGGAATCAGGATGTTCAAATTGTGTAAATAGGTAACTTTTATTTTTAGACATTTTGAATAATTACTGCGGTAAATATTTTATTTACCATGGTTAAGGGTAAATCCGGTAAATAAGGGTTAAAAAAATAATATTATAATAATACTAAATTACCCTAAAACGTGTCTTAACCCTATTGGTTGATACATGGTCGACCATAGGAATCTTTGGGTATATTTTGGGACCCCATGGATCCACTTGTAAGTGATAATGACACTTTATTTTAATTTAGTTAAAATGAATACAAAAATGACACAAGCATATATCTTTTAGAACAACAATTGTTACATAGGGTTATATATGTTGGATTTTAGATTATAAATATTCATTAGAAAGATAAAACGATTTCCTACATAATGATATTTTATTTATAATTTTTAGACATTAAATAAGTTATTTTATTTATGACACAATGATGATGCAGTAATTACTATAATAGTGAAAAATTAAAATAATTGATATTATAAATACCCAAATAAATATAATATGAAACTTTTAATGAATTAAAATAATTTTCTAGGATAATATGATATATTAGGAGTGATTTAATTGACTTTGTTCGAAGTAATCAATCTGTTATGAGTTTCACAAAAATCAACTATTGAATAGTGTCAAAATTGACATAAAAGAGTTCTTAAAACAAATATTATATTATTAATTGATATTAAATTCTTAAAAATCTAAGGTTCGGCCAAGAGACTTATATTATGATAGGTTAATCATTAATGGACCACTTGGGGGTCGCTTGGATATATATAGTAAGTTTATTAACCATATTATATAAAAATACAAAGAGATATTGTAAAAATGAAACTAATTAACTTAGAGTTAATACTTAATGATAAGGTTAATATAAGTACCCAAACCTGTCTAAATTCTATTGGTTGAGTGGTTTTAGACCTATCCCCACCTTAACCCTTGAATAATCAACTTTGGAGCCTTTAGAAACCGAATATGAATTTATTATAAATTAATATTTCTAGCTTTTCCAAAGGTGCCCCTCACCCCTCTTATAAAAGGGCACTCCTCCTTCTCTTTTCCTCACACCTCTCAAGCCACTTGGCTCGTCCAAACTCTGCCCAACTAAGCTCCCCACATCCCTCTCCTCCTCCTTGAAGCTTCCCCTTAGACAGAAATCATTTCAAGAAGTCCTTTGGTTCCAACCAAATTGAGTTACCTAAATTAAAGGTAACGATTTCTCTTAAATTATTTTCCTTTATTTTGCTTCTCCAACCCCCAAACTCTTTTTATTTCCTTTCTTTTGTAACAACACCAGTATCCTCAATATACTAGGATGTTGTTATAAGAAGTATTCAAACTACACATACACACAACTCCATCTAATGGATGATGAACATAATGTTTCTGTGGATGGCAAACTAACGCCTCACGAAACGATGATTGTTCAAATACATCTTTCACCTCTCATGGTGGCCATTATGATGGCATTGTAATTAAATATGATATTAATGATATATATTTTATATATAAGCTTCTGTAATTCCATTTTATTTCATTCCATTATTCGTTTCATGTTGTATATACATACGATAATTTCATTTGAGGAAGTGCGGACTACCGCCCCCTTAAAATGATATGACTCGTTCATACCACACATGGAACATATAAAGGATGGTGTTAATGAACTTAAGTAACATATATAAAATATTATATTATACTGGAATAGTAATATACCTATGTATCATTTGGATTTGATTCTTTTAAAATAAAAATTAAATGGAAGTAGCGTTCGTGCGTACGTACGGACTACCGTCTCCACGAACGCGATAAGATTCGTTCTCCATCGTATCCATTCAAGTCTTATTCTCATTTTAGGGTTAAAAATAATGTTAATATCATTCTGATTATGAATAAGATTTAATCTATCCATTACAAACATGTCTTACGTAACCAAACATTTAAGAAGAACGAATCGATTATCACCTGAAACGACGATAATACTAAGATATTATTAAGAAAGCAATGTTAAAAGATCATATATGATATCATATTAATGTATATGATTCTTGTATAATTTAATAACAATTATTTCACCATTATACAGGAGGTTAACCGACCCCAACAAAGGAAAAGTACAAGGTAAGGGTTATTTCACAATCTCTTCATTATCCGAGGTTGTTTATACGTAATAATCTACTGGGATATCTTTATCATCCACATCCATGTTTCTTAAAAATGTATTTTAAAACATTTTTACTATTTAATAAAGTATGAGTTAAAGTCATTTATACCCTTTTTGACTTTTATAAGTGGTTTATAAAGGAATCTTTCCGTCATTTTCAAAACAAGGTCCTTTTTAACCTTTTCGACAGAATTGAGGTAAGAATGTTTTTTTAACTTATTCGGCGGGTGTGGTTATTTTACACCGTTATAAAATCTTCAAAGCTTTCCTTACAAGCTTATAAGAATATCTTCAAAGAAAATGTTTTATTTTATATGGATCTTAAATGATTTCAAAATAAAAGGAGATATTTCTTTAAAAAGAATTTTGATTTCATCTATGTCAACATCCTTTGATGGATTTTAAGATTTTTTGAAGTTGATTTATTATGATACAAAACTTCTATATTGTATTGAAGGTTTTGTGATATGTTTGACTATGGATGTGCTATTTTTATACCATTCATAGTTTATGGTGAAATTATTGACATTTCGTATGCTAGTTTTAATACAAATGTTTATGTTATGTTTAAACCTTTTCATATGGGAATGCATTGGACTTAATAAGTGACGGGTGGAGCCCGCTATAGCTCCTCGATGCATCGGTAGGTCTCATGAGACAAACTAGTGTCTTGGCACAAGGCCTTGACAAAATCTTATTTGTAGTCTTGGCACGAGGCCTTGACTATGTGGTTATGATAGTCTGGCATTATGCATTCCAACATTATGAAAGTGGTTATTGATTTTTTCATGTGATTATTCGATTAGTAGAATATCCATGTGAATAAGTAAATGGCATTATTTCATTTTTACTTTTGCCATACTATGTTGAAGTTCAAGTTTAAAAGGCTTTTGTTTTAGTAATGCATTGCCTTAAATGTTTATTCTTATTTATGAAAGTTTCTGCTATATTGTTATCCTTACTGGGCATTTGAGCTCACCCCTTTTCTATGTTTTATTTTTCCCAGGATGTGAAGAAGTAAGTTATGAATGACCTGCAGGGATTTTATGAGGGGTTAATAGTGTGGATTGTGGAAACATTATGTTGTTGTATTAGTTTTTCATTTTATAATGTAATGTAAAACTTATGAATATATCTGGAATTTTCCAAGGCTACTAAACCAATCGGTCTTTCGAGATTTGATCTTTCTTATGATCATGCCAATGTTACGAAGTAATTCACCGACTCTCGGTAGCTAGGGTCGGGGCGTTACAGTTGGTATCAGAGGAAGTTTAGTACAAACCTTGGAAGCTAGATTTAGATAAACTCTGATTAGAGCACGTAGACCTAAGATGAACTTTGAGGATTAGTATAGAAGAATTTCCTAGAATTTTGGTATTGTAGAGATTTTGTGAGTTTTCCGAGCAATACATCCCTGTCTGGATACGAGCAGGTAGAGGCGGCTCTGGCACAAATGTACCTAAGGGTAAAACCCGAAAACACCGCTTTGAGCTAGACTCGAACGGGAACTGGTGCACGACAACGGGCCTTGCTGCACTCTTGGTTACGACACTCCCGGGGGATATGCTTAGGATAACTCTCATTTTCTTTACAAATAATTATGAAGGGTTTATGAGTATATACTTCCTCAAAGAAAACCTTTTTATGATTATGGATTATATCCATAAATAGTTCAATTTATGTTAAGTGTTTTATAAGTATGGGATTATATATTTTGATTCATAAACTGATCTAGTTTATGCCATTGTTTAGAAATGGCGCCTAGTGGAAGAAATGGAAACCGTATCAATGCACGCACTCCATGTAGGGATTGCCCTCCTGCTCAAGATAATTATAGTGGGGCTGGTGATGCAACTGGTGCTGATCAGCTAATCACCATACTGGGACAACTTACTCAGGTTATGAATAATAACCTTACCCGTATGGAGCACCCTGATCCGCAGCGTGGAGGATCAATGTTAGATCGATTCATGAGGCAACAACCACCAACGTTCAATGTGAATACAAATCCCTTACTAGCTGAGCAATGGATATTTTCCCTAGAGAAAATATTTCAGGCTTTGGGGAGCAGTGAAAGGGAAAAAGTTATCATGGCAGTTTACCGCCTCACTGGAGATGCTGATCAATGGTGGTCATTGATCCAGAACATGAAGGAAGATGATGAAGTATCAAATATGGAATGGAGGGAGTTCAAAAATCTGTTTTTATAAAAATACTTTCCTCGCGACCATCGAGCAGATATGGAAAGACAATTTCTGAGTCTGAGACAAAAGTAGGATGAGAATGTCACAAAGTATGAGGCTAACTTTACAAGGTTAGCGAGGTACGCTGGTGATTATATTCGCAACCCAAGAAGTAAGATTGATCGTTTCTTTGATGGGTTAAAACCATTTCTCCGTCGAGCATTAGTCTCACAATCCTTTTCATCGTACGAAGACATTGTCTCATGTGCTATCAAAACCGAAAAGGAATTCTCTAAGTCTTATGACTTTAAAGCAAAGAAAGAGAAGAAGAGACCTGCTGATCAATCTGGGAATGGAAATAAGGGGAAGAAGGGAAAGGTTGAATATCCATCTTGTGGTAAATGCGGGAAGAAACACCCCGGTGCTTGCCTGAAGGGAAAGGGAGTCTGTTACAAGTGTGGTGAAAAAGGCCACCAAGCTCATGATTGCAAGGGGAAGAAGGAAGCTACCAACGTTCAGTGCTACAATTGCAGGGAGATGGGGCATTATGCAAATGCATGTCCTAAGCGTTAGGAGAGCTTACCTCAGAAAAGGCCAAGGGATCAAGGCCAGGCTTATGCTATCACTACTGCTGAGGTAGAAGCTCCGAAAGACGTGGTGGCAGGTAATTTAATGGTTTCCTCAAGTTTTGCAAATGCATTATTTGATTCTGGATCATCGCATTGTTTCATATCTTCCCAGTTTGCTAAGAAAATTAGATATTTCCAATTTGATTTAATAAGGGAGTTGTCAGTTAAAACTCCTAAGGGAAGTATCGTTGCAACAAAGTTTTGTGAATCAGTCCCCATTAGAGCACATAAATTTTCTTTATCTGCTGATTTCATCGTCATACCTATGATTGAGTTTGATATAATCCTCGGTATGGACTGGCTTTCGGACTATGATGCGAAGATTTATTGTAAGAAGAAAGAGGTTACGATTCTTGATGATAATGATAAGGAGCACCTTATTTTTAGAGCAGAATCGTCACCACCTAATTCTTATTTAGATCCACCCCCAGTAGCTCAACTTAATTCAATTATTGGGGAGGAAGAGAATGAAATAACTGTCGGTGAGGAAAGGAATGTTCAAATAGAGGATGTACCCGTTGTGAAAGAATTTGTAGATGTATTTCCAGAAGATTTACCTGGACATCCTCCAGAACGAGAAGTTGAGTTTTCTATTGATTTGATTCCTGGATCAAGGCCTATATCGAAGACCCCTTATAGAATGGCCACTGTAGAGTTAGTCGAACTAAAGAAACAACTAGAGGAATTGAGTAATAAGGGATTTATTCGCCCTAGTGTTTCTCCATGGGGAGCCCCTGTTCTTTTTGTTAAAAAGAAAGATGGATCTATGAGGTTATGTATCGACTACAGGGAGATCAATGCTATAACGATAAAGAACAAGTATCCCCTACCTCGTATTGATGATTTATTTGACCAACTGCATGGAGCTCAATACTTTTCAAAGATTGACCTTCGATCTGGATACCATCAATTGTGTGTGAAGAAGGAAGACATTCCGAAAACAGCATTTCGAACCAGGTACGGGCATTACGAGTTTACTGTAATGCCGTTTGGATTGACTAATGCACCCTCTGTATTCATGGATCTGATGAATAGAGTTTTCAAGGAGTATCTCGATGAATTTGTGGTGGTATTTATTGATGATATTCTGGTATACTCCAAAACCTATGAAGATCATGAAAATCACTTGCGCATTATCTTGAAGACTCTGAGGAGGCATGAATTATATGGGAAGTTTAGCAAGTGTGAATTCTGGCTTCAGGAGATTTCTTTTCTTGGCCATATTATCTCTAAATATGGAATCTCTGTTGATCCTTCTAAGACCAAGGCAATCCAAGAATGGCCAGCACCTACGAGTATAACTGAGGTACGTAGTTTTATTGGTTTGGCAGGTTATTATCGACGTTTCGTCCAGAATTTTGCCCGATTGGCTAACCCATTAACGAAGCTCACACGTAAAGGGGTTAAATTTGTTTGGACAAAAGAGTGTGAAGAATGTTTCGAAGAACTGAAGAGAAGATTAGTCAATGCTCCTATATTGACTCTACCATCGGGGAATGATGGGTTCGTTATTTATAGTGATGCATCAAAGAAAGGACTTGGTTGTGTCCTTATGCAGAATGATAGAGTTATTGCCTATGCATCACGATAGTTGAAAATTCATGAACAAAACTATCCTACTCATGATCTCGAGTTAGCAGCTGTGATCTTTGCTTTGAAGATATGGAGGCACTACCTCTATGGTGAAAAATGTGAGATTTATACTGATCACAAGAGTTTGAAGTATATTTTCTCACAAAAAGAACTCAACATGAGGCAAAGGAGATGGCTTGAATTACTCAAGGATTATGATTGTACGATACACTACCACCCAGGGAAGGCAAACAAGGTGGCAGATGCTTTGAGTAGAAAAGACCATGGAGTTTTGAACAATATGAGAATTGAAAGGGATCCAATTTTCATGGATCTAGTGAAGATGGACATGGGAATAACTAGGGAAGGTGAAACATCAATGCTTTTTCAAATGGTTGCCAAACCATCTTTACTAGAAAGGATTAAGAGTTCTCAGACCAATGATGAAGAATTCCAAAAGAAGATTAAAGCTGTGAATGATGGGAGATTGAGAGACTTTGTGTATGAAGATGGAATTTTGAAATTCGGGAAGAGACTTTGTGTTCCCAATATACCTGATCTAAAAAGGGAATTGCTGGATGATGCTCATAGTTCCAATTTCTCTATACACCCTGGGAGCACCAAAATGTATAGAGATTTGAAGGAACATTTTTGGTGGGACAACATGAAGAGAGAGATTGCTGATTTTGTGTCAAGGTGTATGGTTTGTCAACAAGTGAAAGCTGGAAGACAACAGCCTGGAGGAGTCATGCAACCTCTTCCCATACCGGAGTGGAAATGGGACAATGTTACGATGGACTTTGTCATGGGGCTACCAAAGACTCCTAGATGGAATGATGCAATATGGGTGATTATTGATCGTCTTACCAAGTCAGCACATTTTCTTGCTATAAGAGAAGATCTACCCCTGGAACGTCTAGCAAGACTATATATTAATGAAGTTGTGAGACTTCATGGAGTACCCCTATCGATTGTTTCTGATCGTGATCCCCGTTTTACTTCAAGATTTTGGAAAAGTCTTCAGAAATCCCTGGATACTGAACTTCATTTGAGCACTGCTTACCACCCTCAGACAGATGGACAATCAGAACGGACTATTCAAACCCTAGAAGACATGTTGAGATCTTGCTCACTTGACTTTCAGGGTATGTGGGATCAATATTTACCACTGGTAGAATTTTCCTATAACAATAGCTTCCATTCGAGTATTCAGATGGCACCATATGAAGCGTTATACGGAAAGAGATGTCGTACACCAACCTGTTGGGATGACGTTGGTGAAAGAAAACTTGTAGGCCCAGAACTGGTGGAGGAAACGGTGGAAAAGGTGAAAGTAATCCAAAATCACATCAAAGCAGCTCAAAGTAGGCAGAAGAGCTATGCCGATAATCGAAGGAATGATTTGGAATTTCAAGTCGGTGATCATGTTTTCCTGAAGGTATCTCCGTGGAAGGGAGTCATACGTTTTGGTAAGAAAGTTAAATTGAGTCCCAGATACATCGGACCTTTCGAAATTCTAGAACGAATTGGGGCTGTAGCTTACCGATTGGCAATGCCGCCAAGTCTCTCCAAAGTTCATGATGTGTTCCACGTATCTCTGTTGAGGAAATACATGCCTGACCCAACGCATGTACTCACCTATGAAGATTTATAACTGGAACCCGATCTGTCTTATTGCGAAGAGCCCATCAAGATTCTTGATACGAGAGAACAAGTGCTGAGAAACCGGACGACGCGTCTGGTAAAGGTTTTGTGGAGAAATCATAAGATGGAAGAAGCAACGTGGGAACCCGAGGAACTTATGATGAAGAACCACCCGAGTCTTTTTATGCAGTAATACCCTAGAAATTGCGAGGATGCAATTATTTGAAGGAGGGGAGAATGTAACACCCCAAGCTTCTACGGTACGCTTCTCTTTGAATAATGTGATAGCGTGTGTTGTACGCAACACCGAGTTCTAACACACCATAACTAATCAAACTAGCCGTTATGAATAGTAATACCTAATTTTTGAAATTATATATATTTTATATTTGAAAATGGACTTCATTTTTGGATTCGGAATATCGAATTTAGCCTAAGGTGAAATTTTGGTACATTTCGGATAACTTTCATATTTTGATGAATAGTGAAAATTACTAAATTTTAATTAAAAACAACTTTTTTAATCAAAATAATTAATAGTGATAAATTATGAATTTTAGTGGTTTTAAAGTATATTTAGAATATATTTTTACCATTTAATATAATGTTGGTCATTGGACATAATTTTACAATTAAACCGAACATAAACAAGTGTCAATCTTTTGATAGTTATTATCTCTTAAAAACACGCTTTTTGTTTTGACAGCGGGAATTAATTTTAAATTAATTTCTGCCACTTCTGTGTTTTGAATTTTGGAAAACGGATTCCATATTTGGAATCAGGATGTTCAAATTGTGTAAATAGGTAACTTTTATTTTTAGACATTTTGAATAATTACTGCGGTAAATATTTTATTTACCATGGTTAAGGGTAAATCCGGTAAATAAGGGTTAAAAAAATAATATTATAATAATACTAAATTACCCTAAAACGTGTCTTAACCCTATTGGTTGATACATGGTCGACCATGGGAATCTTTGGGTCTATTTTGGGACCCCATGGATCCACTTGTAAGTGATAATGACACTTTATTTTAATTTAGTTAAAATGAATACAAAAATGACACAAGCATATATCTTTTAGAACAACAATTGTTAAATAGGGTTATATATGTTGGATTTTAGATTATAAATATTCATTAGAAATATAAAAAGATTTCCTACATAATGATATTTTATTTATAATTTTTAGACATTAAATAAGTTATTTTATTTATGACACAATGATGATGCAGTAATTACTATAATAGTGAAAATTTAAAATAATTGATATTATAAATACCCAAATAAATATAATATGAAACTTTTAATGAATTAAACTAATTTTCTAGGATAATATGATATATTAGGAGTGATTTAATTGACTTTTTTCGAAGTAATCAATCTGTTATGAGTTTCCCAAAAATCAACTATTGAATAGTGTCAAAATTGACATAAAAGAGTTCTTAAAACAAATATTATATTATTAATTGATATTAAATTCCTAAAAATCTAAGGTTCGGCCAAGGGACTTATATTATGATAGGTTAATCATTAATGGACCACTTGGGGGTCTCTTGGATGTATATAGTAAGTTTATTAACCATATTATATAAAAATACAAAGAGACATTGTAAAAATGAAACTAATTAACTTAGAGTTAATACTTAAAGATAAGGTTAATATAAGTACCCAAACCTGTCTAAATTATATTGGTTGAGTGGTTTTCGACCTATCCCCACCTTAACCCTTGAATAATCAACTTTGGAGCCTTTAGAAACCGAATATGAATTTATTATAAATTAATATTTCTAGCTTTTCCAAAGGTGCCCCTCACCCCTCTTATAAAAGGGCACTCCTCCTTCTCTTTTCCTCACACCTCTCAAGCCACTTGGCTCGTCCAAACTCTGCCCAAATAAGCTCCCCACATCCCTCTCCTCCTCCTTGAAGCTTCCCCTTAGACAGAAATCATTTCAAGAAGTCCTTTGGTTCCAACCAAATTGAGTTACCTAAATTAAAGGTAACGATTTCTCTTAAATTATTTTCCTTTATTTTGCTTCTCCAACCCCCAAACTCTTTTTATTTCCTTTCTTTTGTAACAACACCAGTATCCTCAATATACTAGGATGTTTTTATAAGAAGGATTCAAACTACACATACACACAACTCCATCTAATGGATGATGAACATAATGTTTCTGTGGATGGAAAACTAACGCCTCACGAAACGATGATTGTTCAAATACATCTTACCACCTCTCATGGTGGCCATTATGATGGCACTGTAATTAAATATGATATTAATGATATATATTTTATATATAAGCTTCTGTAATTCCATTTTATTTCATTCCATTATTCGTTTCATGTTGTATATACATACGATAATTTCATTTGAGGAAGTGCGGACTACCGCCCCCTTAAAATGATATGACTCGTTCATACCACACATGGAACGTATAAAGGATGGTGTTAATGAACTTAAGTAACATATATAAAATATTATATTATACTGTAATAGTAATATACCTATGTATCATTTGGATTTGATTCTTTTAAAATAAAAATTAAATGGAAGTAGCGTTCGTGCGTACGTACGGACTACCATCTCCACGAACGCGATAAGATTCGTTCTCCATCGTATCCATTCAAGTCTTATTCTCATTTTAGGGTTAAAAATAATGTTAATATCATTCTGATTATGAATAAGATTTAATCTATCCATTACAAACATGTCTTACGTAACCAAACATTTAAGAAGAACGAATCGATTATCACCTGAAACGACGATAATACTAAGATATTATTAATAAAGCAATGTTAAAAGATCATATATGATATCATATTAATGTATATGATTCTTGTATAATTTAATAACAATTATTTCACCATTATACAGGAGGTTAACCGACCCCAACAAAGGAAAAGTACAAGGTAAGGGTTATTTCACAATCTCTTCATTATCCGAGGTTGTTTATACGTAATAATCTACTGGGATATCTTTATCATCCACATCCATGTTTCTTAAAAATGTATTTTAAAACATTTTTACTATTTAATAAAATATGAGTTAAAGTCATTTATACCCTTTTTGACTTTTATAAGTGGTTTATAAAGGAATCTTTCCGTCATTTTCAAAACAAGGTCCTTTTTAACCTTTTCGACAGAATTGAGGTAAGAATGTTTTTTTAACTTATTCAGCGGGTGCGGTTATTTTACGCCGTTATAAAATCTTCAAAGCTTTCCTTACAAGCTTATAAGAATATCTTCAAAGAAAATGTTTTATTTTATATGGATCTTAAATGATTTCAAAATAAAAGGAGATATTTCTTTAAAAAGAATTTTGATTTCATCTATGTCAACATCCTTTGATGGATTTTAAGATTTTTTGAAGTTGATTTATTATGATACAAAACTTCTATATTGTATTGAAGGTTTTGTGATATGTTTGACTATGGATGTGATATTTTTATACCATTCATAGTTTATGGTGAAATTATTGACATTTCGTATGCTAGTTTTAATACAAATGTTTATGTTATGTTTAAACCTTTTCATATGGGAATGCATTGGACTTAATAAGTGACGGGTGGAGCCCGCTATAGCTCCTCGATGCATCGGTAGGTCTCATGAGACAAACTAGTGTCTTGGCACAAGGCCTTGACAAAATCTTATTTGTAGTCTTGGCACGAGGCCTTGACTATGTGGTTATGATAGTCTGGCATTATGCATTCCAACATTATGAAAGTGGTTATTGATTTTTGCATGTGATTATTCGATTAGTAGAATATCCATGTGAATAAGTAAATGGCATTATTTCATTTTTACTTTTGCCATACTATGTTGAAGTTCAAGTTTAAAAGGCTTTTGTTTTAGTAATGCATTGCCTTAAATGTTTATTCTTATTTATGAAAGTTTCTGCTATATTGTTATCCTTACTGGGCATTTGAGCTCACCCCTTTTCTATGTTTTATTTTTCCCAGGATGTGAAGAAGTAAGTTATGAATGACCTGCAGGGATTTTATGAGGGGTTAATAGTGTGGATTGTGGAAACATTATGTTGTTGTATTAGTTTTTCATTTTATAATGTAATGTAAAACTTATGAATATATCTGGAATTTTCCAAGGCTACTAAACCAATCGGTCTTTCGAGATTTGATCTTTCTTATGATCATGCCAATGTTACGAAGTAATGCACCGACTCTCGGTAGCTAGGGTCGGGGCGTTACATAGTGTATCTCACCTTGTATTATATTATGCATCTACGGGAAATCTAGGATTCGTGATAGAGTACTCCAGTGTTGTTTTGACCCTTGACATTCCATTAGGTGTTCAGATAGGGTGCAATTATTATACAGGGTGATTAAGTCATGGAATATGGATCCCACCAGTTATGGTATCATGAAAGGAACTATCCTACACACGACATCATTAAAAATCTCCCATCCAATTGGCTTATTATAATAATTTTATGAATTTTAAATCACTTTTAAGGTATTATTTGTTAAGAAATAATAGTATTTTCATGTTTTGGACTATTCATTCAATTTGAATCATAAAACTACAAGAAAAAACATTAAAATGAAACACATCCACACCTTTATAATGCCATTTTTTATCCTAAAAATCATTTATGAAAAATAATCATTCAAATCATATTAGTTTTAAAATTTTTAAAATCAATTTTTTTTTTCATTTAATTGAATAATTATTGAATCAATAATGAATAATATTTTAATGTAATTATTTCTTAACTAAAAAATGAAAATAAACAACCATGATAAAAAAGCATGTTTCTTTGAAATAAAAATTTATATCTAAACATAACCTTTGATTATCACTATATTGAAAATATTATTATTATTAAAAGTAAGAGTGTGACATTTTTGGATTTATATTCACTTAATTATTATAAAATAAAGGTCCATATATAAAATGAAAAAGTCCATATGTTAAATTTTTTGTTGATTTCGGATGATATATAATAATCCAACAAAATTTGTGGAATGTTTTGCGGTCA
This sequence comes from Viscum album, assembly GCA_963277665.1. Taxonomy (NCBI): domain Eukaryota; kingdom Viridiplantae; phylum Streptophyta; class Magnoliopsida; order Santalales; family Viscaceae; genus Viscum; species Viscum album. The sequence continues at coordinate 247,116,573 of OY728167.1, forward strand.
TTTTTTAGACCTTATAATTTTATTTTAAATTTAATTTCTAAATTTACACTTAATCATGGTAATAAAAATTACTAAGGTTAATGTTTATAATGAAAAAAATAAAAGGAAAATATCTAATAAATTTTTACCTAATGATTCAAAATTTATAATACATTTTTCATGTTTCAAAATTCAAATGTGGATTAGTTTATTTTCAAATTAATCAAAAAAACATGATGAATTATTTTTCCTAAAATGTATTTTTGAATAAAAAATTGTGTTTATACCATATTGAAGAATAAAATTCATTATAAATACTATAATTGGATTATAATTTATAAATATAAACTATGTAAATTTTAAAAATATTCCAAAATAAAATTTTACTTTGTAAATAATTGAAAATAAAGTATGATTTTCAATAAAATCATTATTTTCCCTATTCATTAAAAAATTAATCCTTGTAGAAAGTTATCATCAATTAAATGTAATATATTTTTGACCTGATGTTTTCAAATATGAAGTTCATTTTTTCAAATTTTAATTTTATTATTTGGAAATCATGATTTTTAATGAAACTATATAATATATAAAACCCATTTTTGTTAAAAATAAATCTTTTTTCCTTTTTACCAAAAAATTATATAATATATTTTCAATGAATATAACTATATAAAATATAATTAGTGAATATATGAAATTTTCTATATTGATAATACCTGGGTTGTTACTAACAATCCCTTTTATGTAATCATAGTTGGTAGATTTGATATCCTTATGAAATTTCCCACAAAGTGTTGTTAATATATAGATAACCAATAAACATTATGTATCGTAGTTATATTGGTCAATTTGGTCCATTTTTTGATAACTTAAATCTTTTATGGATCTATTGATATTCCCTTTCATGTGATTAAATGACCTAATAATGATAAATTTTGTACCCATAACTACCATTTTCTGAATTTGGTATACAACTTCTCCTTTCTCATGTTCATTGACATAATTTAAAAATTACCTTCATGATCTTCCTTAATATTTGAATATATAAAAATAAAATCAATAAAGACAACCAAAAATTGATCAAAGTAGTATCTAAAGTCTCTATTCATTAGATCCATTAACACAATAGGGGCATCAATAATTCCAAACCACATCACTATAATCTCATGGTGTCCATACCTTATACAAAAAAACCCTCTTAGACATGTCCTCTATTTTACCATTAAATAATGGTATCTAGATCAAAGTAAAATATTTGATATGTATAAGGATCATCAATTTTGATATAATTTATCATCATTATGGGGTATATGGTACTTGTTTTATGTTGTTATTTTAGCAAGCTCCTGATCATTTATGCAAAGACACATCAATCTATCTTTTTTTAAAAAGATACCAAGTTAACCCTAAAATGACACACTAGGGAATAGGAATATGTTGTAAAAATTTTCAGTTATTTTCTTATTTCACTCCTCAAATTTTATTGGATATATTCTATACGAACTATTTTAGATAGTTAATTATCTAGGTATGAGTTTTATTGAATGATCAACCTCACGATCTGTAGAAAAACTAGAAAATTCATTCAAAAATGTTAGTATATTACCATAATATTGGAATTTTATCATTGAAAACTTCCTCTTTGATCATTTGAGAGAAAAGTTATGCATTTTTTGGTACCATAACCCACATTATATAATTTTTTTCATAGGGAGTTCATAATCACCATTTTATAGATACAAGGTAATATGGTGATTTGGGATGTGAATTGAGACTTGATTATCCTGACAGTAGATATTTGATTTATATAGGGAAATCCAATACATACCCAAAAGTATTAACAATTCAACTAGTATAAGAATAATTAGTTCTACAGGATGTAAATCCATAAAAATCTAAATAAGATTTTTTTAAATCCTAGACCCAATCATTGTGCCACTGTAGTTTTTCACTGATATTTCAATATCCATTGCTTGAGGTGGGGATCTAAAATTCCATATAAACATATGGGATATAAAATATTTTGATGAATAAGAATAAAATAAAGTATTATCAGATATAGAAAAAATATCATGGGTTCCTTGTATCACTTCAATATCATGATGTAGCTCGATGATTATGATAAAAATTTCCCATCATTATTCCCATGGTTTATGAGTTTTTAGGGGCTATTTTTGTCACTGGATCATGGTTTTTGGAATTGATTCATTTAAAGTATGAGCTCTTTTCACGTGAGTAATTATTGTATGGGTAGATCATTTGAAGGTAAATTCTTCACTTATGTTGTGTTAATAATCCTCTTATCCTTAGTTAGATAGTTGTGTGACAAATATCATACTTTATCACACATAAAATTCTTCCTTTATCCCTTGAAAAAATTAAAATGTTGATTCCTCCCACATTAATTACATATTGTAAATTGTAATTTCTTTCCAATAAATGTCTTATAATCTCTACATAATTGACAATACACTTTAATTTTCATTTCTCAAAAATATTGAGGGGTTTTAGATTCCATATCAACCCTAAGATCACATCAAACAATCCCTTCACAACTTCCAAAGTCTCTTATGGATAACACCCTTAGAAGACTCAACTTTTATCTAGTGAATAAGAAAATGATTTTACTATCAGTATCAGTGATAAAATTAAAGGAATACCTAATGTGTCATGTGAAAATTTATTCATATAATCCAAATTTTTCTTGGTGTAATTAATGATTATCTATAACTTGTCATCATCATCTTTTTAATGGTAGAATTAAAAAATAAACTTCTCATGGTTCGAGCGCTAGAGAATAGAAAATATTTTTCAATTATATTGAAACACTTTTAAATAACCTATGGAATTAAATAACAACTATACAAAGGTGTGTGTTTCCTCATAAATTACTCATGATCATTATCATGAGATGTTTCATTCTGTCCCCAATCTCATTAGGTTTCCCATTGGGACAATCTCAACAATTTCCATTGAATCCATTGTTAATTTAGTTCTTTTAGGTTCCCTACCTTACCTTTAATTAAGGAAAACTGGGAATGAGTATACATAAATTAATGATATTATATAAAAGAAAGCTATAAAATTAGAATAAGTATTTCATAAATTATAGTCATATGTTAGCTTAGGAATATCAAGGTTTCATATAGGTTATCCATGATTGGTTTTTAAACTACACTACATATATTAATATTCAAACTCTTCATAGTGGTTCATAATGATAATGTGATTAATAGAAGAATACCCCTCATCAGTTTTAAACCATGTGCATAGTAAGAGACAAATAATTATGCTCTATAAGGGTGACTCAGATATACTCAACCAACTATTTTGGGGTTGTTACCCTGAGATGAATTTGATCCAAATACACTTCCACTCTTAGTATCCAAAATGTGATTTATTTCTAGGAAAACAATTTAATCCATACATTACAAAAACATGAGTATGTTATCATTCAATTAGACTCATCTCATATTATTATCATAAATTTTTTACTAATTTCTCTAAACTAATATCGATAAATAACTAAACTAATATAAAATATAAAAAAACCCTCATCCAATTAAAACTATAGAAATATATTTTATAAATAATATGAATAATACATTAATCTCATGAATTTATGAAAATACATCACACAAATGTCACATAAAGCAAATAACAAAGGGTTAAGTGTATTTGAAATTTCTAACATAAACATATTATTTTATAATCCTTACAAAAAATCATAATTGTGCTCCTCAAGACCCATTCCGTGACATATCATGTGATTTAATAATCTTCATATCACATGGGATGGAATGATATTAAATGGGTGATCTAAAATACTCAGTAATGTAAAATACATATAATAAAGTATTAGATCGTAAGCATGAAAAAAGTACGAGGAAACCAAAAATATATAAATAAGAATTCATAAAACCATGTGTGGTATGTTTAAAACATAATATAAGATCATGAAAATATAATTAAGGAAATATAAAAGATAAAATATATAACATACGAAATGGACATAAGGATCATTATACTTGAAAACATAATCATGAAAACATGGTATTTTAAAAAAAATGCATGTTGAAAATTGGAATAAAATGATAAAAAAGAAACTATTTCATAACTAGATATATATTAGAATGTGGAACATTTGTAATAACATGATAAAACTTGTGAGAAAACTGATTATTATCACACCTAAAAGAATAGACTCATTATATCTATACTGAAAAATGTAAGGAACCCATCATGCCCACACCTCTATGAAAAAATTCATTATGTCGAAAAATAACTATATAATGAGATATTAGCTAAAACAAATGCATTGTATGTTGATATAGGACCCCCCATTCACAACCTAAACATTGGTGTTCCACTTAAAATCAGTCATTATCAAAATTTAAATAACCCACATTATAAGAATTGGCTTCTTAAATATATAACATAACATGAACTTATAGAATCATAAGATATAATATTTATTTATCTAAAAGTGTTATTAACATAATAAAATATAAAAAATAAGATGATTATAGGTCGGAAATTTGAAAAAAAATTATATCCCATTCATGAAATGAGTTTTCTAAAAACATTTTGCCTGAATTCTTTTAAAATCCATTATTATAAGTACCTTTTCAAATATCCCCCTTTTGTTTTAATGTGAAAATAATAAAACAAATGAAATTAATTTTTATCCATTAACTACTTAAAACCCACAAAAAATGAAATATAATCACTCAAAATTTATATTCTAGGAATAACAATGCTTAATAAAAAAAGTGGCAACTCAAAGATTGCATTTTGATTTACCAAGTCCCTTATCTTTACAACCGATTTGCACATAATTATTTAAAATCATGTATCATAATTATATAAATATATATTAATTATTTCATAAAATTATTATAATATATTACAATTTATAAAATTTATTGATAACAATTCTATTCTTGTGTTATATTACGGTACTCAATTTTTGACATCAGTTAAAAATAATCTTAATCGTTTTGAACTATGTTCATAAAAGTGGTTTTTATAATATTTTTTTTACGAAATTATAATCATTTAAAAATAAATATATGTATTTTAACATATGTTTGATATATAATTATAATTATTTAATTCCATTATACTGTATTTTAAATGGGGTTTCCTGAAAGCAAAAAGGATGAAGAACTACTTTCATTTTTTTACTAATATTGATAAATTTCTTTATAAAGATCATTAATTTTTATGTTATTATAAGAGAAACTTATTAATTATATATATTAGTTAAAAATATAATATAATATTTTAAATTATAAACTAAAAAAATCAATGTTTTTATGTGAAGGGAAAACAAAATAGGTTTTTTCATGGAGGCGGCAATCCTCACAACACACGATTAACATTTTCAGTTTTCTTAATAGAAAATGGGAGGGTGATTAATTCTTGTGTAACGCCCCAACCTCAGTTACCCAGATTCGGTGCATTATTACATAACATTGGAAGGATCAAAAGAAATATCAAGTCTCGAATGAACGATTAGTTTAGTAGCCTTGGAAACACTAGATATATTCATAAAGTTTACATTACATCATAAAGTGAAAACTACTACAACAACATATTGTATTCATATCACCTCATACTATCCCTACAGGTCATTCATAAATTACTTCTTCACATCCTAAGAAAAATAAAACATTGGAAGGGTTGAGCTCAGATGGTCAATAAGGATAACAATATAACAGAAACTTTCATAAATAAGCATAAACATTTAAGGAAATGTATAAATAAAACAAAAGCCTTTTAAACATGAAATTCAGAATAATATGGCAAAGATAAAATGAAATAATTCCATTTACTTATTCACATGGATATTCTACTAGTAGAATAATCACATGAAATATCAATAACCACTTTCATAATGATAGAATGCATAATTCCAGACTATCATAACCACGTAGACAAGGCCTCGTGCTAAGACTACAAGTAAGATTTTGTCAAGGCCTCGTTCCAAGACACTAGTGTGTCTCATGGGACCTACCGATGCATCGAGGAGCTTTAGCGGGATCCACCTGTCACTTATTAAGTCCAATACATTCCTCATATGAACAGGTTTAAACATAACATAAACATTCGTATTAAAACTAGCATACGAAATGTCAATACTTTCTCCATAAACCATGAATGGTATAAAAATAACACATCCACAATAAAACATATCACAAAACCTTCAATACAATGTGGATTTTTTGTTTCATAATAACTCAACTTCAAATCAGCTTAAAATTCATCAAATGATGTTGACATAGATGAAATCAAAACTATTTGAGTGAAATATCTCTTTTTTTGAAATCATTTAAAAGTCACATAAGTATAAAATAAAACATTTACTTTGAAAATATCCTTATAAGATTGTAAGGGAAGCTTTTAAGATTTTATAACGGTGTAAAATAGCTGCATACGCCGTATAAGTTAAAAAAACATTCTTACCTTAATTCTGTCGAAAAGGTTAAAAAAGACCTTGTTTGGAAAATAACCGAAAGATTACTTTATAAAATTCTTATAAAAAGTCAAACAAAGGTATAAATGACTTTAACCCATATTCTGTAAAATATTAAGAATTTTTTTGAAATACATTTTTAAGAAACATGGATGTGGATGATAAAGTGGTCACAGTAGATAATTACGTATAAACAACCTCAAGTAATGAAGAGATTGTGAAATAAACCCTTACCTTGTACATTTCATTGGTTTAGGGTAGGTTAAACTCCTTTATAATGGTGAAATAATTATTTTTTAAATTATACAAGAATCATATACATTAATATGATATCATATATGATCTTTTAACATTGCTTTGTTGATAATATCTTTGTATTATCATCGTTTCGGATGTTAACTTACTCATTTTCTTTTATATGTTTTGTGACATATGTCATTTATATTATGGATAAGTTGTATCTTATTCATATCCATAATGATATCAAGTCCTTAAACATTATTTTAAATCATCAAATGAGAAATATAATTGCATAGATACGATGGGGAATGAATCTCATCGCGTTCGTGGAGACGGTAGTCCGTACGTACGCATGAGCGAAAATATCATTATTTTGATATTAAAATAATATATAATTGGATGGTATATCATACAGAAAGAATAATTATCATGTTATATTTATTATTTACATGAATTATAAAAAAATATTATAACCATCTAAATAATAATATATTGAACAACAATTACACCACAACGTGGAGACGGTAGGCCGTACGTACGCACGTATGGTGACATGTCATTCAAGGGATGGATAGAATAATGAATTTGTTTGTTCCATAATTATAATAAAATAAAAATATTTATAAGATACTGGATTTATTATTTTAGAATGGAAATAACAAGGAAAGAAGAACTTGAAGAAGAAAGGAACTTTAAAGAGGGTGGTGAAGACGTTACCTCTTCTTCGGGTTCTTCCTTTTGATTTGATCAAAAGGGATCCTTAGGTTGGATTTCTGATCAAACTAAGGCCTCTAGGATGAATTGATGGAATTTGGGAGGATATTTGGTCAGGTATTGGCCGATCCAAATGGCTTTGAAAGTGTGAAATAATGAGAAGGGGGAGTTCCCTTTTATAAGAGGGGTGAGAGGCTCTTTAGGAAAAACTTAAAGTATTATTTTATAATAAAATAATATTTGGTTTTTAAATGCTCAAAAGTGGATTATTCAAAGTATAAGTTGGGTATGGGTCGAAATAATTTCAACCAATATATTTTAGACAGGTTTGGGTCATTATATTAACTTTATCTTTTAGTTTTAACTCTTAGTTAATTCGTTTGACACTTACTATGTCACTTTGTATTTTTATAATATATAGTTAATAAACTTACTATATTCATCCATGCGACCCCAAAGTGGTCCATTAATGATATAAAAATAATGATATGACTCATTTGGCCGAACCTTAGATTTTTCGGAATATAATATAAATTAATAATATAATATTTGTTTTAAAAACTCATTTATGTCAATTTTGACACTACTCAATAATTGATTTTTGTTAATGTCTTAAAAACTCTATTAATTCAAAACAAATTCATTTAAGCCATCCTAAAATTTCATATTAACCAATGAAATTCTTTTATGTCATCAAAACTTTCAAGTTATATTTATTTTAACATTTATAATACCAATTATTTGATTCTTTCATTAATAAGGAAAATACTACATCATTATTGTGTCATATATATTTTTACTTTTTAAATGTCTAAAAGTTATAAATAAAATACCATTATGTATTAACTCTTTTTATCTTTCTGATGAATATTTATAATCAAAAATATAATATATATTACCCTATGTAAAAATTGTTTTGTTAAAAGATATAAGATTATGGAATTTCTGTATTTACTTTAAATTAATTAATATAAAGTGTCCCTATCACCATGGGGTGCCAAAATCAACCCAAAGATTACCATGGTCGGACATGTATCCACCAATAATGTTAGGAAACGTTTTCGGGTAATTTATTATTATTATAATATTATTTTTTACCCTTATTTATCGGATTAACCCTTTAACCATGGTAAATAAAATATTTACCGAAGTAATTATTAAAAAATATCTAAAAAAGTTACCTATTTACACAATTTGGACATCCTGATTCTAAATATGGAATCCATTTTTCCATATTCAAAACACATAAGTGGCAGAAATTAATTTAAAATTAATTCCCACTGTCAAAACAAAAAGCCTGTTTTTAAGATATAATAACTATCAAAAGATTGACTCTTGTTTATGTCTGGATTAATTGTGATTTTATGTCCAGTGACCAAAATTGTATTAAATGGTAGAAATATATTCTAAATATATTTTAAAACCACTCAAATTCAAAATTTATCGCTATTAATTATTTTTATTAAAAAAGTTTTTTTAAATTAAAATTTAGTAATTTTCACTATTCATTAAAATATAAAAATTATCCGAAAAGTACCAAAATTTTACCCTAGGATAAATTTGATATTACAAATCCAAAAATGAAGTCCATTTTTAGAGATAAAATTTATTAAATTTCAAAAAGTAGGTATTACTATTCATAACGGCTAGTTTGATTGGTTGTGGTGTGTGTTAGAACTCGAAGTTGCGTACAACACACGCTACTATACTATTTAAAGAGAAGCGTACCATGGAAGCTTTGGGTGTTACATTCTCCCCTCCTTCAAATAATTTCGTGCCCAAAATTTCTTATAATATTACTACATAAAAAGACTCGGGTGATTTTTCATAATAAGTTCCTCGGGTTCCCACATTGCCTCTTCCATCTTATGGTTTCTCCATAGAACTTTTACCGGACGAGTCATCCGATTTCTCAGCACTTGTTCTCCTGTATTGAGAATCCTGATGGGCTCTACACAACAAGATAGATCAGGTTCCAGTTCTAATTCCTCATAGGTGAGTACATGCGTTGGGTCAGGCATGTATTTTCTCAATAGTGATACGTGGAACACATCGTGAGATTTGGAGATATTTGGAGGCATTGCCAAACAGTATGCTACAGCCCCAATTCGTTCTAGAATTTCAAAAGGTCTGATGTACCGGGGACTCAATTTACCCATATTACCAAAACGTATAACTCCCTTCCATGGAGATACCTTCAAGAAAACATGATCTCCCACCTGAAATTCTAAATCCTTCCTTCGGTTATCGGCATAGCTCTTCTGCCTACTTTGAGATGCTTTGATGTGGTTTTGGATTAAATTTACCTTTTCCATCGTTTCCTCCACCAGTTCTGGGCCTACAAGTTTTCTTTCACCAGCGTCATCCCAACAGGTTGGTGTGCGACATCTCTTTCCGTATAACGCTTCATATGGTGCCATCTGAATACTTGAATGGAAGCTATTGTTATAGGAAAATTCTACCAAAGGTAAATATTGATCCCAGATACCCTGAAAGTCATGTGAGCATGGTCTCAACATGTCTTCTAAGGTTTGAATAGTTCGTTCTGATTGTCCATCTGTTTGAGGGTGGTAAGCAGTGCTCAAACGAAGTTTAGTATCCAAGGCCTTCTGAAGACTCTTCCAGAATCTTAAAGTAAAATGGGGATCACGATCTAAAACAATCGATAGGGGTACTCCATAAAGTCTCACAACTTCATTAATATATAGTCTTTCTAGACTTTCAAGTGGTAAATCATCCCTTATAGCAAGAAAATGTGCTGACTTGGTAAGACAATCAATAATGACCCATATTGCATCATTCCTTCTAGGAGTCTTTGGTAGTCCCATGACAAACCATAAATCTTGACACAAAATCAGTAATCTCCCTCATCATGTTTTCCCACCAAAAATGTTCCTTCAAATCTCTATACATTTTGGTGATCCCTGGGTGTATAGAGAAATTGGACCTATGAGCATCATCCAACAATTCCCTTTTTAGATTGGGTATATTGGGAACACAAAGTCTCTTCCCAAACTTCAAAATTCCATCTTCATTCACAAAGTCACTCAATTTCCCATCATTCACAGCTTTAATCTTCCTTTGTAACTCTTCATCACTAGTCTGAGAACTCTTTATCCTTTCTAGTATAGATGGTTTGGAAACCGTTTGAAAAATCATTGATGTTTCACCTTCCGTGGTGATTCCCATATCCATCTTCACTAGATCCATGAAAATAGGATCCCTTTCAATTCTCATCATGTTCAAAACTCCATGATCCTTTCTACTCAAAGCATCTTCCACCTTATTTACCTTCCCCGGGTGGTAGTGTATCGTGAAATCATAATCCTTGATTAGTTCAATCCATCTCCTTTGCCTCATGTTGAGTTCTTTCTGTGAGAAAATATACTTCAAACTCTTGTGATCAGTATAAATCTCACATTTCTCACCATAGAGATAATGCCTCCATATCTTCAAAGCAATGATTACAGCAGCTAACTCAAGATCATGAGTAGGATAGTTTTTCTCATGAATTTTCAGCTGTCGTGATGCATAAGAAATAACTCTATCATTCTGCATAAGGACACAACCAAGTCCTTTCATTGATGCATCACTATAAATAACGAACCCATCATTCCCTAATGGTAGAGTCAATATAGGAGCATTGACTAATCTTCTCTTTAGTTCTTAAAAAAAATTCACACTCTTTTTTCCAGACAATTTTAACCCATTTACGTGTGAGCTTCATTAATGGGTTAGCCAATCGGGCAACATTCTGGACGAAATGTCGATAATAACCTACCAAACCAATAAAACTGCGTACCTCAGTTATACTCGTCGGTGCTGGCCATTATTGGGTTGCCTTGGTATTAGAAGGATCAATGTAAATTCCATCCTTAGAGACAATATGGCCAAGAAAAGAGATCTCTTGAATCCAGAATTCACAGTTGCTAAACTTCCCATATAATTCATGTCTTCTCAGAGTCTTCAATATAGTGCACAAGTGATTTTCATGATCTTTGTAGATTTTGGAGTATACTAAGATATCATCAATAAATACCACCAAAAAATCATAGAGATATTCAATGAAAAATCTATTCATTAGATCCATGAATACAGAGGGTGCATTAGTCAATCCAAAAGGCATTACTGTAAACTCGTAATACCCGTACCTTATTCGAAATGATGTCTTCGGAATGTGTTCATTCATCACACACAACTGATGGTATCCCGATCGAAGGTCAATCTTTGAAAAGTATTGAGCTCTAGGCAGTTGGTCAAATGAATCATCAATGCAAGGTAGGGGATACTTGTTCTTTATTGTTAGAGAATTGATCTCCCGGTAGTCGATACATAACCTCATAGATCCATCTTTCTTTTTTAAAAAAAGAACAGGGGCTCCCCATGGAGAAAAACTAGGGTGAATAAATCCCTTATTACTCAATTCCTCTAGTTTTTTCTTTAGTACAAATAATTCCATAATGTCCATTCTATAAGGGGTCTTCGATATAGGCCTTGATCCAAGAATTAAATCAATGGAAAAATAAACTTCTTGTTATGGAGGATGTCCAGGTAAATCTTCTAGAAACACATCTACATATTCTTTCACAATAGGTACATTCCCTATTTGAACATTACTTTCCTCACCCATAGTTATTTCATTCTCTTCCTCCCTGATAATTGAATTTAGTTGAGCTACAGGGGGTGGATCTAGATAAGATTTAGGTAGTGACGATTCTGCTCTAAAAATAAGGTGTTCCTTATCATCGTCATCAAAAATCGTAACCTCCTTCTTCTTACAATAAATATTCACATCATAGTCCGAAAGCCAATCCATAATGAGGATTATATCAAACTCAATCATAGGTATGACAATGAGATTAGCGGATAAAGAACATTTATGTGCTCTAATGGGGACTGATTCAGAAAACATTGTTTCAAAGTTACTTCCCTTTGAAGTTTTAACTGACAACTCCTTTGTTAAAGAAAATTAGAAATATCTAATTTTCTTAGAAAACTGGGATGATATGAAACAATGCGATGATCCAGAATAAAATAAAGCATTTGCTAAACTTGAGGAAACCATTAAATTACCTGCCGCCACGTCTTTCGGAGCTTTTACCTCAGTAGTAGTGATATCATAAGCTTGACCTTGATCCCTTGGCCTTTTATGATGTATGTTCCCCTGATTCTTAGGAAATTCAATTTGCATAATGTCCCATCTCCCTGCAATTGTAGCACTGAACATTGGTAGCTTCCTTCTTCCCTTTGTAATCACGAGCTTGGTGGCCTTTTTCACCACACTTGTAACAAACACTCATTCCCTTTAAGAAAGTACCTGGGTGTTTCTTCCCACATTTACTGTAGGATTGATATTCAACTTTTCTCTTCTTCCCCTTATTTCCATTTCCAGATTGATCAGCAGATCTCTTCTTCTCTTTATTTTCATTAAAGTTGTAAGACTTAGAGAATTCCTTTTCTGTCTTGATAGCACATGAGACAATGTCTTCGTACGACGAGAAGGATTTTGAGACTAATGATCGATGAAGAAATGGTTTTAACCCATCAAAGAAATGATCAATCTTACTTCTTGGGTTACATATATAATCTCTAGCATACCTTGCTAACCTTGTAAAGTTAGCCTCATACTTTGCGACATTCTCATCCTCCTTTTGCCTCAGACTCAGAAATTGACTTTCCATATCTGCTCGATGGTCATGAGGAAAGTATTTTTCTAAGAAAAGCTCTTTGAACTCCCTACATTCCATATTTGATACTTCATCATCTTCCTTCGTGTTTTGAATCAATGACCACCATTGATCAACATCTCCAGTTAGGCGGGAAACTTCTATGATAACTTTTTCCCTTTCATTACTCCCCAAGGCATTGAATATTTTCTCTATGGAACTTATCCATTGTAACGACCCGAAATTTTTAAATAAATTTTGTTCCCTAATTTTATGTGTTATTGTTATACTCAACAAAAATGTTTTATTTGATAAACATGATTATAATTAAAATGAGATCAGTGGGTTTTGACTATTATATAACCATCGGTCAACATGACCGCTGTGAACAAAATGTTTTTATTATTGTCTCTAAATATAAGTAATCTTGGTTAATTATTATAGAAAGAAGATTCGATGGCCTCACCTAGTAGTCTTGGACTGATCGAAGCCCATCTAACAGAGCTTGGGAAGGAGGTAGCACCACTGGGCTTTGCTCTGAATCAAATCCAAGCCGAACTTCATCATGTGAAGCTGGAACGAAATCGCCTTCGTGAGAAGTTCAAACTGATAGAAATTACTACTCAGGCAATGTTGACTGAGCCGCCCCAAGCTTCTATCACCCTAGCACACCTTACTCTTAGGTCCTATGCTGGTATTATAAGGGGTTATGTAACGAGACCGTAACTACCTTGTGTAATCCTTGTTTTAAATAAAAATTGGGATTTCTTCTTATGATGAAGTTTATGAATTTTGAAATGACCGGATAAATATAGTATGCATATTTTTGATGAATTTTAGAAAAAGGATATTTTAAATATGCTTATGTAAACCCTAAATAATTAAAAATGTGTAATGATTTTCAAAAAATGGTCTTCTACAATTATGTTCAGTACTAAATTTAGAGTCTAATAAGATCAACTTGATTTTTGATGAATAGTAAATTATGAATAGTGATTTTATGATTAGGATTAGTAATATGACCAAATGGATTAGTAATCTCACTTAAAGAAAGTTTTAAAATAATCTAGGCACCTTGATTAAGTAATGTGATTCAATAAAATAGTTAAATAACGGTTTCATTAATTATTATTCAAGTATTGGTTTTTTCGGGTGAATAGTGTTTTTAATTAAAAATTTATTTAAAAATAATTAGAAAATTATTTTTATAAAAATGACTTTATTTTTGAACTCAGAGCATCGATATTATGTTATGGTAATTTTTGGGGTTTTTTCTGAAAAAAATGAATTTTCGATGAATAGTGTTTTTATTTAAAAATTAAATTAAAACTATTTAGAAAATTATTTTTATAAAATGGATTTCATTTTTGAAAACAGAGCATTGATATTTGGTTAATGTGAAATTTTGGGATTTTTCTGAGAAAGTTGAATTTTCAGTGAATAGTAAAAATACAGTTTTAGGGTTTCGGTATGTTTAATGACATCATAACGGTGTCATGATGATGTCATGAGATCTTTTGAGGGTTGGCCGGACAAGGGTGATGAATTATTGTTTTGGGGGCCCCATGTGGCCTAACTCCATGATAAATGACAAGGGAGAGCACATGGGTTTGAGAAAAGCCCATGTGAGGTGTCCCTTGGCCATTAATGCCTTGTCCCCTCACTTTCCCTATAAATACCAAGCCCTCCTCTCATCCATTCGACTCCCCACTCATTCCCAACGAATTTCTGGTCTCATTACCTCCCAAGGAGTCCTCCCAAGGTGCCCCCAAGCCCTCATGGTCCCAACCTTTGAGGTTTAAGAGTTACATTTTAAGGTAAGGGATCCGACCTCTCTCTTTCTTTTCAAGTAATCTCTTTTATGTCTTTTCTTTTATACTCCATGTTCTTATGTTGGAGGATGTTCTTTTATATTCATCCTACTGCCTATTTCATGTTCATATGATGAGAGACCCCCCTTGCTCTCATCAATTCGTTTTAAGAATGTTTAAGTGGCGCCGTTAGGCTGCCGAATTTTTAAGGGATTCTTTCACCTTCCTCGTTTTCAAGTTCTATTTTCATTCAAGTCTTTCATGTTTCTTTGTATTATGTTGGGGCATGATCTCTAAATTTATCATACTGATATTTTATGATCATATGATGAGAGACCCCATTTTATCTCTTCAATTCAATTTTTTTGAAGTTTTATGTGGCGCCGTTAGGCTGCCGAATTTTTTAAGGGATTCTCTCACCCTTCTCTTTTTCAAAGTTCTACTTTCATGTCAAGTCTTTCAAGTTAATTTCTATTATGTTGGGGTATGATCTCTATATCTATCATACTGGACTCTTATGTTCTTATGATGAGAGACCCCATTTGATCTCTTCAATTCAGTATTTTGATGTATTAAGTGGCACCGTTAGGCTGCTGAATTTTTAAGTGGTTCTTCACCCTTCTCGTTTTGAAGTTCTACTTTCATGTGAATTATTTCAAGTTCCTTTTTGTTATATTGGGGTATGATATCTATATCTATCATACTGGAATCTTATTTTCACATGATGAGAGACCCTATTTGATCGCTTCAATTCAGTATTTCGAAGTTTTAAGTGGCGCTGTTAGGCTGCCGAATTTTTAAGTGGTTCTTCACCCTTCTCTTTTTGAAGATCTACTTTGATGTCAATTCTTTCAAGTTCATTTTTGTTATGTTGGGGAATTATCTCTATATCTATCATACTGAAATCTTATTTTCACATGATGAGAGACCCTATTTGATCTTTTCAAATCGTTTTTGTTGAAGTTTAAGTAACGCAGTTAGGCTGTCGAACTTTCATAAGAGAAATCTAATTTTTGTCTTCCTTCCATGTTTTTCATTTCAAATGGTATGTCCTTGAAATTTCATTACCATGATCATGTATCCTTCTTATTCTGTCCATATACTGTTTTATAAGTCATTTATGAATGTTTGACTCATTTTCCCTCTCTTTTTAATGTCTTCTAAAACCTCATAACATAGCCGTTATGCTGCAGAATTTCCATCTCAAAATGTCTCTCTCTTTTTCTAAAGTTCTTTTATATTATTAAGTGAATACTCAAAGCTCTTTCTTCTAAAGAGGTATTCACATATATACCAAAATGTTCTATTTTAAATTCTGGGATTTACATACATGAGACCCACCTTCCTTTTCTGTGTGTTTTAAAGTGACGTAAAGATCATGTTTTTAAAGCAGTTTTTAAAACGTTATGATTATGAAATGAAACCCATTTATTTTATGCTATGTGGGTTATTTATGAAATGTTTGATGATGATATATGTGGCGCACATGATAATAAAGGCAAATTTAAGGGTGCGCCCTGATAGCGCTCCAATGCATTGGGTAATGATGTAACCACTAGAGATTACAATTTTAACGATGCCTTGGTGAAAAACCATGGTAATTTTTAACGACACCTTGGGGATGGACCTTGGTGAAACGAAATGATTGTCAATATTAAATGTTGCAGCCACATCTTCAAGTTATGAAAAAGTTTTATTTTTATTATGATATGCCTCATGATTTCATTTTCATGCATTAAAGTTCTTTTCATGACTTTATTGATGTATCTCAAGTTTATATGTAAAATGTTTCACTTGTTTCCCTTGCTGGGCCTTCTGCTCACCCTTCCTTTTGATGTATGTCCCCAGGTTATGAGATGCAGTAATGAGCCTAGGGTGAACATGAGGAGAAGCCTTTCAAGTGTTTAAGAAGAATGTTTTTTTTGTTTCATGTTTTATGTTCCTTGTTTCCAAGACACTAAACCTTAAAGATCCTCAGTTCCGTGTAATGGAATGAAAAGTTATGTTATAAAAATACGGGATGCTATAGTTGGTATCAAAGGATGGTTTAGTTATTTGTGGAAATTAGGATATGAAAACTCTAGGAGGAACCCTATAGAAAAGTTTAGGAAATCTTCCTGGTATTTTGGTGAGTATTGAGTAAGGGGTTGCCAAGCAAATACATCCCTGTCTGGATACGAGCAGGTAGAGGTGGCTCTGGCACAGATGTACATAGGGGTAAAACCCGAAAACACCGCTTTGAGCTAGACTCGAACGAGAACTGGTACACGACAACGGGCCTTGCTGCACTCTTGGTTACGACACTCCCGGGGGATATGCTTTGGTAAATTCATAAACATGGTATGAACCATTGTTAAAGGAACAAAGATAAAATAAAATAAAGGTTCACATAAGAATATATGATCATTCATAACCTAGATGGGAACCTAGGAGATCACAAATTAGGGTATACCTTTCATATACAAGTTATCCTTATATGCTTTCAGTTCCTTTTCATGATTATTAGCTAAGTACTTAAGCCCCTAATTATGCTTTCTCTTCTTAGTTAATGGTGGGAAATGGAAGAACATGTTCTGACAACCAATGTGATAGGAAATGCGACGATTTTCGTATTAATATGACATGGATGATTAGGGGATTAAAATATGATTATTATTTTGGAAGACGTTCATTATTTTGGGAACCATATTTGATCGAGGTAAATAGATTACTATGGTATTTTCATTGAGAAGTAAGGTTGACTTATATTTTGAAGAATCGATGAATTTAAGGTGAACTTATAGTAATTTAGGTTACTTATGGGAATGACTAACCTATCTTGGGTAAAATATGTTTAGGTTAGCTACTTTTTTATAAGATGTTAGGAGTGGTTGATGTTGTCTGGAGATGAACAATGAAGTTGTTTTGGAAGACTATGTTATCAAATCCTTATTGTATTTGGGTTTCAATCTTAGTTTGGTTTGTTTTGAGGAATTTTAAGGACCATTATTTATGGAATGGTCTATGATGAACTTTGGGTAGTACCATGGAACTTTGATGATTTAAAAGTAGTTTCCATTCCTATGGGATTCTTTCTTTTTGAAGAGTTGTTTTACCTTAACCTTTCTGTTTTTGGGATAATGTTTAAAGATAGAAGAAATAGATAGTTAATCTTTTGTAGATTATGTGATTCTATAGATGATGATTCTTTTGCTTTTATGAGACCAAGTGTTTTTGAATTCTCATCATTTGGAGAAAAGATTAGCGTTGGTAGGGACTTGTTAAAGGATGAAACTCTACTTGAAGGTAGGTATATTTTCTTATTTTTTTGTTCTATGTAGTAAATGAAATCCTCAAAATTATGAAAAGAAACATAAAACAAAAATGTTGTTGGTTTACGTTTCCTACTAGGTAATCAAAGACCGTTTACACACATCATAAGTTTGGGATTTTCTCATGGTTAACTTTCTCCTAATCATGTTCTCTATCACTCTCCCTCAGAACTTGACCCTTTGTTTTTTCCTCCATGTCCATGTTTTCCTACATGGAACCCTAGTGTGGGTTAACTCGGGTGACCATTGTACTTCCCTTTCTTTATTTTAAAGTAATAGTTTTACTGACTCCTTTTCCGATGTGGGACTTTCAATGAAATTTCAAAACCCAATTTTAAAATTGCGAGGACGCAATTTCTTAAGGGGGGAAGATTGTAACGACCCGAAATTTTTAAATAAATTTTGTTCCCTAATTTTATGTGTTATTGTTAAACTCAACAAAAATGTTTTATTTGATAAACATGATTATAATTAAAATGAGATCAGTGGGTTTTGACTATTATATAACCATCGGTCAACATGACCGCTGTGAACAAAATGTTTTTATTATTGTCTCTAAATATAAGTAATCTTGGTTAATTATTATAGAAAGAAGATTCGATGGCCTCACCTAGTAGTCTTGGACTGATCGAAGCCCATCTAACAGAGCTTGGGAAGGAGGTAGCACCACTGGGCTTTGCTCTGAATCAAATCCAAGCCGAACTTCATCATGTGAAGATGGAACGAAATCGCCTTCGTGAGAAGTTCAAACTGATAGAAATTACTACTCGGGCAATGTTGACTGAGCCGCCCCAAGCTTCTATCACCCTAGCACACCTTACTCTTAGGTCCTATGCTGGTATTATAAGGGGTTATGTAACGAGACCGTAACTACCTTGTGTAATCCTTGTTTTAAATAAAAATTGGGATTTCTTCTTATGATGAAGTTTATGAATTTTGAAATGACCGGATAAATATAGTATGCATATTTTTGATGAATTTTAGAAAAAGGATATTTTAAATATGCTTATGTAAACCCTAAATAATTAAAAATGTGTAATGATTTTCAAAAAATGGTCTTCTACAATTATGTTCAGTACTAAATTTAGAGTCTAATAAGATCAACTTGATTTTTGATGAATAGTAAATTATGAATAGTGATTTTATGATTAGGATTAGTAATATGACCAAATGGATTAGTAATCTCACTTAAAGAAAGTTTTAAAATAATCTAGGCACCTTGATTAAGTAATGTGATTCAATAAAATAGTTAAATAACGGTTTCATTAATTATTATTCAAGTATTGGTTTTTTCGGGTGAATAGTGTTTTTTAATTAAAAATTTAATTAAAAATAATTAGAAAATTATTTTTATAAAAATGACTTTATTTTTGAACTCAGAGCATCGATATTATGTTATGGTAATTTTTGGGGTTTTTTCTGAAAAAAATGAATTTTCGATGAATAGTGTTTTTATTTAAAAAATAAATTAAAAATATTTAGAAAATTATTTTTATAAAATGGATTTCATTTTTTAAATCAGAGCATTGATATTTGGTTAATGTGAAATTTTGGGATTTTTCTGAGAAAGTTGAATTTTCAGTGAATAGTAAAAATACAGTTTTAGGGTTTCGGTATGTTTAATGACATCATAACAGTGTCATGATGATGTCATGAGATCTTTTGATGGTTGGCCGGCCAAGGGTGATGAATTATTGTTTTGGGGGCCCCTTGTGGCCTAACTCCATGATAAATGACAAGGGAGAGCACATGGGTTTGAGAAAAGCCCATGTGAGGTGTCCCTTGGCCATTAATGCCTTGTCCCCTCACTTTCCCTATAAATACCAAGCCCTCCTCTCATCCATTCGACTCCCCACTCATTCCCAACGAATTTATGGTCTCATTAACTCCCAAGGAGTCCTCCCAAGGTGCCCCCAAGCCCTCATGGTCCCAACCTTTGAGGTTTAAGAGTTACATTTTAAGGTAAGAGATCCGACCTCTCTCTTTCTTTTCAAGTAATCTCTTTTATGTCTTTTCTTTTATACTCCATGTTCTAATGTTGGAGGATGTTCTTTTATATTCATCCTACTTCCTATTTCATGTTCATATGATGAGAGACCCCCCTTGCGCTCATCAATTCGTTTTAAGAATGTTTAAGTGGCGCCGTTAGGCTGCCGAATTTTTAAGGGATTCTTTCACCTTCCTCGTTTTCAAGTTCTATTTTCATTCAAGTCTTTCATGTTTCTTTGTATTATGTTGGGGCATGATCTCTAAATTTATCATACTGATCTTTTATGATCATATGATGAGAGACCCCATTTTATCTCTTCAATTCAATTTTTTTGAAGTTTTATGTGGCGCCGTTAGGCTGCCGAATTTTTTAAGGGATTCTCTCACCCTTCTCTTTTTCAAAGTTCTACTTTCATGTCAAGTATTTCAAGTTAATTTCTATTATGTTGGGGTATGATCTCTATATCTATCATACTGGACTCTTATGTTCATATGATTAGAGAACCCATTTGATCTCTTCAATTCAGTATCTTGATGTATTATGTGGCGCCGTTTGGCTGCTGAATTTTTAAGTGGTTCTTCACCCTTCTCGTTTTGAAGTTCTACTTTCATGTGAATTATTTCAAGTTCCTTTTTGTTATATTGGGGTATGATCTCTATATCTATCATACTGGACTCTTATTTTCACATGATGAGAGACCCCATTTGATCGCTTCAATTCAGTATTTCGAAGTTTTAAGTGGCGCTGTTAGGCTGCCGAATTTTTAAGTGGTTCTTCACCCTTCTCTTTTTGAAGATCTACTTTCATGTCAATTATTTCAAGTTCATTTTTGTTATGTTGGGGAATTATCTCTATATCTATCATACTGAAATCTTATGTTCACATGATGAGAGACCCTATTTGATCTTTTCAAATCGTTTTTGTTGAAGTTTAAGTAATGCCGTTAGGCTGTCGAACTTTCATAAGAGAAATCTAATTTTTGTCTTCCTTCCATGTTTTTCATTTCAAATGGTATGTCCTTGAAATTTCATTACCATGATCATGTATCCTTATTATTCTGTCCATATACTGTTTTATGGGTCATTTATGAATGTTTGACTCATTTTACCTCTCTTTTTAATGTCTTCTAAAACCTCATAACATAGCCGTTATGCTGCAGAATTTCCATCTCAAAATGTATCTCTCTTTTTCTAAAGTTCTTTTATATTATTAAGTGAATACTCAAAGCTCTTTCTTCTAAAGAGGTATTCACATATATACCAAAATGTTCTATTTTAAATTCTGGGATTTACATACATGAGACCCACCTTTCTTTTCTGTGGGTTTTAAAGTGACGTAAAGATCATGTTTTTAAAGCAGTTTTTAAAACGTTATGATTATGAAATGAAACCCATTTATTTTATGCTATGTGGGTTATTTATGAAATGTTTGATGATGATATATGTGGATCACATGATAATAAAGGCAAATTTAAGGGTGCGCCCTGATAGCGCTCCAATGCATTGGGTAATGATGTAACCACTAGAGATTACAATTTTAACGATGCCTTGGTGAAAAACCTTGGTAATTTTTAACGACACCTTGGGGATGGACCTTGGTGAAACAAAACGATTGTCAATATTAAATGTTGCAGCCACATCTTCAAGTTATGAAAAAGTTTTATTTTTATTATGATATGCCTCATGATTTCATTTTCATGCATTAATGTTCTTTTCATGACTTTATTGATGTATCTCAAGTTCATATGTAAAATGTTTCACTTGTTTCCCTTGCTGGGCCTTCTGCTCACCCTTCCTTTTGATGTATGTCCCTAGGTTATGAGATGCAGTAATGAGCCTAGGGTGAACATGAGGAGAAGCCTTTCAAGTGTTTAAGAAGAATGTTTTTTTTGTTTCATGTTTTATGTTCCTTGTTTCCAAGACACTAAACCTTAAAGATCCTCAGTTCTGTGTAATGGAATGAAAAGTTATGTTATAAAAAGACGGGATGCTATATCCATTGCTCAGATACTAATAGATTTGTTCTCCCATTTAATGTTGGTGGTTGTTTCCTCATGAAGCGATCTAACATTGATCCTCCATGCTTCGGATCTGGGTGCTCCATACGGGTAAGGTTATTATTCATAACCTGAGTGAGTTGTCCCAGTATGGTGATAAGCTGATCAGCACCAGTTGCATCCTTAGCTACACTATAATTATCTTGAGCAAGAGGGAAATCCCTACATGCAGTGTGTATGTTGATACGGTTTCCATTCCTTCCACTAGGCGCCATTTATAAATAATGTCATAAACTAGATTAGTTTATGAATTGAAATATATAATTCCAAACATCTAAAACACATAACATAAATTCAATAGTTTATGGATATAATCCATAATCATAAAAAAGATTTCTTTGAGTAAGTATATACTCTTAAACCCTTCATAATGGTTCTTAAAGAAAATGATAATTATCCAAATCATATCCCCTAGGAGTGTCATAACCAAGAGTGCAACAAGGCCCGTTGTCGTGCCCCAGTTCCCGTTCGAGTCTAGATCAAATCGGTGTTTTCAGGTTTTACCCCTAGGTACATCTTTTCCATATCCGCCTCTACCTGCTCATATCCATACAGGGATGTATTTCTCGGAAAACTCACAAAATCTCTACAATACCAAAATACTAGGAAGTTCTTCTACACTAATCCTCAAAGTTCATCTTAGGTCTACGTGCTCTAATCAGAGTTTATCTAAATCTATCTTCTAAGTTTTGTGATAAACTTCCTCTTATACCAACTGTAATGCCCCGACCCTAGTTACCCAGAGTCGGTGCATTATTACATAACATTGGCATGATCATAAGAAATATCATGTATCTAAAGACTGATTAGTTTAGTAGCCTTGGAAACACTAGATATATTCATAAAGTTTACATTACATTATAAAGTGAAAACTACTATAACAACATCTTGTCTTCATATCCCCTCATACTATCCCTATAGGCCATTAATAAATTACTTCTTCACATCCTTGAAAAAATAAAACATTGAAAGGGGTGAGCTCAGATGCTCAGTAAGGATAACAATATAGCGGAAACTTTCATAAATAAGCATAAAAATTTAAGGCAATGTATAACTAAAACAAAAGCCTTTTAAACTTGAAATTCAGAATAATATGGAAAAGGTAAAATGAAATAATTCCATTTAATTATTCACATGGATATTCTACTAGTCGAATAATCACATGAAATATCAATAACCACTTTCATAATGATGGAATGCATAATGCCAGACTATCATAACCACGTAGCCAAGGCCTGGTGCCAAGAGTACAAGTATGATTTTGTCAAGGCCTCATACCAAGACACTAGTTTGTATCATGAGACCTACCGATGCTTCGAGGAGCTGTAGCGGGCTCCACCCATCACTTATTAAGTCCAATGCATTCCTCTTATGAACAGGTTTAACCATAACATAAACATTCGTATTAAAACTAGCATACAAAATGTCAATACTTTCTCCATAAACCATGAATGGTATAAAAATAACACAACCAGAGTCAAAAATATCACAAAACCTTCAATACAATGTGGAAGATTTGTTTCATAATAAATTAACTTCAAATAAGCTTAAAATTCGTCAAAGGATGTTGACATAGATGAAATCAAAACTATTAAAGAGAAATATCTCTTTTTTTGAAATCATTTAAAAGTCACATAATTATAAAATAAAACATTTAATTTGAAAATATTCTTATAAGCTTGTAAGGGAAGCTTTGAAGATTTTATAATGGCATAAAATAGCCACATACACCGTATAAGTTAAAAAAACATTCTTACATTAATTCTGTCGAAAAGGTTTAAAAAGACCTTGTTTGGAAAATGACAGAATGATTCCTTTATAAACTTCTTATAAAAATTCAAACAAGGGTATAAATGACTTTAACCCATATTCTATAAAATCTTAAAAATGTTTTCATATACATTTTTAAGAAACATGGATGTGGATGATAAAGAGGTCACAGTAGATAATTACGTATAAACAACCTTGAGAAATGAAGAGATTGTGAAATAAACCCTTACCTTATACATTTCCTTGGTTGAGGGTAGGTTAACCACCTGTATAATGGTGAAATAATTTTTATTAAATTATAAAAGAATCATATACAATAATATTATATCATATATGATCTTTTAGCATTGCTTTGTTGACAATATCTTAGTATTATCGTCGTTTCAGGTGTTAACTTACTTGTTTTCTTTTATATGTTTTGTGACATATGTAATTTTTATTATGGATAGGTAGTATCTTATTCATATCCAGAATGATATAAAGTCCTTAAACATTATTTTTAATCTTCAAATGAGGATTATAATTGCATGGATACGATGGGAAATGAATCTCATCACGTTCGTGGAGACGGTAGTCCGTACGTACACACGAGCGACAATATCATTCGTTTGATATTAAAATAATATATAATTGGATGGTATATCATATATAAAGAATCCTTATCATGATATATTTATTATTTAAATGAATTATACATCATTATTATAACCATCTAAATAATAATATATTGAACAACAATTACACCACAACGTGGAGACGGTAGGCCGTATGTACGCACGTATGGTGACATGTCATTCAAGGGATGGATAGAATAATGAATTTGTTTGTTCCATTATTATAATAACATCACAGTATATAGAAGATACTGGAGTTATTATTTTATAATGGAAATAACAAGGAAATTAGTAGTTGAAGAAGAAAAGAACTTTAAAGAGTGTGGTGAAGATGTTACCTCTTCTTCGAATTCTTCCTTTTGATTTGATCAAAAGGGATCCTTAGGTTTGATTTATGATCAAAATAAGGCATCTAGGATGAATTTCGGGAAGTTGGGAGGATATTTGGGTAGGGGTTGGCCGAGCCAAATGGCTTTAATGGTGTGAAATAATGAGAAGGGGGAGTTCCCTTTTATAAGAGGGGTGAGGGGCTCTTTAGAAAAAACTTAAAGTATTATTTTGTAATAAAATAATATTCAGTTTATAAAGGCTCCAAAGAATATTGTTAAAAGTATAATGTAGGTATGGGTCTAAATACTTTTATCCAATAGATTTTAGATAGGTTTGGGTCATTATATTAACCTTATCTTTTAGTTCTAACTCTTAGTTAATTGGTTTGACACTTACTATGTCACTTTTTATTTTTATAATATATAGTTAATAACCTTACTATATACATCCAAGAGACCCCAAAGAGGTCCATTAATGATATTAAAATAATGATATGAGTCATTTTTCTGAACCTTATATTTTTAAGAATATAATGTAAATTAATAATATAATATTTGTTTTAAAAACTCATTTATGTCATTTTTGACACTACTCAATAATTTATTTTTGTTAAAGTATTAAAAACTTTAATAATTCGAGAAAAATTCATTTTAGAAATTCTAACATGTCATATTAATCAATAAAATTAGTTTATGTCATCAAAACTTTCAAATTATATTTATTTTAACATTTATAACACCAATTATTTGATTCTTTCATTAATAATGAAAATATTGTATCATTATTGTGTCATATATATTTTTACTTTTTAAATGTCTAAAAATTATAAATAAAAAACCATTATGTAGGAAATAATTTTATCTTTCTAATTAATAATTATAATCGAAAATATAACATATATAACCCTATGTAAAAATTGTTTTGTTAAAAGATATAATCTTATGGCATTTTTGTATTTACTTTAACTTAATTAATATAAAGTGTCCCTATCACCTACAAGTGGCTCCATGGTGTCCCAAAATCGACCCAAATATGCCCATGGTCGGACATGTATCTATCAATAATGTTAGGAAACGTTTT
Source organism: Viscum album (assembly GCA_963277665.1). Taxonomy (NCBI): domain Eukaryota; kingdom Viridiplantae; phylum Streptophyta; class Magnoliopsida; order Santalales; family Viscaceae; genus Viscum; species Viscum album. The sequence continues at coordinate 247,142,615 of OY728167.1, forward strand.
AGGGTAATTTATTATTATTATAATATTATTGGTTTTACCCTTATTTACTGGATTTACCCTTTAACCATGGTAAATAAAATATTTACCAAAGTAATTATTCAAAAATATCTAAAAAAAGTTACCTATTTACACAGTTTGGACATCCTGATTTTAAATATGGAATCCATTTTTCCAAATTCAAAACACAGAAGTGGCAGAAATTAATTTAAAATTAATTCCCGCTGTCAAAACAAAAAGCGTGTTTTTAAGATATAATTACTATCAAAAGATTGACACTTGTTTATGTCTGGTTTAATTGTGATTTTAAGTCCAATGACCAAAATTGTTTTAAATGGAAAAAATATATTACAAATATACTTTAAAACCACTAAAATTCAAAATTTATTGCTATTAATTATTTTGATTAAAAAAGTTGTTTTTAATTAAAATTTAGTAATTTTCACTATTCATCAAAATATAAACGTTTTCTGAAAAGTACCAAAATTTCACCCTAGGCTAAATTTGATATTAAAAATCCAAAAATGAAGTCCATTTTCAGAGATAAAATTTATAAAATTTCAAAAAATAGGTATTACTGTTCATAACGGCTAGTTTGATTGGTTGTGGTGTGTGTTAGAACTCGAAGTTGCGTACAACACACGCTACTATACTATTCAAAGAGAAGTGTACCGTGGAAGCTTGGGGTGTTACATCTTTTACCATTATAATAATATCAAAATAGTATAATAATTATACATATGTTATAATTTTATGGTTTTGAAATGAAATTTTATGTAGAATAAATTTTAATGAGGAAACTGAAAACAAAAGAGAGGATTGAGAACATTTACCTCACTTCTTGGATTATTTCCTATGCAAAGGGGAATAAACCATTAAGCGGTGGTATTTTGAGACTAAAAAACATAATTAATGTGATTTATAGGGTATATAAGAGGTTTTTATGTATTATGGGATAAGAATGATGTTTTTGGAGTGACTATATGTGAGAACAGGAGTGCTCATTTTATAAGTGAAAATGAGTGGCATTTTTTTAAATAATTAAAACTATTCATTAAAGGGAAGTCACATTCAATCAAATTAACTCCATAATAGATAATTAATTGATTGGATGGAAGATAAATTCGATCCAAAACACCCCTATTTTAAATTAATCATGTTCCAAACATGATATTCACTTTACCTCTAGGGTTACTCACTTTTCCCATTTTTGTTTTCACTAGTGTTACTAGTTTTTACCAAGATAATTTATTCATTAATAAAACGAATAAAATGTTCATTTTTTGATAACATATACCCAATTATTGAAAATATTAATTCCAACAGTTTTTCCCATTTTGTTGGTATGGGTACCTTAGTGGGACACTATACCAATGGTTTGGAGAAAATAATTAGTATAGGTACTTTAGAGGCACCCTATACCAACTATTTTGGATAAACCATTGGTATAGGTCTCACTAAGGTAATTATACCAACATTTGTACAAAAACATTGGTATAGGTACCCAAAAATACCAATGGATACCCAAACAAAATGCTACAGGACTATAGAAATGGTTTTGTTGACCACTGGTATAGATAATCAATTATTTTGAATTATTTTTTAAAATAATAATAAATAAATGAAAATTTAAAATAATTTTTAGTATATATATATTATATTATTTTGTAAAAAACAATTGTATGATAATTTTTAGGTCACTAAAATATATTTTGGATGTTATGGGATCAAATACAGACTCGCCTTTCTTTAACATTACCTATAACAATGGTTTTTGAAAACCGTTTGTATATGTATTTCATATAACTTATAAAAATGGTTAAGAAACCATTGGAATAGGGAACCAATACAAATGGATAAAAACATAAATACCCTAAAAAACATTTTTATAGGCTATAATAATTATTTTGAGGCTAATAAAAATGGTTCCTAACTATTAGTATAGGATATATTTATTGTACTGATAATACGAATCTTGGATCAAAGAAGAATATTGGATATGATAAACCATTTCCTTGGATTCCTGATTATTTTGATGTGTTAAAACATCATATATAATAAATTTATATTTATTATTCATCTATATAATATAAATAATTATGATTATCTTGATATATTTCATTTATTCAGGTCATCATTTCAACTATTTACACATAATATTTTGTTGAAATCAATTATTTAGGCATTAACTGTTATGCTTCCCATGCATGTTTTTATTCAGAGGATCCAGAGTGTGGACCTTATTCATGGATTCATAACCTATATAATTTTAGTATTTTCATTAATATCTTATATATGTATTAAACATACATTTATAATTATCCATGAATGGTGGTTATGAAAAATTAATTGCATCATTAATGGAGGTGTTAATTCACATGTACATATGAGTGAAAATTACATTTTTAATGGATGGAATGAAAATAAGGTATATAAGGATTTATGTCTACATAATCTTAATTATTTAATTAATTTCATATTTTCTTATTAATTATACCTATTTAATAAACCATGTGAGTTTATGACGGAAAATGAATTACATCCCTTTAGAGAGGCAGTAGTCCACATATACACATGAGTTATATTTCCATTTTACATAAAATGGGAGAGAAAGAAATTGGATAACATTTTATCTTCACAGAATCATAACCATGTCATAAATTTTATATATGTAAATTAAATCCATATGTATAACCATCCACCAGAGGAAGATATTAAAAATGAAATAAATCATTTCACGGATGTGGTACCATGTGTATATGCATGAATGACCTTTTTGTTTTCCTTTAAATAGAATGAAGATTGAAAATGGTTTTAAAATTAACATTATAATATTTCATTATATTAAATATAATAATTTAATTACATTAATATTGTCAGATAAAATTTTAGTAATTTTAGGACGGAATAAAATTTAAAAAATATGGTAAGAACGCATGCCTTTTAATTTGATAATCCCATATTAAAAATAGTATCATAACTCTTGGATGGGTATTTTAAGAGTAATAGAACCTATAGTCCATATATAACGTTTATGGGATGGTATTTGGGTAGAACATGGTTTAGATAATCGATATTTGGTGGTGTGTAGAAGTGAGGAGTGGAGGTTCTCATTTTATTAGTGATGGTAGTGTCACATGTGTAAATACAATTAGCTTTAAAATAATCTAAAGTTATTTTAATGTGGAATTGGAACCAAATGGCCCAAGTTTCAATGATATTAAAATTTAATGAAAAAATCAACTAAAACATTAAAATTTAATCACATTTTATTGATATTTTAATTTGTATCAATTAGTTAAATCCCCTCGTTAACCATTCAAACCATTACTATGGTGGAAGTCCTTTTTCAAAGGGAAATATTCCTTATGACTAGAAATAGAAACATCAAAAATTAAATAATTTTAATATGTTGATTCTATATATAGAATCCATTTTATAGGATTCAATTAATATAGGTGGTGGTATTTAATATCAATATAAATACAAAAAATTCAATGGAAAATAGTTTTTAGAAAAATGCCTTTTTATGAATAAAAGATGAATTTATATAAAAATAATTTATAGAATTGATTATCATGACATTTATTAGTTACTGAATAAATTTAGGAGACTTATGTTACTTTAAAAAAATTAAAAACCAAATTTTACTTTATAATTAATTAATTAACAAAAAGAATAAAATACAGTTATTTTATTTGAATAACATTTCACATTGGTTTTAAAATGTCGAACAATGATTTATAAATTAAAAGAAATAATTATAAATGAATTTTTTATTATTGAAAATGTATTTTTGGTATATAAAAAGGGTTTCATAAACATTTCATCCATTTTGATACAATTGTGATGTCTGAAAAGATAAATTATTTGTAAATCGATATTTTTCACTATTCACCTATATATCAATATTTTTAGAAAAATTAAAAATACTATATATAAGATAATTTTCACATGTTCAATTGAAAAATAATTTTTATTTAATTGTGTTTGAATTATAAATTTTTTTAATTTAGATTTTAAATGAAAATATTTTATATAAATATGAAAAATCATTTATATAAAAATAATTTTTTTAAATTTCAAGTGTTTTTAATTTTATTTCCAATTAATTAATAATTAATCAAGTGTTAATTTTATAATTCATAGATTTAGGTCATTTAAAAGGGACCTATTTTTTTTAATACACAACACCTAAAAATATTATTTGAAAATCACCCGTTTTGAACATTGAATGTGTTTAATTGTATGACATTAAATATTTATTTTAATAATCATTAAATTTTATCAATAAAAAAATTATGTAATTATAATAATTAATCTAAATCATTCTCATTAATAGATTCCTATTATAATATTTAACAACCCACATTAGTTCAATGTTTTTTGTAACATAATCTATCAAACATAGTATTATTTATAGAGAAATTTCATATTAAAATCTCAGGGCATTTCAATGAGGATTCCATTTTTTTATTTATTAATTTTTAGATGTGAGGGTAGGGGGAGTTTTTTCCATTGATAATCTAATGTGTTTTTGGAAATTTAGAGGAATTTGTATATTTTTATGATGTCACAGACTCTTTTGTTCCCTGAATACTTAGAGCTAGGTCATTGGATGGTGGTGGGGCATAGTGGAAAATCAAAACTGTGTGGTGATCAGTTGTTAGATTATAATATAATGGTGTGAGACACTATATAGAAATTTGAAATTGGAATATTGTTATTATTCTTTAATTCTATATCATGAACCACTCAAAAATTGTAGCATTACGTAATGGTTATGGGTGTTGAAAAAGGAGATCTATTGAAGTATTACATTATCATGATGTGGGGTGGCATTAATGTGGTGATAAAATATCCCCAATATTAGGGTATGGTGGATTTTTTGAGTTTTCCATCACATGAAATATAAGATAAATAGTCTTTTTTTAGTGTGAAATGTTGTATGGTGATTGGTGAGAGTAATGATGAGCAAAGTGTCCATGTTTGTCGATGTGAAGATTATGATTTCAATAGTATTAATTGGCGAGTGTCAATGGATTTATTAATTGGTTGGGTGTTGTTAGTGGGACTGGGTGGAGTTTGTAGAGATTTAGAATGACCGAGTTGTGTAATGGTGATAAAAGTCATGGACCTTGAGATAGTTCTGTCGAGACCAATTATTGCGACAATGGACTATCAATGGTATTTGATAATAGTTTCATGGAATTTTTAAAAATAATGGGAACCTATTATGAGAAATGGGGTGTGGATATATTTAAGAATAATAAAAATTGCTCAAGAGTGTTATCATATATTTCATGATGGTTATTAGAAAATATTCATATCATAGATTGGTGATAAGAGAAACCCTATGGTAGGAAGTTCACCACAGACAATGAAAGCATGAAATTGTCATTTAAAAATGTTTTGAGTAAGCATTGGGGTTTAAATTTCAGTATAACTAAGGCACAACTGAGAATACTTTTGTATCAGTACTTTCCTCAAGGAATTTTAAATTTATCATATATAAAAATAGACTAGTGGGGTAAATAGATCTGTAAAGGGAGTTTATTTTGAATGTTTGATTTCGTGTGATATAGAGAGATTCTTTTTGTTATGAGTGTAATTATAGGATGATACTATTAGTTTTGAAAACACTATTTGGGATACCCTTAGTTGTGATGCAAAGTGTCCAATGTTCTAAAGTAGAATAGTGAAATCAACTGTTTCCCTATAACATTATCAAATGAAGAATTCATCAATTTCAATCGATATAGGGAAACATCATATATTTTTTGGTGTTATAATGTGCCAGGATGCATAATTCATTGGGTTTTTTATATGGTTGGAGGAAATGTTTACTCAATTGTTCATTCAATTTGTAAATGTGGATGATGTTGTGAATAAGGACCAATTCACATTGTCTGAGGGGGACCAACAGAATTTTGATCTAGTGTGAGAGATGATTGGAATTTGGGCTATTCGATTGCTTTAGTTGTATTGGGGGAACTACCATGGCTTGTTGGAGATAATTTTTTTGGAAATTAATCTAGACTAATTAACCATTATGGGATATAATAGCTTCACAAAGTGGATTATTAGGGATGGGGAGGATTATAGTGGGGGTTTTGTAATGACCCATTTCATTATCAGATAGTGAAATAAAGAGAAATATCAGGTTGTTTCTAGAATTGGAGGATTTTGGGTATTTGGTTTTGGATTTGAATTTTGAGAGATAAAAAATGTCATGGAGGTCTTTTTGGATGTGTTTGAATGTTAGGGTGTAATATAAAGTAATCAAGTGAACTTCACAGCAATGTCATGGTGACCCTAGTGTAAAAATACGAGGTACATGAAAAATTTAGAGCAATAAAGGGTTGTAATTATATGGAATGTGTCACTTGTTAATAATCATAGGGTAAAAGAGAGGGAAATGCAATGAATGAAGGGGATAATTTCATGACCACACTATATAAGTTAAAAATTATGATATCAATATGCATCCTTTATTAATAAAATGGTTAGAACCATGAGGGTTGCTCATGGGGGAATCATCACTCCATAGTTGGTGGGATGCACAATAGATTATTATCATGAGGTTATAGTATCATGCTAGTTTATTTGTTTATTCATACCATGGAACCTATAACTATGATTCAATGGGTAACTATGGCTAAGTATTGTGATGTGACTAAGAAGATCATGCCATAGTGAAACCCTAGAAGAAGGGTGTTAAGTCATGACCCCATTGAGTAATCATATGATGGATTAAATTTTAATTTTTTTAAAGAATAGGGGTAGGATAGTCATTTGGTTATTTAAAATAAGTTCCACCCCTATGAGGGTCTTGTTTTTTAGGATGATCAATCTACAGGTTTTCATGCCCCTATATCCTTCCTCTTTTTTCCTTCAACCACTTTGATGCATGGATAATGATGGTGGATTCCATCATCATTCAAGGTAAGGTTTCTCATTGTAACTAATATTCTCTTATTTTTCATTCCATTTCCAAATATTGTTGGAAACTTTCTTGGAATTTATAGATAACCCTACCACGTCATGGTGGAATCATCTTGATGTGATGTGTATTTTACTTTTCTTGGATATAAGTGATCATGGGTGGATTTTGAGAGTTTATAATATTATGTTTAAATTAATGTATGTCACTAAAATTTAATATTTATTTACTTTCCTCAATTTGGGTGAAATTTTTTGATGCGTTAAGATAGAATTTTGGGGATTTTTTTGTTATATATTTGGGTGCATACCCAAGGTGGTGGTCACCCCTTTTCTCATGGATTATTCTAGGGATATATCCTTGTGACGTTGTCATTAATAATTAGCATTGTATTAAGTATGAAAATAACACTGGTTTAATGAAAAACATAATGATAATTGGTTTATAATTAATTAGTGTTGTTTTTGAATGATTTTGGTCCTCTAGTTGATGGGAAATATACTTTTGAGCTTGGTCAATATTGGTGGTTGAGATTCACTTAAAAGGAATAAAACTGATTGATGTAGGTATTCCCTAAACATATTCTAAAGGTTTATTAATTAGGATATGTAACATGTCATATATGGTCTCAAAAATTGTGTGATATTTTCCTTAAATTAAAGAGGAAATGATTCTCTTAACACCCATGAGTATAAAAAATATATCATCGTCTATGATGAACCCTTGAATTCTTGGATTAAATCATCAATCATTGATATTCATGGACTTGACCACATTTATGTGTTCTATGATATAAATATAATAACAATTTTCCTATACTCCCAATATTAAATTATTTTATACATAAAATATAATTAAAAAATACATAAAAATCATGAGGTTTGGTGTCTCTAGAAAATTAAATATATCATAAATCAATATAAAAATAAACTAAATAACTTTTCGTTCAATATCCATAATTTTCCCTTGAATCACATTCATATTTTACTACTTCATATGATATGATGGGAGAAAAATTAAGATAAAGGGTGATTGAATAAATGACATCAAGAGAAAAAACATGAACGAGAAGTATGACACATGAGTAAAGTGACTAAACATAATTTCATAAAAGGGGAGGGTCATATATAATCACATGGAAGCATGGTATAAATTATATGATATCATAAGATCATAGAATCACAGGAATATAGAAACAATAAAAAAACACGACATCATAATAATTATTTAATACTCAATTATATGAAAACATAACATAGTTTGTTTGTGTTTATCCCCTTGGTGGATCCTCTATCCCAACAATTGTGCACCCAAAAATTCAGTCACTTTATCCCATCTACTTCTTGGATTGATCTCCATGGATCTTCTCTGTATTTTGATGTTGATTCTTCTTGTTTAGCTTCATATAGTCTAGTTCTTATCCATTATCCTCTTTTATTTCATTCTTTAATTTCTTATAAATACCATAGATACATAGGTTTTCACTATATCATGGTTTTAATTTGATTATTTTGTGTTTGATGGTTCATTTTGTCCTTCTTCATAACTTTTGGATGTATTATGGTTATTGAAACTATCATTTGTAAAATAGTTGTGACTAATGATAACGTTTCCCTTGTATAGTTAATTAAATTTATAAATATGATTTCTTATTAGTTTTAGCGTGTTTTTTTTATTTTGAAATTTATATCGTGTATAACTAGAACATTTTGTTAAATAAAAGTTGTTTCTTATTATAGTTTACTCAATGTGAATGGTATTTCTCTTGGTATTAAAACTCTAAAATCTATTTTGGAAATAATTTTATACCAAGTATTTTTATAAATTGTTTTTAAATAATTTGAAATTTATTTTATAATTACTAAGGATGTTCTTAATTATGAACAAAAATAAAAGAACTATTTTAAGAGATATAGGTGTGTTTATTCTTTTTAAGGGATGTAAATTACTCTAGTAATTTTTTATGACAATCATGTATTTTTTTGATACTGAATTTCATAACATTATTTGATAAAGAATATTTATAATGCCTAATTGGAACCATCAATTTGGTTTCTATAGATGTAGTTATCTATTGAAATAATCCCTATAAACTATGGAAAATGAATGTTTATTGATTCCATGCATATGGATAGTAACTGATGTAGGGGGTTATGTATGTTTTATGTAGGTTGTTAATGATATTAGGTATTTTTATTATATGGTTGTTAGTTGTGAGGGTTTGTTTTTATTTTTCATTTTAATATATATTTTTTTATTATTACCATTTTAACAAACCTATATTTTCATATCATGGGTAACTAGGGTTAGCTACATGGGATGTATAGGGAATAATTTTGTACTAGTTTTTGATCATGATAGGGGTAGGGTCCTTGAAGTAGTATTTTCATTATATATGGGATTTCCCCCATCCCTTGGGCTATGTAGTGCATCACTGGATATTAGGGTTTTTTATTCAATACTAGTCTTTTTTATGTTAGATTTGTTATATTTTCCCTTGATTTTCCCCTAGTTCCCAAGGTTCCCAACATGTGATGTCTATAAATAATTTATGATAAAATGTTTTTGATTGTATGAATTCTTAATGAATTATTATAATAAATCATGGTTCCTTTTTATAAATATAGAATGAAAATGTTTTTTTCTTTACATCATTTCATTATCAAAAATATAGTTTTAAATGCGTGACCTACTATTATCATTCATTGAAAATTAAAAACCTACTTTATATATATAAATACATACATATATATATATATATTAAAACTTTTATGAAATGGTTTTATCATTAAAGGATGATCAAAATACATGAGGAGGATACCTAATCGGAATTGTACACTCACAACTATCATATTATATGTCTAACTCATGTTCCCCTTGGATGATGAATTTTTTGATGCATTCCTGGTGAATGTTTGATGGTGTTACCAAGTGGAGATGTCCCAATTATGCCTGTAGATGGGTGGAAATGGTCAATCATTATTTATTTTCACTATTGGTATTATTGATGTATCAAACACCATGACATCATTATACCTCCATGGATATTAATTTTTTTATTTATTTTATTTTAGATAATTTTTATATAATGATATATTTATTTCTCAAATTACATTTTGTTCTTGTATATATTTATTGATTCGTACTCTGTGAAGTACCCCTCTATGGTTTTTGAGATATAATTATAGATTCTCGGTAGAACCAACTAATTATTTATTGATTATTCAGGTGAATTCATTCCCATGATTTTTGTTTGATGCCCTGATTCTTTTCACTAACCTATGGTCATATAGAAAACACCTCTCATATGTCATGGGACAACGTCAGGTTCCCAGATCTGGGGTATCCCAATGTTTTTTTGGGATAAAATGATATCATATCCCAGGTACTCAAGGGGGCTTAGGTTCTAGAGTCACCCTTTTTATTTTTGGATTTCAATTAGACAAGAGATTAGATCATCTAAATTTATGTGGAACATCATTATAATCATATGAATCACCACAATTAAGGATGAAACATTATATTATAGGGATTTTTGGGATGTGTGTTTCTTTAATTTTGTCATGGGTCTCATGCAATTTAAGGACTTCTGGTTATTATTTATGCATTTCTTTAAATCATTTAGAATTAATAGGTTTATTTTTAAAAATGATTTCTAAAGTTGAATTTTGGAAGAAACCCATGGTTTCATGTATAATTCATATGGTTTGGAAACCCATTAATAGGATGTGTAGAACAATCTATAAAACCTCCAATGATTATCCAATTGTTATAATACAGTTCGTAACTATACGACCATACTCTGAACAAATTTATTCTTTCTAAAAATTCTATTTTGGAAATTTATATATTTGAGTTTTTTTACTCTATATTATTGTTAGTTTGGAATTTATTAGATTATTTATCAGGGATTTAAATGTTATGTTACCAAAATAAGTTTTTATTTTCATTAAAAAAACATTGGTTCTATCTTATAAAGGAGTTAGAATTTAGGAAAACAATTTTTTTTTTGAAATGATTTGGTATTTTATGAGGAGGGTGCAGTTGTGAATTTTTATATTTGGAAAATGTGTAGGTTGGATAAAATTTTTCAAGGGTGTATAAGGGAATATTTATATAAATTATTTAGGGTTTTTTATGGTTATTAATTTATGATGCTTTAGAATGCTGTGTGTGGGGAGTATAATAATTAGTTTTGATTGGTATTGAATTTTTTAAATATAAATTATTCCAAAGGGTATTTAATGTGATTTTTCTATGAATATTTTATAATTTGATGGTATTTTTCTATATTTATGGATTGGTATTGGTGTAGTGTGACTCTTAACATTTGATATCATTCCTTTATTTAAAGTCATTTTAGTAAATCCATTTTTATTTTATTTTTTTTATTTTGATTATGTTTGATGAAATTTTAGAGCATTACACTACCATGTCTTAATGTATTCTAAAGAATGAGTTGTAGGTAGTTCACCACATTTGGATCCTCCAATTTATCATATTTTACCCGATTAAATCATTCTATCTATTTTGGTTATGGTATATTATGGTCTTACTCTCCCAATTAAGCATAGGGAATTAACCTGATAGTTCTGTAATCTTACCACTCCTAATTTTTTCAAAAAAACCAAATTTCAAGTTATTGTAGGATTGGTTGGGGGTTTCAAGATTAATCTTATTTATTATGAGTTTCCAAATTCTCTCAAAATTATTTTTTCACCCTTTATGTTAAATTTTATGATTTAGAAGTGGTGTAACTCCATTATCTATAAAAAACCATAGAAATACATCCCCTAGGATAGTTTCAAAGCTCAATTCATTCATAAATACTTCATTGATATTATAACTAAATAGAAGGCCCAAAAATTGTATGGATTTCAGCATGGTGATATGGGAATTTAGGAATATTCATGTTATTTTACTGATCTAATACCATGTCTTTTAGATCAATATTTAATTTATACCCATAAATCATGTGATTTTGGGAGAGGGATTCCACCCAATTTATTATTTTTAGTGTCTTTTATCAACCTCAGAACCTATGAATTAGTGGAAATGTTGGTTGTAAGAGTTGAATCTGGTTTAATAGTGCACTAGAGGTTATTGATGTGATCTAAAATTAAGGGACATAGTTTGGTGGGGGTTTTACAGTGATGAATAAAATAATGTAATGAATTAAAATTGTCAAAAAAACTCACTATTTCATGAATTTCAAAAAAAATATTCAATAAATTCCCATGGCATGGAAATCCCAATGAAAATAGTAATGATTTAAATGTAATGAGCTCCACCACAAATACATAACAATTTATTGGTGATGAATCCATTTACATTGAGTTTTTTAGAGATAATTGATGAAGATTTCATTTGTTGACTCCTCATATCTATAAATTTACCTATTCATCTCTATCTCTCTCTTAATCTAGGTATTATGGTGACTAACCATAGAAATCGATTTTAAGGGTGAATAAATAAAGATCCCTAAATTCAGTAGATATAAAAATTAACTATTTAATTATATCCAACTATGTCGGTCCACCATCTAGGACCCATGATATAAAAAAGTATGACTAGGGTAAAACATTTATTATTAATGCAACTATGGTTTCAAATTTCCCATTTGATGCTATTTTTAGGTAGAAATTTTATCTTTTCACAATCTTATGTGAGAAAACAAAAAGTTATATTTAATTTTTAGTATACTATTATGGTGGCTATTTTATGTTTAAATTATATAAATAACTCAATAAAAACATTATAAAATTATAGAAAAGATTTGAAAAGTTTTTCTAAAAATTTCTGGGTCACTAAAACCTCTCTACCTTTAGGGATTTATATCCCAAAAGACAAACTTTTACTAGAGGGTGATGGTAATGAACCTTCATCTAACTATAATGTTACCACAACCACTCATAAACAATCTCATTCCATGAAAACACATGTATTAGTAGTATTAACTAGTCTAAAATTTATTTAAACTAATAAATATTTATCTACACTATATACTCCATAAATTTACAACTTTCCTCCATGTCCATCTTGCTCAAATCAATTATATATGATGTGTAATGATTTTATGTTTTCAACTATGAAATATTAAATATTTTTTTCTATGTTTCCATATATGTGATAAATGATGTATTTTAATAAATGTCATGAACCCCTCAAGGAGGCTAAAATGGAATAATAAAGAACATAGATAACTGGCTACCCCGAAAAACTGTTACAAACCATTTCATTGAAGGACCATATAGAAAACAAGATGCCCCTCCTAGAAAACCAAAATCCTTTTCATTATCCCCTATATGAATTCTTATGGATCTAATCTATCCTTACTCACTATTATATTATCCAAACAATATCCATAGTAAACCACATGAGCTCCATCCCCATAAATTATGCACCTCTTTACCTTGTAAAAATCAAGGGTGACATAAAGAGGATCCTTTATAGTGATTTTAACCATTCCATGTAAATAGTGGAGTGTTAATATTTTTTAACATAAAATCCTTTAAGGGTAGTTGATCCTCCTATATTTGGATGAAATCTAATAGGGAATCAAATGTATTAAAATCAAAAACATGAATGGCTTTCACGATGAAGATGTTGGGAGGAGTAGTTCCAAGTAGTTAGTCTGGGTTGTATGTAATGTTTGAAGCCTACGGTCAATGAATTACTCTAAGGCCTAGAATCCATGTAATACTTATTCCTACGGGCATTGAAAGGGTTCCACCTCACCCCTTGAAAGGTGGATTATCAAAATCAATAAAAAATTAAGGCCTTCGGGCCATTGGATGGATGGTGGAATGGTGTACTCATCCAAAACTAAGTCTTCATTTCCTACTACAAGCTCCCCAAAACTAGAATGGGAATCCTTAATCTCAATCAGAAATTATTTTCAATGGAATCCAATGAAAATGGATTACCTATACAATATAATGACATCCAAGTACCTCCACTGAACATTTCCCTTAATATAGAAGAACGTGGGATAAAATATTAAATCATTTAACAATCCTCATAATAGATTTAGGAACTCATGAGGAAAAGAAAAAATACTATCATAATGACTCTCAATGTTCCATCACATATCCACTATGTAATATTGAGTGTTTGGGCCAAACATGATTAGAACTAGTTATCTAACAACACAATTTTTTATGTGAGATTGAGTGAGAAAAACTAAAAAATATATAATTTATATAGACCCACAATAATAAAATTAGATATCCTTTTACATGTTTCTCACACATATATGCACCATAAAGGGTAAAGTTCATGTGTCATTTAAAATCTCCTTGTACAGTGTGTCTCGAACCACTTTCTTACCACAAAAGTTAATGATGTACTCTCTAAAATATACACTAGTTGAATCGCCTATGGATATCTAGTGGTTCATGGCTTCATAATTGATATATCCCAACTTTGAATCCCTCGATTGTTGATGAAACATAGAGAAAAATTCCATTGATCAATGAAAACCCATATCTTCCTCATCCAAAATGGACACTTGTATCAGTGCTAGATGATCCAACACCTCCTCCATAAACTATGATGGGTCATCATTCTTAAGTTATCTTCCATCATTTTTTCCTTCTCTAGAGTATAGATAATATCGATTTAATAGTATAATACACACCCAAATTAATAAATCATCATCATATTATAGTCTCTCTTGGGGAAAATGTATCAATTTATTTATTGTCCATGTAATCATTGAACTACTCATTGAAAAGTCTATGTACCTCCGTTCTTAAGGAAACAACTACCACTGCAAGCTCCAAATCACGATTTATATAATTTTCCTTATGAGGACTCAATTTTTGATTCCTATAAGACATCACTACATCCCTCTAAATTATAACATAATAAATATCAAATACAAATATGTTTCAAAACACAACATACAAGACTCCATCCTATGGAAACCTTAAAACATGTTCAATCTTTAATATTGACCTCATCATTTTGATTTCTTCCTGGTATTTCTTACATCAAAGTAAATGATTCTACATTTAGGTAAGGTAAATCATATGTCATTTAGTCCAATGTAATTCTTCGACAAACCTCCAGTAGTATCTCAATAACTAATAGAATATCTATACCTCAAACACACACATTGGTTGATTCTATGAAATAACTATCTCGATCATCACTAGGTCCATAAATACTTTTATTTATAAGAATACATTACCATGTATGTAGACATATAGTATCCACTAATGACACTTTGAGATATTATCAACGACATTTTTCTACTAATTTAAGACCAAAAAAATACTCAAATGATTAACATGCTTTTTCTTCAATACTGAATAAACAACGTTGTTATTAATGAAGGAACCCATGAACCCGGTAGTGAATTGATAAAATATATTGTAAATGTTTCCCATAAACATATCTAGTGCATCCATCAAGCTGATAGGAATCACTATAATATCGTAAATCCTATATAATCATATGAATTTTTTCTTAAGGATATCCTCCACAATAAAAAGAAACTATTGATAACCAAAACTAATACCAATTATTAAGAACCACTTCTATTCTTTTATATAGCTAAAGTGGTTAAATACCATCAAATAGTCTGATTTTTCAAAAATATCACCGGATTTAGGCATGGATAGTCAACACAAAGCATCAATATTTCATCATCCTTTTTATCTATGACAACCGTGTTACTTAGAGGGAAAGACTAGTTATGATGAAATCCTTCTCCATAACATCCTAAAACTACACCTTCATCTCCTTTAGTTATTACGGGGAAATTAAAAATGTATTAGAATATATTAAAGTGGTATTTCTGATAATATTAATGTCGAAAATTTATATCCCGATAAGGGTGAAATCATAAAACATCCTAAAAAATACCTCTATATACTAATCAATTAATGCTGGAATAAGATCCCTTAAAGTGAGTGATATAGAATAATACAGGTTCTCTAATTAATGTGTTATTATTTACATACATTCCATACTTTTTTAGAATGAATGTCCACTATCATACCTTGGAAATCCATGTATCTTCTAAAAAAACTATAATTATTTGATGGTATCTATCTATTGTGGCATGGAATGAAGATATCCAGTACTAACAAGGATAAAAACAAACGGAATAATCCCATACACTATGTGGTCCCATTAAATCCCCTATCTACTAACCACAAGCTTTCATCGTTGGTAGAAGTGGGTGACAAAGTGATTGATTCCAATAGAAGTATCTATCCAGTTAGTTGGGATATGGGAACTACTAATATTATATGAACATGAACTTGGGATGAAAAAAATAAATTAATGGATCATTACATTATAATTGTGTATGGCTTCTAGTGTTCAAAATAAATAAATCATATCATAAACCTTTTCAAGTGATGTTTGGTCATATCACTCTATCACATACATCTAGTCGCAACTGTGGTTTCCAACCCCTTAAACATAACATGGAATACCTAGTTGTGATGGTTATTTAAGTGGATCAATTATACTCCCATATCTAGCTTATTTAATAGGAGAAATTCAATATCTTTTGACATAGTTACATCTTTATGGGAAATAGTTTCTACCTTTGGTAGGACTTTAATCTTTTCAATGCCTCTAACATATAGTTCAATATACTTATTGATTTCTCTCTATCGTATGTCGCATCTCAAAGTCATAATATTTTTGATATCATACTCCATAGGCATGATAAATCTAATATTCTCTAAAATATTATCTTTATTATCCTCTAGAGATGCTGATATATGGATTTGGAATACACATGCATATGCATTTTTCATTGGGATTGTGATACCTTCTATATATCAACTATGACTGATGAATTTTCTCCTAGATTGTTTTGAAATGAAATTTATACTTATTTCCCCTCTAACATGAAACACTAATTCACTATGTTTCTCTCACTACCTTGACATGTGTGGGGATACAGATGGGGAATATGTCCTTATAGTTTTTTATAGATGGTATACTCAAATATCCACCAATGAAGGATTTGATCAGGAGTTATGTTAATATAATGATTTTTTCAGCTTGTAAACCACTATACATACTATATGATAGAAATTATACCTTTATATAAATAAATTAACTACTAAATAAATAAAACCCTAATTTCAGATTTTTTCTACTCAACATGGATGAATCTCTTTAACCCCCACTATAGTAGAGTCACCTAATTGTGTTTCAAGAAGATTAAGGTCCCCCAATGACTTGTAGAATCATTGAAAAGGATAGATTGTAACAAAACCATCTAATTGTATGGGGTCCAAACTTGGAGGAATTTCAGAGTCACTGCCTCCTCTTAGTACCCTATCTCCTAGGTGTCTAACTCGCAATGATACTTGGGAGGTATTTATCACAAGAACTCACGAATAACACTAAACTCAGGGGAATTATAATCATATCCCACTAAAATGATCTTATATGTTTTAGGTGGATGAAAATCCACCTATACTTTAGGGGGTGGGTCAACTCACTACACTATGGATTGAGAATCCCCCATATACACCAAGTGGAATCACTTTATGATTCATTCCTTTTGTTTAAACCTCATCATTCAGCTGATCAATAATTGGAAGCTCAATGGGTGGAAGTGGAACACCATGAACACTCCTTAAGATCATATATATATATATATAATACAATTTCCTAGATGAACCATGGTCACTAAGGTATATATTTAGAGATGACATATGAAGGAAAATAAAATAAATGAAAAATAACTATTAGATGAATGTGACATTTACATGTTCCCCATAAATGACAAGTTTGATCTCAAAGTTAAAAAATGGGTTATTCGAGTCTTGATGAATGGATAGTTCATCTCCCATACTAACACTAGTTTTCTGACATGAAATCATGACATCCTAACCCTAAACATTATTTCATTATGTTCTAAACAAATATTCAAATGACATCTATCTTAAAAATATATAATTAAGAGAGAAACTACATAATAACACCCATACATTACCTAGATCATCCATTTTCCACCTAGGTGGACAATATGTTGATTGTAAAACCCCAATCCAACCTCTAATATTCCAGGGGATGGTGATTAGCACCATATAGAAATATCAAACATGATGTGAGGCCTTCACCTTATTTACCACACATAAATTCAAATATCCACACCAGATAATGAAATTTATAATATAAAAAATAACCCACAAATATATATAAAACATATAATAAACACAACTATTCACAATGAAGTAATATGTATAGTAATAATAATGTAGTAGAAAAAATAAACAACCAGAAAACCCATAGGGAAAATATCTTAATGTAAATGATGAAAAGGGATTTCCAAAATGAATTACCAATAATCAGGAACATCATCTGAAAATTTCACCTTTAGATACTATAATGATCTAACTAAATTTAAAGTATTTCAATCATGATCCCCAAGAAAATGTCTACTGACAATAATAGATATGATATGTGTGGAGGAATTTCCTATGCATGGGTGAGTGAGAACATCCAATAAAGGATTCACCTAAATAAAAATGTAATGAAAAAATATCCAATTAGCTCAAAAAGGTAAGAAGGAAACTAAGATTATATTTATAGTTTGATAACACAACAAAAAAAAAAGAAATTACCTCTATGAATATGCATGTTAATAAATAATAAACAATATATGGAAACATGAAATCTGAAAAAAATAATTCTGTCTAACCCACATCAACTCATTAGGTTCCCTCACCTTTCTAAGGTATGTATCAATCATGGGAGTAACATACCTTGGTAGAGGACCTATGTCCAATCGAGTAGAACTTGTTAGATGATGGAGTAACACCATATATATAGGACCCTCCCCTAACAATATAAGACAATACAAAACTATAGGAAGAATCATGGGAACCCACATCCTGTAACTATCTCTCCCCAAGGAGTGTTCTAAACATCACATACTCTATGATTTTCACACCTAATCATATTATTTTTACCTAAGTATCAAGGAAAAATATTCTTCCCAAATCAATTCATATTGCATCTCAGAAGCCATATAGGGGTACCTCGTCATAATATACATGAAAAATGATTAGAATGAACTAATCATTTTTCAAATTCAATGTATCATGGAATAAAACATTAAAATATCCATGTATATGAAATTACATAACATATACTCTTGTCTCCCATGATAAATATAGCCTATGATAAAGTCTTTTCACATAGAATCACCCACAAATAATTCGGTCAGTTTACCTATATGGTATTTATGATGGAGTACATTGTGTTTGGTACACCCTAGGATACTTAGAATATACTATGAAAAACAAATCCTTGTAGGTCTATGTTATATAGTGTGTGGGATCCTTAGAAAGGGTTGTAATTCCAAATGATCAACTGGTTGTGCACCCCTTTTATATGCATATTCGAGTAAACACATGATATGTATTCTGAATGTGCACCCAATGTGATATCTAACTTAGAATGAAACCCTTTCAACCACTTCTAGGGTGAAACATGTTGTGTTATATAGATTTAAATATCATATGATCATGTATTTGAGATATATATTTTTATACATCTTATATTCACACAACTATATAAATTATTACCTTTGATAATTCCCTAATTACTGCCAATGGCCTCAACCATCATATACATAACTAAAAAAATCATTTCTAGCCATTATTTTCTTGATAAACACCAAAAAATGGTTTTTTTTGAATTTTCAGATGCCTCAAATATCAAAATCCTTCATGACTCTAAACCACAACATCCACTTTCACTAGAGGATCCTCCCTTACACCTTGGCATTTGGTCTTATGTCTAACTTGGATAATCAGAAACTCAGATACTAATCATCCATCAATTTAGGAAATGATCTATAAAAAAACTAAACATGGTTATGGATGGATGATAATATATGAAGAAAATAGAATACAACATTTAAGGAAATCGATAGATTTAATTTTGGGTGGCTGAATAAAATTATAATGAACCTATGGATGATGGAGGATTCCACATTGATGAATAATTCATGATGAAAAATAAAAATTTAATTTAATAAAAATGGAATATTTCAAGAGGATTGTAACACAATGATATTTTCTGGGAATTTTTTTTATGTCTTATGTTATACGCAACATGAAAGGAATCTTTCACTACACACAACACTATCTTGTCTTGCGTTATACGCAAAAGCAACCTTCCTCGATAGCGTGGGTTGTATGCAATATCGAGTTTCTATAAACAAAAAAATGTTATTTAAATATTATATAAACTAGCCATTATGAATATTATAAACTACATTTTTAATTTTATAACATTATTATTCATCTTACACATTTTTAGAACATGGTATGAGAACAAAATAAATTTTTCGGGTAAAATAAGTATTTTTCAAAAAATGCAGTTTTGTCGCCTTTTGATGGAGCACCCACATTAAATCTATTTTTTGACATGTTTATAAGTTAAATTTGACAAAAGAAAATTCTTCTTTGGAATCAGGATATAGAAATTTACTTTGGATAAATGTTTCATATTATTCTGATAACATTCATATTTTAATGAATAGTAAAACCACGCTATATTTTAATTAAAAACAACTTTTTTCATCGTAATAATTTATATGGTTAAATTATAATATTTAATGGTTTTAAAGTATAAATATAATGTATTTTTACCATTTAATACAATTTATTTCATTATCATTAATTTTACATTGAATTCATAGGTAAAAACATTTCAATCTTTGGCAATGTTTTAACTTTTAAAACCCGTTTACTTAACAACGAGATTAATTTTAAATTAATTACTGCAACTTATGTGTGTTGAATTTTGAAAAATGGATTCCATATTTGGATTCATTGGGTCCAAATTATGTTAATAGTTTACTTTTATTTTTTTTATATTATGAATAGTATCTACGGTAATTTTTATTTACTAGAGTTAAAGGTAAATCGGGTAATTAAGGGTAAAAATAAGATTAAAAAATTACCCTTAAACTTGAAAAAATCCTATTGGATGAATAAAAGTCGAACCATATCACATAAGGGTCTGACTAGATTTATTTCATGGACTTTTGACCATGAAATAATATAATTATTAATAAAATTAAAGAAAGTGACAAATGTCACTCTCTTAAATATTATAAGTGTAATAATTTTAATTTAGTGATAAACGTCATAAAACTTCAGATTTAAATAGTCCCCATGAAGATAATAAAATTATATAAATCATATTAATTTATTTATAATTTTTAGGGATTAAATAATTATCATTAATTATGACACAATAGTGATGTTGAAATTATTTTACTGATTGAAATATCAAATAAATGATTTTAAAAGTATTAAAATAAATATTATATGAACTATTTAATGTTCCCCACTAATATTATTGATACATATGACATGTTATTAATCTATTTATTCTTTTAGTTCAAACATATATTCTGTGTGTATTTTATTTAAATTCAAATAAATGAATAGTGTCAAAATTGACACTATTGTTATTTTATAAAAATTTCATATTATAATATCGTTTAAAAATCACAAATATATTTAAAAATTATAAATTAAAATTTATATGGTCTAAAATATAGTAAAGTTTACAATTATGTACAATTTACAACATATAAGTAATTATTTATAATGATTTAAAATTTAGAATATTATTACCACAAATAAAATTAAATAGATTAAATAAGGGTAAATCAAGTTGATAATTTTTAAAATAAATTCCCAACTTATCTAAATTTTTTTGGTTGATGAGATTACTACCCTATCTCGTCTAATATTTTTAATTGAGTCATTTTTGGAGGTTTTGAAGTGGGGTTTGGATTTTTTATAAATTAATATTTCTTATGTTTCCAAAGGTGCCCCTCTCCTCCATTATAAATGGGCACCTCCTACCTCTCCTCTTTACACAACATTGAGCCATCAAGATCGGCCAAAACCTAACCATTTACCTTCTCAACATCCCTAGAAACATACTAGAGGTCCTGGTCTTCTTCAAAGACCAATTTTAGTATCCTAAGAGGAGGTTTCAAAGAGGCTTGTCGAAGAAGAGATAATATCCTTTACCAATTCTTTCAAATTCATTTCTTATTCTAATTCATCTTATTTTGTTATTTAATAATAAATTAATAAAATCAGTATCACTCATATAATGATATGTTATTATAAATATGAAACAACCATATTTCACCTTCAATCCATCCTTCAGAAAATGAAATCACCGCGCGTGCGTACGTACAGAATATCGTCTCCACGCCGTGGTGTAATATGTTTTTCCACCACGACCTTACTTGGATGGGTATAAGAATAGAATAGATAACTATATATGATTATTTTAAATTTATATTGATTCTAAAATATTATACACCATACACTTCAATACATTTACACAATCATGGGAACGATATTGTCACTCGTGCGTACGTACGGTTTACCGTCTCCACGGTGCGATGTGATTTGTTCTACATGATCTTCATTAAACCATGATTATATAAACAGATTTAATGAATAAATATGATATATATTATACAAATACCATTCTATAAATGATGTATCTATAACCTAAAAATTTGAAGAATAATTTATACAACAAAACACGCATATGAACATAAAGCAATAAACACCCGAATAACAAGTTGCAATGAAATATAACTAATAAGAAAATAAGAATATGACCATATATGATAACATAACAATGAATATGATTCTGGAATAAGTTAATGACATTTTTAAATCATTATACAGGAGGTTCAGATACGTACAAAGCATATCAGACCTAAGGTAAGGGAAAATCTCGCAATCTCAATTTTTATCCGATATTGTTTATACTTTGGTATTTACTGGGGAATATTTATCATCCACATCCATGTTTCTTCAATATGTAATATTATTTATATCCTCATAAAATTTATTAAATCCAATTTTACCTATTGGTGAATTTTTATTAAAAGATATGAATGTAATCTTTTTTCGTTTTTAGTACGAGGTACTTTTTGACTTTTCCGGCCAAAGTACGAGAAGAATGTTTACTTTTAACTTATACAGTGTGAATGGATTTTTATGATTTCATAGAAGATTATTTACATGAATCTTCCTTTACATTTTTTGAATTTTCTTTTCAATTAAATTTTTTATTTTAAAATTGTATGACATTTTGAGAAAGGAAAAATGTTTTTGAAGAAGAAAGGATATTTTCCTCAGGAATGGAGTTCAAGTGTTTTATCAAAATTATTTTCCATCTAAGATAATACATGGTTCTCTTTATATACCTATTATTACATTTATTACATTATGTTATTAAGGAATTATTTTTTTGAAGTCCTTTTATGGATTATTTTATGATGGCATGATGTTTATGAAACCCATTTTTATTACATGGGTTATGCTATGATGTATGATTTATGATTTTGTGGCACACATAAGAATGGTTTCAATATGAGATGGGTGGGACATATATCTCCCTATAATGCACTGGGTAAAGATTTATATCTCATGAGATAGACATGGCTGGAACAACAAGTTAATACGGTTCAGTGACACAGGACTAGAACGAGGAGTGAACTCGGTTCAGTAATGGACTTTGTCCGCTATGATAGTCTTCGCAATGAGTCTTGACTAATATGAAATTATTTTCTATGATTATGGGTGTATTCCAGAATGTTTCATGTTTTAAGTTATGATTATTGGGATTACATTTCACTACTATTATTTATCCCATGTTATGATATTATGATCTCTTTCATAGGTCAAGATTTTCAAAATGTTATGTTCTTATGAATATGGTATCATTGATATTTCTTTTTTTTACCCTTACTGAGCATTTGAGCTCACCCTTTTGTATGTTTTCTTTCCCCCAGATCAGGAAGTAGGGTATTAAGTAGGATATGCCAATAGGGACTCTAGATATGATGAAATAAATGGGAGACAATGTAGATGATTTATGAACCAATTGTTTATGTTTCCCAGTTTCTAAAGACACTATACCTATATAGTTATATTAGGGTTTTGTTATATGTTTTAATAAGTATGCTTCAATTCTAATGTAATAACAATGTATGTAAAGTATGGGTCGTTATAGTTGGTATCAGAGGAAAGGTATAGTCAACCATTGGAAACTAGGATGTGAAAAACTTATTTAGAACCCTAAGGATATGTCTAAGTATAGAACATAATCGTAGTGTTTTAGAATTGGCCATGAATAACCTATGATAAGACCTAAAGTGTGAAATTTTATTACTTATTATGTGGTTTACCTATTGTAATTAGTGTTTCTCACACTATTCTTCTTGGTTTTAGTCAATGGCTGGAACCCAAAGGAACCGTGATAATGCTGAATGTGACGGACAATGCAATGATTGTCCGCATGAGCAACCAAATGTTATGGGAGCCGGAATGAAAAATCTTATAGCCATGCTCACACAACTTTCTCAAGATATGAATCATGCAGGACTTCCAAACAAGCAATGGAAGGAGCAACATTCTGTTGAATCCTTCATGAGGTAGCTTCCACCTTAATTCAGCGGGTCTTCTAATCCATTAGTGGTTGAACAATGGAGAAGTACCACTGAAAAGATATTTTCAGTCCTTCAATGTTCTGAGCATGATAAAGTCATCTTAGCAGTATATTGTTTGGAAGTTGAAGCTGATCAATGGTGAAATATTATCAAGAATACTAGGCAAAGAGATGAAATTTAATTCATGGAATAGTATGAGTTCAAGAACTTATTCTTTAATAAGTACTTCCCGCATATTCTTCGAACAAATATAGAGAAAGAGTTTCTTGAACTGAAGAAAAATTATGACGAATATGTTGGTACCTACAAAGAAAATATTACAAGACTTGCAAGGTACACTTCTGGAATTATTACCCAACCTGAGAGTAAAATTGATCAATTCTTTAGTGGCTTAAAACCAAGTCGTCGAAGGGCGTTAGCCATAAGGGACTTAAATAGCTACGAGGAAATTGTTTGATGTGCTCTCAAGGTTGAGATGGAGATTGGAGAAACCCATCAGTCATATGGGTTTGATAATAAGAGGAAAATGGAATTCAAAGGAAAATTTAAAGACCAAAGTGAAAAGAAGATGAGTTTTCCTTTATGTTCAAATTGTGTAAAGAAACATGGAGGGAGTTGTCTTAAAGGGACAAGAAAATGTTATAAGTGTGGAAAAGAATGTCATCGGGAAATTGAATGTTGAAATAATGGGAAGAATATGTCTAATGATGTGAACAAAGAAAGGGATACACAAAATGCACCTCCAACACTTCAATGTTTGAAGTGCAAGGATATAGGGCATTATTCCAATCAATGCCCAAATCGAAGGGTTGTTGATGATGATCAAAGTTAACAAACTCTTAAGGACAAAGACAAAGGATTGTCACATGAAATTACTATTGGCGATGTGGAGTATGATAACGAAGTGGTGAAAGGTACACTTACCATCCACTCTAAAGTAGCAAATGTTTTATTTGATTCTGGATCCACCCAATCTTTTATTTATGAAGATTTTTCTAAGGGTATCGCTATATTACCTCAACAATTAGATGTTGATTTAGATGTGACAACTCTTAATGGCACAACGGTTGCATCAAAAGCTTACAATTCTTCTCTTATTGAAGTTTGTGGGAATGTGTTTCCTACAAATCTTTTTATCCTTCCTATAGTGGAATTTGATGTAATTATTTGCATGGATTGACATTATTTATATGGATCTCATATAAATTTCCAAAGAAAGGAAGTCACATTTCATATTCCAAATCAATCTATGATCTTCTATCGATGCAAGGATGAACATGACCTTTTAGTGGAAATTTATTCCTTATTATGGGTCTTGATTCCACTAAATGAAGGTTATTTATCTCAAATGGTTGGCGAGAAACTCACGATTAAGAATACACCCATTGTACGGGAGTTTGATGATGTCTTTCCGGAGGAATTTACTGGTCTTCCACCAAATCGTGAAGTGGAGTTTTCAATAGAACTCATACCAGGTGCTATGCCTATTTTAAAGACACCTTATAGAATGGACCCAATTGAGTTGCAGGAATTGAACAAACAACTCCAAGAGATTCTTGATAAAGGATTCATACGCCCTAGTGTGTCACCGTTGGGAGAACTTTTTCTACTTGTTAAGAAGAAAGATGGATCAATGAGACTCTACATTGATTATCAAGAACATAAAAAGATCACTATCAAGAAAAAATATCATCTCCCACGCATTGATTACTTATTTGACCAACTACACGGAGATCAATACTTTTCCAAGACTGATCTTCATTCAGGGTATCATCAATTAAGGGTAAAAAGGGAGGATATACCAAAGACGGCTTTCTGTAAAAGGTATGGACACTATGAATTTATAGTGATTCCATTTGGTCTTACTAATGCCCCTGATATGTTCATGGATCTAGTGAATAGAGTCTTTAGAGACTATCTTGATAAATTTGTGGTAGTCTTTATAGACGATATTCATATCTATTCAAAGAGAAAGGAAGAACATGAAGATCACATAAGAATTGTATTGATGACCCTCAGAAAGGAGAATATTTATTCCAAATTTACCAAGTGTGAATTTTGGATTCAAAAAGTTTCATTATTGGGTCACATAATCTCAAAAGAGGGGATATCTATGGATTCATAAAAAACAGAGGTTTCCAAAAGATTGTGGAGACCAACAAAAATAACTGAGATCTGAAGTTTTATTGGCTTGGCTGGATATTATCGACATTTTGTGAAAGATTTTTCAAGGTTATCTAATCCACTCACTAGGTTGACTCGGAAAGGAGTTAAGTTTGTTTGGATGGAGGAGTGTGAAGAAAATTTCCATGAGTTAAAAACAAGGTTATCCAGTGCACCTATGCTCACACTACCTTTTAGTGGAGAAAGGTTTGTGATATACAGTGATGCATCCAAGAAGGGATTGGGGTGTGTTCTCATGAAAAATGATATGGTGATAGCTTATGCCTCATGACAGTTGAAAATGCATGAGAAAAATTACCAAACTCATGATTTGTAGTTAGTCGCGGTAATCTTTGAATTAAAAATATGGAGGCATTATCTTTGTGGTGAAAGGTGTGATATTTGTATAGATAATAAAAGTTTAAAGTATATTTTCACACAAAAGGAGCTGAATATGCTCCAAAGAAGATGGTTGCAGTTAATTAAG
The DNA here is from genome assembly GCA_963277665.1 of Viscum album. Taxonomy (NCBI): domain Eukaryota; kingdom Viridiplantae; phylum Streptophyta; class Magnoliopsida; order Santalales; family Viscaceae; genus Viscum; species Viscum album. The sequence continues at coordinate 247,169,693 of OY728167.1, forward strand.
GATTACGACTTCTCAATTCATTATCACGCTATGAAAGAAAAAAAGGTGGCGGATGCATTAAGTCGATAAGACCATGCTAGCTTATCCATGATGAGGATCACAAAAGATCAAATATTTATGGATTTAGAGAGGATGGATTGTGGAATTCTAATGAAAGGGGAGATATATTATCTTTCTCAAATGAATGTTCAACCATATATTCATGTGTGGATTAAAGAGGCACAGAAAGAAGATGTAGAGTTACAAAATAAAGTGATAAATGTTCCTGAATTCAACCTTGATTGTGATGGGATAATAAGGTTCAGGAATCGGGTTTGTGTTCCTCCCATCCTAGAATTAAATAAGGAGCTGCTGGATGAGGCTTATTGTTCTTCATTCTCTATTCGTCCTGGAAGCACGAATATGTATAGGGACCTGAAAGAGTACTTCTTGTGGGATGGAATGAAAAGAGATGTTGCTAAATATGTCTCTCGATGCTTGGTTTTTCATAAAGTTAAAGATGGGAGACAGAAGTCTAAGGGGATGTTACAACGATTACCTATACTAGAATGGAAGTGGGAAAACATCTCCATTGACTTTGTCACTAGAATTCCGAAAACATCCAAAGGAAATACTGCTATTTGGGTTATAGTAGATCGTATTACGAAGTCGGCACACTTCATTGCTATTAGAGAATACTTATATCTGGATCATCTTGCCAGGATATATGTAAAGGAAGTGGAAAGATTGAATGGAGTACCACTTTCCATTATATCTAATCGGGATCCGAGGTTTACCTCAAGGTTCTAGCGAAGTATTCAGCATGCTCTAGATACAGAGTTGAGTTTTAGAACTGCTTATCATCCTCAGATAGACGTTCAGTCTGAGAAGACAATTCGAACTCTAGAAGACATGTTGAGAGATTTCTCTATGGATTTAAATGGTGGTTGGTATCAACACCTACCTTTGGTGGAATTTTATTTATAACAATAGCTTTCACTCCTCTATTCAGATAGCTTCTTATGAAGCACTCTATGGAAATAAATGCAGAACTCCAACTTGCTGTGATGAAGATGGGGAAAGAAAGCTATTAGGACCTGATCATGTTGATGAGATGGCATAAAATGTCAGATCTATTCAACAACATATAAGAGCAGCTCAGAGTCAATAAAAAAGTTATGCTCACCACTGTAGAAAAGACCTATAGTTTGTAGTGGGTGATAAAGTGTTCTTATGAATATCTCCTTGGAAGAGTGTAATGGGATTTGGAAAGAAGGGAAAGCTGAGCCCTAGTTATATCAATCCATTCGAAATACTGGATCGTGTTGGGAAGGTAGCTTACCGATTGGCGCTTCCACCAAATCTCTCTCAAGTTCACGATGTGTTCCATGTATCTCTCTTGAGAAAGTACATATTTGATCCTTCGCATGTACTAATCTTAGAAGTTGTACCACTGGAGCAAGATATTTCTTATGAAGAACAGCTGATAGAGATTCTGGATCGTAGCGAAAAAGTTCTACGGAACAAGACCACTCGCTTGGTGAAAGTTTTATGGAGGAACCACCAATAAGAAGAAGCTACATGGGAGATTGAGGATATGATGAGGGAGAGGTATCCTCATCTGTTTGCTACGAAGTGACGAATCTAAAGGGAGAAATTCATTTTAAGGGGGGTAGAATGTAACACCCAGATATTTTATGATAAGTATTTTTTTTATGTCTTGTGTCATACACAATATTAAAGTAATCTTTCACTACACACAACACTAGCTTGGCTTGCGCCATACGCAAAAGCAACATTCCTCGACAGCGTGTGTTGTACGCAATATCGAGTTTCACTAAACAAAAATATAGTATTAAAATATTATATAAACTATCTGTTATTAAAAATAGAAAATAAATTTTGAATTTTATAACATTATTATTCATCTTACACATTTTCTAAAACATGGTATGAGAACAAAATAAATTTTTCTGGTAAAATAAGTATTTTTCAAAAAATGCAGTTTTGCCGCCTTTTGATGGCACACCCACATTAAATCAAGTTTTTGACATGTTAATAAGTTCAATTTGACAAAATAAAATTCTTCTTTGGAATTAGGATATAAAAATTTACTTTGGATAAATTTATCATATTATTCTGATAACATTCATATTTTAATGAATAGTAAAACCACGGTATATTTTAATTAAAAACAACTTTTTCATCGTAATAATTTATATGGTTAAATTATAATATTTAATTGTTTTAAAGTATAAATAGAATATATTTTTACCATTTAATATAATTTATTTCATTATCATTAATTTTACATTGAATTCATAGGTAAAAACATTTCAATCTTTGGCAATGTTTTAACTTTTAAAACCCGTTTGCTTAACAACGAGATTAATTTTAAATTAATTACTGCAACTTATGGGTGTTGAATTTTGAAAAATGGATTCCATATTTGGATTCATTTGGTCCAAGTTATGTTAATAGGTTACTTTTATTTTTTTGATATTATGAATAGTAACTACGGTAGTTTTTATTTAATACAGTTAAAGGTAAATCGGGTAATTAAGGGTAAAAATAAGATTATAAAATTACCATAACACTTTTCAAAATCCTATTGTATGAATAAAAGTCGACCCATATCACCTAAGGGTCGGACTAGAATCATTTCATGGACTTTTGACAATGAAATAATATAATTATTATTAAAACCAATGAAAGTGACAACATGTCACTCTCTTAAATCTTATAAGTGTAATAATTTAAATTTAGTGATAAAATTCATAATAATTCGGATATAAATAGTCCCCAAAAATATAATAAAATTATCTACATCATATGAATTTATTTATAATTTTTAGGGATTAAATAATTATCATTAATTATGACACAATAGTGACGTTGATATTATTTTATTGATTGAATATCAAGTAAATGATTTTAAAAGTATTAAAATAAATATTATATGAACTATTTAATGTGATCCACTAATTTTATAGATAAAAATGACATGTTATGAATCTATTAAATTTTTTAGTTGATACATATCTTCTGTGTATGTTTTATTTAAATTCAAATAAATGAATAGTGTCAAAACTGACACTATTGTTATTTTATAAAAATTACATGTTATAAAATTGTTTAAAAATCACAAAAATATTTAACAATTATAAATTAAAATTTATATGGTCTAAAATATATTAAAGTATACAATTATGGGAAATTAAAAACATATAAGTAATTATTTATAATGATTTAAAATTTAGAATTTTATTACCACAAATAAAATTAAATAGATTAAATAAGGATAAATCAAGTTAATAATGTTTAAAATAAATTCCCAACTTGTCTAAATTTTATTGGTTTAAAATATTACAACCCCATCTCATCTAATATTCATATTTGAGTCATTTTTGGATGTTTTTAAGTGGGGTTTGGATTTTTTATAAATTAATATTTCTTATGTTTCCAAAGGTGCCCCTCTCCTCCCTTATAAAAGGGCACCTCCTCCCTCTCCTCTTTAAACAACTTTGAGACTTAAAGCTCAGCCAACCCATACCCATTTCCCTTATCAGATTTTTTAGAATCATACAAGAGATCCTGGTCTTCTTCAAAGACCAATTTTAGTATCCTATGAGGAGGTTTCAAAGTGGCGTGCTGAAGAAGTGGTAATATCCTTTACCGATTCTTTCAAATTCATTTCTTCTTCTACTTCATCTTATTTTGTTGTTTCATAATAAAGTAGTAAAATAAGTATCACTCATATAATTACATTTTATTATAAATATGAAAAAAACATATTTCACCTGCGATCCATCCTATGAAAAATGAGATCACCGCGCGTGCGTACGTACGGAATACCATCTCCACACCGTGGTGTAATCTGTTTTTCCACCACCAACTTACTTGTATGGGTATAATAATGGAAGAAATAACTATATATGATTATTGTAAAGTGATTTTTATTCTAAAATATTATACACCATACACATCAATACATTTCCACAATAATGGGAACGATATCGTCGCTCGTGCGTACGTACGGCTTACCGTCTCCACGGTGCGATGTGATTCGTTCTACATGATATTCATTAAACCATGATTATATAAACAAGTTGAATGAATAAATATTATATATATTATACAAATACCATTCATTAAATGATTTATCTATAAAATAAAAATATGAAGAATAATTTATTTGACAAAACACGCATAAGAACATAAAGCAATAAACACCCGAATAACAAGTAGTAATGAAATATTACTAATAAGAAGATAAGAATATGGCCATATATGATATCATAACAATGAATATGATTCTGGAATAAGTCAATGACATTGTTTAAATCATTATATAAGAGTTTTGGATACGTACAAAGCATATCAGACCTAAGGTAAGGGAATATCTCGCAATCTCAATTTTTATCCGAGATTGTTTATACTTCGGTATTTACTGTGGAATATTTATCATACAAATCCATGTTTCATCAAAATTTAATATTATTTCGATCCTCATACAATTTATTAAATCCAATTTTACTTATTTGTGAATTTTTAGTAAAATATATGAAAGGAATCTTTTTTCGTTTTCAGCACGAGGTAGTTTTGGACTCTTCTGGCCAAAGTACGAGAAGAATGTTTATTTTTAACTCATACGGTGTGAATGGATTTTTATGATTTCATATAACATTATTTTCATGAAGATTCCTTTATAGTTTTTCATGTTTATTTTCAATTAACTTCTTTTTGTATAAAATTTTATGACATGTTGATAAAGGAAAAATGTTTTTGAATAAGAATGGATATTTTTATCAGGAATGGAGTTCAAGTGTTTTATCAAAATTATTTTCCATCTAAGATAATATTGGGTTCTATTTCTATCCCTATTATTACATTGATTTCACTATTTTATTATGGAATTATTTTTATAAAGTCCTTTTATGGATTATGTTATGATGGCATTATGTTTATGAATCTCATTTTTATTACATGGGTTATGCTATGATGTATGATTTATGATTTTGTGACACACATAAGAATGGTTTCATTATGAGATGGGTGGGACCTATATCTCCCTCCAATGCATTGGGTAAAGATTTATATCTAATGAGATAGACATGGCTGGAATGGCAAGTTAATCCGATTCAGTGACACAGGACTGGAATGAGGAGTGAACTCGGTTCAGTAATGGACTTTGTCCGCTATGATAGTCTTCGTAATGAGTCTTGACTAATATGAAATGATTTTCTATGATTATGTGTGGATGCCATAATGTTTCAAGTTTTAAGTTATGATTATTGGGATTACATTTCACTTCTATGATTTATACCATGTTATGATATTATGATCTCTTTTACAGGTTAAGATTTTCAAAATGTTATGTTCTTATGAATATGATATGATTGATATTTATTTTGTTTACCCTTACTGAGCATTTGATCTCACCCTTTTGTATGTTTTCTTTTCCCCAGGACAGGAAGAAGGTTATTAAGTAGGATATGCCAAAAGGGACTCTAGATATGAAGAAATAAATGGGAGACAATGTAGATTATTTATGAACCAGTTGTTTATGTCTCCCAGTTTCTAAAGACACTATACCTATACGGTCCTATCAGGGGTTTTTTATATATTGTAATAAGTATGCTTCAATTATGAAGTAATTACAATGTATGTAAAGTATGGGTCATTATAAGGATAATCATTGTTGATGAAATAAATTAGGAATATATTTTATGGTACATTAAATAAAAAATAATATAAAAAGGAAATAAATAATAACAACACCTACCATGAAGACCATCAACTATTTTGGTGATGATTATATCCTCATAAGTCCATTGGAAATCTCTAATGAATAACTCATTCATTAGCTCCTTGGTTGTCTAGATTTTCCTCTCACTCTTAATTTCTCTAGGTAGAGTTTAAAGAGATTATCCCTATTGATAGATATTAAGGGTAAATAAATATGAATGACTAGGTTTCATAGTTATAATCAATAAATTAATCAATTAATTTCCCCAATTATAATTTTCACTCAGGAACCTTGGATATGAATAAATAGTATGCTACAACTATAGAAACCTGACATTCTAAACACATATTCAATGTAAAATTTTACATCTAAATCTTACATAGGTAGTAAATTAAAATTAACTACATCAATAAATTTATGGGCTAAAAATAATATATTATTTTTATGATAAAATTATTGAGGATACACAATGATAATATTTATGAAACTTCTCATTGAACATCCTTAGAAATAAAATTTAATATATATAATTAAAATTTTAAGGGACGCTATATTCAAAGATAATGTTTTAATAAAAAATACATTTCTACGAATTATTTTGAGGGGGAAATATTAGTTAAATATTACCTAATGGAGCAGTACATCTCCATTATACATGTAGAAAACCTTTTCACAATATACTGTTGGAAATATATTTTAATGATTCTGGTCTCATTAAATTTTCTTTTTGAAAATCTATAACCTAATATAAATATATTTTTTATATTTTAATTTTAAATAATTAAGTTTATTTTTAATATATAATAAATAAAATTTTCTTATTTTATGTTCACTATCCTTGGAGAAATTTATTTATCCCTTTATTAACCATATTAACCAAAATAGTAGAAAAAAAAGTTTCAATTTAAAAATTCAAAAAAGACATATGAATTGTCAATTAAAAAACCTTCATCAACATTTAATGTTTGTGATAACTTATTCCTATTTAGATATCTTATTTAAAAATTTAATATTTTACCAAAATATTTATTTTTACTCATTCAAAAAATTAACTCTATATAAATATCACTATAATCATAATTTCAATTACCTTATCAATTAGTTGAAAATATTTTTCCAAAAAAAATAAAATAAAAACATTCACATCTTGTTTAATTGATTTATCAACATTACATAGGTTGTAATTGATTTATTAATTCTCTAAATTAGATAATAAGTTTCTCTTATTCATGGGATAAAAATTTCATTCAAACGTCTCTCATAGAATATTAAACTTATGGAATTTTATAGTTTTCTTCATCGATAGATTCTATATAGTATCTTCATCATCATTATCCAGTTCTTTTTTCATAGAGAATTTAGAAAAAATGTGTAAAATATAACTATAATTGAAACACATCAATGGTACTTTCATTGATACTAAACCTTTCCCCTATGAACATATATCATGATATATGATATAAAATTACCAAAATTTTCATCAATATACACAACTTCTAGATATGAGTTTCCCTCATATTTTACCCCTATTTTACTATTAACATACTTTATAGCTTGAAATTTTATTTCCTACTCCAATTTTATTTTATTAATCACAATAATGTATTCTAATATATTATACTCTTTTGAAAAAATTTTCAAAATAAATAATGAAAATTCTTCCATGTTATGATCTTCAAGAATCAATAGCATTGCATTAAATATGTCTATAGAAATTTATTGCATCATTTTGAAAAATATTGAGTATTATATTTTTCTATTGAAAAAATATAATAATTTAGAAAACATTACACACCATTATAAGGAACACATAAAAAACTTATATTATTATATTTGATTTGTTCCTGATTTTGTATCACTAAATTTGCATCATTACTCCATTAAAACACTTATCAACATTTAATTTTTCTCAATCTTGTACAAAATTAATTTTTTTTCATTATTCCTATAATAATGGTAAAATAATTGTCTTAACATGGGACTAAATTTTCTTTTCATACTCATAAATAATTTTTTGAATTACTGTTATCTATAATAGATATTTGAAAAAATTCAATATTTGGTATATAACCAATAAAGATTATGTCAAGAATATCCAAACATAAAGATTAATGGTAAGGAATTATATTGTTACACCATTAATTGTAATTCATAGAATAAAATATAGAATCACAAAATCTATTTATTATATTTATCTAATTAATTAACAAAACTATATTTTATAACCCAAAAAAATCATTGAATTGAAATATTTTGAAATTTAAAATTTAAAAAAATCAAACATTTCGTTTTAAAATGTCACATGTAATGTGTTATTATAGAAATTATGGATTCAAATTTTAATATTTCAATAAATTTTGTGGTTGTAAATAATTTAAGACACTTTTCAACTTCATTATTTCCATAAAATACATAATCCAACAATCAATTATTAATTTTTATAAAAACATAAAGATATAAATTCTACACTTTCAATATAATGTTAATGTCAAGAAACAAATCACAATAATCATCCATAGAGATATAAATGTTTCATCATGTAATGTTAATGAAAATATTTTTTAGTTCTTGTAAAATTACTTTGTTATGAATTCGAATAGAATCATCAATGAAAAAAAGACTCAGAAAGGTTTATCCTGGAGTATTTTATAATGTAAAACTCATGAATTTTATGGTTCTTACCTTAAATACAATTAAAAAAAATATTTTTTTAATATATCAATCTTATTAAAAAAATCAATAACTATGTAATATCCTTTATTTGTGAGGAAACTCAAGAGTATAATACGCGTCACACCCAGTTTTTCATGTTTTACCTTATGACCCAGTTCATTGGGAATCCTAATCTTTTTATCGGGTTCCAGGTGTGGTGGGGCTAAATTATGAAGTGTTAATTTGTCTAGTTTTTTTCATGTGTTTTTACCTTAGTTTTTGTTGGGATAAAGATTCACAGTGGAGTGTTTGTGACCCTTACAATGTCACACTTTTCTGTTTAAATCATTCAATGATTATTGGGTTGGATTCCCTAATGTTTGGGGTATCATTTGAGGGGTTTTGTCTAATTTTTGGGGTCTCATAGATTGAGCATGTTTTTCAAAAACCTTTCAACATAAACCTGAAATATTTCATATTTTTCTATTATCATTCTTACGGTTTTCACAGGGATTAGAAAATCGTACATCCCATTACAGGCCGAATAAAATATAATTTAAAAAATCATTTTAGTGATTCCACCTCAAATTTGAATCCCTACCTATTCGGTATCAACCAAAGGAATACCCCTTCATTCCCCATCCTTTTGGGTTACTTTTTGGGATATTTATCACAAATGGTTAGTAATTCTTCTTGTTTTCTTCAATAAATCCTTACCCTTCCATTTCTAATCTCTTCCTTATTCCTTATCCCCGAATTTCTTCTTGGTTTTCTCTTCTCCCATTTAAATTTTATCCTAGGGGTTTTCCCCTAGTTTATTTTGGGGGTTATATTCTTTTAGGGTTCATCTTGGTAGATCCATGGTTTTTGAACCCTCGTGGAATGTTTTCGATGGTGTATCGTCATTGTACAATGGATCCGAGGTATGTTTTCCCATGAATTTTCATTTCTAATTTAAGGAAAATTTATTTCATTGTTTTAGAACATATATTCATTCTTCATACTTTTTTGCAACCTTTTGGATAGCTTCCTGGTGTTCGAATGATATTTTAAGCCTTGTTTTATGATAATTATACTTGTTTTTCTAAATTAGTGTGCACCAAGTGTTTAATGGAATGCACGGTTGGATATTGTAAATATATTATAGTATGTTGACAGTGGTTTGATTTAGTTAACAAATATGTAGCATAAAAAATGTGTATTTGGGGTTTCTTGAAAGGTTTACAAATGGTTTTAAGCTAAAATAACTATATATTTGGTTTTTGAAATCATTTTGACATTTGATGATGAACTGTGGCCTAGTTTTCATTTTCATAGAAAATGGTCTTGATTTGAAATTGTGATAGAAATGTTTTAAAGGAGTTTTATAAATGTATTTATATGGAATTTTTTTTTGAAACCACTTTTGAATAATAGATTTTATTTTTGATAAGGGTTGGTTTTGAGGAATGTTTAATGGACCGTTAGGCCACTTTTTAAAATAATGAAAAGTGTTTTTTATAAAAACCTTTTTTGAATATTTATCATGATTTGTATATATATAATGTATGGGATGTCCTTATTGTGGAATCCTCGGGATCCATTATCAGGGTACCTCAGTTGGAACCCTTTGTGATCAATTTATTTTTAAGGAATGAGATTAATCCTTGGGGAGACTCGTGGTGAGGCCTATTGTGAATTATTATTATTATATACATACATTGTGATTGGATGATAAATAGCATTAGTTTTCTCACCCCCGTTATATATAGGAGACATAAGAACCTAGAATTTTGGGATAATTTTTTAAGAATGACAGCTGCACTGGTAGATCATGGTATGGACTAGTGGTCCGTAGTAGGTGGATATATTGGGTTCATTCCTATGGATTTTGCCCCCAGTTTATCCTGATAAAGGGTGGATGAGCGTATAGATAATTTGGTTTCATCTTTTGTGGCATGATATTTTAGATGGGGTCTTAGGTATTGGTGTCTTCTAAATTATTCTTGATCTTCTGAGCTCATCTATGTCTATTATTTGTCAACTACTTCAAATTACAATTGGGAAAGTTGTATGATTATTTACAATGCCCTTGTTGGGTAATTACAATAGCCCCTAATTGTTTAGTGTTTTCTTTGAAAGTAATATGTTGGTTTCAAAATGGTTTATGAATAAAATTTTAAAAGAAAATAGTGTTTTCCCCTCTTTTGTGCAAGTTTATAATACAAGCATCACCTTCCTCCTTGAAAAGATTTTTTATCACTAATGGATCGTACCTAGTTTTTCAAATTAATAAGTTCAAATAGTTTTACATTGTTTTTATGTTAAACAAGTAGAAAATCATACTTTGATATATTTTAGTTCAAAAATGAGAATAATTTTTATTTTATTTTAAAGGAAGTGCATTGGGAAATAGAATATCGGGCTAGACTACTTTGTTTTAATTCTCACGCCTATAGTTTTCATATATTATTATTCCTTGTATAGGATCAAATTGAGTTCAATAACATTGGGTGACAGTTTCTCATTGTGTTAGAGAGTGACCCATGGGGTACGTGGAGATAGTGTGGTCATCTGGTATGGTTGATTTATTTGTATAGTTGTTGTAACATTTAGTTTCATGTATGAGATGTCTAGTTCAGTTTATATATATATATATTGGATTTCTAATGAATATTTTTTTGGTTTATTTTCTTGTTTATTTATTAGACGATATCATTCCATCTTTTCAATCTATTGATGACTGAAACTAGTTTCCAGCTCATGTGGATTGGAAAGGCCCTTTGGTCCATGCCACAGATCAGGTCGGGAAAGTGGTTTAGGGTTGAATTGGGTTGGTTTCTGACAAAATTTTATCAGAGGAGGTAGGCTCTTAGAGGAACTTTCTTTTCATGGCTTCCTTTGTTATTTGGGGATGTCAAAGTAGATAGTGTAGGAATGTGGTGACTTTGGAGGTAGGTGCAGGAAGAGCATTGTGATCTCTTTCTTATTCTGATCCTATGGTTTCTATGAGAAGTCCAGTTTTATTAGTTTATTTGGTCTTTAAGGATTTTTTGGTGATTGGTATATGACAAGGGGAGTTGGGTCAATAGTCTCTGTGAGCTCACAGGGCCTAGAAATCAATGTGGATATGGGGTAATGGTCATAATAGTTTCTCTATATTCGTGGTGTGTTTGGCATATGGCCGCCAACCATATGGATAAGTTACCCACCGACAATAGTCCCCTCTTGTGGGTCTCCTTGAATATTCTTATGTTTTGAGAAACTGTTTTTGAAATCCTTGTTTGAGGATTTTGGAAATGGGTTTTTATGGAATTGTTTCATTTTGAAAAGTGGAAAATGTATTTTTATAATTTTCTTTAATAATGGTTTGAGAATTTTTTTTGTAAAAAACTATTTTGGTAAATAAGTCTACAAAAGAGGCATTAGATAATTTTTTAAAATGGAAAATCATTTTTTGAAATGGGATTTTTTATTTGAAATTTGTTTTGAAGGAAAAAGAATGGGATTTGATCAAATAGTATTAATGAAATGATTTTTTTTTGAATTTTTAGAAAATGTTTCGAATGAAAAGAAAGGTATTTTTGATGGAAATATGTGGGATTTAATTTTAATTTATGATAAAATAGTTTGTTGTGTGGAATCTAAAAAATAAAATTTTAGGATGGTAGTTAGTGATCCTTTGTAAGGTTCGTGATTTTTGAAATGGGTTAAAAGAATTGGTTTGGTAGATGAGGTTGTTTTGTTTTAGCCTTTGGTGTTCTCATGGGTGCTCACATGTGTGGTGTTTTTTGGAAATATGGATGATTCCTGGTGTGGAAGGGTCGATGGATTCCCATGGTGGCACAAAAATATGCATGTCAGTGAGACTTTTTGGAACACCATTAGTGGGTGTGAAAACAAATCCCCCAATTTTTTTATTTTCTAAAGTGTTTTAAGTTGGAAATTGTGTAGTTTTTGATGAAAGTGGTTATGTAGAATGTTTATATATATCTTAGAAATGTTGTTCATTTTGTATTTTGTTTCTCATGATCTTGAAGTGATACTATTTTTATATCTTGCATTGATATTTTGTTGGTAGTTTGGTCTTGAAGCGATGCCTTAGTATAATTTTAGAAATGTTTTTGGGAAGTCTTTGAGCTATTTTACCTCTGAGTTATTATTTGTTTTATGTTATGTTTTGGGTTCATGAGCTGGTTTTAGTAGATCTCATGGTTTCCTTATTTCCTTGTCTTCACCCCCATAGATATGTGATGGATGTTTTGGTACGGCTATAGAGAGTTGTCCATTGGAAAGATTTCCATTTGATCAACTAAAAGATTTCATTTGTGAGTTTTGAAAGTTAAATCCACCTATTTGAGGTATCCCCTAGCCCGTTTATTAGAATAGAGAGATGTTTGGGCTCAATCTAATTTTTTTTCCTATGATGATAATTTAACTTTTTATAGTATTCGTTCTTGGTGATGTTTAATGTGTTCAGTCATGTTCCTTGTTCATTCTGATCCTCATTTGGGGTGAGTGAGAATAGTGTTGTATATCATTGAGTTATAGGCTGGGTAAAGGGTTTTTTTGGAGGAAGTGAGGTTGTGGCATGTATTGATCCTCTAACTATGCATAGGGTGTCGTTTGGAAGCTCGTGACCCCAAAAGAAGTTTCAGTTAGAAATTAAAAGTTACTGACTATGAGGTAGTAGATGCTTCATTCATCAACGTTATAGACATAGGTCCAAGAGTGAAGCTAGAGAGTATTAAGGAATCACATGGGTTTAATGATTTTGGCTAATTTCATGCCTTTAACATTGTGTTGAGGTTGTCCTAGTGTTTTTATTATGGTTTCTCATCAATGTTAATTCCCTTTGGTTGAAAAGAGCATGGTGGACCTACCCTTCATGGTATGTCTATGAATGTTCCTTCTAGTATGTGAGTTCTCAATAAATGTCCTCAGGTGAAACACCCAAGGGAATCAGGTGTTGTATTAGTTTCTATTAATTTGTGAGGTATGAGTTTTGGATGGTAGATGGTTGTGGTTTACATGGTCCAATCATTTGGCCCCCTCCCCTCCCTATGTGGTGGGGGGGTTTTGGTCTATGCAGGATGTTTTGGCCATTTTATTGTCCTCTCCCTTCCAGAGTGGTAAGTTTAAATTCCCCATGTTGTGCTCTTCTCAACTTTGGTTGAAGGGTTGTTGTGGTAGAGTTTAAGTTGTCCTGTGTGGGAAAGGCCAGATTTTGGTTCATGTTGAATTTCTGTATCGTTGATCCTAGTTTTTTATTAATTGTTGGGAGAATAACTACGGGTCTCATTGTGTTTTATTTTATGGTGTTATCAAATTCTAGATGAATTTTAATGGCGGGGAGTCTATTAGGGTGTCCCCTCTTCTGGTGATCTGTTTTTTTTATGGTTATTGTTTAATATGGTAGACGTGGTTTCTTTAAAATCCATTGATTTCCTATTTTCCCTTTCTCTATTGGAGAGCATTGGGTTACTTGGTATAAAGACCAGCGGGGTTGTTTTTGCATTGGTTGAGGATGTGGCGGCTTGACCCTTCCGTTGATTATCTGGAAGTTGATGTGATTTATTGTTTTGTTTCGGGAAAGAGGCTTAAGTTCTGTTTTTGGTGAGTTAAATGTCCATGGTTTAGTAGGTTGGATCTTGTTGATGTGGAATCCTTAGAAATTAATCAATATGCTGGAAAGTCTTAGTGATTTTTAGGGGCAGAAAGAATTAATTGTGGTTATTATTGTCAGACCCAATTGTTCATGTTTTGGATTGTGACCTGATTTTTTTGGAATCCCAGTCTTTTTCTCGGGTTTCATGTTTGACTGGGGTTAAATTTTGAAGTCTTAACTTCTCTAGTTTTTTTCCCATGTTTGGACCTTGGTTTTTGTTGGTAAAAAGTTGATTGGTGGAGAATCTGTGACACTTACAATGTCGTTATTTATTGTTTAAATATTTCAAGGATTTTTGGGTGTGCTTCCCTAGTGTATGGGGTTTCATTTTAGGGTTTTTGACCAATTTTTGGGGTCTCATGGTTTTATCATGGTTTTCCTAAACCGTACAACTTAAACCTGCAAAGTTGAAAAATATTCCAATAGAATTCACATGGTTAGCGCACAATTTAAAAAATCAGGAAGAAAAATCTTGCATCTAATGATAGGATGAATAAATTTTTATTTAAAAATCCAATTTTAGGGAATCCACCTCCAATTTGAATCCATACTTGTTGGGTATTAACCAGAAGGCCCCCTTAATTCTCCATCATTTTGGGCCACTTTTTGGGCTATTTTTCTCTAATGGTTAGTGATTCTTCATGTTTTCATCATCAAATCATTCCCTTTCATCTTCTCATATCTTCCCTATTCCTTATCCTCTCATTCCATCTCGGTTTTCTATTCTCCCATTGTCATGTCAACCTACGGTTTCGTATTACCCTTGTTAATATTAGCGGTTTTTATCATTTAGGGTTCATCTTGGTAGATCTAGGATTGTGGAACCCTCGTAGAGAATTTTCGATGGTGTGTTGTCATTTCGCCAAGGATCCAAGGTAGGTTTTCCCATGCACTTGCCTTTTTTTAATTTAAGGAACATTGATATCATGTTTTTTTCAATATAACTGCATGCTTAATATTGTTGTGAAACATTTTGGTTAGTATTTGGTGTGTGAATGGTGTTTTAAGCCATGTTTTATGATAATTATACATGTTTTTCTAAATTATCTCACACCAAGTGTTCGATAGAATTCATGGTTGGATTTTTTAAATAGATTGTGGTATATAGATTGTGGTTTGATTTCTGAATAATTATGTAGCATGTGGAATGAGGATTTTGTGTTTATTGAAAGGGTTTCAAATTTGTTTATGCTAAATGAAGTTTGTATTTTGTTTTTGAAATTGGTATGAAATTTGATGATTAATTGTTTCACGGTTGTAATTTTCATTGAAATTTTCTTTGGTTTTAAAGTGTGATGAAAATGTTTTGAAGGAGTTTTATAAATGTATTTATATAGAAATGGTGTGTTTGACACCTCTTTTGAATGGTGGATTTCATTTTTGATAAAGGTTGGTTTTGAGGATTTTTTAAGGGACAATTTGGCCACTTTTTGAAAATGAGGAAAAGTGTTTATTATAAAAAAATTCTTTGGATGTTTCTCATGTCTTGTATACATGTAATGGATGATATTTCCTTGTTGTGGAATCATAAATATTCATTATCAGGGTTCTTTAATTGGAAACCTTTGTGATCTATTAATTTTTAAGGCATGAGATTAATCCTTTGGGAGACTTGAGGTGAGGCCTATTGTGAATTATTATAATTATATGCATACCAGGTGATCAGATGCTCGACTAGAATCAGTCGTCTCACCCCAATTATATACTTGAGATATAGGAACCTGTCATATTGAGAGAATTTTCTATGAATGATTATTACACTAGTAGGTCATGGTACTGACCAGTGGTCCCTATTAGGGGGATATAATGGGTTCATTTCTATGAGAGTTTCCCTTGGTCTATCCTAAGAAATGTTATCTTAGCATATAGAGGTTTTTGATTTCATCAAATGTTGCACGCTACTGTATATGGGGTCTCAGGTATTGGTGTCTTATAGATTATTCTTCATCTCCTAGGTTCACCTATGTCTATTAGCTTTCAACTAATTTCAATAATTATTGGGATAATTTTATGATTATCAAAATTTCCATTGTTGTGTAATTACAGTAATGTATTCTTGTGTAGTATTTTCTTGGAATATGATGTGTTGGTATAAAAATAGTTTATAAAAAAATTTAAATGAAAAATATTTTTGTAACCTATTTTGTGCAAGTTTAAAAAACAAGCATCACTTCCCCCCTTGAAATGGATTTTGTATCACTAATGGATCGAATCAGATTTTGTAAAAGAATATGGGAAATGAGTTGTACTTTGTTTTTAAGTAAAACATGTAAAAAATAATAGTTTGATATATTGTAGTTTAAACATCAAATTAATGTTTATTTTATTTTAAAGGAAGTGCATTGGGAAATAGAATATTGTGCTAGAATACTTTGTTTTAATACTCACGCCTATAGTTATCTTCTATTTTTATTCCTTGTGCAGGTTCAACTTGAGTTCAATTCCCTTGTGCGAGAGTTGCTCATTATGTTGGAGAGCGACCATCAGGGTCATATGGAGATAGTGTGGTCATCTGGTGCAGTTGTATTATTTGTATGGTTGTTGAATTGTTCAGTTTCAGGTATAAGATGTTATGTTCAGTTTATATATATATATATATATATATTGGTCTTCTTGTGCATATTTTTTCTATTTAGATACTTGTTTATTTATTGGGAGAAATCATTTCCTCTTTGTACTCTATTGATGCCCAGCACTAGTTTCCTTCAGTTGGGGATTGAAATTCCCTTCAAGTTATTCCACTTATCGGCTCAGGTGACTGGTTTAGGGTTGACCTGGGTTGGTTCATGATAATACGGATAATATTTTGAAAAAAAATATAAATTCCAACAATATTATTCCCATTTTTTTGTAATTTTAATGAATCTTCATTCCAGAAAACAATCCAAATTCATCATGTATTGTCATTATAATATTTATAGATTCAGATAATACTTTCATATCTTTAAGTAATTAATGGATACTCAAAAAATAAACTTTATCATCGATGTCCTTAAACACTTCATTCTAAACCATTAACCCTCATGTTATCTAATCACGCATGAAGAGATGAATGGGTGAGGCATATGTAAAACTTTACAGATTGTAATACAGGTCATAGAGTCCCTCCCTTCTATTTTCTTTCTATATTATCTATTCAAGAAAGTATAAACCCTTATAAAAATACTCTTAAACTATCATGTAGTTATTCCAATTCTATATTACTCGAATAGTAGAACAACCAACAATACAGTTATATTTTTTTAATGTAAATTATTATGGACTTTCATCATACATTAATGATTTGTACGTATTTCAATGGTCAAATATATATACACCCATGTGGAAAATATAAATAATCACAATTAAAAATCCTAAAAACTTATATTTTAATGATTTATAAAAATTTATTATGGAATCCTATCAAAAATTAACATAGGTAAACAACAGAATAAATAATAACAAAATTATAATCAATACTAGGAAAACACTATTTGAAAACACCAAAACATAAATGGATGATAGAATATTATATTTATTCAACATTACAAATTAGTTCTCTATTTGATTCCATGAAAACATATATCATCTAATATAACATATATTTTTCTTTCCCTAGATTCATTTATTAGCATTAAGCCATCATTTTAAATCTATTCTATTATTCTTTTATTCATTTCACTACACAAGCATCTCTATCATTTATAATAACTTTTTGATTAATTTTTATAAAATGAACATAATCCTTAGAAACTATATAAATAATAATATTTATAAATGACTATATATTATTCCATTTCATCAAAATATTAAAAAAAACTTTCTCATGTTTCCATTTTTTATAAAAATCATCATACTTGTCTCAAAAAAAGTACACATGGTGGATCAAGTATTAAATAATCTCTATATTATAGTTTATTTTAAACCCATGATTTATATATCCTCCTTATGAATTCTAATCAAATTATATGATATATTATTTCCAGAAAACTAGAATTAATATAATTATTGTAAAATCAATTTCATTCACTCACTTTAAGAATAAATTATTAAAATTATTCTATAAAACAAGGGGGTGATAAACATTTATAATTTATACATTAATCCAATAATTGAAACTTTACCCTCATTCTCATTATTCAATAGCATATAATAATTTTTAATCATTACAATAATCCACCACTACACTCAGATATATTTTTTTATAAATTTTCTAACAAACTAGTGTAACATTTCTATTAAAAGAAACATATAAACACTATATTAATTACTTTCACCTTTATATCCCTTAATTTTAAAATCTCTCACATTATTAAAAAAACATGAATTTTATGAATTTATTTCATATCTTATCTTTGAAAATATTATGAAATATGAATAATAAAATGGATTTTTATAATATATATCTCATGTTTAATGTGATAAAGGTTGAATACTGACTATCAGTCATAACATTATCCTTCATGAAGAAATTTTAAAATTAAAAGAACCACTTATTCAAAAAAATAATTTTTTTTAAGAATACTTTCATTCTATTATCCAGTAAAACATTATACTTTATATATGTTCTTTAATGAATAATTATGAATTATATTCTTTGTAATGACCCTGAACCTAGTTTATCAGATTTAGAGTCTACATTATTACATTAGAATATGATACAAAGAATTCCATCATGAAGGACCAAATATTTTTTTTACGTTGGAAAACTATATACATACTTGATTATTAAATTACATTTAAAAACACAAATTACAACATAATTTTATTTTTATAATATCATTATTCCCACTAGGTTATAAATTTAAATCATTTATATTACACTTACTAGATTCCTAGGAAAATTGAGAAAAAATGGAGAGATCATATGGTCAGTAAGAGTGATATAAAATGGAATATATCATAAATCAATAACCATAATCATTATTTCATGTTAAATAACTGAAAAAAATTCCATTTAAACAAATTCAATTTCATGAATATATAAGTATTAATTAATATGGGAAGGTAAGTATTTGAAAAAACATTCCTTTTAATCAATAACTTTACTATCCTGAATATATAATGGATACTCAGTATGTAAAGATAACCAACTGAAAAGACATTCCATTTAAATAACATTGATATCACAAACAGATAAGGATAAGCCTATATGTAAGGGTAAATAACTGAAAACATATGCCATTTAATAAATAAAATTAGTATGAAATGAGTCGCTAGATAATAACATTGAAAAAATCACATGGATAAAAAAACAAAATTCACAATGAAGGAAATACTTAATTACTGGATTTCATGATCTCAAGAATCATGATACCTCTACCAACCAGACCATTCAAATAATCATTACATGTAGAAACCCATTTAATGCTAGATTACAGATTCCCCACATAATACTACAAATTCATTGATGGAAAATATAATTTCATAACCCATAAATAACTATATGTACAATGCATTCCACAAACATCAAATAATCAATTCAACTCATGCACATTGTGCCTTATCATCAAATATCCATATTGAGTAATGAATACAAATTTATTATTATTTAAATTTATTAAAATAACATTCAATGTAGAAAAAGATATGTATAAAAGATATATGAATTAATAAATAAACATATCCATGATTAATAATATGAATATTTAGATGAAATTTAATTCCCAATGATAATAGGTAAGTTTATATTTTAAGGAAAAGTTATTTACTTCAAACATAAATCAATAAAGTGAATTTCAATACTTTCCTTGGTCACAAAGATAAAACAAAATCCATATAATGAATATGTATGGTATCAATAAAACATATCACTTTTGGGTTATAAGTAAAATAAAGGTTTCTGTTCATTGATGTATAGAAATTCCATAGAAATTTCATTAATATCATTACTGAGGAAAATATCCTTTTTAAAATTGAAAATCTTTTTTTAAAACTAAAATCTAACAAAATAATTTGACAATAATTATATATTAAAATAACATTTGAAACTTATAATGTTTTATTTAAAACAATTATTGGTCATGATTGAGGGAAATTATGTACTTGTTGTACACATTAAGGAAAGGATTCAATTCATATTTTCAATAAAATCCAAATCCACTATGACTAGAAAATGACATGAAGAATAGATTTAAAAAAATTATAAAAAATTGAAACATGGGTAAATAATTATTTAATATTTTATTTATATTTTTTATTAAAAATTAAAACCCTTTTAGAAAACATGGTTTTGAAAGGAAAATTATTTTCGACCAAAGAGATAGATGAAGTATGATTTTCATAAAAAAACTCAGAAAAAATTCATGGAACAATTTATGGAAAAAAATTGTAATATTTCTTGAAAATTTCATGAATAAAGATTTTGGAATAATACATGAGGGTTTTTTATAATATTATCAAAAAGTTTGCATTAGTTGAAATTCAAGCAAAATGAATCCCATTAAAAATGAGATTGGGAAACAAACCCTCAAAAATATTGTAATGTTAAAGTGATAATTAATAAATGAATAGATTACGTGTATCAAATTTAAATCCATATAATATAAGTGTAAATAGAACATAAGATAATTATAAGTCATTACATAATTAATATTATAATATCAAATACAATGAAAATGTAATATAACCCAATGAAATAAAATTGAGTTATGAAGTTCTTTACCACTTGGTAATTTTATATTAAAATCTTCTAGAATGAAATAATATAAATTGAAACATAAAAACCATGAATTATTATAATAAAAATTATTTTACATGTTAATGGGGTAGTTTATACACCGTATAAAAAAATTTGGTGCATAACATTACAATACGCCTGAATGAAGTGAAATTGAGACGAAGTCCCTTACCCACAATTCCATTTGGTTGAATGTGATTTAACAAAATTTATAATGGTATTAATAATTTTATTAATTTAAAAAAGAACCTTATTCATATTTATAATTTCATATATTATCTTTTATAACATCTTATCACAAATGTTATAATAATATTTCATACTTACAATTATTCAGATTGATAACTACTGTGTTCTCTCATGCATGTTTTTAAATATTTTTTCTAGTTCATCAAAATATGATATAGTTTCAAAATATTAATAATTATACTAATTTTATAAAAATATATTTTTTAGTTATATAAAAATTAGAATTATTATTGAAATTTTAACATAGGGAATTGATCACATCACATCATATAGATACTTGGTCGTACGCACGCACAGGTGACATTATCATTTCCTTAACGAGTGAATGTGTTTTGAAGTATGTGATATATTAATTTTAAATAATATATATATTGTCATATATATCACATATAATCATTTAATTTTTCATTATTACATTACATTTAAAGTGTAAGTGAAAAATTAATCACATCGTTTTGAGGTGCGATAATCTGCCATACACATGAGCAACGTTGTTATATTTTAAAAGTATTAAAAATTAAGAAGTTATATCTGATAATATAATTAAAAATGTATAATAATATAATAAATACAATATAAATGTGTTAAATACAACATTATATCTATCCTTTAATGTTAGTTATGGAAAATAAATTATAACAGTTTGCGAGGTGGTCATTCGTCGTACACACGATCGATACTTTTGTTTCCAATTTGATAGAAGATGTTATGGATATAGGTCATTCACATAAAAAAATATAATATATGTAAAAGGAAGTTTATTTTAATATTATATTATAATGTTTTAATAATATTTTAATCATGTGGAAGAAGAAACAAAATAATAAAGCGTGTCAAAAATGCTACCTCTTCTTCAGGCAACTTCTTTAGGTCTGAAAAAAATCATTCCTAGGTTGTCTTCAGGAAAAAATCAAGAGCTCTAGAACATTGGGATTGGATAATGTATTTTATTTATGAATTTATTTTTGAAAAATGTCTTTGGATGTCTGAATAGTTAATGATAAGGGGAGGCCTTTTATAAGTGGGGGAGGGGATACACATGGAATTTTTTGAAAGATTCAATTCCACCCAAAATTTATCGTTCAAAAAGCCTCTAAAATTTTATATTATTGACCATTATATGTTATAATGTCTAAATATATCCATAAGTTTGTTTTTTATATGTTTTTAGGTCATTTTAATCGTTATAATATTTTCATAACTGCTGGTAAATAAGTTTTTACCTCAATTGTGGTAATTAATTTTTACATATTTTACTATTCATAATGGTCAATAATATATTTTAAAAAATTATATAATATAAATTATTATGTTTACAACTATGGAATCTATTTTTTCAAATTTAATTCATATAATTGGTTGAATCTATTTTAAAATTATAACCTTTTAAGCGATGATAATGTAGGTTTCAGAAGGGAAAAATTCAACTAAATATAGATTTATTTAATATCAAAATTAAATATACAAAAGATTAAAATGAAATATATTAGTTAAATCGTAATATAATTGAATTAATTTTTATTCAAACAAATTTAAAATACAGACAAATTATTTAAAATATGTTAACAAAAAAAAATTTTCAATATAAATTATAATTTTCCATTATGCATCAAAAAATGAATTATTTAAGAAAAATACAAGATATTTTACCTAAGATAATTCTTATATGAAGATTCAAAAAATGATTTTTATTATTTCAAACTATTATTCAAGAAGTGTCAAAAATTAATTTTAAATAATGTGTGAAAAGAGCTACTAAACAAACATTAAAAAATATTGTTTTTCAGAAAATATACCTTTTTCATTGAAATGATTTTTTAAATTTTTATAGTAAATATATGACCAATGAGTTTTTTTACAAATTAGTAACCCATATAATTTTAATGATTTAGTTATTATTATTCATATTCACCAACTTAACATCTAGGATACAACTATCACATTTTAAATAATAATATTTTAATTAATATCATGTTTTCTTTAAACCTGGTGTTGCATGCATTAAAATATATTGAAAAGATTGAATTTATTTTAAATGAAATGTTTTTTAAAGTATAAGGGTGTTATATTCTCTTATATTCTATATTTTTGTTTTTCATATACTCTATTTAACATGGTTTTCCTCTTTTAAAATCTTTAGGTGTTTCATTTTCCTTCCAAATGAATTACACTCTATAAATTTAATATTGATCTCAGAAATTAAGGATCTGACATCTGAAAATATCATTTTCTCAAAACCCAAATCATAAAAAGTGATAATAAAACATCCAATTAATAATAAAGAATAGTATTTACAAATTTCATATAGAGTAATACAAAACTATATATCCAAATAGGATAACATTAATGAAATGTGATGATTTGGACATGGAAGAAATGTTTAAAAAATTATAGAGATAGGTAGAGATCACTGGTAATAATAAAGTGAATGGTTAGTTGAATGTTATGTATCTCATAAATATAAATATGTGAGGAGTTAAATGAACATTGATTCATTTTATATTAAGGTAATATGATTTCACTTTTCATTCAATATCCTTTTTGTAAATTTGAGGAATTATTTTATTGTCTAAGAATATATAGAAATTACATACTTGATATCCTTTAATTACAATTCTAAGAATTTTTTATTTTTTGATAAATTTAAAATCATTTTCATAGTCTAAAAATGAATATCCAAAATGAATTTTTTATGCCCTAAGCAATAAATTTAAATTTTAATAGATCCTAAGAACCATAAAAGAATAATAATTTTTTCCACTTATCTTTAAATATTAACAAAAAATGAAATGTTTACAAAATTTTAAGATTATACAAATAATATTTGAACATTAATATGAAGATATAATACATTTTCTTTAAAATATCCTCCATAGGATAAACATAGATCATTCCAAAAATAAATAACCATACATTCCAATTATTCGTAGTTGGGGTGGTGGATAAGTGGTATGAACATCCATTAATTCTTCATATGGTCTATGGTTCAAATTTTATATGGCCCCAATTTAGGGATTTAATGTTTTATATTCTGAAAATTGATGATTGGCTCAATTAGACTCGGTATAGGGCATCGATGTTGGGGTAGTGGGTCTCTACAGTAGTTGAAGTCGGCGGACCATCAGAGTTGGAATATAGTAGTAGATGATGGTTTACATTGCATGATCCTTATCTAAGGTGGTTGATATAACATCGTCTGCACATGTTAGAATTGTTAATGGGGTGAAAATTGATGATGTTGGGTGTTCTTGGGCCTTAGTGGAATAGGGGTGAGGTGATTAGGGATCATCGACACGTGTCAGCATCAGTAGTGGTGTGTGAATTAATGAAAAAGGGTGTGGGACAACACGAGCCACAGTAGAGCTATGTGCATGGAAATTGTAACAGCCCAAGATTTTATAAAAAAATA
The DNA here is from genome assembly GCA_963277665.1 of Viscum album. Taxonomy (NCBI): domain Eukaryota; kingdom Viridiplantae; phylum Streptophyta; class Magnoliopsida; order Santalales; family Viscaceae; genus Viscum; species Viscum album. The sequence goes on from OY728167.1 coordinate 247,194,036, forward strand.
TTCTTTTTAATTTTATTAATGTCTTGTTTTGTACGCTACACCAAAAGGAGCTTGCACAACACGCATCCTTGTCTTGCCTTGCATTACACGCAATTGCGACCTTCCTCGATAGCGTGTGTAATACGCAATACCGAGTTTCACTAAACAACGATGTGCTATTAAAATATTATTAAAACTAGCCGTTATGAATAGTAATAACCACTTTTTAAAATTCTGTAAATCTTATTTTTCAAAATTAACTTCATTCTTGGATTCGGAGTATCGAATTTAGCCTAAGGTGAAATTTTGGTACTTTTCGGATAACTTTCATATTCTGATGAATAGTGAAAATTACTAAATTATAATTAAAAACAACTTTTTAAATCGAAATAATTAATAGTGATAAATTATTAATTTGAGTGGTTTTAAAGTATATTTAGAATACATTTTTACAATTTAATACAATGTTGGTCATTGGTTGTAATTTCACATTTAAACCAGACATAATCAAGTGTCAATCTTTTGATATATATTGTTTCCTAAAAACACGCTATTTATTTTAACAGCAGGATTTAATTATAAAATTAATTAATGCAACTTCTATGTTATGAATTTGGTAAAATAGATTTCATTTTTGAATTCGGAATATGAAATATAGTTTAGGATGAAATTTTGGCATTGTTCTGAAAAACATCAATTTTTGATGAATAGTGAAACCACTAAGTGGTAGGTTAAAAAACAGAATATTGCATAAAACTTAATTTTACCGCTTCTGTGAATGGAATTTCGAAAATCCGAGAGACACGGTTAATATCAAGGACTAAAATGTGGTTCAATGAGATGAAAATAATTTTTTGGTGAATAGTAACTTTTTACGATTTTTACCGAGGTTAATAGTAAATAGGGTAACTAAGGGTAAATATGATATTAATATTACCCTAACACATGTCCTAATTCTATTGGACAAGTGTAATTCGACCAAAAACAAACTTAGGAATAAAATATGACCATTTAGGCCCACTTGGATTAGATTAGGACATTTATTATTAATTTATTTAAAGAAGGGTTAAAATAGTTAAAATCAAAGTTTAATAAGTAAATCATTTTTAATATGGGGTTATACATAAGATAAATTAGATTGTAAATATTAATTAGAAATCTAAAAAGATTTCCTACATGATGGTATTTTATTTTTAATTTTTAGACATCAAATAATTTAATTTATTTATGACACAACGATGATGCAGTAATTATCTTATTAATGAAATATTGACATAATTGATGTTATAAACACCAAAATAAATGTAATTTGAGATTTTTTATGAATTCAACTAATTTTCTAGGTTACTATGATATATTAATGTTGATTTAACCAACTTGGTTCGAACATTTAATTCTGTTATGACTTTCACAAAAATCATATATCAAATAGTGTCAAAATTGACACAAAATAGTTTTTAAATCAAATATTATATTATTAATTGTTATTGTATTCATAAAAATATAAGGTTCGGCCAAATGACTTAGATAAGGATATATATATTAATAATAAACAATTTGGGGTTCTTTTGGCATGTTATAGTAAGTTTATTAACCATATAGTGAAAGAAAACAAAAAGACATGGTAAAAGTTAAATTATTTAACTTAGAGTTAAATCTAATTGATAAGGTTAAAATAATATCCTAAACTTGTCTAAATTCTATTGGTTGATAGGATTTCGACCCATCCCCACCTTATCTTCGAAATAAGACCCTTTGGAACCATTATAAACCGATTTTGACTTTAATATAAAATAATATTTTGAGATATTCCTAAGGTGCCCCTCTCCTCCCCTATAAAAGGACACCTCCTCCCCCTCCTCCTCACACCAATTTGAGCACTCAAGCTCGGCCAACCCCTGCCAAAATCTCTTCTCCACTTCCCTAGCAACATCCTAGAGGTTCTGGTCTTCCTCAAAGACCAATTCTAGTGCCCTAAGAGGAGGTCTCAAAGAGGCGCTTCAAAGAAGAGGTAATTACCGTTACCAATTCTTTCATCTTTATTTCTTCTTCCACTTCTTCTTCTTAGGTTGTTTCATTATGAAGTAATAACATCAGTATCACTCATATACTGATATGTTATTATAAGTATGAAACAACCCTATTTCACCATCTATCCATCCTACAGAAAAAGAAATCACCGCGCGTGCGTACGTACGGAATACCGTCTCCACGCCGTGGTGTAATCTATTTTCCACCACCACCTTACATGGATGGGTATAATGGTGTAAAGAATAACTATACATAGTTATTACAACATCATATTGATTCTGATATATTGTATAATCCACTCCAATTCAATTCAATATTTATATAAATGATATCATCGCTCGTGCGTACGTACGGAGTACCGTCTCCACGACGCGATGAGATTTATTCTCCATGTTAACCATTTAAGAATGATTATAAAGTATATATAAGAAATAATAATGAAATATATGACATTATAAAGCTACTGGATTTATGTATATATATACATATGTATGTCATCTACTTACTTCCATTTCAAGACAATAAGGAAAGAAAAACAGCGTTCATGCGTACGTACGGACTACCGTCTCCATGAACGGTGTTTTTCATTTTATTTATCTATCTATTATATATATATATATACTGAATATATATGATATATAAATCATATTTTATATTCTGGAAGTAAGTAAATCATGATATAAGTAATAATGATGTCAATAACAACAAGTCAAAACACCTACGATAAATGAAACGATTTTACCCAAAACGCTTCTTTAACATGGAATTTACAAAAGAACGGGTAATATAATGTCATAAGTGAACCATATATGATATCATAACAATGAATATGATTCTGTAATAAGTAAATAACGTGATTTAAATCATTATACAGGAGGTTCGGACACTTACAAAGCAAGTCGGACCTAAGGTAAGGGAAATATCACAATCTCATTTTTATCCGAGATTGTTTATTCGTAAGTATTTACTAGGGTGTATTTTATCATCCACATCCATGTTTCATCAATATGTAATATTATTTCCATCCACCTACAATTGTTTAAATCCATTTTTACCCTTCGGTGAGTTTTTAGTAAAAGAAATGAAAGGAATCTTTTGTCGTTTTTCGTACGAGGTATTTTTTGACTTTTCCAACAAAAGTACGAAGAATGTTTTTTTTAACTTATACGGCATGAATGGATTTTTAAAACATTATTTCCAAGAAGCTTCCTTTACAAGTTTTCAAGTTTATTTTTAATCAACTTCTTTTATTTTAAAGTCGTATGACATGTTATGAAAAGAAAAATGTTTTTGAAGTAGCAAGGATATTTTCCTCAAGAATGGAGTTCAAGTATTTTATCAAAATTATTTTCCATCTAAGATAATAAAAGGGTTCTGTTTTTATCCCTATTATTACATGGATTTGATTATATTGTGATGGAAACATTTTTATGAATTCCTTTATCTTATATGAATTGTTTTATGATATCATGTTGTTTAAGAATCCCATTTTTATTACATGGGTTACGTTATGATGTATGGTTTATGATTATGTGGCACACATAAGAAAGGATTCATTATAAGATGGGTGGGACCTATATCTCCCTCCAATGCATTGGGTAAAGATTTTATATCTCATGAGATAGACATGGCTGGAATGGTAGGTTATACCGGTTCAGTGAAACAGGAATGAAACGAGGGTTACTCGATTCAGAAAGGGACTTTGTCCACTAAGATAGTCTTGGCAATGAGTCATGACTAACATGAAATGATTTTCCATGATTATGTGTGCATGCCACAAAGTTTCAAGTTTCATGTTATGATTATGGTGATCTTATTTTCACTTCTATGATTTGTTCCATGTTAAGATATTATGATCTCTTTTGCAGGTTATGATTTCCAAAAGCTATGTTCTTATGTATATGATGTGATTGATATTTCTTTTGTTTACCCTTACTGAGCATTTGAGCTCACCCTTTTATGTTTTCTTTTCCCCAGGATATAAAGAAAGGTTTTAGGTATAAAAAAAAGAAGATCTTTATGGGAGATATTGAAGATCTTTCACCACGATTAGAAGATTACGTTCCGAGTTTACAAAGACACTAAACTATTACGATCCTTTAGTGTTTGTTTTTGTTATGTACTAAGTATTCCGCAAATGTAATGTAATGTCCATGTACGTCAGGATACGGGTCTCTACAGTTGGTATCAGAGGAAAGGTTTAGTCAACCTTTGGAAACTAGGATGCGAAAACGTTAGTGAGATCCCTAGAGATATTTCTAAGGTATGTCTAGGGATGTCCCTAGGGATAAGTATACGTATAGGTTATAGTAATAGAATTACGCTAACGATCATAGAATTAAACCTAAGATGTTTGATATTGAAGGTACTCCCCCTTTATTATGTTGTTTTCCCTAGCATGATTTTTGCCTCTCACACTATTCTTTTTGGGTTTTAGACGATGGCTGGAACCCGAAGGAACCGTGTTGATCAATGCAATGGACAATGCAATGATTGCCCTCCTGAACAAACAAATGTTATGGGAGATGGAGTGAAAAATCTTATTGCTATACTTACACAAGCTATGAATCATTCTGGACTTCCAAATGAGCAGAGAAGGGAACAATATTCTATTGAGTCCTTCATGAGGCAACGTCCACCTTCTTTCAGTGGGACTTCCGATCCACTTGTTGCTGAACAATGGATCAGTACCACTGAAAAGATATTTTCAGTTCTTCAATGTTCTGAACATGATAAAGTCATCTTAGCAGTATATCGTTTGGAAGGTGAAGCTGATCAATGGTGGAATCTTATCAAGAATACGAGGCCAAGGGATGAAATTGAGTCCATGGAATGGGACGAGTTCAAGAACTTATTTTTCAATAAGTACTTCCATCGTATTCTTCGAACAAAGATGGAGAAGGAGTTTCTTGAACTAAAGAAAAAGGATGATGAATCTGTTGGTATATACGAAGCGAATTTTACAAGACTTTCAAGGTATGCATCTGGCATTATCATCCAACCTGAAAGTAAAGTTGATCGATTTTTCAGTGGCTTAAAACCAAGTCTTCGAAGGGCATTAGCTATAAGAGACTTCAGTAGCTATGAAGAAATTGTGCGTTGTGATATCAAGGTAGAAATGGAAGTTGGTGTTACATATCCATCTCATGGTTTTGACAAGAAACGAAAGATGGAGTTCAAGGAGAAATCTCAGAATAATGGTGAAAAGAAGATGAATGTTTCCTTATGCACAAAGTGTGGAAAGAAGCATGGTGGAGATTGTCTTAAAGGGACTAGAAAATGTTTTAAGTGTGGAAAAGAAGGTCATCGAGCAGCTGAGTGTCGAAGTAATGGAAAAAGGGTTTCTAATGATGTGAATAAAGCAAACACTGCAGAGAACGCACCACCAACACTTCAATGCTTCAAGTGCAAGGAAATGGGGCATTATGCTAATAATTGCCCTAATCCAAGGGTTAGTGATGATCAACATGAGCAACCACTGAAGGCAAAGGACAAAGGGAAGTCACATGCGATCACTATTGGCAATGTTGAATATTATAACGATGTGGTGGAATGATTAAGCGTTTATGTAATGGGATTCCAAAATAATGTTGTATCATTGAGTATTGCAATATTTATTGATGTGGTATTCAAAGTGATTGAGATATTTTTTTTGGAAATAAGATGATATGCGCATAATGAAGACGAGAAAATGAAATGTTTAATAGTATTCATGAGCTCATGATTGATATAAGGACTAAGTGATATCATGGTTTGAGTATAAATAATTTTGAGGATTTTGGTATGTGTAAAGTGTTAACTTTTAACTGCATTCAAGTTTTCACTAAGGTTCAATGGGTATTCAAGAGTATACATGATTAAGGACTTTGAATGTTTGGAATGTGACCAACAAAACATATCTTATGATATATGGGGATCAACGATGATATTAAATCTCTGGTAATTGTTTTCACTATGTTATGAGAGTGGACTGCAGTATTATGGATAAGCCTAAAGATTGGAATGGATTGTGTTGGACGTAAGGATAGAAATATTTTCTCGATATTATTGATGGGATGTTATAGTAATATAGTTTTGAAAAAAGGACAACCTGCAGGACGGGCGACAGCCCATCGCTTCGGACAAGGCTGTGGGAATCGAACCCACAACCAAAGTGCGACTGGCCTTTATCGCCTACCACTGGCCTACAGGAAGTCCCTGTTTAGTAGAAACTAGTTTTATTATATTAAGCAGTATGATATATGAAGTATAAGTCCATTTTAGGAACCATATATGATTAATCTCACTATAGATCGATTTATACATATAATTTTTGCTAACCTTTTGTTTGAGACAGATGGAATGACCCGTCATTCTATCACATGATCTGCTAACACTTCACGAATAAAAAATTCAACTTCATTTATTTAAGAGATGAAGTGGAAATTGTTCAAGGCACGAACAACAGTGAGATTGTACCAAAATAAAGTAAGTATTTATTAAAATTCAAATTTTCACCTTTAGGGGAAATGATCTTGAAAACGAAAAATGTTGTCCTAGTGATCTTATACCTGATGAATCAGATGGTACCTTATATCATCACAAATCTATGGATTTGTGATTACTGGCTTTTCCATAGCCATGTTCTCTACCACTCTCCATCAGAACATGATGGTTAGATTTCTCTTCCATATCCATATTTTCACCTATGTGGAAACCCAATGATTAGTTTATTTGGGTAACCGTTATGTTTCATACTTTTGTTTTTAAAGATTGGTTTTGATATTCCTTTTTACGATGTGGGTTTCTATTAAAGAAACTTTCGAATAGTAAACCATTTATAACCCCGACGAATTTCGAGGGCGAAATTCATTTTAAGGGGGGTAGAATGTAACAGCCCAAGATTTTATAAAAAAATATTCTTTTTAATTTTATTAATGTCTTGTTTTGTACGCTACACCAAAAGGAGCTTGCACAACACGCATCCTTGTCTTGCCTTGCATTACACGCAATTGCGACCTTCCTCGATAGCGTGTGTAATACGCAATACCGAGTTTCACTAAACAACGATGTGCTATTAAAATATTATTAAAACTAGCCGTTATGAATAGTAATAACCACTTTTTAAAATTCTGTAAATCTTATTTTTCAAAATTAACTTCATTCTTGGATTCGGAGTATCGAATTTAGCCTAAGGTGAAATTTTGGTACTTTTCGGATAACTTTCATATTCTGATGAATAGTGAAAATTACTAAATTATAATTAAAAACAACTTTTTAAATCGAAATAATTAATAGTGATAAATTATTAATTTGAGTGGTTTTAAAGTATATTTAGAATACATTTTTACAATTTAATACAATGTTGGTCATTGGTTGTAATTTCACATTTAAACCAGACATAATCAAGTGTCAATCTTTTGATATATATTGTTTCCTAAAAACACGCTATTTATTTTAACAGCAGGATTTAATTATAAAATTAATTAATGCAACTTCTATGTTATGAATTTCGTAAAATAGATTTCATTTTTGAATTCGGAATATGAAATATAGTTTAGGATGAAATTTTGGCATTGTTCTGAAAAACATCAATTTTTGATGAATAGTGAAACCACTAAGTGGTAGGTTAAAAAACAGAATATTGCATAAAACTTAATTTTACCGCTTCTGTGAATGGAATTTCGAAAATCCGAGAGACACGGTTAATATCAAGGACTAAAATGTGGTTCAATGAGATGAAAATAATTTTTTGGTGAATAGTAACTTTTTACGATTTTTACCGAGGTTAATAGTAAATAGGGTAACTAAGGGTAAATATGATATTAATATTACCCTAACACATGTCCTAATTCTATTGGACAAGTGTAATTCGACCAAAAACAAACTTAGGAATAAAATATGACCATTTAGGCCCACTTGGATTAGATTAGGACATTTATTATTAATTTATTTAAAGAAGGGTTAAAATAGTTAAAATCAAAGTTTAATAAGTAAATAATTTTTAATATGGGGTTATACATAAGATAAATTAGATTGTAAATATTCATTAGAAAGCTAAAAAGATTTCCAACATGATGGTATTTTATTTGTAATTTTTAGACATCAAATAATTTAATTTATTTATGACACAACGATGATGCAGTAATTATCTTATTAATGAAATATTGACATAATTGATGTTATAAACACCAAAATAAATGTAATTTGAGATTTTTTATGAATTCAACTAATTTTCTAGGTTACTATGATATATTAATGTTGATTTAACCAACTTGGTTCGAACATTTAATTCTATTATGACTTTCACAAAAATCAGATATCAAATAGTGTCAAAATTGACACAAAATAGTTTTTAAATCAAATATTATATTATTAATTGTTATTGTATTCCTAAAAATCTAAGGTTCGGCCAAATGACTTAGATAAGGATATATATATTAATAATAAACAATTTGGGGTTCGTTTGGCATGTTATAGTAAGTTTATTAACCATATAGTGAAAGAAAACAAAAAGACATGGTAAAAGTTAAATTATTTAACTTAGAGTTAAATCTAATTGATAAGGTTAAAATAATATCCTAAACTTGTCTAAATTCTATTGGTTGATAGGATTTCGACCCATACCCACCTTAGCTTCGAAATAAGACCCTTTGGAACCATTATAAACCGATTTTGACTTTAATATAAAATAATATTTTGAGATATTCCTAAGGTGCCCCTCTCCTCCCCTATAAAAGGACACCTCCTCCCCCTCCTCCTCACACCAATTTGAGCACTCAAGCTCGGCCAAACCCTGCCAAAATCTCTTCTACACTTCCCTAGCAACATCCTAGAGGTTCTGGTCTTCCTCAAAGACCAATTCTAGTGCCCTAAGAGGAGGTCTCAAAGAGGCGCTTCAAAGAAGAGGTAATTACTGTTACCAATTCTTTCATCTTTATTTCTTCTTCCACTTCTTCTTCTTAGGTTGTTTCATTATGAAGTAATAACATCAGTATCACTCATATACTGATATGTTATTATAAGTATGAAACAACCCTATTTCACCATCTATCCATCCTACAGAAAAAGAAATCACCGCGCGTGCATACGTACGGAATACCGTCTCCACGCCGTGGTGTAATCTATTTTCCACCACCACCTTACATGGATGGGTATAATGGTGTAAAGAATAACTATACATAGTTATTACAACATCATATTGATTCTGATATATTGTATAATCAACTCCAATTCAATTCAATATTTATATAAATGATATCATCGCTCGTGCGTACGTACGGAGTACCGTCTCCACGACGCGATGAGATTCATTCTCCATGTTAACCATTTAAGAATGATTATAAAGTATATATAAGAAATAATAATGAAATATATGACATTATAAAGCTACTGGATTTATGTATATATATACATATGTATGTCATCTACTTACTTCCATTTCAAGACAATAAGGAAAGAAAAACAGCGTTCATGCGTACGTACGGACTACCGTCTCCATGAACGGTGTTTTTCATTTTATTTATCTATCTATTATATATATATATATACTGAATATATATGATATATAAATCATATTTTATATTCTGGAAGTAAGTAAATCATGATATAAGTAATAATGATGTCAATAACAACAAGTCAAAACACCTACGATAAATGAAACGATTTTACCCAAAACGCTTCTTTAACATGGAATTTACAAAAGAACGGGTAATATAATGTCATAAGTGAACCATATATGATATCATAACAATGAATATGATTCTGTAATAAGTCAATAACATGATTTAAATCATTATACAGGAGGTTCGGACACTTACAAAGCAAGTCGGACCTAAGGTAAGGGAAATATCACAATCTCATTTTTATCCGAGATTGTTTATTCGTAAGTATTTAATGGGGTGTATTTTATCATCCACATCCATGTTTCATCAATATGTAATATTATTTCCATCCACCTACAATTTTTTAAATCCATTTTTACCCTTCGGTGAGTTTTTAGTAAAAGAAATGAAAGGAATCTTTTGTCGTTTTTCGTACGAGGTATTTTTTGACTTTTCCAACAAAAGTACGAAGAATGTTTTTTTTAAATTATACGGCATGAATGGATTTTTAAAACATTATTTCCAAGAAGCTTCCTTTACAAGTTTTCAAGTTTATTTTTAATCAACTTCTTTTATTTTAAAGTCGTATGACATGTTATGAAAAGAAAAATGTTTTTGAAGTAGCAAGGATATTTTCCTCAAGAATGGAGTTCAAGTATTTTATCAAAATTATTTTCCATCTAAGATAATAAAAGGGTTCTGTTTTTATCCCTATTATTACATGGATTTGATTATATTGTGATGGAAACATTTTTATGAATTCCTTTATCTTATATGAATTGTTTTATGATATCATGTTGTTTAAGAATCCCATTTTTATTACATGGGTTACGTTATGATGTATGGTTTATGATTATGTGGCACACATAAGAAAGGATTCATTATAAGATGGGTGGGACCTATATCTCCCTCCAATGCATTGGGTAAAGATTTTATATCTCATGAGATAGACATGGCTGGAATGGTAGGTTATACCGGTTCAGTGAAACAGGACTGAAACGAGGGTTACTCGATTCAGAAAGGGACTTTGTCCACTAAGATAGTCTTGGAAATGAGTCATGACTAACAAGAAATGATTTTCCATGATTATGTGTGCATGCCACAAAGTTTCAAGTTTCATGTTATGATTATGGTGATCTTATTTTCACTTCTATGATTTGTTCCATGTTAAGATATTATGATCTCTTTTGCAGGTTATGATTTCCAAAAGCTATGTTCTTATGTATATGATGTGATTGATATTTCTTTTGTTTACCCTTACTGAGCATTTGAGCTCACCCTTTTATGTTTTCTTTTCCCCAGGATATAAAGAAAGGTTTTAGGTATAAAAAAAAGAAGATCTTTATGGGAGATATTGAAGATCTTTCACCACGATTAGAAGATTACGTTCCGAGTTTCCAAAGACACTAAACTATTACGATCCTTTAGTGTGTGTTTTTGTTATGTACTAAGTATTCCGCAAATGTAATGTAATGTCCATGTACGTCAGGATACGGGTCTCTACAGAAATCATGGGCCCTTGTGAAAGTAGTGATGTGGGTGGAAGTTCGTATTCTGAACTATATATAGTGGGGAATGTTGTTGGAGGTGAATTATACTATACACGTGTCTTGACAAGTGAAAAAGGGTTTGGGCCAATGAGATTTTTATAATGTGGTTTAACGACCATTATTCCTTCAATGGACATGTAATGTTATTCATATACCCATAATAGTAAGATCATTCTTTACTTTCATTAAAAAGTGAAGACATCCCCCTATATGTTAATATATATATAAACACATTCTAATTATCCTCAATATTGTCAACATTAAATAATATTTTTACAAAAAAGGGGATATTATACATTTTCAACTTAAATACCATAAAATTTAATTTCTTTATTCCTAAATAATCCTTAGGGTTAAAACTAATGGTTATATATTACTCAATACAATAATATGTCACCTAAAATATCATTAGTTATCTAAAAATAAAAAATATTTCATCCTATAATATGTTTCCCAAAATAAAAAAACTATTTAACAATAAAGCTAAATCTGTAAGAAAAATCATATTAACGAGTACATCATGTAGGACAGTGGTAAGAAAAACACCCTTTTTAGCATTCTGTTGTGGGTTCAAGCCATGCGGCCTTTCTCGATGTTATAGGTTGTCACCCATCTTGTGGGTTGTCATTTTTTTAAAACCATATTAATGTAATTATTATATTACTCCAATGTGTAATAACCCCAATTTACTTAACATCAAAGACAATATAATCCTTGATGGTTATTATTATCATTAAACATAAGTAAAAAAGGTCATTATTCTTAAAATAACAGTTTGTATACTATAATAATTGGTTTTATCCCCATAAAGGTTTTCCAAAAATACATTTAATCATCTTATATTCCTAGATAATTTTTTTTCAAAAGGGTTGTTTAAGGCTGTGAACTTATGAACAACCTTAAACTCATAAACCCATGATGATATTAATAAATTTTTGTTAATAAACACATATATTCTTTTAAAATTTAACATATTCCTTAGCAGTTTCATTATTCTTATAACCAAAATACCATTGGTAAAATTTAAACTATAATTTAATTCTTAAATACCAATAATTAAATACATCACTAAAAACATTTCAATATATATCCATCCATGCCCTAGGGGTTAACCTTTATAAAAGGAGATTAACTTAGATAATTCACATTCCACCAAATTTAAGACAACAAACTACAAATGGATCCCTATGATGAATTTTATTTCCATACATCATACTCTTCATTTTTTAATGAGAATTCATTAATTTATAAACTTATTTTCCTCAACTAAAGAATTTTCCCATTCCATTGGGACACATTCCTGAGTGTCTCTTTCAAAATTTCTAACATGAAGGAAAAAATATTTTTTCCAATATTGTCTCCACCAATCAAGATCTTAGTGAACTCCATCATTCTATTTTGTGGTGAGTCTGAGAGTTTATTATGATATAGGTTGTTAATAATATTTTATTATAATTTATTAGTAATAGTAAATATATATTTCACTATAGCCATCATACCATTTGGTTTCACATTTTTACCTCATTTTCCTTCATATTCAACTTTAACATGATTCATTTTGGGTCCAAAAATTGAATAAAACCAAAAGGAATAGTGTGAGAAACAAAAAATGTAGTGGAATACACATAATCATTTATATTTTTTCTAAATCATGACACCATATTTTTAATCGATGAAACTATAAAATTAAAATCTGTTAACATACATCATGATAGTTTTTAATGAAAATCATAATTATCTAATGCATATCTCTCTGAAGTGTCAATCTAGGTGTGGAGTAAGTCCAATTATCATGTACTAGGTAATTATCAATTCAAGCATGATAATCCCTTTTTTGGAGTTGGTACCCCTAAGTATATCTCTTTTAGAACCAAATCCACTTGAAGTATCTAGACATGTATGTATTTCTAAAAAAACTACATAATATCTACCTTACCATAACATAAGATATTCATCTATAAATACCCTAATTATATGTCATATGGTTATGTTCCCTAATTAATTTTTTCCTAAATCTAGTTCCCATGGTTTCTATTAAACATCATCTGGTAAAAACTATAACTCCCTGACCCAGGTAGCTCATTGATAATGTTTTCTTTATTACATTAGCTTAAGATAGAGGTAATCGTATCTTGAATGACCTAATAGTTTACCATTCTTGGTAAGATAGATACATACATGAGTCATTAAATACATTTGAATGCAAAATTAAAATACAATTTGTTTGTGATTATAAATATACCTTCTAGTTGTAGCGTCCTTCCCTGAGTTCAACTGAACTGGGCCTCAAGATGGTGGGCCACATGACCTCAAGGGAATATCCATAAATGTCATAGGCCTATGACTATTAGTGAGGGTATTCGGTCTATCCATGGGGATACAATTCCCTCATATTATTCAGTATAACACAATAGTAAACAATATAAATTAAATTAAATAATCAATAAGAACATAAGGCATTGCAGAAGTAAAAAATATATGTAGTACAATAAAAGGAACAATTGGTGGAAGCATAATAATAATAATAATTGATATAACAATTATGTCAATGTCGTGATACTATAAAAAATAGTAATACATGGGAACATGGGTACAGACATATACTGAATGCTATCAAAAAATACAAAAAGACCAAGAAATTGATACTCAACATCTAAAGCATAGGCACAGTCCTCTGCACCTAAATCTGTATCCTAAATATAAAACAAATCAAGCATCATAAGTAACCCACTTCACTCTATACCTACCTATAATCATTAAGTCTACTTGAGTACCAAATGGCACACGAGCAAGGTGTGAGATATAAATATTAGTAGGATGGAACCCACAGTGTCTAGACCTTAACACTTCATGTTGTAAATAGATAATAGTGTTACCGATATAATAAATATATATACATAAATAAATAAACATGTAATGCTAGGTTTAGGTTCCTAAGGGGATATTCTTCCCTTACCACCAGCACCAGTCTAAGAAGGAAACCAAGATACATTAACTATATAGGGTAAAATATATAGTTCTTTGGCTGGAGGTCTCACTTTCCATGTCGATGTACAATGTTGCTAATAAGTAAGGTAGTAGTATCATAAGTGCACAAGAAGGATAAAAATAATAATAATATGTATTCAAATAATATGAGTAAAAAAAATTAAATGTAATCCAAAAAGTCTGTCATATCCAAGGTGGAGTCTTATGCCTGTCCTTAAAGATCTTATCAGAATCTAGAGGTTCACAATGGAAACCTACTATATAACCCAATACCTTGAGTCCATCTAAGAAAACTTATACAACATACCTTGTATCACTCATGGATGATGACTCTGAGTCTGTGAAAAATATCTCACATTAGGGACTAGGTCTCAACTGAGGCAAGGCATAACCATCTTTTCAACAGGTATATCCTCAGTTTCTCCCCTAAGGAACCAACATCATTCATGAGCATAATAAAACCCACACAACACTCCTATACATGTAAAGTTGAAGTATCTCTCATGGTGAATCAATTAGTAACCCACCGATCATGACATGTACATCCATGAAATCATTTTATCAAGATTCGTGTTCTATATCAACCTTTATCGAATGATTCATATCAATAAAGGCATATAACACATGTAAATTCATTTATAATTTCATACCAAAAAAGAAGAATCTCAATATCACATCCTTACCTTTCAATCCAACTATACAATTTAAGATAATAAATAATGGAAAATTTTATAATTCAATTAATTATGTAATAAGGAATAACATTTAAAAAATTACATTTCATTACATTAAATTCAATAATTCAAGATAACAAGAATACCAAAAAAATTAATATAGTTCCAGCCATTTAAATGGATCAAGAAAAGGGAACTAAAAAATAAGTCTCTCTGTATAATATAAAGTGATAAATTTCACCAGGTATAAATTATAGGGAAACACCAAAACTAAATGTCCATGAAAGAATTAAATCACTAATCCTAAATTTTTAGATTATAATATATCACACCACTATTGGATGGGTTTTTATTATAAAAAATGACATTATTCATCAAAAAGTTATTTATGCATATTAAAACATTTATTCCAAAACCATAATTCATCACTATTTATAAAGAAGGGAAAAAAATTATTATAATATAATCATGGGTAAGAGGCATAATAAACAAGGCATAACCTTTATAAAAAAAAGAAACATAGGAACAATGGCATTAGCATGGATCTTACCAATATGTCATCAATGAAATTTTAATCCCACGAGACAAGAAGCTTGACAAGAAATGAAATTCATGTCTTCAAGGATGACATAAGGAATTAACATAGTACATAAGGAATTAAACATGTATAATTGAATACAATATAACTAAGAAAGGTACATTGTATGAAGTATAAGCATTTAACATAAGGAAAGGTAAACCTGTAACTTCAAATGAGGAATATAGAATGTAATGAATTTGATAGTCAATGAGACATCAAGCATGCCAAGGGAACAAGGAATTACTCAAGACCAATTATTTGTAAACAAGAATAGAAATTTTCAAAGGATCATAATTCTTACTCCATTAATCATTCTAAACCATTTATAAATTTAAAATATCAACCCATGGTGATGCAGAACTCAAATAAATAGGCAATTTAGGCCTAAAAGGATGGCATTCCCAAAAGGAGTGGCTGAAGGAAAAGAGAACACCCCATGAATGGGGTTTTCAGCATATGAGGGTCACTACAGACAATACAAAGCATTCCAAATAATGTAAAATGTGATATAAAGCTTCACTTAAAGGTCCCAACAAGGGTCACAAGTTCTAAAAAGAAACAAAATAATTGAAAAAAACATAGGTTCCATACCTCAACATATTTTTACTCAACATGTCAAGTAACAACCCTTGATTCAACCTATAGTGGATAAAATTGACAGATTTGGGAAAATCCCTAAATATGGAAAAGATCAATAACATGATGTTTTGACAATATATGGAGGAGGAACATCCAAATAGAGGTGTGAAAAATACAAATAATACTGAGACAAATCCGTTGATTATGATGGTGATGAAAATGGAGGATAAAATAGGGGTGTATGATCAAAACCTCCAATAGAGGAGGAGGCCACCACGCATACCTGGAGGAGGAGGAATTCATGTTCCAGAATCTAGTAAAAGAGGAGGAACACACATGGAGGGAAAAAAGAGAGGAATGAAATAGAAAAATAAAGGAAAAATAAGAAATAATAGAGAAAAATAAAAATAAAAAAAGGGTAACGGTAAAAGAAAAAAATGGGGGAATCCCATTTTAGTTTTCTCATTTCTTTCCATTCATCCATTTTTTTTATTTTTTTTGATTTTTTCTTTTCCCAAAAAATCATTATGCACGGGAATGGTACACTTTTTAAATAACCTTTTGAAAATTGTGGATTTTTCTACTATCTTGAACCACTAGCAGAGTGTCTTAAGTAATTAAATCAAAAAAATTTAGGTGGTATATACTAGGATAAAGCTACGACAATATAACCTCCCCAATATAGAACTTCTTATCCCTAAGAAGCCATTGGGAACAATGAAAAAATCACCTAGCCTAATAAGGCAGTGAGATTCATTCAAACAGTCATGTTTCATTTCAAAATTCCTAACAAGACTTCAACATTCTCCTTAACATGTGGAACCTAGGCTGTAGAACATAGACCAATACCCAAACTCCAAATGAAGCATAGAGATATAGATTTTATAATTTCATTAAACTAGAGACATGATGACATCGTTTTCTCCTCATCAAATTGGCCTATGGGATATCACCACAAGTTCTGGTATTAAAGTCCAATTTCAAACCATAGTATCCTCACTGTCAGAATTTTCTTTTAACATGTGATCAATGTGTTCCAAAAAAAATAACATTAGGGAACATGAAACATAATCTAATCGAAGGAATGAGTCAAAAAAACTCTTTTAAACGAACCTAGTTGGAGACAGGTTAAGTCACTACCATCTGACCATAACTAAAACATGAATCTTAGATGGACAGAGTATAAAAAAAAGTTAAACCTGGAGAATTTTAAACAAAATAAGATCAGTATTTTTATAGAGAACACTCACTAAAACATGACACATACTTTCAATAATGTTTCTTGTGAAAATTTTTGACATGTTTTCATTCCGTTATGTAATCATAAAAAAATACCCTTGGTCTGAATAATTTTGTTTAACATGGTTAAAACACCACATTTCGAGCCCGTCAAAGAACCATGGTATCACCAGAGTCAATAATGGGAATCCAAGGAGATCATCCAAGGAAAATCACATTTAGTGATTATGGTTGAGATGTTGGTATAGGATGAACACCTTAACTTAAGAAATTTGATTTAAACCTAAGAGGAGAGCAAATATTAGTCCATTTAAGAGGAGATAAACTAGTGTCCATGAGTCTATCCCCGGAATTCCTACTTCGGTAAAAAACCAGGAATCACTCAAGAACAAACAGACCTTTAAAACAACCACACCTCTGGAGCATGAACTTGATCAAACGCACCAGAACAAGACCAATAGATTTTTAAAAGTTTGTTTAAAATATGACCAACACACACTCAGTGTACCCATATGATACCAAGATAGGGGACATGGTTTCAATGAAGTTGAGATTAAACTAATAGGTTTTAATTATTTGTGAAAAGGATCTGAGACACTTTTTTTATAAGAAGGGAGGAATGATCTACATATTTTCAAACCAAACCCAGAAAGTCAAAAGGGATGACTTTCAACCATTTCATGTTGAATCTATTAATAGGTTGTGTGTGTACCCTATCATAACATCATCGAGCTCTCAATAATGCACTAACTAAAACAAATAATACTATCTATAAGGAATTTCTAAATAAAACTAACCATTTTAGAAGGTATTGCCTAGTTGGGTGCCTTATAATATAAAGGAACCACTAACCTGATCAGACGAGACACTGCCTACCTTATTATTGTCCATAACATTATATAAAATGATAAACATTGAACTCAAATGGTTTGAATAATTATTTGACATGATTATATGTACCGCATATATCGATGCATACTACTCTAAGATTACATGAGAGGAACACACATCCTCAATACTATCCATAGGTTCATCAGCCATATTCATTGAAGTATCTGATAGACCCCACTAAAAATTAACTAAAAACGATTTCACTCCCAAAAAGGGATACTAGGATCAATTATTATTATTCAGATTAAATAAAAAATAATGAAGAGTCCTATGGAAATGCCCACATTCTATTCTCAAGGAAAAACTCAAGTAAAACACCATAGGATTTATGCTATCCACACAAAAGGGCCAGATCAAAAACACCATTCAATAAAGGTTGAAACTAAATTATAGGTGATCATGATAGTACATCTAATCGTATATATTTCTGGACTTTTCTTATCTAGCACTAGCTACACTGTATATACATGTCCTGAACCATGATGTAGAGGTGTTTCATGATCAGCTTTAGCAGATCCCCAATGCTAATGTTTAAGATCTATGGACTACCTGTCTTGGCCATGTCCACTATTTAGTTATCCATAATGGCCAGTAGAAGACCAACTCCCAACATAGACTGGAGTTGCAGATTCAGTACCTGATAAATGTGCTAGTATGGATCCCCTACAACTAGATGATAGAGGAAAATAATATAAGAATCAATAATTACGATCCATCCTAACATAATCATGGAATTCGATTAGGTTCCCCATGAACCATGGTTTCTTATGGATTGGCCAGCCACACTGCTGAAATGCTATAGAATCAGTGCATGTCACCGGGCTAGCACCACCCCCACGTTCATCCTCAAGACAATGCTTCATGCTGCTAGAATAACCATTAGTCTAATGTGGAGAAAAACTGGCATGGATCCCACTACTCGACTAACTAATATTTCATTTTATAATTAAATTTTGATTTGTGATCTCTATAATGGTTTTCAAATGAAATATGCTTGCCTGCTAACGAAAATTAGGCACAATCTTGTACTCTAAATGCCTTGTAGTCATTAATTCATCACTGTTTAGAGACAGAGAAAAATGTTGAAGCTCAGTGAAATTAATAGAATACTAAATCATATTCATAGATCCCTACTAAATATGTAATAACTCTCTGGCTCAATCCACTCTCAGAGTCTGTAAAAAGAAATGGTAGTATAAATCTGTTTGGATGTCTGGCCAAACCATGTCTCGATAATACTCTGACTGAGAAATGACATGCCAATAATGCTTAGCTGATTCACATAGAATATAGGTAAAAATATTGAACTTACACTATGGAGGCGTCTTCAGATGGTTGAAGATAAATTACATGGATTCTAACCACGAATATACAGCATGAGAACCCCTATCCCCAGAGAAGGTGGGAGGATGCTATTGTTTAAAGCCCCGCATAACCTCCACAATAGTCAGGGTATGCCTAGGAACACCCTAAAAACTCTAGATGAAATGAAGGAATCTCTTATGAAACTGTGCATCATTGTCCAAAATTGGATCCGTAGGAGGTTCCTCTAGAGGAACTATGGGTGGCTTAGGGCCCAACACCTCTGAGGTGTGCTCATCACCAATCTCTTGATAGACAACGCGAGGACCTAACTGTGGCATAACTCTACAGTTTCCAATCATGAACCTCATATAGTAGATTTATAGTATATAGGGTAATAATTTAAAGAACTAGTAAGAAGGGGTAAGTGCAAGGCCTCCCTAAAACATGCCCCAGTAAATAGGAAAGTGATAAATAGGACATGTGCATAGCCTTCCTTTGAGTATTATACAATAAATAGAGTTCCCCATGAGCTAGGTCTAGATATAAAGAAAGATCCTAGAAGAATGACTGAGACACATGACATACTTCCCTTTTCCCAGGTAAAGTCGTTGCCAAGGTATAGGTCTCACAACAGGTGGCCATATCATTTTTCAAAGGGGAGAATTCATTTAAGTCCAATTTACCATAAATTACCTTATAAAAAGATTTTATTAGGTGGATAAAAAATCCAATTTATAAGTGTCCAAACAGCTTATAAACTAAAAATTGGATGCCCACTTAACCCATATAGTAAGACAAAAGGAAAATAATCCTCTTATATCACATTGTAGCATCACGCCCAGAGTGCCACATAACTCGGCCTCGATATGGTGGGCCACATGACCTCAAGAACATCTCCATGAATTCCTGTCGATTCTGACTAGCAGTGAGGGGCTTTGGTGTTTCCTTGGGGAGACTATTCCCTTATAGTATTAGGTATAAAATTTTCTTAAACAATAAAATTAAATAGAAAAAGAAATAAGAATATAAGACAACAACATAGCTAAAAAAATAAGTATTCCATTATAAAGAAACAATTGGAAGAATACAAATAATCATAATATATATATAATAATGATGTTAATTTCATGGTACTGTAAAAAAATACTAGTATAGGGGAACAGGGGTAGAAGCATATACTGTATGATATCAAAAAATACTAAAAGACCAAAAACAAATACTCAACATATCAAGTATAGGCTCAGTCCTCTTCCCCCAAAGCTGTATCCTAAATAAAAAAAATAAAACATCCGAAGAATCCCACTTACCTTTATCCGTACCTATGACCATTAAGTATACTCATGTACAAAATGGCACCTTAGCAGGGTGTGAGAGATAAATCCTTTCATAGAGTCACCCACGGTGTATAGAAGTTTCCATTTCATACTGTAAATAGATAATAGTGTCCCAGATATAATAAATAAATTTCTAAAAATAAATAATCATGTAAACCTAGGTTTGGGTTCCTAAGTAGACACCCCAAACATACCACATGCTTTGGCCTAAGCCGGAAACCTAAATAGAGTACCTTTGTATGGAACAATGTATATATATATGAACCAAGAAAACAAGGTATACCCCAAGCTGGTGATGTGGCTTAGGGTCTTAATTTACATGTCGACATACAGTGGTGATAATAAGAAAGGTATTAGTATCATAGGTGCATAGGCATACCCAAAAAATAATAATATGGAAACGACACATATGATTAAACAATCAATCGACACAATCCAAATTGTACATCAAATACAAGGTGGAGTCTTATGACCATCCTTGGAAATATTATCAAAATCCCAAGGGTCGCAACAAAAACATCCCATATAATCCAATATCACAAGTTTTTCCAAGGAAACCCATACATCTTCCCTTGTATCACTCAAGGATGGTGACTATGAGTCCATGAAAAATATCTCACAAAGGGGATTGTGTCTTCCCTAAGTAATGACACAACCATTACCAATAGTTCCATCCTTATATACTCCCCTAGGGAACCAACCTCAATAATGAGAAAAATAATACTTTCCTATAAAGAAAATACCTGGAAAGCCAATGTATCCCTCCCAGCACGTCGATTAGTAACCCAATGAGCATAGTCGAGTCTGTCCATGAAATTTTTAACTCAGGATTCATGTTCTCTCCCTGCTCATATCGAATGATCCATATCATTAAATCCATATAACACACATAAATTCATTTATAATTTCATGCCAACAAAGAAGAATCTCAATATTATTTTTTTACAATTTATTCTAGATTTTCAATTTTAAAAAATAAAAAATGGAACAATTTATATTGTAATCCAATATTTAACAAGGTGTAGCATTTAGACAATTGCATTCCATCACATGAAATTTAATAGAGAAAGCTAACAATCTTACCAAAACATTTATCATTGTTCAATCCATTTAAATAGGTCAAGAAAAGTGCACTAAGAAAAGTCACACAACATAATATGAAGTGAGCTATTCAACATTATATAAATCATAAAGAAACACCAATGCCAAATAGAGAAGAAATAATTAAATCACTAATCATTACTTTTTATCTTAGAAGATGTAGAATCCCCATTAGAGGGGTTTTTATTATAAAATCATGACTTTATTCATCAAAGATTTATTTATGCATATTTAAACATTTTTTAAAGAATCATAATTCACTTTTTAAAATCATGATAAAAGTAATTTAAAATGAGAAAATCATGGGAAAGAGGAATAAGCAACAAGGCATTGCTTTAAAAAACAAAAAACACAGTCATAGTGGCATTACCATTCGTCTTACCAACATGTCATTAGTGAAATTTTATTTCCACAAGCCAAAAATCTTTCCAATTAATGCAATTCAATTATTCAAGCATGAAATAAAGCATTAACATACTACATAAAGAATTAATCATGTACACATGAATACTATAAAACTAAGAAAGGAACATTGCATGTTGTAAGAGAATTTAAAATAACAAATGGTTTTCATGATACTTGAAATGATAAATATAGAATGTCCAGAATTTTATATTTAAAGAGACTTAAAGCATGACAAGGGAACAATTCATTAATCAAGAAAAATTGTTTATAAACAAGCCTGGGAATTGTCAGAGGATCCTAATTCCTGATATTTTACTCATTCTAAACCAGTTATAAATTTAAAGAACCAACCTATGGTGATGTGCAACTCATGAAATCGTAAATTTTGGAAAGAATGTATGGTGTTCTAAAAAGGGTTGTCCGAAAGAAAAGAGAACACCCCATGAATGGGGTCACAATGGATACTGTATTTCATTCAGTATTATTTAATAAGTGGTATCAATCTTTATCTAATGGTAAAGATGAGCGGAAAAAATATGCAATATCTAAAAAAATGAAATAATGGGAACAAGGTGTAGGAACCCTACCTTAATGTCGTAGTACTCCACACATTAGGTAACAACCCGTGATACAACTTAAAATTGAATAATTCAATAGATTTTGTGAAAACCCTAGAATAGGGGAAAGATATATCACACAAATATTGCATAACTGATGGAGGTGAAACTTAGAAATAAAGGGTAGTGAGAGGGAGAGTGTACTGAGATGAATCTGTTTCATCCAACGGTGATGAAAATAGAGGAGAAAAGAGGGGTGCAAGATCAAAACTCCCCGGAAAGGAGGAGGTCACCCTGCAAGCATAGAGGGAGAGGGGGTCCCATACCATCCACTTGGAGGAGATGTGGAACATTAATGGTGGGAAAAAGAGTGTAAGGAAAATGAAAA
The DNA here is from genome assembly GCA_963277665.1 of Viscum album. Taxonomy (NCBI): domain Eukaryota; kingdom Viridiplantae; phylum Streptophyta; class Magnoliopsida; order Santalales; family Viscaceae; genus Viscum; species Viscum album. The sequence continues at coordinate 247,217,220 of OY728167.1, forward strand.
AAAGGAAAAAAAAAGAAAAAAATAATGAAAATTATAGAAAAATCAAAATGCAAAAAATCAAAATTTTAAAAAATGTGGGAAGCCCGTTTAATTTTTTCTTTTTCTTCATTTTTCAATTTTTTTAATTTTTTTCATTTTCTAATTACCCACAAAAGCACTACACATGGGAACAACTCATGGTTTAAATAACTGTGTACAAACCCTTAATTTTCCCACTGTCTGGTATCTGCAACAGATCGTCTTAATGAATTAAACCAAAACAGTAATGGTCCATACCAAGGTAAAGTTGGGAAATTACACTAGCATATCCATTTATATTATTCACAGTACTCTTCTTGGAATCCTAAAAAATATATAAAAATAATGTTGATCTAAAATACTATATATGAGTTTCCTAAAGTAGAAGCTATCATGAATCAATAACACTAATAAACATCAAAAGGTAAATAACTGACCACATAATCCATTTAGACAAACTTTACAACCATGAATAGATAATGATTAATCAATATGGAAATAGAAACATCTGAAAAATAATTTCATTTAATCAATAACATGGAAATCCTGATTAGATATAGAATAATCAATTTGGAAAGGTAAATAACTAAACACACATTCCATTTAATTTTCTTGAATATGATAAATGTATAAGGATTAGTCATCATGGAAGTGTAAAAAGCTAAAAACATATGAAATTTAATCAATAATCATAGAATGAAATGAATCTAAAGATAATAAATTATAAAAATATCATAAATGGTAATTACTGAATTCATAATAGAGGAAATGATTAATTATTTGAAGATACAACTCATGCATCATGATACCTCGACCAAAAAGATATTCCACAAGATGATTTCAACCTTCAAGTAGAATCTCGCCTAAATATAGCTTACGAATTTCCCTTATGATACTACCGATGCATCAAGGGGAAATATAATATCTGGACACATCCATCACTGTATGTCCAAAGAATTCCACATATATCAAATTATTGATTTAATTTAGTAACAATGTGCTTTATCTTTAAATATCATTATTGATTAAATAATACATATTTATCAATATATCCCTAGAGAAACAATTAACTAATAATGTATAACAGTGTATGGATAAATTATATATAGTTTAAGCGATAAAGTTTTTTGGATAATTAATAAAAATATTTAGAAAAAATTTAATGTCCAATGATCAAAAGAAAGTAAATATCTCAATGAAATGTTTTTGACTAATAAAATGCATAAAAATGAGAATTTGATTATGTTCCCTAATAAAAATACTCATAAACCATCCATATATTGAATAAGGATGATATCAATATAATATATCTCGAATGGATTAAAATAAAGGGTTGTAATCATTCATGATTAGAAATACCAAAAAATGATATTAATATCATTCTTGAAAAAATATCTTTTTTTACATTGAAAAAATTAATTTAAAAAATATAATATTTAAAAATAGTGTTTGAAAATAGTATTCTTTAAAAATAACCTTTTAAACATAAAAAGTATGTTTTAAAACATTTATTTTCATGAATGTGTAAAATTCAGTACATATCATAAATGTTAAAACTGATATTCCTGCATCATTTTGGGCAAATGAAAAATATGCCTTGTTTGGAAAATGATAAGAATATATCATTAATTTTTTATAAAAGTAAAAAATTTGTTAAATTTATTTAATAAAATATATTTAGAATTTTAAAAAGATTTTGAAAACATTTATATGAAAAATTGTTTTGGAAGAAATAATATTTTCTACTGATGAAAGAAATGAATTCAATTTTTGTAAAAAACATTTAATCAACAAATTTAAGTACCAATGATTGGAAAAATATGTACAATTATTTGGAAAATTCATGAATAATCATAGGTTAATAAAATTTATGGTTTTATTTTCCAATGATCAAATAATTTCATACTAATGGAATTCATGCATAAACAATCTCAATTAAAGCGAGATTTTAAAATATACCATCACAAAGACCATAATGATAATGTGTTAATTAATCAATGAATAAATTATTTATATCAAATGAAAATCCAAATAAAACATGTTGTAATAAAAAATAATATAATAATATTCTACCACACACTTATATTTAAAATATCAAGGACAATAACGAAATAATATTACTAATGAAAGTAAATTGATTTATGCAATCCATTACAACCTGGTAATTTTCAAGTCAAATCCCCTTATGGAAAAATAAATTAAAATAAAATTTTAAATGAGATGAATTATTAAGGAATAATTATATTATAATCTAAAGGGTATTATATATACCATATAAAATAAATTATCATTATAACATTACAATATGGATCAATGAAGGGAAATTGAGATAAAGTCCCTCAACTCATGCTTCCTTTTGGTTAAAAGTTAATTAAAATAATTATAATGGTTTCAAGTCTGTTATTAATTTATACATGGACTATATTCATGATTTTAAAATCATATAATATCCCATTAGGACATATTATAACCATTTTGGCAATAATATTTCATTATTAATATTGTTTAGAGTGATAATTGCCTTGTTTCCACTTCGATGTTTTAATATGAAATTCATGGTTTTTAATAATATTATATAGTTTAATTATCTACATAATTATAATAATGTTATAAATATATTTTTTTCATTATATAAAATCTTAGATTCAATACTGAAATCTGAACATGGATAGTGGATCACATCACTTCATGGAGACAGTTGGCCATACGTAAGCACGAGAGAAATTATCTTTCCCTTAATGGTTGAATGGGAAAGGAAGTAAGTAATATATTAATTTACCATAATAAATAAAATTTCATATATATAACACATATTAATTAAATAAATCCTTATTACATTCTATGTAAATAATAAGTGAAAAACAAATCACATCGCTTCGTGAGGCGGTAGTTCATCATACATGCGAATTACGTTATATTATTTTAAATGACATTGAATGTAAGATGTTATAAATGATATTATAATTCAAGAAGTATAAAAATATGATAAATTTAATATACATGTTTTATATCCATAATTATATCTAGCCTTGAGATATGGTGATGAAAAACTAATTACATAATTTCACGAGGCGATAATCGACCATACACATGGTCGACGGGTTTGTTACCTATTTGATAGAATAGGATAAAGATATTGGTAATTGAATTAATATAATAAAATATTAGTATATAAAAAAATAGGGTTATTATATATTCATGTTTGAATAAGATCTGAATTTTGTGGAAGAAGAAACAAAATAAAAATGATTGTTTAAGAACATAACCACTTGTTGGGTAAACTTGTCTAACGTTTCACCAAAATATTGTCAGGGTTGGATTTATAATAAAAAAAAGTGATCTAAGAAGATGTAATGGAATTAATTAAGTAATGTTTTATGGTATTAAAAAGAAATGGCTTCAGAATTATGAAGAGTGGAGGAGAAGGGGAGGCCTTTTATGTGGGGGAGAGGACACACATTAATTTTTTTGAAATGGTTCTATTACACCCATGTTTTTATAATGAAGAAATCCTAAAACATCAGTCATTATAGACCATTATAGGCTATAATTTCTAAATATGACTATAATATGGGCTTCATACAACTTTTTAGGAAATTTTTACCCTTATATTTTTTAGTTAAACACCTAGAATGTCTGTTTTTCCTTAACATTTGTAATTAAATTTTACTTCTTTTATTATTGATAATTGTTAAAAATTAAGATGAAATTATTAGATAATATAAATTATTCTGAATAAAAATATCGAATCCGTTTTTTTAAATTTAATTCATATAATTAGATGAATCCAATTTAAAATTATACCCATAGACAAAATGAGCAATCATGTTTCTAATGATAAAATTTTCATAATTTTAGAATGTTTGAATATAAATATTTACAATTAAATTTATTCTAATTATATGAATTAGTAAAAATATAATATAATTGAACTATTTTTAATTTAAAACCAAATTAAAATATAATTTAACTTTGGAATTTATTTAATCTAAAAATAAGCGATCAGTAAAAAATAATATTTTCATAATTTATTGAAAAATGAAACATTTAAAAAAAAGTCGCTAATATTCTTCATAACAGAATTTTGATATGTTGATTTAAAAAATAAATTTTTTTATCAGTTAAATTGTATGAAATTGTAAAAAATATAATTTAAATTAGCTGTGTAAACCATGAATAAATGTATTTAAAAAGAATGGTCTTTTAGAAAAAAAAATATTTTTCATTGAAATGATTTTTATATTTATTTATAATCAATAGATAACCAATGATTTTTTTTCTATTCATATATAAATAATATACTTTTCATAATTTATTTATTAATATTCCAATCATCCAACATAACAACTAGGTTATAATGACCACATTTTAAATAATAATATTTTAATTGAGTGTTCTGTTTTTTTAAACCCGATTTTGTGTACATCACAATGTATCAAAGTGATTGAATTTATTCAAAAATAATTATACCATAAAGTCTATTAGTGTTATAACATTGTATAATTTAGGTGTTTTATCTCATAAAAGTAATTTAACAAATGTCCCTCTTTTAAAATATTGGGTGTTATATTATTCCAAACCTTAAGCAAAATTTAAATAATATTATCCTATGACAATTTAACTTTAACCCCACCATAATTACTTTATAATATATTTTTATAAATATAAAGTTAGTTGTTTCTTTAGTCCTAAAAAATAATTTAATTTTTAGTTTCTATAGTTACTTATTTATAATTTTTTCCAATTATATATATATATTCCAAAGTGAAAAATCTTCACAAGATGAATTTTCATCATATAAATTTCTATAAAAAATTTATATGATATATAAAAAGAATTAAATATCTCATTTTTTATATGAAAAATATTTTTAATTAATTCCTTTTAAATACCAAGAATTTCATTTACCTATTTTAAATAGATTCTAATGTTCATTTATTAAGTAATAACACAACTTAATGGAATACCATATATTCGAACTTAAACCTATCATGTATACAATACATTAAATAATTCTTATAAAATTTAATTAGTTGAATTTTTTATTTTTCATATTTATATATCATAGATACAATTGAAATTTCAGTTGAAATAGTAATCAATACAATTATAAAAAAAATTAACAGTCATGCATAAATTTAATAAGACAAGAAATTAAGAGTGGTTTTTGGGTAATTTAATTACCAAGGATCTTAAATATTTATAAAATCCTAGAAAGAATAAATAATTTATAATTTTTATGAAATTTTGTTTCTAAAATTTTTATTCATTACCAAAAATTATAATTTCATCATCATTTCAGTTGATAATATGCGAACACATGAAAATATTTTTCATTCGCATGTTATTATCTTATACACAATTATTCAAATTCAATATTAAAAATCAAGAATAAAAAATGATATACCACGATATTGAAAATTTATTTAAACTATTGGAGGTCATAATTAACTTTTGAACACATGTTCCACCTTTACTTGGAAGGATCATTTTACCTTTCTCTACAAAAAACTATTCTTCAGGATTTCATTTAGGGAACAATCCATACACATCAATTTTATATTTTTAGCATCTTTTTGAAATAATAGAGATTATGATTTTAAATGTTTCAGTCTTTTCTATTAGTGATAAATCATATTAAAATTAAATCCCTTATTCTTATGAGTGTGTTAAAAATATGTCACACATTATTTTTATAAAATTTAACATATATATTCAATTTATTTCAAAACACCTGTTACTTAGTGTCCATATTGAATCCATTGTAATAGTGAGTTCGGTTAACATTAATCAATAGTTTCAAATTTATTCTTATAATTAAATGTATCTATCAGCCCTTAGAATCATAAAATGATTTTGATGTGTCCCTTATTCATCAATTAATTCAAGAACCTCCTCTAAAAATGTGAAATAAGAGAATATAATTAAATATAAATTTTTCTCTTTATATTATTCACTAATATATTAAAAATTATCTCAATGAAATTATTTAAATACAAATATTTTATTTATATGAATTTTAGGAGTGGATTCATATAATTTCACACCTTATAAAATTTATAACATTATTCATTCATCTTATATAGCATTTACAAAAGAGAAATAATTATTTATGTTTCTTAATAAAAAACCATGTAATATTCAAATAGTCTACACACCCATAAATGTGTCTCACAAGCTATATAAAATAATATAATCATTATAAGTGAGTTGAGGCAATGATATATCACAAATATATACATGGTGGATCTCACCACATCATGGTGTATTCTCTATTACATATTTTTCAACAATATTTCATTATAAAAATGAAAAATCCACTCTTTTCATAGGTGATGGACTAAAGGCGATATTATGGGGGAGTGATATGTTGGTTTTAATCTATTTATAGATCAATATATTCGTAAATCATTGGATGTTCAGAAATAATTTTCATTTTCCTTTGATTTTTATTGAATTTTCAAAAATGTGGTTTTCATTGTGCTTATTGTATTCTAGATACATTGAAAAATTATGGAATTTAAATTTGGTAAATTAATATTAAATTTATTTAGAAATTTTTTTATAGTTGGGAAAATTTCTCCCCAATGGTGTATATTATATTTCAATGTATTAGTTTATAGAAGTTGAATTTCTGGGAAGATTCATTAGGTCTTTTGGAATCTTGACATGAGTATCATGGTAGTAATCTAGGCCCAAAAGCAGCATAAACCAAATGAAAAATCGAAATTGAAATACATGCAATGATCAAGTTAACATAAAAATGATAAAAGTTAATCTCTTTCCATTAATTTTTTGAAAAAGATAATGAAATATAAATATGGTCATTTGATCACCCTCAATACCATATTATTTCATCAATATTCCACTATAGTAACAAAACTACTTTATAAGTAACTTTACACCACATATCATTTTATCCTTTCTCATTATTGAATTTTCATAGACAAATGATTCATGAAAACACATGATAAAGCTATATATGTTGGGTTATAGTGTTATTCCATTAATGCCCTATATTATAGGGAGTGAAATGAGTTATATTATTTTCCATGATATGAATTAATGGTAGTGATAAATTTTTGATATGAGACATCGAACATGTATCATTTTGAGATTCATTAAAAAAATTATCATGTATTTTATTTATAAATCATTTGATTATATATATATTTCTATATAATTGTTGACGTGTTAAATGAAATGTTGTATAAATTATGATTATATTATAAATGTTATATCACATGTGAGAATAGGTGACCAAGATTTTATGAAATTCCATAACATATAGAATACTTCATAAATTTAGGATGAATACATAAGAGAGTTTTCTTTTTCATTTATAATTAAATAGTATTATATTAATTTTATTCAATCTCTCTTCTACCACAATTTTTAAATATTAGGGATGGGACATTAATTTTTTTAATGAATAAAATTGATATATATGTAATTTCTTTAGATGTTTCAATTCTAATTGGTCAGATTTAAGGAATACCCCATGTTTTTTAGTTTAAATCATCAACTACAGAAGTTTAATAAATTTGATAATTACTTAGTCTTGTTTATTTTCATTATATTTTTCTTATTTTATTTCAATTGAATCATCTAGGAAATTTTTTAATATAGTTTCAAATGCACTTAGATAAAATATATATTTTAAAACCCCATTAGTTGTATCAATCCTTCTTTGGTGAGTAATTAGTGAGTTATTTTATTCCTAAACAGTAGAAAAAAGTATAATTGATATTTAATTTAGTGATAAGTGATTTGAAATTCCCCTAGAATAATTAGAGTAATAAATAATTTAATATCATATTTTAGGATATAATTTTTCTTAATGTTTTTTTCCTATTATGGTAACCTATAAAGTTATAAAGGATGTAATTTCCTTTAATATTCCTTAGTAAAGAACTAAATTTTTTTCTAATTAATACTTCAATAATATAAGGAAATAAATGACTGTGATATTTTTAAAAAGTGTGATTATTTGGTTTTCACAAGAGAAAATAAGAATATATCCCTCTTCAGAAAACATAATGTGAGAATCAATATAGACATGGGGATATAAGTGGTATTTTTATCAAATTTATCATAAAACTGAATGGGGATATCCCTATTGATAATTACATGGGAATTTATATTTCATAATGATGTGGAATTTAGCTATTTTATAGGATTACCTATATCAGGGGTACTGATATGAAGAAATTTCTATCTATGAAATATTTATTTAAATAAAAACTATCTAAATTTTTTTGAGCATTTTAAAAAGCATTTAAAGATTTTAAAAAAGTTAAATTCAAACTTATTATATTGATTTCCCAAAAATGCTTATATTAATGCGAGAATTATTTTAAATAATGAAATTTGTGTTTATTTTAGTTATATGATGAATATTGTAAGTTAAATATATTAATTTATCATTTATGTATTTATTATAATGATAATATTAAAGTCCATTAATTTATTATTACATTTATATTTGAATTTTTTTAACTAAAAATGTGTAAGTAATTACTCATCAATAATGTTGATGGAATTTTTAGAGTTTCAAGATATTTATAATATCATGATTTAATTCAATTCAGCCAAAAAAATTTATTGGGATTCCATAACTCAAAAATTAGTATTAATAACAATAATATATATATATATTAAGGTTAACAATTGTATTCCAATTACGATCACTCTGGAGTAATGATTTAGGCATCATTGGACATTGGTATAAGATTCCAATATATTTTGTTACCTCTTTTTAAAAATGATATTTATTTCTAAGTATAATATTAAGTGAATATAATTAATCAAAATGATTTATAGAATATGAAAAATGATTAATGTTTTAAGTAGTCTAAAAATGGATGAATTTTTAAATAACATTAAAAATTTTAAAGACAATTTAAATGATCAAGATTCGATTTTTTTTACATATTCTCTAATTTTAACATTTTCCTAACCTACCTCCATTTCATTCCTCAATGGGATGAAAATTGAGGGTGTCTTAGGAATTACTTGTTGAAACTAATATCATGGGAGGTTGAATCATATTATATTGAGTTTTTTCTATTCCAACACCATCAAATATATTTAAGACAAATTTTTTAAATCCCTACATGTAATAATACCAATCAATTATATCAATTATCATTATAAAAGGTGAACAAATATGATGAATATGAATGAAATATTATTCTTAAATTAGAAAAAAAAAATCTTTAAACTGAATCTTATTGTTTGCATAAAATGATTTATATTATTCTCACATCTTAATGAGGGGTGAGTACACAATTGTAATGCCCTAAAATTTTAAAATAGGAAAATTATTTTGATAAAATATATGACACATAACAAAATTATTATAAAAGAATTCAACATTCTGAAAACTTATTATATATTTCATTCTAAATAAATTCAATCTTTTTGATATCTTATGATACATGAAACACTAGGGTCAAACAAAACATGGTACTCTATTAAAATATTATTTAAAATTGACCATCATAAACTAACCTTCAAATTTCCATGTATGAATCTGAATAACTGAATTATTAAAAATATATGGAATATAAATGTTCATTTTTTATCAATTTAGTATAAATAAAAATAATCATCATTTGAAAGGAAAAGAAATGTTTTCAGAAAAAACTATATTTATTCAAAGATAACAATTTAATCACTTCTTGTGAACAAATGTAAAAATTTAATTTTATGACTTTGAAAAACATTAATTGAATAAATTAACTTTTTTTGATATTATAACATAAAAATTATTTAAGGGTAAATTTTTGTGATTTTTCTGAAAATATTCACTTTTCGATGAACAGTGAAAAACACTGATTTTTATTGAAAAATGAATTTTAATTTCAATTATGTACAATGTTAGGTGATATTATCAATTAAATTTAAATTAAATTATTTAACTAATCTAGATCATTGGAATCAATTTATTATTCAATTTTGGTTTGAAAACATTCTATACATATGAGAATATTATCATTAGAATACTGCAATTTCATCACATCTATGGTTTAATTTCAAATTAAATAATTCCAATTATATGAATTGAATTTGGAAAAATGTATTCTATATTTGGAATAACAAAATTTTAAATTATCTTACAATTTCAACATAATTTCTGATTAAAATTAATAGTGAATATAATAAAAAATAATTACCGCAGTTAAGTTAAAAATTGGTTTACTTGGGGGGGGTAAACTAAGAAGACAATGGTTAAAATGACCTAACATTTTTTACAAAGACAATTTTATATACTTATATATACCTGGTATTTGGTTTGATAATTACCCATTTTTAAGGATTATGGAATTAGAAAAACCTGGGTATCAGTTTAACTTTTTAATATTTTCATTTGTGTCCTCTCCCCCTCTTATAAAAGGCCTCCCCTCTCCTCCCCTCTTTAGAATTCCAAAACCATTTTTATTGGACAATACCTACCCAAATAACAATATTAATCCCCCTAACCATAGAGGCCTTAGTTTTATTAGGAATCCTTCCTAAAAGGGCTTTATGTATAACCCTAAAGAGGCTCTCTAAAGAATCTGTGAAATTATTAAATATGTATATTTGTTTTATATCGTCTTCCAAATACATCAAACCTTATTAAACTATAATAATATAATAATTATAGTATATACTATGCAATTATATATTATTATGTTAATTTCATAAACCAGGCCCATCTCCAATTCTATCAAATGGGAAATGAAATTTTCGATCGTGTGTATGATGGACTACCGCCTCGCGAACCGATGTAATTAATTTTCCATCACCACCTATAAATGATGTATTTAATAATGGATTTGAAATATTTATATTATATTTATGACATTATTATATTTCTTTAATTATTAAATCACATATATTTTCTTAATTTCCATTTTATGGGGGATATGATACATCGCTCATGTGTACGATGTGCTACTCCCTGACAGAGTGATGTGTTTCATTTTTTGATTAAACATTAAATGATAGGTAGTAAAATCAAATATAATGAATATATGTGATATTCATGATATAATAATAATTATTTTAATTTAAAAATACATCCATATTCATACCTACCAATCTGTTGGAAAATAATAAATTCACTCATGTGTATGTATTGTAATGACTCAGATTTAAATGATTTTTATATTTATAAATTAATTGGAAAAATTTATAGACCAGGTGCTGATACAATGTGTGATTCTAAGGTCCGATGTTCCCTGAAAAATTCATTGAAAAATGTTCAATTTTTAATAAAATGTGATAGTAGTTTTCCATAAAAAGTGGAATAACTCTTAAATAGGATGCTAAATCATAAATATGGGGGAAACATTGAGTTTAGAATTATGGGTTTACCCTAGGTACAACTTTACTTTATTCATCATGGGTCTTCACTGGAAAAACCTAAACATGATTTAAACATCATTAATAATTTAATGAAAATGTTATTTGGACACAACATTGGTTTTTCTTTTAATTTTCCTTTTCTCAAGAATTCAGTGTTATGAAATAGCCCTGAAATTCTTCTAAGGTAAAGAGATCGATATCTCTCTAATGAACCCCCATGGATTATGGACCGACGATCAACAACTCACCCAGATTCGATGGAACTTTGCTAACTACAACGACATCGATCCTCTATACACGATTAATCTGAATCGAGGTAGGGAATTATGGTTTCAAGTTATTATTTAATTGTTAATAGAATCAACAAGGAATGTGGATCAACCAATAAACATGTTGAATCATGGTTGAATCGTTCTGGACCGATTGGTTTGATTTTCATGGAATTAATGGTATAATAATTTTTGTGATTAGTTCTTTTCTTCGTTCTTCATTATAATCGGAACGAATTGAGACTAACAAGAAAAAAGGTATAGGTTTTTTCCATTACGAGTTTTGTGCTTCTCTCTTCTCCCATTCTGGAATTCTTCATCGACGGACCCTCATGGTCGCGGCTCGACATGCTGAGATGATCTGAATGAGATCGGACCCCCAGAGTGGTGGGATGATGAATCAGAGATTAGTGAAATGTATAATGTGAACAAAGTATTATAGTAGTGGTTTTTAAAAAAGTGTTTACCTAAGAAAGATTGAAGGCCCACAGATGTAGGGGTGCCGGCGGTAAGGTCGCGGGGCATACATGGCGTGTGCGAATGCGGAGGACAAGTCATGTGGACGAGGGTGAACGTGGTCGGGGCAGACTATATGAGGTTGATGATCCGGACCATGTGCATGAATTTCGGACCGGCCCCAATCAGACAGACCGGGTCGGGTTGACTGGAGGGTCATATCGAACCCGGGTCAAATTGTTTTACTAAAATGAACATATATTTTAAATGGTGCATCTATTTAAAGCGTTGTCAACAGATTTGTGACCCTTGAGATGAGATGGTCCTTTTTTGTCCTATATTTGGTATAAATAAAACATGTTTCAAGTTACATGTGCTATTTACATGGACTGTACTCTGGGTCAAGGGGCACGACGGGTGGGACTACTACTCACCGTGCACCCACTGTTTTCTAAGTGAATTGATTCCACATCTTCCGTATCTTTGATGAGTTTCATTTGGTATTTTTCCCTAACTCATTTCCCTGAAGGTTTTTTGGTATCGTTTCCTAATAATAGGAGTATGATCCCTTCATTTGGACTTACATTATGGTGTTGTTCGAATCCCCCAAGATTCTTGGAGTGGATCTTCTATTTCTTCTTCGAGCCCTAGGAATAGTCTTTAAATTGATGTGACCTACATCACTGGGTGTCTATCTTCTACTTAGAGACATAATCTATATGGATTATTTGTATCACCCCATGGACATGGATGTGATCCTCATGTAATGTATCATATCTTTCTTCATATCTATCAGTGTATCTCTGTTATGACGGTTCCTGAAAAAATAGTACATCTCATATGGATTCTATAAGTGATATTTGACTCAAGATTGCATTCTCTCAGATGAGTGCTTCATGTAATCTTCAAAATGAATCCCTTGTGTTGGTATGTAGTGGTTCTGACTTACCATATATTGTGTGGTATGGATTGATTATATCTGGATATTCTTGTTATATGTTGTAGACATATACTTGTATAGAGGTTACTGTATCATTACCTTGTGTATTTAATTTTTTTTAGGGTGTCCAACTAAGTATTATTATACTCACCCCTCTACCAGATTATCCCACATCTATCGTCTCTTGTGAAGATGAGAAACCTTTTGATAGATTCTATGGTGGACTATGACCGGACTAAGCCATGTGAGATTCAGACAGATTGTGGTGTTCCTACAGCTTCAGATAGCATTCCCAGTACCTTTCCTTCATGTTGGATCAGGTAGGGGATTCAATGAATGATTTCTATAAACTTGTTTATAAACTTTATTTTTTTGGGGATTGTATTTTTATCCTATTTATGTTTCATTAGTTTCATTATTGTACTATGGTTCTGGGATATAGTGGTTTTTATGCATTATTTACTTAGTGTTGTTAAATTTCATATTTTGTGGCATGGAGATGTGTGCATGAATACAATTAAATTATGGTACTGCCTCCAATTTTTGTGATATTCCAACTCATTTCTAGTCACAAACCCCTTGAAAATTGGAGATAGGATTAGGGTAGTCATGACAGGGGCTCCTCTAGGATGGTTCATGAAAAGGTGGTTTCAGAGGTGGTCGGTTCTACCTTAGGAACAAGAGTCTGTGAGATTGGTTGGGGCAACAATGTTAAGTGTTTCATGTTCGGATTTCAGGATAGGGACTTCGCTATTAGTGCGACAGCTGATGTATCCATACACCAATACTCAGATTACCTACTTATCGACTCAGTACATGAGAACACTATTTTCAAGGAAAGCAGTGGTACATGCATCATATAGGAATGGGTTTTGGTTTCCATGTCCTTCCTAGTATAGTTATCCAGATATTAACATTGACCTTGGTACCTATTGTTTTCTTATAGGATGCCTCCATAACACATACCAGATAGGATTCAGTAGTTTCATAATGAGGATGACCCCCTCTATGATGATCCTTCAGTATAGGGACCAATTTCCAAGATGTTACCACCAGGTGCTGTACTAACAATACTTTCACCTATAGAGATACATGTGGTACTTACAGTACTAGAATACAAGGAGAGAAGGTTGAGTGTGCTTCATGAGTTCCGTAGGTAGAGACCCCTTCAGGCCACGAGGTGATCCTAACCCTCAGGCGGCTGAAGACTAGTATTAGGTGGTGACTTGATTTTTCTATCAAATTAGGAAACCAACAGATCTGATGGTATTCCTGGGAATGAGCCTTCCCTATGGCTCAGTAAGACGATGGTGGATTTTGGGCATCCAGACTCACGACGAGGTGACACTCTTGTGGATAGAGTTTGAGCGTCTCTTAAGAGAGGAGTTTTCACTAGTTCTATTAAGAACTATGCACATATAGGATATTATTCATTTCTAGTAGTGTAGTATGATAGTAGATGATTATTCATCGAGGTTCACCAACCCTTCCATGTACTCAATGGATATGGTCAGGGACTCGTTATTCTTGGATCAGACCTATGAGCGAGGTCTATGTAGAGACATATGAGCCAATATTATCTCTATGAGCATTACTAATTGTGTTGGGGTGCATGAGTAGGATTTTGTGGTGGACAACTTCATGTTTTTGAAGATACAGTCGGTGAAACTCAGTAGTAGATAGGCAGGTGTAGAGACCTTGGTAGTAGGGATTTGATGTCAGTCTAAGGGATCTGAATGTGGGTGACATTTCAAGAGGAGATACCATCATAGATGATATGCAGTTCAGGCTTCATAGGGTGGATCGAGCCATTTTAGGAAGAGGTGATGCTAATCATGTGACACCAGGGGACATATCGCTCGATATTTTTCAACTCATTGTACTACCAACAAGGATACAGTGGATGGACCTATGAGCGAGAGGTAGGAATATGTTGATCTACAGGGAGACATTTGTGGAAGAGGAGTTGGGAGAGTAGCATGAGGTGATCAACATTTCAACTTGTATCACCACCACCCCTAGGTGGTTTGGGCCAAGCTCATGGAGCAAGAGGAATGGGGTAGAGATAAATGCATGTGGTTAAGGCTTATGACCCAGGGGATCCAGGGATGATTTGAGGTATAATATGTGTCTTTCCTACTCATGTTATCATACTTATGGAAACAGGAGGCAGTCATTCCTTCATATCCACATATCTTGTACAAGACCTTGAGATTCTGGTAGAACCATTGACTCAAACCTTACTCTTAGAGACACCTAAAGGAGGAGACTCGATGATCACACATCTATGTTAGTAGTGTGACCTTACCCTTGGATGT
The DNA here is from genome assembly GCA_963277665.1 of Viscum album. Taxonomy (NCBI): domain Eukaryota; kingdom Viridiplantae; phylum Streptophyta; class Magnoliopsida; order Santalales; family Viscaceae; genus Viscum; species Viscum album. The sequence goes on from OY728167.1 coordinate 247,232,576, forward strand.
GATATTTAAGGTTGGAAGCTTTTGATGGTTTCTTTGAGGCCTTATGATGTCATTCTTTGTATGGATTGGTAATCTTCAGTCCATGCACATATTAAATATTTTAGGAAAACTGTGCGGTGTGTCCGCCGAGATGGAACAAGGTTTTCCTGTATTGGTGAAAAGGATTCCTAGGTAGCATTGTATGGACACATGTATAGGAGGGTGCATCCAATCACTCATCACTTGTGTATTTTAACACTCAGTGCATCAGATTTTATGAGTTTCTAGTTCCTAGAAATAGTGGCTAAGTATGAGGACGTTTTCCTAGAAGATGTTCTAGGATTTCCTACACATTGGGACACTGATTTCTAAATAGACTTACACCTCATGGAGAAACTAATATCCTCAACAGATTATTTTAAAGCTACTGTAGAGAATCACGAGATGAGGGTGCAATTGGTGGATGTGTAGAGGAAGGTCTTCTTAAGACCTAGTGTGTCACCCTAGGTGGCCCCAATATTATTTTCCAAATATAGAAGAGAGGAGCTTGAGGTTGTTTATGGACTACCAGTTCTTGAACCATGAGATCATGAAGAAAAAGTATCCATTACAAAGGATTAATGTCTCTTTTATTAGTTGAGATGGGCATGATGGTTCTCGAAGGTTGACCATTCATCAGCCTATCAATAGCTACGAGTACGAGATGAGGATATACCAAAGATGACTTTAAAATGTTTCTACATTCATTATAAGTACTCAGTGATTCCATTTGGCATGACCAACACCCCAGATGTGTTCATGGGACTCATTAAATGGATCTTCCAGTCTTACTTAGACTGATTCATGGTAGTCATCATCAACGATATCCTTACGTACATGACACCTGAGGAGGAGTACATAAGACAATTAAGGATGGTTCTAAAAGGACCCTGAGAGATTAAGATTTATGGGAAACTCTTGAAGTGACAATTCTGGATTTAGGAGGTCCACTATCCTGGACACATTATCTTAGTAGATTGACTGATAGTGGATCTGGACAAGGTTGAGATAGTGTTAGCAGGAGAGCCACCTAAGAGCGTGATGGAGGTGCGGAGCATCCATGAGATGGAAGGTTATTATCGAAGATTCATATGTGATTTCCCCAGGATATCAGCACCAATGATATATTTGACTTGAAAGGGGAAGCATTTTTTGTGGAAAGAGCAGTTCTAGTAGGCTCCTCAGTAGCTGAGGTAGATTTTGGTGAGGGTTTTGATCATGAAATTTCCAAAGGTGGGTTTTGGGTATGTAGTGTTCTGAGATGCATTGGGGACTAGACTTGGTTGTGTACTAATACAGAGGCAAGTAGTGATTGCCTATGGTTCACACCATTTGAGACCACATGAGTAGAACTACATGAACCATGATCATGAGTTGGTAGGGGTAGTCTTTACGTTGATGATGTGGTGATACTACCTGATGGGTGAGGAGTTTATCGTCTACTCTGATCACAAGAGTCTCAAGTATATTTTCTCTCAGAAGGTTATGTACTTGTGATAAAGGAAGTTTCTAGAGTTCTTTAAGGATTTTTACTTTGAGATTTTCTATAGTACTAGGAAGGGGGACATGGTGGTAGATGCTCTCAACAAGAGATCAAATTCATGGGTGTTGGATGAGGCATTAGAGATATTGGCCTCATTGCAGTAGTCCTTTGTGGATGGATATGGAGTTGATTATGTCTATTTAATGGTTATTACCCATACATTCTAATAAGATGTCAAGGAGGTGTATCTTGGGGATACTGACTACAATACTCTAAGATCTCAGTTATCCATAGGACTTGCTCTGGATATACATTCAGAAGGGGGGGAGAATGTTGGTATTTTCTTAGGATGCATATTTGTACCAGTGGAATTACGGGAGGACGTTTTGATGGAGTTTCATAATTCCCATTTGTCGGTGTATCCTGGTCTGGTGAAGATGTACCAGGACCTTTGAAATCATTATAGGTATCCCAGATTGAGGAAGGGAGTTGCAGAGTTCATTTATTGATGCCTCACTTGTCATCAAGTGAAGGCTGAGCACCATGTTCTAGTGGGTTTGACTCAACCCTTTGAGGATACAGAGTGGAAGTGGAATGGGATATCCATGGAATTAATGACAGGACAACCACATATGTCCAGAAGAAATGATTACATCTGGGTGAATATTGACCAACTCACAAAACCGGCCCACTTCATACCAATCTGGGAGCAGAGTTCATTGGAGATCATGGGATTCCTCTACATGAAGGAGATAGTTCATATTCATGGGGTTCCATCGACGATTTTTCTAGATCATGATGCTCGTTTCACATACTAGATATGGAAGGGATTGTAGGAGGTTTTTGTGTCTCAGTTACACTTGAGCACGATGTTTCATCCCCATACATATGGCCAGATGGAGAGGACCATTCAGGTTGTGGAGGATATGTTGTGGTCCATCATCATGGACATCATTCATATTTGGAAGGACCACATACCACTGGTGGAGTTTTCATAAAAAAACAACTACCACTACACCATTGGTATGTCACCATTAGAGATTCTTTATAGGTAAACATTATGGTCACCACTTTGTTGGACTGACCCAGTAGAGTCGTCACTCTTGGGCTTAGAGTTGGTTCGAACTACAATTGAGATGTTGCAGATCATCCAGAAGAAGATTAAGACTATACAAAGCTAGAAGAAGTCATATGCTTACAGGATACAGAGACCATTGGAGTTTGAGGAGGGAGACAATGTGTTCCTTTACATCTCAACTCGACGTGGGTGTAGAGATTTGGCCAGGAACAAAAGTTATCTCTAAGGTTCATCAACCCTTTTTATATACTACATAGAGTTGGAGAGGTGGAATACCGCCTAGATCTACCCCTGTAATTGCACCAAGTTCATGATGTATTCCATGTGTCACAACTGAGAAGGTAAATTCATGACCCATCACACATCATCGACTGGACAGAGCTGGAAATCGAGGATGGAGTGACTTTAAATGATTACCCAGTGGAGATTGAGTGTCAACATGAGATTATCTTTCATGGGTGAGAGATTATTTTGGTGCTTCTATAGTGGAAGCATGAGAGTCACTAGCAGAGCACAAGAGAGAGGGAGGGTCAAATTTATGCCCACTTACCACATCTCTTTGAGTAGTATTGTTTTTGGAATTTTGGGTACGTAAATCCCCATGGTGGGGAGAATTTATTGATTTTTATTTTACAGATTTGTATGTTAATAAATTAATCCGGAAAATTTCAAGACCCAGAATCGAGACGACGTGAAATTCCAAGGCCCTGTGTGCCCAAAACATTTCAAGGAAAAATGTTCAGTTTTTATAAAAACATACGGTAAATTTTCTTGAAAAAGTGGAATAACTCTTAAAAGGGTGCCTGAATCAGAAATCCAAGGATATCGTTGAGTTTTTAATGGAAGTTATACCCTATGTGTGACTTAACATTATTCGGCATGGATCTTCAGCGAAAAACTCAGAAAAGAATGTAAACTTCATTAATAATTTAAGGAAAAATTTATTTTGACAAAATGTTGGTTTTTCCATTAATATGACTTTGTCATGAATTCATGGTTAGTATATAACCCTATAATTCATCTGAGGAAAAGAGACAAAGCTCTCTCCAATGAACACAGGCAGATCATGGATCAATGATTAACAATGCACCCAGATTTGAAGGAAGTTCACTGACGACAATGACATCGATCCTTCATATGCGACTAATCTGAATCTAGGTAGGGTGTTATGCATTCAAGATATTATTTCCCCATTATTAGAATAAAAAATGATTGTATAATAACAAATTAATGGGTTAAACCATGATTTGATCGTTCTTGTGGGATGGACTTGATTTGCAAGGATTTAATGGGAGATGGATCTTTGTGAATATTTTTATTCTTCGTTCTTTGTTCTAATGGGAAAAAATTGAAGAAAACATGAAAAAAGGATGAGGTTTTCTTTAGGTCATTTGTTTTATTCTCTCTTACCTCATTCTTAGCGTTCTTTTCTGTTGGACCCTAGTGGTCACGACCCAACATTCCGGGAGGCTCTGAATGCGTTTGGACCACCAAAATTATCTAAATATGAATTAGATCCCATAGTAGTGTAGAATGTGACCTAAGGATCATTTAACTAGCTTTTTTTTGAAAAATGGTGCAACAGAGCAAGATTGGAATCCCGGAGAAGCAGGTGTGCTCGGAACCAGTGAAAGAAGTAGTGCACAGATATGCGACATTGAGTTGGTGGCCTGTGGCGGCGACAAGACTGCAGAGTTTGTAAGAATATGACGGACCTCCCACATAGACTAAGGGGGAAAGTGGCTGAGTCCAACATTGTGCGTTGGATGATCCAGATCATGTGAATATGGGTAGAACCAAGGGAAACAAGACATGATAGGTGGCCCAATGGGCGCAGTGGGCCGGAATAGACCTGGCCTAGCAGCCCGGACCAGACCGTGTCAGGTCGACTGGCAGATCAGGCTGAGTCTAGCTAGTCGGATTAGACCAGGGCCAGATCTGGGTCATATATTTTTAGTAAATGATCATTAATTTCAAACAGAGCATTCATTCGACGCACCATCAGAATTGTTGGGACCCTTGTAATATGAAGGTACCATTGAGAGCTATTGTGTGTTTAACTCAAACATGTTTTCAATGACATGGGTCGTTTTCACGTGCAGTATCCATGTTCAAGGGGAACGACGAGTTTTAGTACTACTCACCATATCTTGGATGAGTTTATTTATGCTTCATTCCATTAATCATTTGCCTAAACATTTTTTGGTATCGTTTCTTACTCACAAGGGTATGATCCCTTCAGTAGGACTTCCATGATTGAGTTTTTGGAATCCCTCGAGTGGCCCAGAGAAACTCCTCTATTCCTTCTTCACACCCTCAGTAGTGTCATTGGTATTGACATGAATGACATCACTAGGCGTCAATCCTCAACATAGTGGGTTCATATAGATATAGTTATTGGTATCACCCCATGGACTGGGCTATGATCCTTATCTGATGTATCGTATCCCTCTTCAGATCTATTAGCATATCCCTCTCATGAAGATTCCTGAAAAAATAGTACTTCTTGTATGGACTTCATTAGTGCTATAAGACTTAGGAATGCGTTCTCCCGAGTGAGTGCTTTGTGGAATCTTATAAATGACTCCCTAGTGTTGGTATGCATTGGTTATCACATACCATATACTATGTGGTATGGATTGAGTATATCTGTATATTCTTATTATGTTCTATAGACATATACTTATATAGAGGTTACTGTATGTTTCCCTTCTATATTGCATTGTGGTTTCAGGGTTCCCTATTGAGTATTGTAATACTCACCCCTACACGGTCCTTTCCCACACATGTCGTGTCTTGTGTGGAAATGAAACCTTTTGACTTATTCTAGGGTGGTCAAGGACCGGATGGAGCCTTATGAGATTTAGACCGACTATGGTGTTCCTACAGCTTCAGACAATAGCCGCATTACCTTTTCGTTAGGTCGGATCGGGTAGGGTTTTTGATGGATGAGTTTAAGGAACATTTTTATAGACTTTCTTTTCATTGGGATTGTATTATATCCCTATTTACTTTCCAATACTCTAACTTTTGTACTCTGGTTGTGGGATATAGTGGTTTGCATGAATTTTTTTATTAGTGTTTTTACATTTCATCATTTGTGTCATGGAGATGTGTGAATATGTACAAGTAATTTATGATAATGCGACCATTTTTTGTGATATTACTACTCAGTGCTAGTCACCAACCCCTGGCCTATTAAATGTGGTCTTGGGGTAGTCATGGAATGGGCTCCTTTGGGATGGTTCATGACATGCATGGACTACGATCTCTATGTAGCGATGTGAATTGTTTTTATTTAATTTTTACATAGATTGTAATAATGATGTATTTTATTAAAATAAATGATATATCTAACATAAAAATTATCTTATAAAGGTTAATTAATATTAATTTTCCTTTCTTTCCATCCATTGATAAAAATAGAAGCAATGTTTAGGCATACGAATGACCTACCATCTCCATGGATGGTGTAATCAATTTTCAATCTCTAACTTTTATAGATTTTTATAAAAACATATATAATCAATGCATATGATATTTATATTATAGGTGAAATTATATAGAAGGTAAAAAAGGATCTAATTAAAAGGACCAAAATTAAAGAACTAAAACATACATGAAAATGAATCAATTATCACCCAAAACTGTGATCTTAAAAAATAGTTCATAAAAAATGGGTGATAATATATGATAATTAAATCATATGTGAAATGAAATATATTTGTATGGTTAAATTATTGATATATAGTATACCTATATTTATTTTACATATGTTTTTGAAACATAATAAGGAAGTCAAACCCGAGGTAAGGGTTTCTTATCTCACTTTTACCTCTGTAAAATATACGCTTTATTTACAACTTATTGATTTGTGTGGATTATTTAATACCCATTTTGATATTTTATGTGATGAATATATTTTTATGCATGTTATCTAAATTTTCATTTTATTTTATTTCATTCATAGGGAAGATGATTTAAAATTTACCAAATTTTTAGGGTTTATTTCACAATCACTTCATTATTCAGAAATGTTTAAGTATATGTCACATTGGGAGGAATTATTTGATATTTATATCATAAAATATATTTATTTTCATATCATATAGATATCCATGAATATTTTAATGTACTAATATCATTTTTACACTCTTTTTACTTAAAATTATTGAGAAAATGTTTTTAAGAAAAGTAGATGTTATTCCTCTTTTTGGTAGTGCATTTTCATCAAAATCCATGTTTTATAAAAAAATAAAAATTTTATTAACCATTAAAAAAATATTTATTCAATAAATGTTTTTCCAAATTAACTTTTATTTTTTTTAAATTAATATATATGTTGTTTTAAAAACAATTCTCATTTATTTATTATCGAAAATGTGAAAGGATTTTTTTTAATGTTTACGACATGAATATAATTTTACACCTCTATGACCAATCAATGTTTTAAATACTATTCTATAAAATTGAAATTATATTTTCAAATAAAACTATTTTCAAAATATTTCCTCATTATTTTATTTTTAAAAGGTGATTTTTAATGTGTTATGGTTATTTTCTTCATGAAATTTTTAATGTATATTTTCATGGAATTTCTATTAATCAATGATAAAGACCATTATTTAAATTTGGATCCACAGGGGATATGTTTCATTGATATCATACTTATTATATCTCCATATTTTTTATGATCAATTTGACTTGGGGTGTAAAAATTTATTACCTTTCACCATATTATATTAGATGGTTTATGACTATGATTATTTGATTGTGGTATGTATTAATCATTCATATCCTAGTCATTAAATATGAATATTTATTTTGATTATGTTTCACCCCATTAATATGGGAAATGAATTGGATATAGAATGTGATGGATGGTTCCCAGTTCAAGATATTCCATTGGTGCAAAAACAAGTATCATTATTAAATTTAGTTGGTTAAATTGAATTTATTTATTCTAACATTTTAAAATGTCTTGGGAAAAGTGTTGATAGTATATTATAGATGTTTAGCATTATGAAATCCCTCATTATGAGATATTTTATTGTTTTCTAGGTGATTATTCGATTAGTTAGAATATCCAAGGATAAGATTCAATCTAATTTTATTATTTTATGGATTTATTTTATCATTATTTATTTATTCTATATTATTCTCAATATATTGACTAAATTATTTTGTTTTTTTTTCAAAATTTCCATATTGAATATTTTAATTTCTTTATGATAGATTATAATGTAAATCAACTCTTACTAGTCATCTGATCTCACCCCAATATTTTGATTTGTTTTCCCTAGGATACCATGAAGATTTTTTTGATTGATATGTAGGGATGTATTATGATTAATAAAAGTCCTATGAAAGAAAAAAAAATATTTTATGTTTTCAATTTAAATTTGAATTTCAAGTATGTATTTGGTTTATAATGAGTACTAAACTATTTGGATATTCAAGATGTGATTCCTTGTATCAATTGATAATGTAATAAAGTAACCACCGACTCTGGGATACTAGGTTCCAGGTCTTTATAGTTGGTTGTAAATGATGTTTTGTAGAAACCTTTAGAACTATATTAATGAAAAAATTGATTAGGTAATATATCTATATTAATTAAATTAAGAATATTTATAAGTATTAGATAAAATAAATTTTTTTATATAAGTTATAGACTATGTGTATTTCATAGAAGTAAAAACCAATATTGATTCTGTAAGTGGGAGTTATTTTGAAATAAATGTACATAAGGGTAATGACTCTAAAAAAGGCATATTGGGCTTCGCTCAAGCATTACCTGATATAGGAAAATATTCCTTAAAACACACATGTTTTAACACTCCCATGGTATTTATTAAATTAATTCAAATTTTCTATACAAAACATTTTGAATGATTTGAAAATCTTTTATCATTATGTTTTTCCCAAAGAAATCATGTTTATGATTATGAGATTAGCCATGCGTAAATTTATCAATTTAGTACGTGGATCACTAGTTTTGGGATTATAAATTATGTTTGATAATTTGATGATCTGATATAGTCTATTCCATTGTTTAGAAATGAATCTTAGTGTAAGTAATATAAATCATATCAATGCACGTCGTATAATGATTTCTATCTTGGGAAATTTAATGAAGATAAAGTTGGGGATGTAGATGGAACAATCAGAATTATAATGAAATTGGGGTAGATGACTCAGGTGATGAGAAATAAGCTTACCCATATAGAGGATCCCATTGATCCATAGCATGGTCCAACAATGGTATACCCCTTCAAGCATCATCAATTTCCATCATTTATTTGGACTAAAAATACATTTTATTGAGTAATGTATATGTTCCGTAGATAAGATATTTTTCACTCTATGTATTTATGAATATGAGAAATTTTTCTTTGTAGTTTATCATCACATAGGATATTTGGATTAATTATTCTCATTGATATAAAAAATAAGAGCAACGAAGAAATAACAAACATCTAATGATAGGATTTTAAGGTACTCTTCTCATTAAAGTATTTTCCTCAAGAGGAATGACTTGATATGGAGTAAAAATTCCATAGTTTATGATAATTATAATTTGAAAATGTATCTATATATTAATTTAATTTACATTTTTTTATCATGTAATTATATAGTCTATATAAATAATCCTTAGATGGTTTAAAGGTAATCTGTCAAAGGGAATTAGTCTCCCAAAAATTCCCATCATATACAATCACAATATAATATGCTATCAAGAAAATTAAATAATTATATATGTTTTATGGATTTTAAGAGAATACAGATAAGAGGAGGATGAAAGAAAAAATATATAATGGGAATAGGGGAAAGTATTATTTTTTTTACAAGTGATAATTGTGGAATAAAACACACTGGTACATTCTTGAATGGAATAAGAGTTTTCACCAATTGTATAGAGAAATTACACCATAATCATGATTGATACGAAAGGAAATTAGTTTTCAATTTTCAATTATACAACTATATGAAGATGGGGATCTATGAAAATAAATATCCTAAGAATCAAGGGAATATTCCTCATAAGAATATAAGGGATCAAGATCTAGCTTATGCAATTGATACAACCGAAGTGGAATGTTTGAAGTGATTATATTTAGATTCATGAGATATTTTGTTAAAGTATTTTATCAATGATATTTTCAAAATGTATAAGTATTATACTGAATTTTTTTTCTATCTAAAGATATATGTTTAATGGAACCAAGAAAATTATGTCAATGGGAAGTTGTTATTTTCTTAAAACACATGTCTGACGGGAAGATAACCATTAATATCTGCTCATGTTTAGATAATAATGAAAAAGGGATGTTTACTGTATAGTATGGGTGACCTTGAAATTAGTTATAGGTTTAATGGCTTATGTCATATTTTCTTGAGTTTATCTAAAGTATTGATTTATGGAATATATTCTATAACATGAAATTTTAATTTTGGTAGCATTTTTGATATCATTAAAAATTTATTCTAATAAAGGTATTCACATATTTTTAATGTGACCTTAAGAGTCTCTCTATATTATCTGGGGAATATAATTTTGATTTGGTGGCCTACCTTCTAAATTTTAGGACATTGAATTTGTTCAAAATTATTTATGAAACGGATTATGTTGAATTTCAGGAGTTACTATTGATGTATTAGAAATTTGTGTATTATACTAGATAACTTGTGAAATCCTTTTGGTTTTGGAATGTGTTTAGGGGTAGGAGGAATAAAATTCCATTCTATTATTGATATAATGATATGTTAAAAGTTAATTTTTGTGATTTACCCATAAAACGTTATATTGGATGTTAATATCATGGATTACGAGACTAAGTAAGAATTTATTTATTAATTGCCAAAGGATGAAAGTGTGCCTTAAAAATAGGTATCTATCAAGTAAGTATATTTTATTTCATTCTCAATATAGATGGTAAATGAATTCCTTAACTCCAAGAAATGATCTGGAAATGAACATTTTATTCTAGAATACTCATTTACAATGAATCAAATAGTCTCTTAACTCAGTGTAATTTTTTCCCTTCTGAGAATTACATTTTATAGATCATTCAATTTCATGGACTAATGATCTCTATCAATCTACATAATTATTTATCTTTTTCTTCCATGTTCTTAACTCCAGATCCCACAAATTTTAATGATGTGAGACGCAAGGGGTGGCCAGATCTTCACAGCGTAGGTCGGTGGATATAGGATGCAGTTTTGGGGTAAGTGGAGAATAAGGAGTACGGATAGCGGATGCAAGTAGTCAATCAACGCTATAAGGAGCGTGAACTACTACTTAGACAACACACTCATGGGAGGGATGTGACAGCCAATCCACACAACAATGCACTTGGGTTGAGGCACAGAATTCAGGGCTTTGTGATCTTGGATCACCAATCTGACATGTAGATTGACAAGGCAAGAATGAACAAGAGCAAGGGGGAAATTCGGAAAAAATCTCACACAATGTAGAGAAACAAAGCATATTCTCTCAATTAAGTCTTGAATGAAAATAAAATTCCATGGGGTGGCTATTTATAGCCATGGGGGTGATACAATGGTCAAGGTTCTAATACCATAAAGTCATAAAGTCTAAACCTACATTGTCCCCTTAAAAGACAAAAAGATAAAAGCCAACAAATACATTTTGAAAAGTAGCACACAACTTTCCAACATAGCCCACCAGATTTGACTTTGAGTGCATAGCCCACTGGATTTGACTTTGATGTCCAAAGATGCCATTTCTAGAATCCTTCATGTGGGAAAGGCATCCAAATTCGTTCAAACATGTGGGACAAGATTTAAACATCAATTTTGGGCTTGAATAAGTGATACTATAGGCCCATTTTCTCCATCCATGCAAGGAAAGATGCATTGGGCCTTTAATGAAGCAAGATGTGTGCCCATTATAGCAGTGATCCTCTTTAATCTCCCACGCGTCATCAGGCCTTGAAAATCCAACTCCTCTACCTGGGTAATTGGCCCAATGCCTTCAACATGGTTTGCATCAACATGGTTCACATCATCCTCCCCCTCTTGAAAAGGATTCGTCCTCGACTCTTCATCCTCTACACCCAAAAAAGGAGAACGATCAAAAACATTGAAAGTGACACTTACACCATACTCACCTAGAAAAGATAACTTATAAGCATTGTTGTTAATATTCTCAAGCACTCGGAATGGTCCATCACCATGTTGCATGAGTTTTGATTTCCTCTTTTCGGGATATCTTTCCTTCCATATATAAACCCAGACTAGGTCACTGGGCTTGAACAACATTTGCCTGCGACCCTTATTTGCACGATCAATGTATTTCTGGGTCATCCGCTCAATATTTATCTTTTCCTTTTCATGGATTTTGTTAATGAATTATGCATTCCCTTTCGCATCCATATTGACTGCTTCCTGCAAAGGCAAAGGAACTAGATCAATAGGGTAAAGGGGGTTAAAGCCGTAAACAATTTCAAATGGAGAATATTGATTAGTGGAATGCTTGGACCTATTATATGCAAATTCAACATGTGGCAGGAACTCCTCCCAATTCTTTATGTTCTTCTTCACAATGGTTCACAGAAGGGACAATAGTGTCTGATTCACTACCCCAGTTTGTCCATCGGTTTGCGAATGACAAGTAGTGGAAAATAGTAACTTCATTCCATGTTTTCTCCATAATGTCTTCCAAAAGTAGGTGAGGAATTTTGTGTCTCCATCCGACACAATCATACTTGGCATTCCATGAAGCTTGACTACTTCCTGAAAGAAAAGTGTTGCAATGTTAGTGGCATCATCAGTTTTGTGACAAGGAATAAAATGTTCCATTTTTAAAAACTGATCCACCACAACGAAAATGGAATCTATCCCCCTCTTGGTCCGTGGTAACCCCATAATAATGTCCATTGATATGTCCTCCCAAGGGGTGTTGGGAATTGGGAGAGGAAGATATAGTCCTTGTGGGTTCAGTTTCGATTTCACTTTATGGAAAACAATGCACTTTGCCACAAATTTCTCAACATCTCTAGATATCATAGGCCAATAAAAATGGTCACTAAGAACACTTAGAGTTTTTGAAACACCAAAATGCCCCATTAACCCACCCTAATGTGACTCCTTTAGTAAAAGTAAACGGATAGAGCAATTGGGAATGCAAAGCTTATCAATCTGGAATAAGAATCCATCATGTAAATAGAAATTTTCCCTAACTAACTCTAGGTTTACAATGTTAATAAGGTTCTCTAAAATCACTATCAGTGGCATATAAATCCTTAATGTATTCAAAACCAAGGAGTTTTTAATCCAACAAGGATTAAAGAGAATATCATCATGAAAGTGCATCAGCCACAATATTTTCTTTACCCTTTTTATGCTTGATGACATATGGAAATGATTCAATGAATTACAGCCATCTAGCATGTCTCATATTTTGTTTATGTTGGCTCCTAAGGTATTTAAGAGCCTCATGGTCAGAATGGATCACAAATTCTTTAGTCCAAAGATATTGTTGCCATGTCTCTAGTACTTTAAACAATGCATACAACTCCTTATCATATAAAGCATAGTTTAGAGTTGGGCCATTTAAATTCTCACTAAAATAAGAAATAGGCTTACCTTCGTGCATGAGTACTCCTCCTATGCCAATTCCTCTTGCATCACATTAAATTTCAATGGTCTTACCAAAGTCTGGAAGTGCAAGTAGAGGGGCGTGGGTGAGTCTCTCCTTAAGAGCATGGAAGGCCTTCTCTTGAGTTGTCCCACATTTGAAAGAAAAATTCTTCTTTGTCAACTCGTTCAACGGTGCTTCTAGTGTGCTGAAGTCATTCAGAATTCTCCTATAAAAACTAGAAATCCCATGAAAACTTCTTACCAGTCCAATAGAGGTTGGAGTTGGCCATTCTTGTATTGCTTTGATCTTCTCGGTGTCCACTTAAACTCCATTTCCACTCACAACAAATCCAAGGAAAACAATCTTATCGAGACAAAATTCACAATTATTTATGTTCCCAAACAAGTTTTCTTTCCTTAACACCTCTAGAACGTTTCTTAAGTGATCTAAATGTTCATGCGAATTCCTAGTATACACAAGAATATCATCAAAGTAAACTACCAAAAAATTTCCAATATATGCACGTAAGACATGATTCATTAACCTCATAAATTTGCTAGGTGCATTGGTGAGACCAAAGGGCATGACTAACCATTCATAAAGTCAATGTTTTGTCTTAAATGTTGTTTTCCACTCATCTCCTTCTTTGACCCTAATTTGATGGTAGCCACTTCTTAAATCGATTTTTGAGGAAATAGTTGAACCATTTAATTCATCTAGCATATCATCTAACCTAGAGATAGGATGACGATACCTGACTGTGATGTTATTGATGGCTCTGTAGTCAATGCACATTCTCCATGTTCCATCCTTCTTTGGTACTAGAAGCGCCGGTACCGCACAATAACTAAGGCTCTCTCTCACATATCCCACATCCAACAACTCTTGAACTTTCCTTTGAATTTCCTTTGTCTCTTCTAGGTTGGTGCGATAAGCAGGGAAGATCGGTAGTGATGCTCCAGGTATGAGGTCAATTTGATTCTCAATACCTCTAATGGGTGGAAAACTTGGTGTCACCTCTTCCAGAAAGACATCATTATACTCCTGCAACAAGGGCTCAAAAACATTTGGCAAATTGGGTAAGTCATTAGTATTTAGCAACACCTCTTTGTACATGAGTACTAGGAGGGTTTGCTGTGAAAACAAAGCTTCCTTAACCTCACTCTTTTTTTCCAACATCACACTTTTCTCTTCTCTCAAATTCTTTTTCCCACTTGATTTTTCTTTTCTCTCCATTTATTTTCTTCTCTCATTTTATCTCTTTACCTCATTCCTTCCTTTTTCATTTTCACTCTTTTTTTCCTCATCACTCGTTTTTTTATTCTCTCTCAAAATGTGAACTTCCAGAATTTGATTGGGGGACATGGGGTTGAGGGTTATAGGTTCCCCTCGGAGTACAAAAGAGTGACGATTCAAGAAACCGTCATGGGTAACACGTCAATCATACTACCATGGTCATCCCAATAATAAATGGCAAGCCTTCAAAGGAACAACATTGCACAATACCTCATCTTTGTACTTCCAAATGGTTAACAGTGCCTTCACTTGCTTGGTGACCTTCAGCTCCCCGCAATCATGAAACCACTGAAGCCGATATGGATGTTGATGCTTCAAAGTAGGAATTACCATCTTCTCTACTAACTCGGGGATCGCAACATTACTACAGCTTCCTCCATAAATAATAACACTTCATACCTTCCCATGGATCTTGCACTGTGTATGGAAATGGTACTCCCACTACTCCTTCTCTCCCACAGTCATTTGTGCACTTAGAACTCTCATAGTGACAAGAATCTCACCATCTTCTACACACTCTCCACTATCAATTTCTGGAGATTCTTCCTCCCCCTCTTCCGATCTCTCTCCATCGGTCTACCATTCTCCATACCTGTTGATGGTCATGGTGCGCCGGTTTGGGCACTCACTAGCAATGTGACCCCTTCCTTGACATTTGAAACATCGAATATCCTGATTCCTAGTTTGGTTAGCCACAAAAGTATGTTTATTAGGTGGAAGAATTACCTTGTCACTTTTGCGATCAACCACCTCTTTTGACTTTGATGGTTCTCCAATCTCCTTCCTTGGATTTCTCTATGGTGTGAAAGGGGTAGTGGGTTTCTTCATGTTGCTCCTACTTTTTAATTTTTGTTCAATCTTGGTGGCTTGGTGGATCATATCTTGTATCTCTACATGGTGGCACATCTCCACTTGATCTGCAATCTCCCGATTGAGCCCATGTAAAAACCGTTCCATGGATGCCTCCGGATCTTCCTCAATATTTGCCCAAATCATGGAAATTTTCATCTCCTTATATTAATGCTCTATGCTCTTACTCCCTTGGGTGAGCCTCTGAAGTTTTTTGTGGAGATCTCTATGGTAGTGTGAGGGAACAAAGCACTTCCGCATGGAAAACATCATGTCTTCCCAAGTTTGTATAGGACGTCATCCATATCGAACTCTCTCCTTTTGAACTGGATCCCGCCATATTAATGCATAATCAATGAATTAAAGGGCTGCAAGTTTTACCTTTTTCTCCTCGGAATAGGTATGACAATAAAAGACTTGCTCAATCCGTATCTCCCACTCCAAGTATGCTTCCAGATCGCTCTTCCCTTGAAATGTAGGGACCGACACGTTGATCCCGCCAAGTAGGTCATCATCATGTTGTCTCCTTTGTCCTCCTCTAGGTTGTTGGTACAACCTCATATTTTGTGGGACATCGTCAAAATCACCATCAAGGTTTTCCATATCCTCTTCCATGATGTGGGGGCGATGTGGTGCCGGAGCTCGCCATGGGTTATCATGGACCATCCTTGGGCTTGGTTGATTCTCCAGGTTATCAATCCTCTCATGTAGCACCTCCAACTTCCAATCAAGGAGCTTCTCTAAGTGGCTCACCAAAGCATGCATTTGGAATTGCGTAGCTTCATGTGTGGTAGATCTACTTCGACTTCCTTCATCGCTAACATGAGCAATTTTCTTCCATTGATCTTCTTCCATGATATGTTACACAAATGCAAACACACGCATGGAGAAACACACACACAATGATACACACTCACTCACACATGCGAGATGTACTCACACATGCACACAAGATGTACACACTCACGCACACAAGGATACACACTCACACATGAAAGACATACACACTCACGCATACAAGCACACACACACACTTACACACACAAGATGTACACACACACAAGATTATTTTTTTACTTATTTCTCTCCAATCTCAACACTCAATTCAAATTTCAAGATCTTATGAAATACCTTGTTTGGGATGATCACGTGCCCCCAATCCTTCCCAAACCAAGATTTGGGTTGGAGGATGGTTTATCACAACCCGTTTGAGTGATAATGGATAAAGGGTGAAAAGAGGGTAGAAAATAGATAAGGGTGGGTGGAAAAGGGGGTAGAAAGGTGGTAATTGCATTTTCCCCGATTTTTCAAGATAAGAAAAATCAATAACAATATGAGCCAAATATAAAATGGGGATGATGAAAACTGATGGTGAAAGAGATTTATGGATATGGAAAGTGCAAATAATGTAACTCACGATGATGAAGTAGTTGTATCCACTTTTTTTTATTCTTTTTTTTTCAAATCTCCCCGAAAAGTGTTGTGCTTGGAGTTTTAAAGCACGAGATGATGAACGGAGAGTAGGACAATTTTTTTTGAAATCTCTCAAAGAAAAGGATGTGATTAATTTTGAGATGCACAAAATGATGAGTTGAGAGAATTTTATTTTTTGGTTTTATTTTTGATACAAATCACATATTGAAAAATTAATGTGAAAAGAAGATGAATGAACAATTGACTCAATGTGAATGTATTTCAATCTTGCACAACAAAGGCTAATTCTGGAGGTTTTCAAAGAAAAGGTTTTTTTTGAATGGGTGGATAATAAGGAAATATAAGAAGGGTAATGGGTAAAAAGAAATATAAATGAAGGGATAGATGCCTACCGTGTCAACTGGAGCTTGGATACCAACTGATGTGAGATGCATGGGCTGGACCGATCTTCACGGCATAGGGTGGCAGATGTAGGATTCAATTTTGGGCTAAGTGGAGAATGATGGGTACGGATAGCAGATGAAAGTAGTCAATCAACGCTATAAAGAGCGCGACCTACTACTTAGACAACACAATCAAGGGAGGGATGTGATAACCAATCTACACAATAACGCACTTGGGTTGAGGCACGGAATTGGGGGCTTTGTGATCTTGGATCACCAATCTAACTTGTAGATTGACAAGGAAAGAATGCACAAGAGCAAGGGGAAATTCGGAACAATTCTCACACAACAGAGAGAAAAAAAGCATAAGCTCTCAATTAAGTCTTGAATGAAAATACAATGCCATGGGGTGGCTATTTATAGCCAAGGGGGTGATACAATGGGCAAGGGTCTAATACCCTAATGTTATAAAGTCTAAACCTACCTTGTCCCCTTAAAAGTCAAAAAGATAAAATCCAAAAATGACTTTTGGAAACGTAGTACACAAATTTCCCACATAGCCCACCAGATTTGACTTTGAGTGCATAGCCCACCGGATTTGACTTTGGTTTTCCAAAGATGCAATTTCTAGAATCCTTCATGTGGGAAAGGTATCCAAATTCCTGCAACCAGTGGGCCAAGCTTTAAACATCAATTTTGGGATTGAATAAGTGATACTATGGGCCCATTTTCTCCATCCATGCAAGGCAAGATCCACTGTGCCTTTAATGAAGCAAGATGTGTTCCCATTATATCATTGAGCCTCTTTAATCTCCCACGTGTCATCAGGCCTTGAAAATCCACCTCCCCCACTTAGGTAATTGGCCTAGTGCCTTTAACATGGTTCGCATCAACATGGTTCACATCAGTTACACTCTTCAGAAACCTAGTATGTGTTATAATATATTACCTTCATACTTCCATTCTTATATTATTGTGAGGATTCTTTGTTAAAATTTTTCATGATTGGGGTTTCAGGAAATTTATTTTTAAATTCCAAACCTCTAATTATTGAGATCGAGATTAAATTGAGAGGAGAAAATATATTTAAGGGGGGTAGAATGTAACACCCCTATATTTTAAAAAATGATCATTATTGTCGATAGAATGTATGACAAGAAAAAATATCATAGAAGATGATATAATATCCTGTAAAATTTAATATATATATATATTTTTAAACTTCAATCTATTTGATAGCTTGTGAATCATGTAACATCATTTTTAAACGAAACATGTTACTCTATTAAAATACTTTTTATACATGAATATTATAATCTAGTTGTTAAATTAGAAAGTGTTAATAGGATTTACTAAATTATGAATAATATATGGTTTAAAAAATTTCATTGTTTATCTATTTTTTAGAAATAAAAATGAGAATAATTTCAATATAAGTGAAATGTTCTCTAAAAACCCGTATTTTTTTTTAAAAAAACTACTTCATCCCTTCTTGCACACTTATGATAAAATTAATATTAAACCATTTAGGTGATTTATTTTAAAAAATGATTTGAATTATTTCATATGTATTAAAAAATGAGGGTGAATTTTTCGTAATTTTCTAAAAATTTTCATTTTTCAATTAACAGTGAAAATACAGATTGTTATTGAAAAATTACTTTTTTTTAATTAGTTACAAAGTAAAATTATATTTTAATTTTTTTAAACTTATATTTGTTAAATTATTTTAAAATAAATCTAATTTAATCCATTTAAATCCATTTAACATTTAATTCTGTGATTAAAACATTCTATTATTATAAGAATTATCTGTTTGGAAAACAACTATTTCATCAGGCCTACGGTGAAAATTTAAATTGAATTTTGCCACTTATATGAATTCAATTTTAAGAAATTAATTTGAAATTTTTAATCAGAATAATTTATATTTTCAATAATGTAAACTAAATTTGATGATAATGAATAGTAAAAATAGTAATAATTAATTATTGTGCTTAAGATAAAAGCGGTTTTTCCTGGGTGGTGGGGGGTTAAACTATGAAGATAAGGGTTAAAATGAAATACTGACTTTTTGAAAACCCATTTTATGAGCATAGTTCACCAGTATCACCTCTATCGATCATGAATAAACCATTTTGGTGTCTTGTTCCATGAGAAATACTTGATTATCTCTTTATCTTTTATAATAAAAGGACATCACTTCTACTCCCCTCTCTACACATCCAAAACCCTTTGGTTCAAAAAATACATACCAGAATACATTCCATACTTCCCATCCCACATCCTTGAGTAATTATTTTGATTAGTAATCCCTCCCAATAATGCTTTAGGTATAAACCTAAAGAGGTTCTCTAAAGAAGAGGTTATATTCTTAAACATGTGTAATTATTTATTTCTTATTCCACCGCCTTAAATCCTTATTCAAATACGGTAATATAATAACAACTATATATCCTATATATTGAGTTTTTATTATGTTAATGGAATAACCTAGATCAATTTCCAGTTCCATCAAATGGTAAACAAAATCATCAATTGTGTGTACTATGAGCTACAACCTCACGAACCAATGTGATTCTTATTCCATCACCTCCTTTCAAGGCTACATATAGAGATGGATTAACATATGTATATGATAATTATGAAATTATTATACTTTTGTAAATATTATATCATATATACCATCATACATTACATTCATTGGGGGATACAATATAATCACTCATTTTTATAGTGGACTACCCCATCGTGAAGTGATTTGATTCTTTTTTTCCATTACACATTACATTAAAGGTTCTAAGGTAAAAGTTACTAAATATTTTTCATATTTATTATATAAAAATAAATATGTAAATATAACATTACATCTAGCTTTATTCCTTCCAATATGTTGGAAAACAATAACGTCCCCCATTTTATGTAGGGACTACTACCTCCACATAATGATGCAAAATGTTTTTCATTTTAATTTTACATAGATGGTAATAAAAATACATTTTACTAATATATATATATATATATAATATTGTAACAAATTTTCTATATATAAATTTTATAGATTATTTATAAATACATATATAATGAATTTTTATGATATTTATATCTTTTTTAACATTCTCTAGATAATGTAACATTGATCAAATGAAAAGGAAGAAAATTACCAAACTAAAACATACACTAAAAACATTAATTATTTCCTAAAATAGTGATTTAAAAAAAACTTAATAAATGGGTGATAAAATAATATAATTAAATCATATATCGAATTATATATATTAGTATTGTTATTTTATATATGTATAATAAACACATATTTATTATACAAGAGTGTGGAAACATATGAAGGAAGTCAAACCTATGGTAGGGTTTTCTTATCTCACATTTACCTCTAGGAGTCATACATCATATCGACCACGTATTCCATTATTTGGTTTATATAATGCCTCTTATGATATTTTATATTATAAATATATTTCTTTTCATTGAATTTAAAGATTTATTTTATGTAATTTATTTTAATGGGCTTATGATTTAAATGTTACCAAAGTGGTAAGGTTTCATTTCACAATCTCATCATTATTCGACCTTCTTTATGTTTAAGTCTCTATCATGTGAATTATATGATATTTCTATCATAATATAAATCTTTTTTCTTCTCCAATGATTATTCATGAACATTTTAATGTAATCAAACAATTTTACTCTATTTGACATATAAAATGATCATGAAAATGTTTTTTATGAAAATATGAATTTATTTCTCTCTTTAGTTGAAATAACTATTTTTTCAGAATATATGTTCTCTAAACGTGTTTTCAAAAAAAATATCCTTTTCTAAATTATTTAAAAAATATAATTCTCCCATATTGGATTTCAAAAAAATATTTTGAAATGAATCATTATTTAATATTCAAAACATGTTTAAAATGCTATTTTCAAATTAATGTAGTTTAAAATTATATTTTGGAAGATTTTGTTTGAAAATGATATTTTTAATGTGAAATGGTTATTTTTTTATCAAGAATGTTTTTAAGTACTTTTTTATCGAATTTCTATTCATCAATGACTACAACTATTATTCTAATTATTCCCTACAAGAGATATTTTTTATTGACTTCATATTTAATATTTATCTAAACCGTTTATAATTACTTTTAATTAGTATGAATAACTTTATTACCAGTCACCATTATAAATTGGATGGTTTAGGAGTATGTTTATTTGATTTCTGTATGTATTAATATTTTGTATGTTAGTTTTTAAATAATTTTTTTTGTGTTGATTATGTTTCAACCCTATAATAGGAGTAATGCATTATAATTAGTTATTGTTGGGTGGGTATTAGAAATAGATAACCCCTCGATGCATTGAAAAATCCCTGAGACAAATCAGTTGGACAAATTAGATGGGTAACTACACAAATATTTAAACCAACTATAAAAATATCTTGATAAAATATTTTAGATGTATGTCATTATGAATTCCCTCATTATGAGATATGTTATTTATTTCCACATGATTATTTGATTGGATTGAACATCCATGGATATGTTTCAAGATCATGTGATTATTTATATAGATTTATTTGATAATTTTTATTCATATTATTCTTAGTTTGGTGATTAAATGGCACGGTTTTCAGTTATTTACCTGTCCATCTATAATATGATAATTTATTCAAGATATCTTCCTCTACACACTTAACTATAATGTGCTTCTAATCTCGACCATTTCTTGTGATTTTTCTCGAGGATACTAGGACATGTTTTGTTATTTATTTGCAGGGAAACACTATAGTGAATAATGAATTTCTCAACTAAAACACTTTTTGTATTTTATTTTTTCAATTTTAATTTAAATTTAAATTATGTATATTTTTTACCAGTTCTTATAAGCTATTTGGTACTTTAGGATTTGATTCATTGTATTTTATTCCTATATAGTAAAGTAAAAAATTGGCTCTATGCTACCCAAGATGGGGTATCTATAATTACTTTTTTTTCAATATAATTAGTCTTTCTAGAGTTTAACATAGTCTATGATTTCTTTAAGTGTTACTCTACACTTTTCATCTATAGAAAATCCAATGAGGATTATGTTTTTTTTATTCAATAAAAATTCAAAAACAAATATTCATGTTTTATGTCAATAAATAATATTAATGGTTATAAATACATTTCATGAGATCCTATAATATTTAAGGGTCATGTTTTAGTTTAAAGTTTTTTGAGAAAATAGAATCATACATTTATATATAATGTTATCCGAGATGGTAGATGGTTTTACTGGACACTCATGTAATCAAAAAAGGATTACAAAATTGCACTGGAATTTAATGTCATCAATGAAGATGAAATAATATCCTAGAGTTTTGTGACTCCAAGGAAGTTATATAGGTTAAATTGGAGTTCGGTTTTATCAAGAAATTTAAATAATTATACTATCATTTCACGTTATCCTAGAAAGATTTGTGGATTATACTTGTGTCTGATATTTTCTATGTTTATGAAAGAGTATGTTTATGTATGATGCCTCCATGGAGGCTTATAGAGTTATGATACACTTTAATCATCTAAGAATAAATATGGAAATATATTGTTTTAAAATTATCTATGGTTAAAAAAGGGTAATATGGAATTTTGTTTCATCTATGAAGTGTTAATAATTATGATGGTGTTTAACATTTAACATAAATATGAAATAATATGCAATAAATTTTTGTAATAATAATATGTATTATCTATTATTCAATTATTTAATGTATTCATTGATGATAAAACAACATAATGAAGATTCATTTTAGATGAGAACACAAAAGGTATTTATTAATGATTATTATTATCTATGAATATAAAATGATACACTAGTTTTTTATTTTCATCCTTGATTTTGTAAAAGTTTTTAGGAGTTTTAGGTCATTAAAAATGGATTTATGGTTTTTTGAAGGGTAGAGTGAGTGAAAAAATTATTGGGATTTAACCTGTTGATGAATTTCTTTATATCTGGATTTTGGTAATAAAAAAAGTAATAAATCAAATAAATATTTTAATTACATGTGATAAACATATGACATTAATAATTTATAAATTTCAATTGTAATTTCATTGTGAGAATGAAGTCATAAAATGAAGTTTAAATCCATTCGAGTAATGAGTGGAAGTCATATTTAATAATGTGGTTTATTATATAATGATGTTTATGGGTGTGTAATTTAAAAATTCACATAATGTGGGTATTGTATCATTCTATGTTGTTTATGGAAATGATTTAAGGACTTGTACCATGTGTTTTTATTTCATAAGATATAGACTGATTGATTTTATTTAAGGATGTATAGGCTAGATCAAATGAGCTATAGTTGAAGGCTTTAAGAATATGAAAATATTTTTTATATTTTATATTCATTTTACTAAAACCACATATAGAATGTATAGATTGGTAATTTCACATAACAAGTTCATATTTCTTATAATGTTTCTATAAGACTCTGAAAAAAGTAATTAGGGTATGGTTAGAAGTTCTTAGAAAACATAGTACAATATTTTTAGATCCCAAAAAGGTGGAAACAAGTGAATGAATTTTCTAAATAATACTGTAATAATCCAAAATGGTGATCTTATAGAATATTTAGGTGCGAGTGTGGTCTTATTCCAAGAAACCATCACAATGTTTTTTGTGATTCATGTGACATGAAATAAAAGGATTATTGGTAAGATATAGATTGTTTGTCATATGAATGGGACTTATATACAATCATCACATTGTTTTTTAAAGAATAAGTGGAATTACAGTGTTGGATATTGAGAAGATGAGTATATCCCGTATTATGATATGGTATTATGCCTATGTAGGCCAAATCTACAGATCCTTTTCATGAACATGTGGTGGGTAGATGTCATTAATGAATAAAACATAGAATTGTCCATAATCTATTAAAGATGAATATGTATACGATGAACCCCATAATGGGGGGGATGAAAAATGTGAACATCCATTCGTAATATAACAAGTATTAATGCATAGATTGTGGGACATACATGTGTTAAAACCATGGTTACATATACTTATTTACACAAATATAATATTTGTAAATGAATTCTAGTCTAGATAATTGAATCTTTCCATGAGAAATTGTTCAATGAGATATGGGTCTCCCAAAGATGCATGGGATCCATGTATAGGTGACAGTATATCAAATTGAATCAAGTGATTTTATCTTTTGTGACACTTTCTTGATATTTAGATACTTTCAGTGTCAAACACATAACTATGAATATTTCAACATAGTCTAGGAAGGAATAAGTTTAGGTCCCTTATTGTTTACTTACACAAGGACAACAATAAAAAATTTACATCATATCTAGGTCAGGTTATTCACCCATGGGTGTTGGGTTTTGTAATGACCCAAACATTTATAAATGAAATTCATGTTTTTTATGAATAAATGTATTTTTAGTTAATATAGTTATATAAAACACATCAAATACATTGGTTATTTTAGACCCTAATAAAATACTACCTTCCAAATTTAAATGAAAATTAGGCATCATAACCATTGATAATATATTCATTGTACAATTTCCATTAGTATTAATATATAATAAGGTTTGTGATAAAGTCCAATTTACATAGAAGAAATATTTGATTGAATCTACCAATATGATTATTACATACAAAGCCCATTTATGGGAACATTCAGTGGAGATGGATTCACTGGGAATTTCCACTGACCAAGACCAAGGTAATATTTTTCAACTGAAGCTTGAAAAAAATCGTTTATTATAGAAGTTCAAATTTATCAAGATCGCAACGAAAACCATTATTCTTGAACCACCCCACGAAAGAACCACCATCGCACACATTACCCTTAGGTAATAATCTAGAGTGTTAAGTGGTTATAAATATAGACCTTAGCAGTATGATTTTTTATGTTTTCTTTTTAATAAAATAATGATTATATTAATCCCCTTTTTTCAGTTTATAAATGAGTATATAATAGATTTAATAAAATTTTTATTTTGACACGAAGCAATAAAAAAATTTATTTTGGGAAAAATATTGTCTAAATTATAATAATCTTTTGATATAAACAAGATTGTTTAAAATAAATTTTATTTTAATAAAATAATCTTCTTAAAATATATATATTTAAATATAAATGGAAAAATAATATAATGAAGTCCAATTTAATTTTTATATGTGTCAGAAAGTTGACAGTGTCATATAAATTATTTTTATGTAAATATTTTTTATATCGAAAATTGTAAATTATAATATTTATATAAAAAAAATAAAATGAATATTATTTTTGAATTCATCATGTCTAAATTATCCAACCATTATTTTTTAATAGTTTTCGTAGATAGTAAATTGTTTGACAAAAATTAAATACTATATAAATATACAGTTTGTATTATGACATCATAATATTAGAAAGGTGATCTAATAAATTATATAAAGGGAATACATGACTAAATATAGATTTACACATTAAGATAATGTGTTTTTTATGTTTTTAATTAATTTTAATATCCTTTAACGAATCATCTAATTCATATATTATATATTATGGTTTTAAAATCAATTCTTTATGAACATCATTAACTTCTACAACACCAATAGAATTATTTTATTATTTTATATTCTTGTACTTTAAAATATTAAATACCACTCCTATTTTAATTGAAACTATGGGCAAAAACTGGGGTATGTTTTTTGGTTTTGGTTATTTTATCAGATAGAGTCAAAAACCTATATTCAAAAGTTAATAAAGAATTCCCCAATATTTTCATATAACTACCAACCCAAGAACCCACTCATCTACACTAAAATACATCTTATCATTAATTTACTTTCATTTTACCTCTCTAAATCCCACTAAATTGGTTTCTATGCTCATAAGAAGATCTTTCAAAGATTTTTGAAGAAAACTCTCAAGGAATGGGATGTCTCTACCTATCTTCATTTCAATTCAAGAAACCTTGAGTTTATCCTTTTGAAACTAAATTTTTTATGTTTTCACACCCTTATAAATATATGTCTAATTTATAATTCATTTATTAAGAATAAGATATCATTTATCCCCTCTTATTATATCCTCTACCCAAGCTGTTACTATGTTGAAGAAAGGAATTCTATCATTCTCCCTATTATTTACTTGTATTATGCCTTTTGATTTCAAATTTTTTATGTTGGAATGTTTTTTTAAACATCTCATTTATTATCATTATTATTACCAAGTAAATATATACCAGAATTCAATCTGAGTAAACCCTTCTATGAATCATTATGTACACATGTTAAGAAGCTGAAGTTATCCTACAATATTTTCATATCAAACATTTGTGTAATGAATAATCATATGAATTTCCACTCAAGGGTATTAAATAAATTTAACATATCCATAATTGAATGGGGACATCCATATATTTACCTCTCACACCTTAATCATGGTATCAAAATTGATTTAATGGACTTCTTGAGTTGTATAACCTATGTGGCACACTAATGCATGTACTTGATATGAATGTAATGGGCGGGAAAAAATTATATAGCCCTCAAATGAATTTTGAAATATTTTTATCTCATGAGATACCATGTATGGTGAATGATAGGATATCATGAGCACATTATGTTATGATGTAACAATGGTTATCCTTGAATTAGGCATATGATGTCATGTTTTTTGTTGTCATTGTATTCATATGTTTCCTTAATGTTATAATATTATATCATTCTTCAATTCTCATGTTAATTATTATCATAATTATTAAGTCAACTTGATACATCTCTTGACTTTAATGTGTTACATTAATTATGTTGTTCTTTTTTATTCCATTATTGGGAATTATAGCTCACTACTTTCTTATGTATGTCCCCAGGTGGTCTCATGCTGTATTTGAAGATTGATGGAAAATAAGGGAATGTTTTGGAGTTTTTAAATAATTATTTTGTACCCTTTGGTTCATGATATTGTTATATGTATCAACTTACCTTCACAAACTATACATCATGACATTTTGTGATTATATTAAGTGTATATTAATGTAATAAATAATAAATTAATGTGTATTAAATATATGGATTGTCATAGTTGGTGTTAGAATTTGGTAAAGTCATTTTTTGATGATTAGTATTAGAAAAAAATATTAAAATCTTTATGGATTAGAATAAAAATAAGAAATAATACAAAAAATTTATTGAATGATGGTATTTTTTTATTCTAATAAAAAATAGTTTGTCAATAATACAGGTGGATGTGGATCCAGAAAAATCATATCATGGGGTAAAAACCCCAAAATGAAATAATGGGTACTAACTTGATCTTCACCTAGTGAGAAAAAATATCCTTTTATACACACCTGTATTGACACCCCAATGGAATATTATTTAGTAAGTCTACAAGCTCTTTACCATCCATTATTAAGAGGATAAGAAATGCTAATATAATTTTATGTTATTAAATAGAACATGAATAATTTTGATTGAAACGTTGAAATTAATATTTTAACGAACTTAGGTCATTGATGATTTATCTCATCGATGGACATAGTTTCCCTATAACGTGTTTAGAAATTATAAAATTCTCATTCCAAATTCTATTTTTCATGAATTAATTGATTAGAACTAGAATAAAATAATGAAATATAGGATTATCATCCATTATTGGACATTAAATTTCCTTTTCTAATATAGTTCTATTCATTCTTTCTTATCACAAATGATTACTAGAAATATTAAATCACCACCACAAAACCTAGTAGTGGAGATATAAGTGAAAATTAAATATGAGAAAATTATTGCATCCAAAGTATATAACTTATCCCCTTTCAATATTTGTGGGATGTTTTTTCCCTCAAACCTTATGATACTTATTTTATATGAATTAGAATATATTCTTAGTACGTATTCGATTTCCATGTATAGATCCAGTATAAGTTTCTAAGAGTAGGAAATTACCCTCTATATTAGAAATTTCCCATTGATTATTTAGAAGTTCTAGGAGGGGGATATATCAATTTTGGAATCATCATCTCATGAATGGATATTATTAACTTATCTAAAATAGTATCTAGATTGAATTATTAAAACTAATTAAGAGATCAACCGTGATGAAATTCCCTTTGTAAGGGGATACTCAATTTTTTCCCAAAATGATTTCTAGGTATTTTACCAAACTAAGTGGTTGAGTTCTCAGTTGAACTCATACATGGAGCTCTTCCAATACCAGAGACTCCATAAAAAATTTCCAATGTTGAACTTTATGTTTTGAAGGAGAAACTATAAGAGAATATGGATAAAGGGATTATAAAACCAAGTGCATAATCATGGGGTCCAATGGTCCATTTTTCATGAAAAATGATTGTTCAATGATCCACTTCATTGGTAATTTTGATTTTAACAATATCAAAAATAAATAAAAGTATCCTTTTTTTGGATTGATAACTTTTTCAATCAGGTACATGGAGTCCAATACTTCTTTAAGAAGTATATTTCTTTAAGATATTATCATGTAAAGGTGTAGAAAGAGGAAATCAGTGAGAATGTTTTTCATATGAGGTACGTGCACAATGATTTTATAGTGATGACATTTCGACTCAATAATTCTCTAACTATATTCCTTTACATAATGAATATATTCATTGGAAATTTCCATGAAAAATTTATTATAGTCTAAAAAGATGATATTATGATCTACTCTTTACGCATGTAAGAACATGATGATCATTTAAATTCTATGCTAAAGTCTTTATGAATGGAAAATTTATATGAAAAGTACAAAAAATGTGATATTTTAACAGTGTAAGTAACATTTTGGGTGCATGTTACCCCCAAAAATTGATATTTCTAGATCATAAAAAATGGAGGCAATTAAAAGATGTATTGGACCAACATACATGAAAGAGATCCATAGTTTCCTTTCACCAGCTGGGAACCATCCTCTATTTGTCAGAAACTTCTCATTATTGTCAACACTACAAACCTTGGTAACATTTAAAGGCACGGTTATTCGTCTATATTGATGAATATGAGGTGATATTGATAGAGTTAAATAATACTCTAATCACTGAACCTATTCTCACATTACCCACCATTGGGTAATAAATTATGATCTACAATGATTTGTCCAAAATTTAGTTGGGGTTTTTACTAATTCAACAAGGAAAGGTGATAAAATGTAACTCCCATGAATTTATGATTCGTGATAAAAACTACCAATCACATAATTTGTAATTGGATGTAGTGGTCATTACATTGAATATTTGGTGAAGTTATCTCTATGGGGAAAAGAATTACATTAATATATAAGAATCATAAAATCCTAAAATACATATTCACATAAAAATATCTTAATATGAACCAACAAAGGTGGATAAATATAATTAAGGATTATGATTGTTCAATCCATTACCATCCTGTGATGGTGAAAAAAGTGTAGTATGCTATGAGTAGAAAAGATTATGCAACCCTATCAATGATGTTTAATTATATGGATATAATCAAAATGGAATTTAAAAGGACATATATGGGAATAATAAAATGAAATTCATCCTACTATTCACAAATAACTTCTCATTCATCCTTTCTTGAGAGGATCATGTAGGACCAAAAAAGATGATGTGGTGATACAAAAAAAGGTAGAAAATACTCTGGAGTTGATATATGGTAAATAAAGAGTTATATATTTTGGAACCCAGATATATGTCTCATAAAAATATAGAAAATATGGATCTCTTTTATGATTCAAATAGCTTATCGTTCTATATTTCTATAGGAAACACTATGGTGTATAGAGATGTGAAGTAGGACATCTAGTGGGAAGGAAAGATGAGGGTGATTGAAAAAAATTTATCTTGTTAATTGATATGAGAACTAGTCAATAAAAAAATATAAGTATAAGGGGATGATGAAACCCTTTCCAATACCAGTATGGAAATGTGAAATCCTAACTATGGATTTCATCATACCCCCCCCCCCATGAAATCCAGTGGAAATAACATCATATGGGTGGTTTTTGATAGCCTTAAAAAGTCATCATATTTTATTTTAATGAAGGAAGATTTATCTCTCAACTAACTATAGATTATATTTATATGAGATATGGTAAGAGTACATGGATTTATAATATACATAGTATCTAATAAATAACCAAAATTTACCTCAAGGTTCAGGAGAATCCTTTATCATGCATTGGATATAGATCCAAGTTTCAATACTAATTACCACGCTCAAATGGATGGCCAATCTCAGATAATTATTAAAAACATTGAGTATATTATTATAACATGTTCAATTTAATTCCAAGTATATTGGGATCAATATATTTTCCTAGTGGAGTTAACATATAACTATAGTTTCGATTCTAGAATTAATATGGCACCTTTTGAGGATCTGTATGTGAAGCGGATTTCAACACAAAAAGTTTGGTATAATGTTAGAGAGTGAAAGCTTATGGGTAAAAAATAAATATGATATAAAAATATGTTCTATATTATGACATCGTATTATCACAAAGGTGATAAATTTCATCCAAGAACAAATATAGGTTTCCACTTTAAAATAATTTTTTAATTTTTTTGACTAATTTTATAATACTTAAATCCTCAAGAACCAATATTATATTTTACGATTTTAAAATCTATTCATCAAGGAAATGACCCTGTTTCACAACTCCAATGGTATTATTTTAATATATTCAGTTATTATCCTTATAAAATATTTTGAACCACTCCTCTTTAGCATTAATGTTGAGAATAAACCACTGGATTTTTTTGGTTTTTCTTATGATTTCATAGAGTCCAAAGCCCATGTTTAGAAATTAATAAAGAATTCCCCTCTATTTTGCTCTAAATTCTGACTGAACCTCCAACCCTCTTTACATAAAACACATTGATCCTGAATTTTCTCTCCATTTACCTCTCTAAATCCCTCCTAATTTTTTTTCCAATATATTGAGAGTATCTCCCCAATCTTTTAGAATAACCCTCTCAAGGTAACAAATCTATCTCTCATCATTTTCATTCAAATACATTATTTGTATTTTGCCTTTTGAGTCTCAATATATCATGTTTTAATGCATTTATAAATATACCTTTACCTTAAAATTTAAATCCTAATAATAATAGATAACTTATCCCCTCTTTTTATTACCATTACCCGAATTGTTACTATGTTAATTTAAGGGGTTCTCTCCTCCTACTCTTTATTCAAGCATTTCCATTGTATCATGTCGTTCTGTTTTCATTGGTTCATGTGGGAATTTATTTTTACAGTTACCTTTTACTGTCAATAGGATCTACCATTAATGATAGACCATCATTCACTCTCATTAAATGCTTCCATGAATTGTTATACACACCTTTTATGATGTCGTAATTATCCTGTGATGTTTCTATGCTGACTTTTGTATAGTGAATACCCATCCACATTTACAATTAAGGGTATTCTCTTATATGATCATATCCTTAATTTTATAGGGAATTCCATATCTAGAGACCATACACCTTAACCATTGTATTAAAAGAAATTAAAGGAGTTATTATATTGTATTATCTTTGAGACACACTAATGCATGTACCTGATATGAATGTGATGAGTGGGGTGAGAAAAATATAACCCTCTAATGCATCGGGTAGTATTTATATCTCGTAAGATATTATGTTTGAAGAACTTGTGGTTATCCAAATCACAAAATGTTATGATGAATTATTTATTAACCATAACATATACTTTTGATGTCATATATTAGGTTGTTTCCACATTCCTATATTTCCTTGATGTTATCATCATATGTCATGATTTGATGTTCTTGTATAGGATTCTGACCACCTTTATGTCACTATGATATGCCTCTCAACTAACATGTGATACATTCATCATGTTATATTTTTATTATTCCCTTAATAGGTTTTATATCTCTCTTATTTCCTATGTACCTCCGCAACTTATCAGATACAGTATTAAAATAATGTTGAAAAATAATGGAATGTTTTAGATTTATTAGATAATGTTGTTTTACCCATGTTACAAGTTATTATTATATATATCTAATTACAATAATAAAATATTCCTAATTATCTTATAGGATTGTATTAAGTGTATAATTATGTATTAAATCATAATTTGACATGTATTAAATATATGTGTTGTCATAGGGTATGCATCTTGAGTGATGTGTATATTTTGTTCATAAATTTCAAGGACTCATAGAGAAACATTACTTCTAACTCTAGGTGTCTTTATTTTTTACTATTTATCTTCTAGGAAACATTATAAGAATATTATATCATTAAATGTAGAAAATGTACATATATGGTAACATAAAAGAAACAAGAACATACAGTTACATGTGTTCATTGGAATCTATTACAATTTTTATGTGTCACCTTACAAGTGAATATATGGAATATTCAGCCATGATATTGTTTAATAGTAAGAATATTATGGTTTGAGACATGTTTCACATAAATAATATGTTCCATTCACATTCTTATTTTCTTCTATACAATAATAAATGTCTTATCCATATCCCATTTGTGGTATTGAACACCGTTTAGTACCAATATATTTATCTCCTAATAATTTTATTATTTTCAACACAATATAGATCCAATTGTGAGGTGACATGGTTTTTTACACAATTAATTCAATTTAAAATTTAAAGGGAAGTATAATGATTTATTTTACCACTATATATTTTTTTCTTATAAATTGTTTTAAAAAAGTATTATATAAAGTCTTAGAAATTATCTCTTCTGAAGATAGTAGTACATCATCATGATGATTCGTCATTAAATTAAATTATTTCCCCATTTCATCTAACTTACTAATAATAAGTATATTTAGTAAGAATACCATTTCATAAAATAATTCCTTATGTTTAAATAAAACATGTATATATGACCTAATAAAATCTAAGAGCATACAAAATTTACCAAATTTAATTCCATTTACCCAACAGTTTCATTCTTTGGTCCAATTCTAATAATGACTAAATTTTAAACTTTTATTAAAGTGATTGATATTTCATCTCTATATAATCTATAAAACACTAAATAGAGTATGTAAAATAGGGTGGAAGATTGCAAGTCTAACATACATCTTTTTAATTCATCCAATTAATAAATTCTTAGTGATATCTATAAAAAAGATCAAAAAATTATCTAATTTTGTAATGGATATGTATACAGGAATTCAATGATCTAACAAAAGTGATAATTCTAATCAATATACCAAACCTAAAATCACTATAGTTTATGACTTAATCAAAAAATATATAAGAGAATGTATTATTTAATAAAAACTTTATTCAGGAAGAAAAACAAATTGATACATAGAGACTTCAGTAGTCACTATTGGTGGTGTATAACAAAAAATAATCCCATGAACCTGAGAAGTATAAATAAAAAATCCCCTATTCCATGATAGTTAATTTACGGAATGATTGAAATTTAAAATTGTACCACCACCTCAGTGGTTATTTCATAGTTGACTGAAATGAGATTAGTTTTTATAGTTAATATAAGTTGGGATTAATACATATATGAAGGTATAAAACATTTAAGAGGTGGTATATACTGGGAACTTGTCTCAAATCTATAGTTTTAATAATCAATAAGAGGTTGATAACAAATATTCCTAAAAAATAGTTTCCATCTATTTTTTGGGAATTATTCATTATGATTTTGGATATAAATGAAACTTTATTGATTCCAATACTCATTAATATATATGATATATTTATATTAGTATAAAATTATTGGGATAACATTGACCAATATTTTATCTAACAAAATTTTTAACTAATGGAAATTTTTAAAAATGGGGGGAAGAAACATATCCCAGATATCCTCATACGATAAAATTATCAAGTATCCCATATAATAAAATTCAATCGTGTGGCAACTAATTTGTATCTTTATTTCATGATGTGTAAAAAGTATTGTATTTAATTTGATATTCTTGACGAATACATGTACATAATGTGAGGGTTATAGATCAAGAATTGTGATATTGGAAACCTTTCACTACAATGATTCATTGAAACGTATCTAAGTGGGTGGATGCTTCCTCTGAGGGACTCTCTCATGGGATTATGTTTTACTACATTTCTCATATTCACATAGCTATCATATAACAAATTTATTAATTTTAATGTTCCAATATTATCC
Source organism: Viscum album (assembly GCA_963277665.1). Classification (NCBI taxonomy): domain Eukaryota; kingdom Viridiplantae; phylum Streptophyta; class Magnoliopsida; order Santalales; family Viscaceae; genus Viscum; species Viscum album. Next base: position 247,266,900 of record OY728167.1, read on the forward strand.
AAAAAACCCCATACACTTGGACATAAAAATATATTGGAGGTCCCATATTAGGAATCTAATTTCATTTAAATTATAAATGGTTATGTGAAAGCTCATGCTGGGAATATGTGTTCCAAAATAAGACTATTATCACAAGCATTATTTTCAGAAATGAAATTGAATACATCACTATTTTTCATCCAATAATGATGAATATTGAGGTAATTGTAAATATATTATAGCAATACATTATTTTCAAGATTTTTTTTCATATAAAAACCCCTTTGGAATTGTTATGGAAAATAGGATTATTATCCTTTATAAATTATCTTACATGATTTCCTTCTGAGAGGAGATTATTGAAAAAAAAAATGACAAGGTCCTCATCTATAAGTTTCATTCACCATATGAGTTTATTCAATAATTCTCACATTAAAAACAAAATAGGCCATAAATGTATTGGATACTCTATAGTGACTAACATGTAATTATTTTTTGCTAGTTTTTCTTGATACCAAAACAAGAGGATACATCGGTATCAATCATATCATTTGAAAAATATAATGTAAAGTATGCATTTCATGACTATGTTGATTACCAAATTAAATTGTATAGATTTTTAATAATGAAGGATATATTCTATATAAAAAGGAAACATTTCATATGGGGAATGGATACATGTTAAATCCTTATAAAAAATAAATCATACTAGTTGTAACCATCCAAATTCTAAAACAATTTAATAGAGAGGTCCACCAAAAAATGTGTTTCAATAAATGGGATTATCAAAGTTTATAACTATGTTTCCTTGTGGTAAAATTAATTTTTATGGAAGATGGGAAACCAGGAAAGTGAATAATATTGAATAACTTATTCTACTACGACATATTCCTAGTATCATTAAATTTACTTATACATTGTGGTAAATGAAAATTAGGAGTACAAAAAACTTTCCCAAATAAATTTAGGGTATCCATCATAATAGGGTCAAATTACATAGAAACGAGCATATAATATCCCATAAGGATATTTAATTTGAAACACATACATCTTAATTTAGAGAAAATATATTATAATTTTAAGATATAATATGTCTTTTAAATGGGGTCTTTACCAATTTTGAATAAATATTCTTTTAATTTTTGTGATCCATATTTGTGAGTGACATATCTCCCCTCCATTATATTTATCCTAGTTTTCAATATAGAACATGATATTTTCAGTGAATGCACATCCATTTCTTTATTTATGGAATAATTATTCGTGGATATATACTTTTAAAAGTGGACTCTTATCGATATGTTTGGAAAAGACCCGCCACCTCACATTCCCTTCAAAAATTTATTCGATACATGGAATATATTAGGGTTTATAGAGATATCTATTCTCAATCGAACATACTTTAATGTGACTTTATTTTCATAAGAGGCCTTTGTGTTAACATGGGAAAGTTTACTAAAGATCTATAGGAATAAAAAAATCATATTATATCATGGGTCTACCAATTTGCATACTAATCATTCCCAAGAATTAAAAGTTATTTGGTTGGGCCTCTAAATTCTACCAATTCCCTTATTCAATCTAGATTTTGTGAAGATAATTATAATTTCTTCAAGGATCATTCTCTATCCAGATATGGAAACCCTAATGAATAGAAACATGATAAAATCAAGTATCTATGTTGAGAGGGTCTTCCATCCAACTTCCCCCGTATTATTTTCCATCGAGCCAATTACATTATATTTTTATGAAATAATCTTAACTTGCCCAATGAATTATTTTTTTCTTCATATTCCATCTACAATGACACACATTTAATATTTGATGAAAATCCTCTAAATCATATATCCTTATTGATATAAGTAATCTTCAGGATGATAAAGGGATGTATGTGTTAGTTCATCCAAAACCAGACTCCTCACTGAGTCCTTTTTTAGACTTGGACCTAGTTCTCCTTGTAGCACTCAGATATTTTAGGATCAATTTAGTTTTTAAATTTTACTATTTTTCATATCCATCTTCAAATGCAACACCAAACCAGAATGAACCATGATATATTTTAGTAAGATAAAATTATTGCTGTAAATGTAACAATTATAATTTAGTAATTGAATTGGAATGTATAAATAGAAGTGAAATAAAATTAAAATCCATATATAAAGAATAATGAAGGTTAATTTAATAATAATTTATTGATAAAATTAAATTATTATATTCAAATAACTAATTAGATCTATTTACATTTATAAAATTATTTTCCTAAAAATATCCTTTTATGCACCAGGTTTTGTTAAAGAAACTAAATATATTATGTCTAAATGATGATAAAATGTATTTTTATATGAATAATGTGTTAATGTTAATTTAGTTAATAAATTATTAAGAATAATAATAAGAACATATGATATTTAAAAAATTAATTTTCCTATAAAAACTACATTCCTTATATTTCATGTTTCCATTAAAATTTAAGATTATTAGGTTAAATAATATAAATTTGAAAAAATGAACAAATTTTTTTGAATTATAATGAAAATATTTGATTATGATGAAATTATGGTATTTTCTAATGAATTATTTGTAGTGAATATTATAAAAATAATACTTTTACAAATAATATTACTTTTATGGAATTATTAAGACATAAGCATGAAATAAATAATTATAAAAACTCTTATTGACCAAAAATGTATTTAATATTTAAAATTATAATTTTGAAAATATCAATTTTACCTTATGAATATTTTTTCATATTTTGGGTGGTAAGTTATATTTTTTTCTAAAAAAAATTTATTCATTATACATTTATTATTTTAAAATTATTTTTTAAGAATTTTAGAAATGTAATATTATAAAATAGATTTCATATTACAAATCAAAATTTTAAAAATATTAAATAATAGAAACATCATTTTTAGTCACTACAATAACATACCAAGGATAATAAATGAGTTAGTATTGTAAAATTGAATTCTAGTAAAAACCTCAAAATATGGGAACAAGACTATAATATCTTAAACTTTTTTTTTTATTTTTTAAAATATGTTTATAATCCAAAAATAATCCCCATAACCCATCCATTAGTGTACACTAATGGAGTGAATTTTATTTGAAAATAACATTCCATTAATATAGTTTTATGAGTACTTACAAATGTTCTTGAAAACTCACTTATAAGAAGGTACCCTAACCATAAAACTTTTCCTCAAAAAAATATTTATTGAATGACCAAATTCATCCCAAATAAAATAAAAAATATATATCCCAACGTATAATGTGTTTGTTTTTTAAAAAATCAATTCTAATATTGATTAAGGAGTTTTCCCAAGGAGTAAGGTAAAAACTATTAATCACTCATTTTTCATTTATATTTATTTCCTTCTTCATCTCCCTTATCCAAATATATTATACCCATGATAAAATAATTACTTCAGTATCATAATTATACTGAAATTTTTTAATTTTCATTTAAAAAATATCTTATACCACCTTTATATCCATTAAAAATTAAATCATCGCTCGTCCTTACATGCGGACTACCACTTTCACAAATGACATATTTAAGTTTTCATATTATATTTTTAAAGAATATTATATAATATTTATTTAATGGAAAAATATGATAATTATAAAATAAAAATTATTATGTAATGAAAAAATTATATAATTTAATTCACCCATTATTTAGAAAATTAAAACATCATCCATGTGTACATGTGAGCCACTACCTCCTCAAAAGACGTATTTCATTTTCTTCACCACCATACATGGAATGTTATAAAATATATTTTATTTATATATATAGAATTAATTATTGCTATAATTAATTAATATTATTATTAAAGTATTAAAAAAATATTGGTGATAATTATAAATTTATCGCTTGATATCAGTAACGTACCTGAAACAAACTTGTCATGAAACCCATTCTCATAAACCATGCCCATAGTCTACATAAATTGAAAATGTGGCTGCATAGATAACTGAGATAAAGCTATTTAAATATATTTTCCAATTTTTTAATTATTAAATTAAAATCGCATTATAATTATACTCATCAATTTATTATTACATGTACTAGTTTGGGTCGGATTAACAACCTATATGAATGATTACATAATTTTTTATCATGGATTGGTATGAAAAATTAATTATTAGTAATATATGATATTAAGAATAAAATTATTATTTTTTATGGTTCTATGAATATTATACTTATATCTAACCCATTATTAAGATACCACATTTATTGAGTTAAATTTATTTTGAAGCAAGCATGTTACAAGTTTTGACATTAAGAAAAATACTTTCAAATTTAATGGAAAAATATTCTAAATTTTTAAGATTTTATAAAACAAATATTCTAGTAACATTAATAATATTTCAAAGATTTAAATTTTGTCAAAAAAAACAATAACCAACATCTCCATTATGAAAATTTTAGAAAACAAACAAAATTATTAATATATGATGATGAAAATAAACTATAACTAAGTAATATATATATATGGTATGATTATACATGAATTTTTCAAAAGTTAATAAATATGAATAAGGTTCTAAGATATGTTTTACTGATGGTAATGTTTTTATACAAGATGTTAATGAGTTTTTATAGAAGTCAAGAGTAAAGGTAAGGGTTTCCATCTCAACTTCCCCTCAATGAGTCATGTTTTCATGTTAGATATATTTTCTAATTTTATATGGAGTATTTACATCCCAATGGATTTTATTATAATTTCTAATTATTATTTCACGTATTTTACAATCCTTTTAATGGAAATTCCTTCATACACTTTTATATCCTCTAATCCCAAATAATTTTGGGGTTTTCTCAGATCATTTTATCTTCATTGAGATGTGTATCATATTCACCACTATTTTTATTTATGTTGTTTTATAATAATTATTTTTTTAATTTTTTCCTAATTTTCAAAAAATTTATTAAATTAAAATTTTACATCTCATGATTATTTTGGATGGGCTTTCGATTCAGAAAATACCGATGTTTTATGGATATTTATTAACATAGTATCATTTCATTGAGTTATATTGTTTCTTATGAAACTCTAGTATTTTATGTTGATTAAAATGTAAAAAAATGACTATATTATATTATATTTCAGCTTTTATAGGAATTTAATTTTCAATCAATTTAATCCATTTTCAAAAGTTTCTTACTTCATCAATTAGTATGTATATTTGTGTTATTCATCTCAAAATTCCCCTCTATGAGACATGCTTCATATTATGCATATATTTTATTTTATATGATGTATTTAATTCCAATTTGACATATTATACCATGAAAATTTATATATTCATGATATTTATTGTTCTATTTGAAATTATCTCTTGAAATTTAATTTTATTAGAATTTTACCAATTCCATAAGGTTTTTTTCTAACAAAATTTATATTCAGTGAGTTGTGACTATTATTATATAATTTTATTCATATTCATTGGTAAATGATAATTATTATTTAACTATATTTTAATTTATTTCATTTTTATAGTGATTTATATTTATTTCTCCTAAACTCTTTTTTTGAAGTACTTCTAACTCAATTCATTTTCTTTTAAGGATTATCTTCATCATCAAAATGAATAACGGTTATGAAAATTCATCTCCCTATTTAATTTTATTATCTTACATTTATATATTCCAACATTAAAAAAATTACATTATAATTTTTATATCAAAATATTTATTTCATATAATCATTAAAAAAATACTAATTTTCAAAATGATTCATTAATACTCTTTTCACAATGTCGATTTCAATAAATATATTTTGTAATATTGTACTTGTTTTTATATTTTATCTTCCACTCCATAATTTTAACATAGTTTTAATTTATTTTATTGTTCCATTATTGAAATTTATATTTTAAAATAATTTTTTCATAATGGTTTACATTTCAAATTTTAAAAAATGATATTTAGAAATGACTACTGTATCAACCCGAACTTTTTAATAAGTTTTGTTTCCAAATTTTTGGTGTTATTTTATTTTATACTCAACAAAACTATTTCATTTAATGAAATGAGTATAATTAAAATGAGACCGTTGGGTTTCGACTGTTATATGACAGTTCGTAAATATGACCGTTGGAATCTAAACTCTTAATGTTGCGATTATTTTTTGTAAAAACAAGTGATCTTGGTTAATTAATACAGAATGAAGTTTTGATGGCCTCATCCAGTAGTCTCAGGCTAATCAAAGCCCATCTGATGGAACTTGGGAAGGAGGTAGCACCAGTAGGCTATGCTCTTGACAAAACCCAAGCCGAACTTTATCCTGTAAAGATGGAACGGAATCTCATTCGGGAGAAGTTCAAGCTGATAAAAATCACTACTCAGGCTTTGTTGGCTGAGCCACTCCAGATCATATCACCTTAGCACAACTTACACTTAGGTCCTATGCTGGTGTTATAAGGGGCTATGTAACGATACACTAGCTACTTTTTTTAATCGTTTGAGATAAAAAAATTGTGATTTACTTCTTGGTGATGTTTGTGAATTTTCAAAGGTCTGGATAAATATAGGATGTATATTATTGATGCATTTTTAAAAATAGGATACTTTAAAATATTTATGTAAACCTTAAATAATTAATGATGTGTAGTGATTTATAAAAAATGGTCTTCTTCAGTTGTGTTCAGTAAGAAATTTAGAGTCTATTAAGATCAACATAATTTTTGGTGAATAGTAAATTATGAATTGTGATTTTATGCTTATGAATAGTAATGTGAAAAAATGGATTAGTAAACTCACATAAGAAAGTATTTTTATATTTTAGGCACCTTGATTAGGTAATGTGAATCAATAAAATAAGTAAATAAATGTTTCAGAAATTATTAGTTAAGTATTTGTTTTTTCAGGTGAATGGTGTTTTTATTTAAAAATTAAATTAAAAATATTTAGAAAATTATTTTTATAAAATGGAGTTCATTTTTGAATTCAGAGCATCAATATTAGGTTATGTTGAATTTTTTGGATTTTTCTGAAAAAGTTTAATTTTCCATGAATAGTTTTTTATTTAAAAATAATTTTAAAAATATTTTGAAAATTATTTTTATAAAATGGAGTTCATTTTTGGATTCAGAGCATCGATATTAGGTTAAGGTGATTTTATGGGATTTTCCTGAAAAATTAAATTTTCGATGAATAGTAAAAATACAGTTTTGAGTTTCAGGTGTTTAATGACATCATTAATGATGTAATAATGATGTATGAATTATAGTCGACTTATGAATAGTAATATATGCAATGAGGTGTCCCAAGTGGCCAATACCATGGGAAAGCCCATGGTTTTTCCAATACCACCGATGAGGTGTCCCTTGGAAATTATTGCTTTGTTCTCTCACTTCTTTTATAAATACCAAGTCATTGCCTCATCCTTTTCATTCCAAAATCATCCCCAAAGAAGTTATGGTCTATTTACCTCTCATGTAGTCCTACCAAGGTTCCCTAAAGCCTCCCAAGGTCCCAAACTTTAGGCTTTTGAAGTTACTCTTCAAGGTAAGGGATCCTTTCATCATTCTCTTTTAAGTCATGACTTCCTTTATGTTATGTCTTATAGTTCCATTTTACTATGTGGGGGATTGTTCTTCTATATCTTTAATAAATTCCATTTCATGTCCAAATTATGATATACCCTTTACACCCTCATCAATTTATTTTCTGAATTTTCAAGTGACGTCGTTAGGCTGCTGAATTTCTTGTAAAAGAAATCCCATCTTCTCTTTCCTTTCAAGTTTCCTTTTCATTGGGTATGTCATTCAAATATCCATACAATGTTATTATCTCCATGTTATTCTGTATTTATATTGTAATATGATTTATTTATGAGTTGGTTACCCTTGTACTCTCTCTTTTTATTATTTTCTAAAACCATGTTATATAGTCGTTATGCTGCCAAAACTTCGTCTCAAAATTTCTCTCTCTTTCTCTCAAGAAGTTATATTGTTTTATTTATGTGAATACCCAGACCTATTTCGTTTCTATGGGTGTTCATAAATACAAAAAAAATGATATATTTTATTTTGGAATTGACAAACATATAATCCTCACTCCCTTTCCATGGGTTATAAATGACATAATGATCTTATTTTTAAGTACTTTTTAAAACGTCCCGATTTTTGAAATTAAACCCATTTATTTTATTCTATATGGGTTATTTATGAAATTATTAATTTTTATCTATGTGAATCACATGAAAGTAAATACATATTAAGGGTGCATCCTGATAGCGCTGCAATGCACTGGGTAAATAATTACTCTCTAGAGATGACAAGTTTCACGATACCTTGGTGAATAAACTTGGTAATTTTTATGACACCTTGGTGATGGACCTTGATGATATGTTAATTAATGTATAAATGAAATGTTTTAGCCACATATTTAAGTATGTTTCATGTTATTTTCATTATTATATACCTATACATCCATTTCTCATGTCTTTATGTGTTCATTCAAGTTCTTATTGATATCACAAGTAAATTGATTCCTTGTTTACCCTTACCGGGCCTTATGCTCACCCTTTAAATTGATGTATGTATCCAGGATATGAGATGCATTAATTGTACATAGGATGAACATATGATGAAGCCTTACAACTGTATTATAAGAATTTTCTATGTTGTTTTATTTTTTTATGTCCCTAATTTCCAAAACACTAGACATTAAAGATCCCCTATTTGTAAAATGTAATGAAAGGTTATGTAACAAAAAGGCGTGATGCCACAGTTGGTATCAAAGGGAGGTTTAGTTATTTATGGAAGTTAGGCTATGAAAACTTTAGGAATAACCCTATTGAAAATTTTAAATAAAGTAAAACTTCCTGGTATTTTGGTAAGTATTGAGTAAGTAGTTTATCAATCAAATACATCTCTGTCTGGATATGAGTAGGAAGAGGTGGCTCTAGAACAGATGTACGTAGGGGTAATACCCGAAAACACCGCTTTGAGATAGACTCGAACAAGAACTGGTTCATGACAACAGTTCTTACTGCACTCTTGGTTACGACACTCCCGGAGGATATGTTTTGTTAATCGCAAGATTTTTATGAATTATATTGATGGAATTATAGAGAAATGTAATTGTGTAAGCATGAGGTTTTATTACATAAAATCCTTTATAGTTAAAAGACTCGTAAATGAAATAAGTTTCTCACTATGGGTTTATTATTTTAGAAAATGGTGGGAAATATGAAGAACCGTGCAAATTGTGACCACAATGGACAATGTGTGATGACCCTCCAATGGAACCTGAAATGGAAACATTCTTGTGAATGTTGATCCAACTGACTCAAGTTATGGGAAATAACTTAAATCAAGATGAGAGAACAATCTCACCATGAATGGAACAATATTATGTTGAGTCCTTCATGCATCAATGACCACCAACCTTCAGTGGATCAACTGTCCCATTGATTGGTGAGCACTGGATCAACTCCCCCGAGTAGATCATTTCTCTGCTCTGTTATTCAAAGCAAGATAATGAAACCCTGGCTATCTATCGCTTAGAAGGATAAGATGATCAGTGGTGGGAACTGATCAAAAACACGAGGTAAATAGTGAAAGTTGAAGCTATGGAGTGGGAAGTGTTTATAGGGATCTTTCTCATAAATATTTACCTCATTCCATGATAACAATAATGGAGAAGGAGTTTCTAGAGCTGAAGTTGAATGAGAACGAATCTGTCAGAAGCTATGAGATGAACTTCACCTGACTCTCATGATATACCTCTAGCTTTTTCATGGATCCAAATGGTAAGGTTGATAGATTCTTAGGTAGACTGAGACCTCTTCTGTGGAAGAATCTAGCCAACCGAGACTGTGATAGTTACAAGAAGATCGTGTGGAGTGCAATGAAAGTCGAGCTAGAGTTTGGGGAGACGCAATGGTCTCATAAATCAAACAACAAGAAGAGATCGTTGGATCCAAGCTTATGGAGGAGATTCGATCAAGGAATAGGAGGCAAGAAAGTAAAACTTCCCACGTATAATAAATGTGGGAATAAGCATTTGGGGAACTACCTGCTCAAGAGTGGGAAGTGCTACAAGTGTGGTAGAGATGGACACATTGTGACGAATTGGCATAGTGAGGTGAAACCTCAACATCCAAAAACTAACAATAAGGGAAATATAGTGAAGGCCCTACCCTATGCACAGTGCTTCAAGTGTGGACAATGTGGAAACTTTTCCAATCATTGTACAAATATGAGGGTAGTGGAGGGGAACCACCATCAACCTCAGCAAAGGTCAAGGGATCAAGGTCATACTATTTCTATCATGACAGCTGAAGTTGATGCTCCAAATGATGTGGTAGCAGGTACTCTTGTTTTCCTCTCAAATCTAGTAAATACATTGTTTGATTTTGGTTCTACTCATTCCTTTATTTCCTCCATGTTTGCAAAAAATTTAGATTCAACCCCCAATTTACTAAAAGTAGAGTTATCAATCAAGAATTATAGTAGGACTATCCAAGCATCTTCTGTGTTTAGAAACTCTAGTATATAGTTTAGTGAGTGAAATATTATAGAAAATATATTAGTCATTCCCATGAAAGAATTCGGCATTATACTAGGGATGTACTGGCTCTCAAAGTATAATGCTAAGATCAATTGCACAAGCATGGAAATATCAGTAGTCTTGATTGGAAAACATACAGCTATCTTCCAAGGAGAGATATTTAAACCTAATATTTTTTTAGAAGAACCTCCTATATCCTTAATTATGGAGTTGATTGGTGATGAATAATAAGAATGAGATGAGAGTTTAAGGATATATTATGTCCCCATCATCCAAGAATACGTTGAGGTATTTCCTGAGGAGTTACCTAGACCTCCCCCAGAAAGAGAAGTAGAGTTCTCCATTAAACTCATACCTGGATCTCATTCGATATCAAAGACCCCATATAGGATGGAAAATGTAGAGCTGGAGGAATTAAATAAACAAATCCAAGATCTTTTGGATAAGGGGTTTATCCGACCGAGTGTGTATCCTTGGGGAGAGCCAGTTCTCTTTGTGAAAAAGAAATATTGATTGATGCGGCTATGCATTGATTATAGATAACTGAAGGAGATCATAGTGAAGAACAAATACCTTATTACAAGAATCGATGACTTATTTGACAAACTTCATGGGGATCAATTCTTCCTTAAAATCGATCTTCATTCTGGTTATCATCAATTGAGGGTGAAGAAAGATGATCTTCCAAAAACTGCCTTCCGATCAAGATATGGGCATTATGAGTTTTTGTTATGCCCTTCAGACTGACTAATGCACCTTCTATTTTTATGGATTTGATGAATAGATTCTTTAAGGACTACCTTTATAACTTTTTGGTAGTTTTTATTGATGATATTATGATATATTCCAAAAGCTGTAAGGAGCATGAGGATCATCTAAGGTCTATTTTAAAAACCCTATGGAATGAGAGGCTTTTTGGGAAGTTCAGTAAATGTGAATTCTGGTTACAAAATGTTTTTTCTTGGGGCACATTGTTACCAATTAAGGAATCACATTTGACCCTACAAAGACAAATGTTGTAGAGGAGTGGCCTCAACCTACAACAATAACTGAGATTCGTAGTTTCTAGGATTAGAAGAATATTATAGGAGGTTTGTGAAAAACTTTTCACTAAATTCTAATCCATTAACCAAGTTAGCTCGAAAATGGGTCAAGTTCATCTGGACAAAGGAGTGTAAAGAAATTTTCCAAGAGCTGAAGAAGAGATTGGTTACTGCACCCATGTTAACTCTGCCCTCAAGTGGAGAAGGATTCATTATTTTTACCGATGCATCTCTAAGAGGGATTGGGTGTGTCCTCATGAAAAATGACAAGGTCATTACTAATGCATCTGGACAGTTGAAGACTGATGAGTATAATTATCCTACGCATGATCTCGAGCTGGCTATATTCGTTTTTGCTCTGAAGATATGGATGAACTATCTTTATGTGGAAAACTTTGATATATACACAGACAATAAAAGTTTGAAGTATATTTTTACACAAAATAAATTGAACATGAGACAAAGGAGATGGTTGGAACTTCTTATAGACTAGGATTTTTCAATTCATTATCACCTCGAAAGAGCAAACAATGTCACTGATGCATTAAGCAGGAAAGAACCAATTGTTCTTTCCATGATGAGGATTCAAAAAGATCCTTTGATCAATGACCTAGTAAAGCTGGACATGGGAATTATAAGGGAAGAGACATCATCAACCCTAACCCAAATGATTTCTCAACCATCATTACTAGAGAAGATCAAGAAATCTTAAAAAGAAGATCATTTGTTATAGAAAAATATTGAGGCTGTAAGGATAGAATGTTTCCTGATTTCAATATTGATCTAGAAGGTGTACTGATATTTCTTACAAGACTTTGTGTTCCATCTATTCTGGAAATAAATTAGGAGCTGATGGATGAAGCACATAACTCTTATTTCTCTATACATCCTGGAATAACAAAAATGTATAGGGACCTTCATGATCATTATTGGTGGGATAATATGAAAAGGGAGATTGTTGACTACACTTCAAGGTGTTTAGTATGTCAGCAAGTGAAGGAAGAGAGACATTTTTCTAAAGGGCTATTGCAACCACTACCCATACCAGCATGAAAGTGGGACAATATCACTATGGAATTCGTCACTGGTATTTTGAGAACTTCCAAAGGAAACAATGAGATATGAGTTATTGTGGACTGTCTCAGCAAGACTTTCCATTTTACCTCCATTCAAGAAGATTTCTCTCCTGATCAACTTTCCAGGATTTATGTGAAGGGAGTGGTAAGGCTTCATGGAATTCCACTTTCTATCTTATCTGATCGTGATCCAAGGATCACGTCAAAATTCTGGAGAAGTCTTCAACATGCACTGATCACTCAATTGGATTTCAGTATGGCCAATCTCCCCCAAACTGATGGCCAATCTGAATGGACTATTCAAACACTTGAGGACATGTTCTGAACATTCTCAATGGAATTTAAAGGTGGATGGGATCAAGATCTCCATTTAGTTGAGTTCTCTTACAAAAACAACTTCTACTCGAGCATTAAAATGGCACCCTATTAATATCTATATGGGAAGAAATGTAGAACTCCTACTTGTTGGCATGAAGCTAGTGAGAGAAATATTCTTGGGCCTAATCTTGTGTGAGAGATGACAGAAAAAGTCCATTCCATCCAACAATACATTAAGGCTGCTCAGAGTTGGAAAAAGTGATATTCCAACAACCGTCGAAAGGAATTGGAGTATGATGTTAGTGACAAGTTCATTATTTGAATATCACCTTGGAAGAGTGTCATGGGGTTTGGGAAGAAAGGGGAGCTCAGCCCTAGGTATATTGGACCCTAGGAAATTATTGACCACATGGGAGCAGTGGCCTATCGGCTTTCGTTTCCTCCAAATCTATCACAAGTTCATGATGTCTTCCACATATCCCTCTTGATAAAGTACCTACATGACCCTTCACCTGTACTAAACCAATAAGTGGTACACCTGGAACATGACCTCTATTATGGGGAGCAGTTGGTGGAGATCTTGGATCGTAGAGACAACATTCTACGCAACAAGACTACCCACCTTGTTAAGGTTTTATGGAGGAACCACAAATTCGAAGAAGCCACATGGGAACCAGTGGAGTCTATGAGGCAGAAGTACCCACACCTTTTCCCTTTTGAGGGTATGAGTTAAAAATTTCGGGGGAGAAATTTCTTAAGGAGGGAAGAATGTATCAACATGACCTTTTTAATAATTTTTGTTACCTAATTTTGTGTGTTATTTTATTTTATACTCAACCAAACTATTTAATTTAATGAAATGAGTATAATTAAAATGAGATCGTTGGGTTTTGACTGCTATATGACTATTGGTCAATATGACTATTGGAAACTAAACTCTTAATGTTGAGTTTATTGTCTATAAAAAAGTGATCTTGGATAATTAATACATAAAGAAGATTCAATGGCCTCATCCAGTAGTCTTAGGCTGATTGAAGCCCATCTGACGGAACTTGGGGAGGAGGTAGCACCACTGGGCTTTGCACTGGACCAAACCCAAGCCGAACTTCATCATGTAAAGCTAGAACAGAATCGCCTTCGTGAGAAGTTCAAGATGATAGAAATCACTACTCGTGCAATGTTGGTCGAGCCGCCCCCAGATTCCATCGCATTAGCACACCTTACACTTAGGTCCTATGCTGGTGTTATAATGGTCCATGTAACGAGACCATAGATGCTTTGTGTAATCCTTTGAGTTAAATAAAATTGTTATTTTCTTCTTGGTGATGTTTGTGAATTTTCAAATGTCCGGATCAATATAGGATGTTTATTATTGATGAATTTTGAAGAAAAAATATATATTTAAAATATTTATGAAAACCTTAAATAATTAATTACATGTAATGATTTTCAAAAAATGGTCTTCTACGGTTGTTTTCAGATAGAAATTTAGAGTCTAATAAGATCAAAAAAAATTTGGTGAATGGTAAATTATGAATAGTAATTTTACGCTTATGAAAACTAATGTGACAAAATGGATTAGTAACCTCACTTAAGAAAGTATTTTTATATTTTAGGCACCTTGATTTGGTAATGTGATTCAATAAAATAAGTAAATACCTGTTTCTAAAATTCTTAGTTAAGTATTTTTTTTTTCGGGTGAATAGTGTTTTTTTGAAATTAAATTAAAAATATTCAGAAAATTATTTTTATAAAATGGAGTTCATTTTTTAATTCAGAGCATCGATATTAGGTTAATGTGAATTTTTGGGATATTTCTACAAAAGATAAATTTTCATTGAATAGTGTTTTTATTTAAAAATTAAATTAAAATTATTTAGAAAATTATTTTTATAAAATGGAGTTCATTTTTGAATTTAGAGCATCGCTATTAGGTTAAGGTGAATTTTTGGGATTTTTCTGAAAAATTGAATTTTAGGTGAATAGTAAAAATACAGTTTTGAGTTTCGGGTGTTTAATGACATCTTTAATGATGTAATAATGATGTAAACATTCTTATAGACTTATTAATAGTAATATATGCTATGATTTTTCCCATGTGTCCAATACCAAGGGAAAATACAATGGGAAAGCCCATGGTTTTTCCAATACCAGTGATGAGGTGACCCTTGGAAATTAATGCTCTGTTCCAGCACTTCTTCTAAAATACCAATCCATTACTTCATCCTTTTCATTCCAAAATAATCCTCAACAACTTTCAGGTCTCTTTACCTCCCAAGGTGCCTTCAAGCCTCCTAAGGTCCCGAACTTCAAGCTTCGGTTGTTACTCTTCAAGGTGAGGGATCCTTCACCCTCCTCTTTTAAGTCATGACTTCCTTTATGTTATGTCTTATAGTTCCATTTTATTATGTGGGGGATTTTTATTCTATATCATTAATACTTTCCATTTCATGTCCAAATTATGAGAGACCCTTTCCTCTCTCATCAATTTATTTTCTGAATTTTTAAGTGATGTCGTTATGCTGCCGAATTTCTTATAAAAGAAATCGCATATTATTTTTCCTTTCAAGTTTCCTTTTCATGCGGTATGTCATTAAAATATCCATAACATGTTCTTATATCCATGTTTTTATGTATTTATATTGTAATATTAGTTATTTATTAGTGGGTTTCCCTTGTACCCTCTCTTTTTATTATTTTCTGAAACCATGTTATATAGTCGTTATGCTGTAGAAATTTCATCTCAAAATTTTTCTCTCTTTCTCTCAAGAAGTTCTATTGTTTTATTTATGTGAATACCAAAACCTATTTCATTTCTATGGTTGTTCATAAATACAAATAAAAAAGATATATTTGATTCTGGAACTAACATACATATAACCCTCACTCCATTTCTATGGGTTATAAATGACATAATGATCTTATTTTTAAGAACTTTTTAAAACGTCATGATTTTGAAATGATACCCATTTCTTTTATTCTCTATGGGTTATTTATGAAATTTTTGATTATGATCTATGTGGGTCACATGAAAGTAAATAAATATTATGGGTGCACCCTTATAGCGCTCCAATGCATTGGGTAGAGAATTAATCTCTAGAGATGACAAGTTTCACGATACCCTGGTGAATAACCTAGGTAATTTTTATGACACCTTGGGGATGGACCATGGTGATATGTTCATGGATTTATAAAAGAATTTTTTAGCCACATAATAAATTATACTTCAATTTCTTTTAATTATGATATTCCTATACATCCATTTCTCATGTCTTTATGTTTTTATTCAAGTTCTTATTGATATCACAAGTAAATTGATTCCTTGTTTACCCTTACTGGGCCTTCTGCTCACCCTTTACTTTGATGTATGTCTCCAGGATATGAGATGCATTAATTTTACCTAGTATGAACATATGATGAAGCCTTACAAGTTTATTAGAAGATTTTTTATGGTGTTTTCATGTTTTAGGTCTCTGATTTCCAAGACACTAGTCTTTAAAGAGCCTCTGTTTGTAAAATATAATGAAAAGTTATGTAATAAAAAGGCGGGATGCCACAACTTCAAACTTCATTATCAATTAAAATTTATTATCTTTATGAAATTTTGAAATGTATATTTTTATAATGTTTTTCGTATATTTTTATTTTCCAAATTCCTTCATTAGATATATTTAAGAAACTCCCAACTTCATGTTTTAATTTTTTTCAAATGAAATTTATTTTTCCCTTATTTTTTAAAATGTTATCCTTTGATGATATTGTGGCAGAATATATCCCTGAACATGTGGTTGGTTGGTGATATTCATCCACATTACAGAGATATGACAATGATTTATATCTAATCCACTGGTGTCAGGCTAACCGTGTGCATTCAACCAATCATGAAATGATATATATATATATATATCCACTTAAAATATGTTTAAAATGTTCACCAATACATCATGGATGTCCTAGTTTATATATTTTTTTATGATGATTATATAGATCAATAACCTACATATATGAATTTTAAATTGAATTGTTCATCTCACATCACAATAATTTATGGTTTCATCATATACCTGATCAAAGAAAAATTTACCTGAATTTTAGTTTTCTTCTATATATTGATCGATCAAATCACTTTAATGGGTATTCTTAAAATATAAGTTGTAGGTGATGTAAAAAATGATATTATTTAGGGAAGGATTTCATGAATATTAAATAAACCTATAATAGAGTAACAAAGTATAAAATAAAATCCCCCATGAGTTGAAATGAACTTTCATTCACTTAAAATTTCATAGATAATATTCAAATAGTCGTTTAACAATTTTAAATTTCTTATTTCCATTAGAAGGTTGGTACATTTTGAAAAAAGGACGTGTAAACATTAGAAAAATTAAAATTATAAAACTGAAATGATATCTCTTTCGTATAAAATTAATTGACCCATAATGTTTGATTATTTATAATTATTGACTAATATATATTCCCATATTACTCATTTTCCCCCAAAACATCCAAATATGGCCTCCAATATTAATTGAGCTTCCATAACTGCTCAAACATTTTCCATTATTTCCACTACTAAGGCATGTACCAGAGAAATTGGGAACCATCACTATGTCTCCTCTACAAAGGCTCATCAGGTTCATATAGTCAAAACTATGATTAATATTTATATATTTGAATATGTAATCTGGACACATGAAACTACTGCGGACTTTTTAGACTAGATGAGGACATATAGGCCCACATGATAATCGAGGTCCGATAGGGACTTTCTGGCTCCACAACTATTTAAACTACTTCAGCAATATCTCCCCTATTTGATAAAATTACTTCCTACCACACATAGAGTATAATAGGGTGGATATAAAAGATTTCTTGAAATCTACATGAGATTCACCCAAGATGGACCCCCCCCCACATTATGGCCATTATAACCACTGAACCAAATTGGTAACTCTTGAGTTGTTAAAAGAGACCACAATCCTAGTTTTATATACCAAGGCATCATGGATAATTTCTCATCATGGGCACATCAACCCTACACCTCAATGGGGAACTAAATATTCTAATGAATCATACAAGACCCTTAATTTCCAATCCTCTGTTATAGAGGTGACTCAAGAGGAACCCTATGAAATTATAGCATGGAGGTCCCAATATCTTTATGAGGGATCTCATTTGGCCCCATTGACTAACATTTTCACCTCAATGAAATATCATTTTTTTCCATATGAAAACAGATAATATAATTATAAATTGGTATAAAAAACATGTCCTCACTGATAAAGAAATGTCTAAAAGATTTTTTTCATATGGTTATTCAAGCCAGCATCAAGGTCCCCCGTGATAATAACCAAGAATATATGAGTGAAATGACTATGATAATTATTCATCAAATAACCTAAATCGTGGGTTTAATTATATTTTGGTATGGGATACCGTATATGTAAAAGAGATGATGGAAATACATATATACAAGTGCCAAAAACTCCCATAGGAACTTCATGTGCATCTATCCAAAATGTTTCTTTGTTTGATACACACTCTTTGTAAATAATACAACTATTGGGATCCTCATAAGATTCAAAGAAAATAGAATATTTTGATATCTTCTTTAACCTTAAATCCACTAAGGGGATCCCATCATCAATTAGTGTGGTATTTTATCTAATATCCAACATACTAAAAAAATTATCCTTACTTAGTCCATAATGGGAGTGTTTAACATTCAGTGAACTAGAGGATACCCTAAGAATCTTCATCATGAAAGATAAATATATATAGAATAAACTAATTCAATTCATGAAACTAGATGAACCATCTATAAAATATAAATCCCACATAGTTGACATGTGTATGGATTTTTTTAATATATGATAATGGTAAATTTCTTTTCATTCTATGTTATCATTATATTGATCCAAAATAGATAATTGAGGAACTCCTTCCATACATCCACTATAATTTATCAGAAACCTTGATTCACATTAGGGGTTTTCATATACAATGGACTAGATATACATAGAATCAGAGCTGGTTTAATTTATGATTTAAAAAATTTTATGGTCCTATGCATTCAATTGGAGGTAATTTTTGATATATGGTGTATTAAAATAATCTTCAACATGTTTTAAATGAAATATTTTCAAACATTGGGTAAAGGATTAGTGATTAATCTATGAATGTTCACAATCTAGGGTGGGATAATTATGTAGCACTTTAATTTCCCCTCTTATTTATCAATAGGGGGATATAGAGATTTTGATGAACACCCCCTCTAAAAAATATTAAATGGGGAAGTAATGAAATGATTGAACCCCTACAATATATTTAAATATTTTTAGGGATCCTAGATGATTTTTTTCTCCTTCATCTATTATCATATTCTTAGAAGAGATGGGATTGATGAAGTCATGTCATTGAAAGGATCATCCATGGATCTATTCAGTAGAAAAAGGACGTGGATATCAAGAAGAAAACCCAATTTAGTCATGAACTCCTTGAATATTGGTCCCACCTCAACCAATGTGAGGAATTTCAAGGATTCTTTCAACCATCTCAGGTTAGAATAAATACTTAGGAACAAATTAATTCCATATCCTTAATCATAGATGTATAATTGATAAAATATGAACAAATAGGGGTGGGGGATTTTGTTCCCAAACATTCAAAACTATAAAGACCAGGAAATTCCATGTAATTTTTTTTAATTAAATGGAATATTATGAGTCCAAGAAAATTTACGGTGCGTGATTCCAACTCCTGGTGTGCCTGTAATGACTTTCTGAACTTTTTTTCAGGTATGTTCAGTAAACGTGCTAACGGTTTTTTGTAACATTTAAACTGATGTTCAAAATTGAAATCTAAGGGCATTGTTGAACTTGCATCACCGGTATTCACTTAAGGAGACCTTCACCTCGACCGTAGTAGGTCAAGGGTGAAAGTTATATTTTTTGCTTTTCGTGGAAATAAAAAAAATAAACTTTTATTTTATTTTTATTGAAACCACCCATAAGAATGTTATGGAGGTGGGGACCACCCTAACTAAAAGCTCCCAATTTGAATTCAAAGGTGGGGACCACCAGACACGTAACCTCCCTCTTTAATGTGGGGAAGTCTCTTGAACTTCCTACACTTTAATTGTGCCACCTTCCTTTAATTAATTAATCCAAATTTAATTGTGACAACAAATTAAATAGATAAACATATTTTATTTGGTTGGCTATTATTTTTAATGGGGGAAGTGTTATCAAAGGGGAATTGGGGGGAGAAAATTGGAGGAACTATTCTTCTCCAACGAAGAATGTGCTATATCCAACAAAGAACGTTCCATCTCCAATGAAGAACAAGAACCGAGGATCGTCAAACAAGCGGTGTCGTTGGAGGAGGCTTGCTTCGGGATCGACAAACGCCAATCCGTCTTCAACCGCGGGCGATCTCCAACAGAACCTTCGAGGTAGGGGTGTGTTTTTTATTGATCATCGTTAATTTTTCTATCACATTGAATCACCTCCCTCGAGCCACTTTCTTCCTCCCTAATGCTGAGGGTACAGTCCAAACGAACATGGCCTGACCTCACCGCAAAATTCTTGTGGTTCTTGGGGTGTTATTTGTGATGGAGGAGGACGAAAACTGACACCGGAAGGACTCGGGAATGGTGGTTGGCACCACGGCCGGCCGTGAAGACGGAGGTGGCACAAATTCAATGCTAGAGAAGGTCCATGGACCATCGTCCATAGAGGAGTAGGGGCGGCGTCCAACAGGGATCAGCCGCACAACAGCGGTGGCGGTGCGCGTCCGCACCGCCCGATGAGCAAGGGTTGCGGCTTGTGTCGCAGCGGCGAAGGGAGGGAGAGCGACGTTCGACCAGCCATGGAGGGGCGGGGCAGAACTCGCCGCCGGGAGGAGAAGAATCCAACCATTCTGGCTGGCTGAACTAGACAGATCGGGATCCGTGGTGGGTCCCACGTGCTTCCTGGCGACTGAATGGCTTCTGCCATTTGGTTATAGAGGCTGGGGGCACACGATACCCCCCCTACCCCTCATGTTGCCAAGATGAGCCACCCAATGCGGGTCGGACCGCCCATTATGGGGTGGGCCACCTAGTGTGGGCAGGTCCAGACCCAGCAGGTCGTGTCGACCCGAACCAGGTTAGGTTGGGCCAACCAGGTCGGACAGGACCCAGACCAACTTCGACCAATTTTTCGCTCTTTCAGCAATATCTTGAGCTTCAGACATCCATTTGATAAAACGTTTGTGGTGCTAGAAACCTTGGAGTGAGACGGTCCTTTTGGAATACCCACATGAGATTTGGGTAAAGTTGGGGTATGGTCGAGATGGATCGAGCATGAATCCAACTGGGCCCTCGGAACTAAAAGGCTAGTAAAGTACAGACCGAGCATTCGTTTGACACACTGTCTTTTTTGTTGAGACCCCTATGATGTGGCGGTCCTTTGGGAAACATCTTACTGGGACTTTGTGGAATTTGGAGTATCGACCAATGGCTTGAGGAGCGGACCCTCCTTAAGACAATAGAGCTTAGTGCGGGATCCCTGTAGCTGGCTGTGACATGAGAAAGGGATCCTTCGTGGGTCTATGATTGAGGGTCCCACATGGATATGCTCTAGGAATCCTTTGGAGAGTACTCTAGGATCCTTTGTGGGTCTGATGTAATAGGATCTTGAGTGGGTCTGATGATGTACTAGGATCCTGTGTGGGTCGGATAATGTACTAGGATCATGTGTGGGTCTGATGATGTACTAGGATCGTGTGTGGGTCTAATGATGTCTAGGATCCTATTTGGCTCTATGATTTAGGATCCTTCATCGGTCTACCTCTTAACAGAGTAAGATTATTCAGTAGTTACATCTAATCATCTCTACAACTGTATCTAAGAAAAACTTGGTGTGTGCTGATTCTGTACCCTTGTGGTCTTTACCTTCGTAGTGATACCTTGGTGGTATTCTTCTATGTGTCGAACCTCTGTGGTACTTTTCTTCATGGTGATACCTTCGTGGTATTCTTCTATGTGGCGTACATGTGTGGTACTTACCTTTGTGGTATTCCTTATTTTGTGGAATAGTTGAGCTTTGGGCTTCTGAGTTGGACCCTGTGTTCCCTCGTGATTGAGATTGGTATACTTGATAACTTACGTATATGTATGGGAATATACCTAAGTCAGTTTGTCAATTGATTTCATGTTTTGTGGTTTATCCTTTGTGCACTTTGTGAGACCTTGAGGGTCTTGGGGTCCCATCTGAGTATCGTTATACTCACCAATCCACGGGCTATGCCCGCACCTAGTTGTGTTTGGTACATACGACGGACAACGCTGACTAAGGATGAGAGAACCAGGACTGGAGGTAGCTCAGAGGTGGACATTAGGTGAGTTGTACCACATATACGGCCATTCGAGAGCTTTACCAACCCTTTAGGTAGGATCCTTGGCAAGTGTTCACAGGAGTTGTTTCAGGTTACTTTTACCTTTCAGTTTCTTTTCCTTTCCAGTTGTGCTTATATTCTGGCCCCCTTTACTTACTATACTCACTCTTTTTTACTATTCACATTACTTGTTTTCATATCCTTTTGTGTGCTTTCTTACATGTGTTTACAGGTTATAAAGGCAATGCCTTCCTGGTTTTATGGAAAACGCCTTTCGATGCTAGTCACAAGCCCCTGGTCTATGGGAAGCGGGCTTGGGGTAGTCATAGCACGGGCCCCGGGGGACAGGTCATGAACAATTGGTATTTGAGGAGCCTGTTCTATCGTATAAAATAGGAATTTGATCTTTTAAATGGAAATAGTAATAAGTTTATTGAGTGTGGTTATCAGTTTATGGAATCCATTGTTGGTACGGCGACCAACCTATCCATACACAAGGACCCTGACTTCTGATTTCTTACTCAGTGCATGAAAACACTGATTGCGTGTGTGTTTTGAAAAGTTTTCATTGTAATATCTTTGAGTCAGCTCACCAGATATAACTTGTTGACCATGGAGAACCTGTTTCTTTTCATTATGCCTCCATGTAGACAGCCAGCTAGGGTTCCAGGTATAGTACATGAGGATAGCCCACTAAGCGAAGAGGCCTCAGTGTAGGGCCCTCTTCCAGTAGAGGTACCCATGGAGGCACCAGCGGTACCATTACCCGTTGGGCCACTGATTCCACCAGCCCCAGCAGCAGAGCATGCACACCACTTGAGCACGTTGCACGAGTTCCAGTGCCTGAGGCCACCCAGGTTCAGGGGAGAGATGGACCCACATGCGGTTGAGGATTAGCTGGTGGCTGTGGTGAGAGTCTTCCGACTGGTAGGGACACCAGCTGGTCTCATGGTGATCCTTGCCACCTGTCTTCCATAGGAAGCAGTAGGAAGATGGTGGAACATGATGCTTCAGGTTAACGACAAGGTGACACTTCTCTGGGAAGACATCGATAGCCTGTTTCAGAGAGAGTTTGTCCCAACAACTCTTCGCGCAGTGCGCATATAGGATCTTCTTCATCTGTAGCAGGGCAGTATAACTGTGGCTCAGTACTCAGCGAGTTTCACTAACCGCTCACACTACTCCACTGATATGGCACAGAACCCATTCTTCAGGGCACAGGCCTTTGAGCAGGGGCTCAGGCGAGAGATCAGGGCTTTGATGATTTCTCTCAGCATCCCAACGCAGGCGGGGTGTTAGAGTGAGCCCTCTTAGTGGAGAGTTTTTTTTATGAGCAGTCACCAGCTGTGAGACCCACCACCGGGCATTACATAGCAGAGTCTTCTGCAGCTGGAAGAAGTAATATGTCACAAACGTTCAAGAGGACCAGACCTATAGGCGGACGACAGCATGACTCAGGATCAGTTGTGCGGGTTACCGGAGACAGAGCCAGTCATGTTAGGAACAGACTATGTTACACATGCGGCTGGAAAGGTCACATGGATCGTGACTTTCCGACCTAATGTACGGATGATCATCAGATGGTCGAAGTACTGCCCAAGAAGAGACAAAGGATTGACTTAGGTGGTCCATAGGGAGCAGGCAGACGTGGAAGAGGAGATGGTCGTGTAGCTGGAACTGGGTGACGATTCGAGGTGTTACCTCCACCACCACCAGGTGGTCCACCCCGACCATAGGGAGTAGGTGGAAAGGGGAAAGCTCATCTCTAGGAAGATGAGGCCTACGAAAATGGAGCTCTGGAGATGATACGAGGTATGATTTGTGTCTACTCTACCTTAGTTGCAGTACTTATAGACACAGGTTCCAGTCATTCATTAATTACCACTACCCTAGTTAGGGGCTTAGAGATTCTGACAGAGCTGTTCGCTCGATCCTTATGGCTAGATACTCTTACGGGAGCGGATTCGACGATTACGCACTGGTGCCGGAAGTGTGAGATTACTTTATGAGGTGAGAGCTTCGGCTAGGATCTTCTAGTAGCGGCGTTGAGGCCTTATGTCCTCATCTTGGGTATGGTATGGTTATCTACAGTCCATGCTCAGATTGAATGTATTAGGCGCAATGTGTGGTGTGTCCACACGGATGGGACTAGGTTTACCTTCACCGATGAAAAGGGAGCCTTTGTAGCACTTGATGGAATTACCTGGAGGAGAGTATATCTGATCACACATTAGTTGGATAGCCTTACCCTAAAAACGGTTGATGTGGAGAGTCTAAGATATCTTGTAGTGGTCGAACAGTATGTGGATGTCTTCCCTAATGATGTTCTATGTCTACCTCCATGCAGAGAGGTGGACTTTTACATTGACTTGTATCCTAGGACAACAGCGATATCTACACCAGTGTATCGGATGGCTCCTGCGGAGCTTTGTGAGTTGCGGGTACAACTAGAGGACTTAAAGGAGAAAGGGTTCATTAGGCCTAGTGTTTCTCCTTGGGCAGCCCTGGTTTTGTTTGTCGAGAAGGCGAATGAGAGCTTGAGACTTTCTGTTGACTATCGACAGTTGAATATGGTCACCGTGAAGAACAAGTACCAACTCCAAAATATTGACGACCGCTTTGATCAACTGAAGGGAGCACGGTGGTTCTCGAAGATAGACCTCCGGTCAGGCTATCTCCAACTTAGTGTACAAGATGAGGATGTGTAGAAGATGGATTTCAATTGTTGGTATGACCATTATTATTTTTTCTTCATGCCATATGGTGTGACCAACTCTCCAGCAGTGTTCATGGGACACATGAACAGGATATTTCAGTCATACCTTGATCTCTTTGTGGTGGTCTTCATTGATGACATTCTGATCTACTCACATATCGAGGAGGAGCATGCCTATCATTTACAAGTTGTACTGGACACACTCAGAGAGCACCAGCTTTATGGTAAGCTCTCGAAGTGCCAGTTCTAGATCCAAGAGGTTCACTTTCTTAGCCATGTCATATCAGAGGCTGTAGTTTCAGTAGATTCATCGATGATTTAGGTAGTACTTTCTTGGTAGCCACCCAGGAGTGTGACGGAGGTACGACGTTTCCTTGGTTTGGCCAGATACTACAGACGATTTGTGCCAGATTTCTCCCAAGTTACAGAACCTTCATTAGAATTGACGAAGAAGGAGAAACCCTTCGTGTGTTTAGAGAGATTCCAATATTGTTTTCTAGAGATGAGGGAGAGGCTAACTAGTGACCCCATTTTGAGTCTTTAGGAGGAGGGCATTGGGTACATAGTCTAATGTGATGCATCAGAGACTGGGATCAGATGTGTCTTCATGTAGGAGCAAGAAGTTATCGGATATGGTTCTTGATAACTGAGATAGAATGTGAAATACTACACTACCCAGGACCTGGAGTTAGTATCAGTGGTCTTCGCATTGAATATGTGGCGACATTACTTGATGGGAGCATTTTATAGTCTACTCAGATCACAAGAGTCTCAGGAATATATTATCTCAGAAGACTTGAAACCGAGACATCGATGTTGGATTGAGTTCCTCCAGGACTATGACTTTGAGATAGTCTATAATCCAGGGAAGGGGAACATTGTAGCAGATGAACTCAGAAAAATATATGGTATACAACTGCTAGGTGGTGTGACGGAGAAGCTGGCCGCTTTGTAGATATCCTTTGTGGATCGAAATGAAGTAGCTTTTCTTTTGTATCTTATAGTCACTCCCCTACTTCTTCAGTGATTCATGGAGGCATATCATGGGGACACTGACTGTGAGGCTCTATGTGCTCAGATATCCACAGGACAGGCACCTGATTGATTTTCTGAAGGTGGGGAGCACGCCATACTTTTCAGAGGACGTACCATGGAACCAGTGTCGCTTCGGGAGGAAGTGTTGAGGGAGTTTCACACATCCCCTCTAGCGGTACCTCCCGGAGTGGAAAAGATGTACCAGGATCTCTGATGACAGCATTGGTGGCCAAGAATAAAGAAAGCAGTAGCAAATTTTTTCTCTCGGTGCCCCACTTTTCAGAAAGTGACGGCGGAGCATCAGGTACCAGCAGGCTTAGTTCAGACTTTAGAGGTCCCAGAGTGGAAGTGGGATGAGATATACATGGATTTCATGACAGAAATTCCACGAACATCAAGGGGTCATGATTCTCTTTGGATGATCATCGACCGACTCACCAAAGTCGGCACACTTCCTACCGATCAGAGAGCAGGGCTCAATAGAGAGCATGGGACGCCTCTATGTGCAAAGGATTGTGCAGCTACATGGAGAAACCTTTACTATTGTCTCTGATCATGATAAAATTTTCACTTCTAGGCTATAGAAGGGGTTGTAGGAGGCTTTCGAGACACAACTTCGTTTGAGAACCACCTTCCATCCTCAGACGGATGGCCAGACTGAACGGACCATTCAGACCCTCGTGGACATGCTACGTGCTTGCATCATCGACTTCGGTCACAGTTGGGAGGATCACTTGTATTTGGTGGATTTTTCATACAACAAAAGCTATCATTCCACCATTGGGATGACACCTTTCGAGGCATTGTATGGCCGACCTTGCAGATCGCCTTTGTGCTGGACAGACCCAGGGGAGTCAGCACTAGTGGGACCAGAGATGGTATGGGATTCCACGAAGAAGGTGTAGATTGTCCAGGAGCGGATGAAGACTAAAATGAGTAGGCATAATTCTTATGCCGAGAGGAGACAGAGACCTCTGGAGTTAGAGGATGGTGACCACATCTTCCTACGGATCTCACCCTGGCGAGGTTTGCAGAGATTTGGCCGGGGCGGAAAGTAATCACCGAGGTTCATCGAACCCTTTCAGGTCCTCCACAGAGTGGGTGAGGTGTATTACTGCTTATCACTTCCACTAAATTTGCACCGGGTGCACAACGTATTCCACGTATCCAAACTGAACAGATACATGCATGAACCTTCTCGCATCATCGACCACATAGAGTTGGACGTCGATGATGGGGTGACTTTTATGGAGGTTTCAGTAGAGACTGAGGATCAATATGAGAGAGTCCTTCGTGGGTGATCGATACCTTTGGTGCACGTAAGTTGGCAACACAGGAACCTCTAGGAGAGCACATGGGAGCGGGAGGCTCAGATTCATGCTCAGTACCCCCACATGTTTTCCTAGTTCTGTGATGTGGCTTTCAAGGATGCAAAGACCTGAGGTGGGGAAAATGTAAAGACAAGTAAGTTCCATATTTTTTTAATTATATGGAATATTACTAGTCAGAAAAAATTTACGGCGAGGGATTTCGAGGCTCGGTGTGCCCGGAATGAATTTATGAACTTATTTCCGGGTACGTTCTGTAAACGTGCGAATGAGTTTTTGTAACTTTTGAACGGGTGCTCGAAATTGAAACTTGAGGTCACCATTAAACTTTTAGTGCTGGTATTCACTTAAAGATACCATCACCTCAACCGCATTATGTCGAGGGTGAAAGTTAAATTTTGTGATTTTCATGGAAATAAAAATAAAATAAAATAAACTTTTATTTTATTTTATTTGAATCCTCCAATTAGAATGTTATGGAGGTGGGGACCACTCGAACTAAAAACTACCAATTTGAATTAAAAGGTGGGGACCACCCTACCCTTAAACTCCTTCTTTAATGTGGGAAAGTCTCTTGAACTTACTCCAATTTAATTTTTACACCTGCTTTTTATTAATTAAGCCAAATTTAATTATGCCAACAAATTAAATAGATAAACATATTTTATTTGGTTGGCTATTCTTTTTGTTGGGGGAAGTGTTGGAAAAGGGGAATTGGGGGGAGAACTTTGTAGAAACTCTTATTCTCCAATGAATAATGTGCTATCTCTAACGAAGAAATTTCCATCTCCAACTAAGAACAAGAATTGAGGATCCGCAAACAAGTGGTGTTGTTGGAGGAGGCATGATTGAGGATCGAAAAATGCCAATATGTCTTCAACTGCGGTCAACTTCCAACGGAACCTTTGAGGTAGGGGTGTGTTTTTGGTTGATCATCATTAATTTTTCTCTCACATTGAATCACCTCCCTTGAGCCACTTTCTACCTCCCTAACACAGAGGGTATGGGCCAAACAAACATGCCCGACCTCACTGCAAAATCTTTGTGGTTCTTGGTGTGTTATTTGTGATGGAGGAGGACAGAAACTGAAACCAATATGAGTTTGGAATAGCGGCTGGCACCACAAAAGGCTACGAAGATGGAGGCGGTGCAACCGCGCTACTGGAGAAGGGTCGCGGCCCATCATCCCCTGCGGAACAAGGGTGGTGGCCAGTGGAGGCCAGCCGCACGACGGGAGGGGGGGGGGGGGCAGCGCGCATCTCTGTCGCCTGGCGAGCAAAGGTCGAAACTAGTGTCGTGGAGGCGAAGAGAGGGAGTCCAGCGTACGGCCGGCCGTGAAGGGGTGATGCACAATTCGCCGCCAGGAGGAGAAGGGGCTGACCATTCCGGTCGTCCGAGCAGGACCGAGCAAGACCCGCGGCGGGTCCCGCGTACTGTCTGGTGACCGAACAGATTAGGTCATTCGATGATTGATGTGGGGGGCACACAACAACCCCCGCATGTGGCCAATACGGGCCACCCAGTGCAGGATGGGCTGCCCAGAATGGGCTGGGCTGGACCTAGCATGCTGGGTCGGATCGGACCCAGACCGACTTCAACCCAATATTCGCTCTTTCAGCCATATCTTGAGATTCAAATGTCCATTTGATGAACTATCTGTGGAGCCAGAAAACATGGAGCGAGAAGGTACTTTTGGTATACTCCACTTGATATTTGGATAAATTTGCGGTATGGTCTGGTTGGATCAAGCACGAATCCAACCGGCCCCTCAAAACTAAAAGGATAATAACTTACAGACCGTGCGTTCATTTGATGAAAAGTCTATTGCATTGAGACCCCTATTATGTGGGGGTAATTTTAGATACTTATTAATGTTACTTAATGGAATTTTTAGTATTGACCAGTGGCTTGAGGATCGGACCCTCCTGGAGGCAAGCGAGCTTAGTACGGGAACCCTGTAGCTGGATGTGACATGAAAAAGGGATCCTTTGTGGGTCTGTGATTTAGGGTCCCACATGGATCCAATCTATGAATCCATGCGGGACTACTCTAGGATCCTTTTTGGTTCTACTGTACTAGGATCATTTTTGGGTCTGAAGATTTAATTGGATCCTGTGTGGGTCTGATGATGTACTAGGATCCTGTGTGGGACTGATGATGTACTAGGATCCTGTGTGGGTCTGTGATTTATGATCCTTCATGGGTCTACCTATTAACAGAGTATGTTGATTCAGTAGATACATCTAATCATCTCTACTACTATATCTAGGATATACCTGGTGTGATCTGAGTCTGTAACCTTGTGGTCTTCACCTTCGTAGTGATACCTTGGTGGTATTCTTCTTCTGTGTGGCGTACCTGTGTGGCACTTTTCTTCATGGTGATACCTTGGTGGTATTCTTCTATGTGGCGTACCTATGTGTTACTTACCATCATGGTATTACTTCCTTTGTGGAATAGTTGAACTTGGAGCTTTTCTGTTGGACCCTGTGTTTCCTCATGATTTATATGGGTATACTTGATTACTTAGGTATATGTATGGGTATATAACTAAGTAGGGTTGTCAGATTATTTCATGCTATGTGATTTATCCTTTGTGGACTTTGTGAGACCTTGAGGGTATTGGGGTCCCTACTGTGTATCATTATACTCACCCCTGTACTGGCTATGCCCGCACCTTGTTGTGTTTGGGGCAGATGACGGACAGTGCTGACAGAGGATGACAGAACCAGGACTGGAGGAAGCTCAAAGGTGGACATTACACGTGGCATACCGCAGAGACGATCATTTTAGAGTTGTACCTACCCTTCAGGTAGGATCCTTGGTGGGTGTTCATGGGAGCTATTTCAGTTTACTTGTACCTTTCATTTTCTTGTACTTTCCAGTTGGTCTTGTATTCTGGCCCCTTTTACTTATTGTACTCACTCTGTTTACTATTCAGTTTACTCGTGTTCTTATCCTTATGTGTTCTTGGTTGCATGTGTTTACAGGTTATAAAGGCAATGACTTCCCAGTTTTAGGGAATACACCTTTCGGTGTTAGTCGCTAGCCCCTGGCCTACGGAAGGCGGGCTTGGGGTAGTCACAGTAGGGCCCCCGGGGGACGGGTCATGAAAAAAACCCTTTCTAATAGTGTTGGATGAATTTTTACCCCTACCAGAATCACCATTTACACCACTAATGAGACTCATGGTATTATTGGTTATGGAACCTCCTTAGAGTAAATCATTGGTGAATGATAGAGTGGGGAACCCCTGTTTATTGGTAATTTTCTAAATTCATCCCCCTATTAATTTTTTTAAAAGTAGTTGGGTAAACTATCAAGATCAGATTCTATTATAAAAACTTTGGCATGATAAAAAATATCAATCCTCTAGAAATGGTGTAATTCATTAGGGACTATAAATATGTGAGTCATTTTGATTACAAAATCACCATGGTGGTCATGATTATGTGTAAAATAGGTATTTTGATCAAGGATATGAAACATACTTCAATGATATTGATGATGGAATAGTACCCTCAAGGTATCCTTTAATTGGTTTTGTCATTGTTGAAGTCACTGAATCAAATATCACGTATTATCCAAGATGGGAAGATCCTATGAGCGAATATCCTCCATATATTATGGATGAAATGTAGGGAATGACAACCGAACATCAAAATATCGGCATAAGACATAGGATTCCCCCTACATGTTACCTTTCCAATATTTCAATATTTAATAATAAATGATACTGAAAAACATCTTGATGAGAACTCATACTATCTTCCAGTTAAGACTATTGGGATTGTCATAGATAAGGAACAATTTTGTAGATATAAGCTTGAGATTGAAAGTCTTTGGTTGGACAATATCATGAGATCTCATGTAAATACCCCAAATGTTAATAAAGATCAAGTAGTATATGAACCCTTAAAATTGAGGGAACCACCCCATCAGGAGGGTAATTCATATTCAACTATTATATAGTATTCCCTACAAATAACCTATAAAAAAACTTTCCTAGCCCGAAAACCCCTCATTAACTAGCAAGGGTTTCATTTGTCAAATTAATATTCCACTCTACCTTAAGTGATTCACCTGGGGTTCACACCAACACGAAGAGTAATGGTGGTTACAACTAAAATATGAAAATCCATTACTGTGTAGTTAGATGGAATAGAATAAAGGCTCTTACTACTAAACCCAAATAGGAGGTCATATATGGAGTGGGATGATTTGATTCCTACACTACGAAACATTTTAAAAACTATTTTTTAAATATTATATAATATAGTATATTTTTAGTATTATATAATTCACTTATCTTCTCTATATGGCCCTATGTTGTGTATCCTTGAATAATGGGTGGAATATAAACTTCGGTGCTATTAAAAAAACATAGAATGGCCATCCATACTCTTGGATTAAAACATTCAATCAGGATCAATATATAGTGGGGAGGGATTTTATTAAGGATTCAATATCATTTGAACATGAAATTCAGGAGAAAATATATTATTACCCACTCTAAATTATATAAAAATATAGAATGAGAGGGTTTTAAAATTTATTGGTTGTATGAAGATCTTTATTTACTCATTAGAAATGAAACTACCCTAATAAAAACATTCAACCATTTTTTTTGATAGTTCTGAAGAATTTTTTTATGCACTCATCCCAAATAAATTCATTTTAGTATTCTAGGAATTCAAAAATATAATACATGTCTTGGAAGATACACTCTTTTAAGCCAAGTCAAAACTTAAAGATGATTTTATCCTAAATAGATGATCTCATGAAGTAGATAAATGAACTATTTATTTCAAGGGGATAATATCAAAATATCCTAAACCTAATAAGGTTTGGTTATTGATGTGAAACATGTTGATGCGAACCATGTTGAAGGCACTGGCCTAATTACCCAAGTGGAGGAGTTGGATTTTCAAGGCCCGATGAGGCGTGGGAGATTAAAGAGGCTCAATGCTATAATGGACACACATCTTGCTTCATTAAAGGCCCAATGAATCTTGCCTTGCATGGATGGAGAAAATGGGCCTATAGTATCACTTATTCAAGCCCAAAATTTATGTTTAAAGCTTGGCCCACACGGTTGCACGAATTTGGATGCCTTGACCACATGAAGGATTCTAGAAATGGCATCTTTGGACACCAATGTCAAATCCGGTGGGCTATACCCTCAAAGTAAAATATGGCGGGCTATGTTGCAAAGTTGTGTGCTACTTTTCCAAAAGTCATTGTTGGATTTTATCTTTTTTACTTTTAAGGGGAAAAAGGTAGGTTTAGACTTTATGACTTTAGGGTATTAGACCATTGACCATTGTATCACCCCCTTGGCTATAAATATCCACCCCATGGCATTGTATTTTCATTCAAGACTTAATTGAGAGATTATTCTTTGTTTCTCTCCGTTGTGTGAGAATTGTTCTGAATTTCCCATTGCTCTTGTGCATTCTTGCCTTGTCAATCTACAAGTTAGATTGGTGATCCTAGATCAGAAATCCCCCAACTCCGTGCCTCAACCCAAGTGCGTTGTTGTGTGGATTGGTTGTCACATCCCTCCCTTGAGTGTGTTGTCTAAGTAGTAGGTCTCACTCCTTATATCATTGATTGAGTACTTGCATTCACTATCCGTACCCATCATTCTCCACTTAGCCCAAAACCGCATCCTACATCCGCCGCCCTACACCATGAAGATAGGGCCACCCCGTACGTCTCACATCCGTTGGTATCAGAGCTCCAGTTGACACAGTAGGCATCTATCCCTTCATTTATATTTCTTTTACCCATTACCCTTCTTATCTTTCTTTATTATCCACCCATTCAAAAAAAAACCTTTGCTTTGAAAACCTCCAGAATTAGCCATTGTTGTGCAAGATTGAAATATTTTCACATTGATTCAATTGTTCATCCATCTTGTTTTCACTTTAAATTCTCTATATGTGATTTGTATCCGAAAAAAAACAAAAAAAAAGTCAAATTCTCTCAACTCATCATTTTGTGCTTATCAAAATTAAGCACATCCTTTTCTTGGAGAGATTTCAAAAAAAAGTTGTCTTACTCTCCGTTCATCATCTTATGCTTTAAAACTCCAAGCACAACACTTTTTGGGAAGATTTGACAAAAAAAAGAAGAAAAAAAGAGGATACAATTACTTAATCATCGTGCTTTACATTATTCTCACTTTCCATATCCGTACATCACTTTATCCATCATTTTTATTCATCCCCATTTAATATTTGGCTCATATTGTTATTAATTTTTCTTATCTTGCATAATCGGGAAAAACCCAATTACCACCTTTCTACCCCCTTTTCCACCCACCCTTATCCATTTTCTACCCTCTTTTCACCCTTTAGCCATTACCACTCAAACGGGTTATGATAAACCATCTTCCAATACAATCTTGGTTTGGGAAGGATTGGTGGCACGTGATCATCCCAAACAAGGTATTTCATAAGATCTTGGAATTTGAATTGAGTGTTGAGAGTGGAGAGAAATAAGAAAAAAAATCTTGTGTGTGTGTGTGTACATCTTGTGTGTGTAAGTTTGTGTGTGCTTGTGTGTATGTCTTGTGTGTGTGTGTGTGTATCCTTGTGTGCATGAGTGTGTACATCTTGTGTGCGTGTGTGTGTACATATCACGTGTGTGAGTGAGTGTGTATCATTGTGTGTGTGTTTCTCCCCGCGTGTGATTGCGTTTGTGTAACATATCATGGCAGAATATCGTGGGAAGAAAATTGCTCATGTTAGCGATGAAGGAAGTCGAAGTAGATCTCCCACACCCGAAGCTACACAATTCCAAATGCAAGATTTGGTGCACCACTTAGAGAAGCTTCTTGATAGGAAGTTGGAGGTGCTACATGAGAGGATTGATAAGCTAGAGAATCAACCAAGCGCAAGGATGGTCCATGATAACCCACGGTGAGCTCCGGCACCACATCGCCTCCACATCATGGAGGAGGAGATGGAAAACCTTGATGGTGATTTTGAAGATGTCCCGCAGAGGAGGAGGTTGTACCAACAACCTAGAGGAGGAAAAAGGAGACAACATGATGATGACCTACTTGGCGGGATCAAGGTGAAGGTCCCTACATTTCAATGGAAAAGTGACCTGAAAGCATACTTGGAGTGGGAGATGGGGATCAAGCAATTCTTTTCTTGTCATACCTATTCCGAGGAGAAAAAGTTAAAACTTGCATCCCTTGAATTCATTGATTATGCATTAATATGGTGGGATCATGTTCAAAAGGAGAGATCCCAATATGGAGGACATCCAATCCAAACTTGGGAAGACATGAAGTTTGCCATGCGGAAGCGCTTTGTTCCATCACACTACCGTAGAGATCTCCACAACAAACTTTAGAGGCTCACCCAAGGGAGTAAGACCATAGAGGATTACTATAAAGAGATGAAAATTTCCATGATTCGGGAAAATATTGAGGAAGATCTGAAGGCATCCATGGCATGGTTTTTACATGGGCTCAATCGGGAGATTTCGGATCAAGTGGAGATGTACCACTATGTGGAGATACAAGATATGATCCATCAAGCCACTAAGATTGAACAACAAATCAAAAGGAGGAGAAACATGAGGAAACCCACTACCCCTTTCACACCATGGAGGAATCTGAGGAAGGAGATTGGAGAACCATCAAAGGAAAAAGAGGTGGTTGATCGCAACAGTGACAAGGTAATTCTTCCACCTAAGAAACCTACTTTTGATGCTAACCAAACTAGGAATCAGGATATTCGGTGCTTCAAATGTCAAGGAAGGGGTCACATTGCTAGTGAGTGCCCAAACTGGCTCACCATGACCCTCACCAGGTGTGGAGAATGGGAGACCGATGGAGAGAGCTCAGAAGAGGAGGAGGAAGTATCTCCATAAATTGATAGTGGAGAGTGTGCAGAAGATGGTGAGATTCTTGTCACTAGGAGAGTTCTAAGCGCACAAATGACTGTGGGAGAGAAGGAGCAGTGAGAGAACCTTTTCCATACATGGTTCAAGATCCATGGAAATCTATGTAGTGTTATTATTGATGGAGGAAGCTTTAGTAATGTTGCGAACACTGAGTTAGTAGAGAAGCTGGGACTTCCTACTTTGAAGCATCAACATCCATATCGGCTTCAATGGTTGAATGATTGCGGGGAGCTAAAGGTCACCAAGCAAGTGAAGGTACTGTTCACCATTGGGACGTACAAAGATTAGGTATTGTGCGATGTTGTTCCTATGAAGGCTTTCCATTTGTTGTTGGGACGACCGTGGCAGTATAATCGATGTGTTACCCATGAAGGTTTCTTGAATCGTCATTCTTTTGTACTCCGAGGGGAACCTATAACCCTCAACCCCATTTCCCCCAAACAAATTCTATAAGATCACATTTTTAAAGACAAGAAATAAATGGGTGATGAGGAAAAAAAGAGTGAAATTGAAAAAGGAGAGAATGAGGGAAAGAGAGAAAATGAAAGACGAAAATAAATGGAGAGAAAAGAAAAATTAAGTGGGAAAAAGAATTTGAGAGAAAAGAAAAGCGTGATGTTGGAAAAAAAGAGTGAGGTTAAGGAAGCTTTGTTTTCACAGCAAACCCTCCTAGTACTCATGTACAAAGAGGTGTTGCTAAATACTAACGACTTACCCCGTTTTCCAAATGTTATTGAGTCCTTGTTGCAAGAGTATAATGATGTCTTTCCGGAAGAGGTGCCTCCAGGTTTTCCACCCATTATAGGTATTGAGCATAAAATTGACCTCATACCTGGAGAATCACTACCGAACTGCCCTGCATATCCCACCAACACAGAAGTGACAAAAGAAATTCAAAGGCAAGTTTAAGAGCTGTTGGATGTGGGATATGTGAGAGAGAGCCTTAGTCCTTGTGCGGTACAGGTGCTTCTAGTGCCAAAGATGGATGGAACATGGAGAATGTGCATTGACTGCAGAGCTATCAATAACATCACAGTCAGGTATCGTCATCCTATCCCTAGGTTAGATGATATGCTAGATGAATTAAATGGTTCAACTATTTTCTCAAAAATTGATTTAAGAAGTGGCTACCATCAAATTAGGTTGAAAGAAGGAGATGAGTCGAAAATAGAATTTAAGACAAAACATGAACTTTGTGAATGGTTCATCATGCCCTTTGGTCTCACCAATGCACCTAGCACATTTGTGAGGGTAATGAATCATGTCTTACGTGCATATCTTGGAATTTTTTTGGTAGTTTACTTTGATGATATTCTTGTGTATAATAGGACTTTCCATGAACATGTAGATCACTTAAAAAAGTCCTAGAGGTGTTAAGGAAAGAAAACTTGTTTGGAAACATAAATAAGTGTGAATTTTGTCTTGATAATATTGTTTTCCTTGGATTTGTTGTGAGCGGAAATGGAGTTGAAGTGGATACCGAGAAGATCAAAGCAATACAGGAATGACCAAATCCAACCTCTATTGGGTAGGTAAGAAGTTTTCATGGGCTTGCTAGTTTTTACAGGAGATTTGTGAAGGACTTCAGCACACTAGCATCACTGTTGAATGGGTTGACAAAGAATAATGTTACTTTCAAATGGGGGACAACTCAAGATAAGGCCTTCGATGATCTTAAGGAGAGACTCACCCATGCCCCTCTACTTGCACTTCTGGACTTCGGTAAGACCTTTGAAATTGAATGTGATGCAAGAAGAATTGGCATAGGAGGAGTAATCATGCAAGAAGGTAAGCCTATTTCTTATTTTAGAGAGAAGTTAAATGTCCCAACTCTAAACTATGCTACATATGATAAAGAGTTGTATGCATTTTTTAAAGTAATAGAGACATGGAAACACTATCTTTGGCCTAAAGAATTTGTGATCCATTCTGATCACGAGGCTCTTAAATACCTTAGGAGCCAACATAAACTAAATAGAATACATGCTTGATGGATGGAATTCATTGAATCATTTCCATATGTCATCAAGCATAAAAAGGGTAAAGAAAATACTGTGGCCGATGCACTTTCATGACGATATTATATTTTATCCTTGTTGGATTCAAAACTCCTTGGTTTCAAATACATTAAGGATTTATATGCCACTGATAGTGATTTTAGAGAACCTTATTAACATTGTAAACCTGGAGTTAGTTGGGAAAAGTTCTATTTACATGATGGATTCTTATTCCGGATTGATAAGATTTGAATTCCCAATTGTTCTATCCGTTTACTTTTACTAAAGGAGTCACATTCGGGTGGGTTAATGGGGAATTTGGGTGTTTCAAAAACTCTAAGTGTTCTTAGTGAGCATTTTTATTGGCCTAGGATATTTAGAGATGTTGAGAAATTTTTGGGAAAGGTCATTGTTTTCCATAAATCCAAATCGAAACTGAACACACATGGACTATATCTTCCTCTCCCAACTCCCAACACCCCTTGGGAGGACATATCAATGGACATTATTGTGATTTTACCATGGACAAAGAAGGGGAGAGATTATATTTTCGTTATGGTGGATCGTTTTTTAAAAATGGCACATTTTATTCCTTGTCACAAAACTGATGATGCCACTAACATTGCAACACTTTTCTTTCAGGAAGTAGTCAAGCTTCATGGAATGCCAAGGATGATTGTGTCGGATCGAGACACAAAATTCCTCAGCTACTATTGGAAGACATTATGGAGAAAACTTGGAACGAAGTTACTATTTTCACTAATTTT
Source organism: Viscum album (assembly GCA_963277665.1). Taxonomy (NCBI): domain Eukaryota; kingdom Viridiplantae; phylum Streptophyta; class Magnoliopsida; order Santalales; family Viscaceae; genus Viscum; species Viscum album. The sequence goes on from OY728167.1 coordinate 247,304,997, forward strand.
CAACCGCAAAATGATGGACAAACCGAGGTGGTGAATCGGACACTATCGTCCCTTCTGCAAACCATTGTGAAGAAGAAAATAAAGAATTGGGAGGAGTGCCTGCCCATGTTGAATTCACATATAACAGGTCCAAGCATTCCACTACTAAATAATCTTCATTTGTAATTGTTTATGGGTTTAACCCCCTTTCCCCTATTGATCTAGTTCTTTTGACTTTGCAGGAAGCAGTCAATATGGATGCAAAAGGGCGTGCAGAATTCATCAAGAAAATCCTTGAAAAGGAAAAGATAAATATCGAGCGAATGACCCCGAAATAAATTGATCGTGAAAATAAGGGTTAAAAGAAAATGTTGTTCGAGCCCAGTGACCTAGTCTGGGTTCATATGTTGAAGGAAAGGTTTCCCGACAAGTGGAAATCAAAACTCATGCCACGTGGTGATGGACCTTTCCGAGTGCTTGAGAAGATTAACAACAATGCTTATAAGATAGATTTTCTAGGTGAGTATGGTGTAAGTGCCACTTTCAATGTTTCTAATCTTTCTCCTTTTTTGGGTGTAGAGGATGAAGACTCGAGGAAGACTCCATTCCAAGAGGGGGAGGATGATGCGAACCATGTTGATGCGAACCATGTTGAAGGCACTGGGCCAATTACCCAAGTGGAGGAGTTGGATTTTCAAGGCCCGATGATGCGTGGGGGATTAAAGAGGATCAATGCTATAATGGGCACACATCTTGCTTCATTAAAGGCCCAATGGATCTTGCCTTGCATGGATGGAGAAAATGGGAATATAGTATCACTTATTCAAGCCCAAAATTGATGTTTAAAGCTTGGCCGACATGGTTGCACGAATTTGGATGCCTTGCCCACATGAAGGATTCTAGAAATGGAATCTTTGGACACCAAAGTCAAATCTGGTAGGCTATGCACTCAAAGTCAAATCCTGTGGGCTATGTTGAAAAGTTGTGTGCTAATTTTCCAAAGGCCTTTGTTGGATTTTATCTTTTTTACTTTTAAGGGGGACAAGGTAGGTTTAGACTTTATGACTTTAGGGTATTATACCCTTGACCATTGTATCACCCCCTTGGCTATAAACATGAAACCCATGGCATTGTATTTTCATTCAAGACTTAATTCATAGCTTATGCTTTGTTTATATCCGTTGTGTGATAATTGTTCCTAATTTCCCCCTTGCTCTTGTGCATTCTTGCCTTGTCAATCTACAAGTTAGATTAGTGGTCCAAGATCACAAAGCCCCCAATTCCGTGCCTCAACCCAAGTGCGTTGTTGTGTGGATTGGATATCACATCCCTCCCTTGAGTGTGTTGTCTAGGTAGTAGTTCGTGCTCCTTATAGTGTTGATTGACTACTTGCATATGCTATCTGTACCCATCATTCTCCACTTAGCCCAAAATCGCATCCTACATCTGCCGCCCTATGCCGAGAACATGGGGCCACCCCGTGCATCTCACATCAGTTATATAAGTCAACACCACCTCATCCTTAACCTTAGAAATAGTAGTCTTTGTGAAACAAACTAGTAGTAAAAGATTCTCATGTGTGGGAACGATAGTGAGACTTCATGTCTTAAAAAAATGATATAATCCTTCTTACCTAAGAAGTAATGGGGTTTCATTATATTAATCATTTATAATCACTATATCATGCTATCCCTGGATGAAAAAACTACTAATGTTAGACATTAAAAACCTCCTTAATATTTCCCAATTAAACAACTTTTTGGGTATACCAGAAAAAATTTGTTTCCAAAAAAAATCACCCATACTTTTTTTATTGAAATAAAATAAAATATACTCCATTAAGGACTCAAAATACCCATGTGGCCACCATCCATTCCAATAATTAATGTTTTTAGAATAATTTTCTATAAAAAATCATAGAATTATGAAAACTATAATTTTTATTAGTTTATTAATCTGGCACAAGACATTATTAGGGAATGAATGAACAAGCGATTCATGAACCCCATTCAATATGTTTGCCTAATAGAAACCTCTTAAATGATAGGAATTTAAATTTTTTGACACAACAACTGATGGAATACGATGAAGATGGAGGAAACCCACAAAGGATTCCCATATGAGCATAAAACCTTTCAAAATTCATTCCCAAAAAATGGAAGGAAGGTAACAAACATTTCATACCAACCCAACTTCATGTAAAGAATAAAAATGTACATTGTTCAATATATTTTAACGAATAGACATATTTTATGGTGAAGAGGACTCATATGAGTAGGATTACAATTATTCATATCATATCAGAGGCTATAAAGATTGTGACTCAAGAATATGTAACCAAGGCTTACCAAGGATCTTGGATTTACTCTCATACATTTCATACATGTTGTGGAAACCAAATGACTACTGATATAGTATTCTCAACAAATTAAATGGATGTTATATCCTTTCCAAACTACATCTCATCTAGCTCATATTTAGCTGGTTGAATTCTTAGTTGGATTATAGTTTAATAGAAACTCTCACATCTACATGACTCTATAATCATGTATACCAGTTTTACTAATGAATTCATTATATAATATTTTGGATATATCATTCCCTTAACCCTCAAATCCGATCAGACATAAAACCTGAGAATAATTTTGGACCTATAGTCCAAATCCAATGATATCTATGAATGATGTGATTAAACACATGTCCATATTCCCATATTGTATTTTGATATTGGATGTCAATCTCAAATCCAAGGAGAATATATAATCTTGTGTTGATTCATTTAAACAACATTAGGAATTTGAAATAGAGGTGGTCATAGATAAATACAATCTAGCTAATAATAAATTTTATAAATACCCCATTGTGACATACTTAAAAAAATAATTACTATGTAAATATGATCTAATGGTGCATATGGACTTGTACATCTCCAATAAATTTAATGAAGATTTTTTTAACTTTTTTATTAGTCTAAAATGGTTTTGAGATTAATCTCATCTCATATATAACCCATTGATTTAATGGAAAAAAGGAGGCCAATATGACTCCATCAAGGATAAAAATACATATTTATGATAAGTAAATTATAAAATATTGTAAATATCCCATATAGAAACCAAATTGGGTGCCTAGTTTCCATCAATGAATTTATCATCGCCATCTAGGATAAAACACTCAATGCCATGCTTAGCCAACCCTAGTTTCAGGTGCCTATGACAATAAAATTATCATTTCACTAATTGTTGAAGTATTCCCTAAATTTTTTAACATATGTTATATATAACACCATTTCTTTTCACACATTAACATTATACAACATTTGTGGAATTCTAAAAATATTATATAAACAAACGCCAAAAGATGGTATTAGTTTAGTGCCTTTGGAAACATGGAAAATAAACATCAGTACATAAGTGAGTTAAATTATCTCCCACTAGGTTCTTCTTGACTAGAACACTTCTTAGGAACATAATAACTAATAAAGGATTTAATAACATGGGGAATGAAACAAAAAATGGGTGATCTTAGATGTTCAGTAAGGGTAAATAGGAGATACATGTAAGAATAAAAATGGGCATAAGGGTATAAGAACACGATCATGTAAATAGAAGGTCATAAAATACATATCAGAGATAATAAACAAGAATAATGACATAAATATTGGCAGTTTATAAGATATTAATCATAAGGAAATAAAAATCCTAATCCATGAATGCATCATAATGGAATAAAACATGGAATTCTGGAAAATACATAAGCATATCATATGATTTCCATAGTATCCAAGACATCACTACCATGACCATAAAAGTATTATGGGTTCATTCCCATTTCCATCATAGTAGCATTAGTTCACTCCTCATACCATCTTGGATGTCATGGTTCACTCCCATTTCCTTCTTATTAGTCAAGGTTCACTCCCAATACCATCTTAGTCTATCTCATGAGATATAATTCCTTTCCCAATAATTGGAGAGAGATATAGGTCCCACCCATCTCATTATTAAATCATACATAGATGATCAAAAAAATCATAAACAATCATATAATAACCCATGAAATTAAATGTGTATGATAAACATGTAATAATATCATAACTAGATGAAAAGATACAGGTTTCAAAATCATTTCATCAAAAGCATAACCTCTTAAATGAAGCAGGTTTCAAAATCATATAACTAGTGGAAGAGAAATTGGTGTTATAATCATAATTCCATAAAAACATAAACCATTCAAGAAATAATATGAATGGAACCTTTGGATCATTTTTTAAAAGTGCATAAGCAACATAATTATATGTCTTTTTCGATGGAAAAAAATTTATAAAAAAATTTTGAAAACATTTATTGAAGAAAATAGCCTTTATTATATAAAAAGGGATTTTTAAAACACAAAAACCTTTTTCACACCATTTTCTTGAAAATAAACTTGAAAGCTTATAAAAAGCATTAAAATCCTTCTTGAACCATTTTTCATTGATAACATATAAAGATTTCCTGACAATGTTTTCCAAACCATTTTATATAAAATTTCATAAATGGAGCATGAAAATAAATTTAAAACCATTTCATTGAATATAATTTAAAAATGTATAAATAAGGCATGAAAATAATTTGGAAACCATTTTCCTTGATAAAATATAAAATAATATTGAAAAAATTTGAACTTAATTTTATGTGAAAACTTATAAAAGAAGATTGAAAACATTTTGAAAAAAAAAATTATATGAAAACTTATAAAGGATATTTTGAAAAAACATAAAAATAATTCCATTTAAAACGTATAAAATAATCTTGAAAAACTTTTTAATAACACTTTTCTTGAAAAATACTTCAAAAACTTATGAATAAATCTTTAAAATATTTTGAAAACAATTTGTCTAAAAATTATTTATTTAAGATCATTTTCTTATAAATTAACCTTTTAAAATTTCAATGGAATATTCACAAAACTAATGGTGGGTAAATCCATAATTTCCATACGAGGTAAGAAGTACATTAATTTTTTATGGTAAAAGGTTAGAAAAATACAATGTTCTGAAAGTGACGAGAATATTACATTGAAAACATTGGTAAAAGAAAAACAAGGTTAATAATGTCCTTTAATGATCATAGGATATTAGTAGAATATTCTTAGAATCCCTTTTTTGTAAAGCATAGTTTTAAAAGAACATAGATTCTTGACCGAAGAGAGAGGTAAGGACATATTTTTGTAAAAACATTTTCTTAATTACCTTAAGTACCAAAGTGTGGACAATGGTAATAATACATGAATACATCAATACTAACCATAGTATAATAAAATTAATTATTTTTCTTGAAATATGGATCATATGAATTTCATTAATGAAAGTGTGATCATAAACAATCTAGATGAATAGTGAGATCGTTTCAATTAACTCTTACCACATAGTAACTTTGAATCTTACTCCCCATGTAAAAAAATAGAAGTACATAGAATGTTAAAATATCATAAAAATAAATAGATTCATGTGATAACATGTCAAAGTTAGTTTACACAACTCATATAAAAATATAGGTGTATAACATGGAATGTGTCTCAAAGAAGGAAAATTTGAACAAGATTACTTTACTGATTTTGTAACATTTGAAACATAAACCCCCTGATAGAAAGATCATAAAATGGTTATGTAAGTACTCATATAATTATTTATATTATGTAGTGAATACATTCATTGGTAGTATATACACCACCCAAAATAATTGAGTAGTGAATAATACAGGTTTCTTATGGAAATAAAGAGTGAGATGAATTACCCATACATTGTGTCTTGACTCTCTTCATACTCATACAAGATTCATGTAGAATAAATGTAATTATATTATAAATCTTTCAATGAACTATATTATTATATCTATTAACCTATATGGTTAATATTATGACATTATATTACCCAATTGTTAATGCTTTCATGTTAAGGTTATGCTTTGGGTAATATTCTCTTAGTTTTTCACATGTTTCTTAATTTGTTAAATATTTGGTCCATATACTTATTACATGATTTCAAGAATTTGAACCATTAAATAAGTATAATTTATATTCATTATTTGTGTATTTTAATAATCCATATAATATAGAAGTATGGAGTGGAACACACATTTCCTGGAGATGGTAGGTCATACGTACGCATGAAGGTTGTTTCCATTTTTTAAATTCTTGTGGAAAGAAAGAATGAAATTGATAGATATGTTTATATTTAAATATTATAATTATAGTAGAATTATTATTTCATATATATCATATAAGTTCATTAAAATAATTCTTAATTCATTCCATGTAGTGTGTGAACGAATCATATCGCTTTGAGGTGGCGATGGTCCACACTTCCTCTAATGAAATTATAATATTTATGCCAAATAAAAAGTTAAAAATATATAAGTTATAGAGGGAATTGTAATGACTCGACCAAGATTCATGCATATGTTCAACTTTACAGCTTGAAGAGGAATACAACACAAATATATTTCATTAGAAGCATCCAAGCCTCCTAGATTATGCTATCAGGTCACTCCTAACTAAATTCTTCATATCCTGGGAAAATGAAACATAAGAAATGGGTGATCTCAAACCCTCAGTAAGGCTAAGTAATATAGTAGAAAATGACATAAATATGAAACATGGTGAATAATTGAAACCACATGCCTTTACCAATAATAAACATGAATACTTTTATGGAAATAATATGAGATGAGTAAGTAATTCCATAATAAAACATAATCATGGGTATTCTACTAGTCGAATGACCACATGAACCGTCAATATTAATTCCATAATGAGGGAATGTATAATGTCAGGCATTCTGAAACATTTTTTCAAGGCCTTGGACAAGTCGCCTAAAACTTATTAAGGCCTCGACCAAAACCATAAATCAAATTGGGAAAGGGCCTCAGACAATTCCAAGTCTAGTTGTCTCATGAGACCTATCGTTGCATCGAGGAGCTATAGCGGGCTCCACCCGTCACTTACTAAGTCCAATACATTCCTCATATGAAAAGGTTTAGATATATCATAAACATTCGTATTAAAACTAGCATACGAAATGTCAATACTATAACCATAAAAAATGAATGGTATAAAAATAACACATCCACAGTCAAACATATCCCAAAACCTTCAATAAAATATGGATGTTTTGTATCATAATAAATCAACTTCAAAACAAGTTTAAAATCCATTAATGGATTTGACATAGAGGGAAATGATTTGTAAAACTATTTGATTGAAATATCCCTTTTCATGAAAACATTTAAAAGTCACAAAATTTATAAAGGAATAAATTTAAAGACATTTTTGAATCAAAGTGTCCCATACCACTTTGAAACATTTGAAAAGAATTATCATTTCAAAACATTCATTTCCATGTAAATAAATCCTTAAAATCAATTTGAAAACATGGACATTAATTGAAAAGATTTAGAAAGATAAATATTTAAAACATTTAAAATTCTGATCTTGATATAGAGTACCTTTCAAAAATCCTTAAAATATTCATTTTGAACTCATTTTTATAAAAAATGGACATGGATGATAAAAATGTCCAGGTAAATACTTACACATAAATAATCTTGGATAATAATGAGATTGAAGAATTAAACATTACCTTGTACTTTTCCTTGGTTGAGGGTAGGTTAACCTTCTGTATAACAGTTAAATAATTTTTATTAAATTATAAAATAATCATATATATTAATATGATATCAAATATGATCTTTTAACATTTCTTTGTTAATAAAATCTTAGTATTAAAGTCGTTTCGGGTGTTAACTTACTCGTTTTCTTTTATATGTTTTGTTACACAACTCATGTTTGTTATGGATAAGTTGTATCTTATTCATATCCAGAATGATATCAAGTCCTTAAACATTATTTTTAATCATCAAATGAGAATTATACTTGAATGGATACAATGGGGAATGAATCTCATCGCGTTCATGGAGACGGTAGTCCATACGTACGCACAGACGCTACTTCCATTTCATTTTTCATTTAAAAGGAATAAAAACCAAATGATACATAGGTACATTATTATTCCAGTATAATATAATATCTTATATTTGTTACTTAATTTCATTAACACCATCCTTTATATGTTCCATGTATGGTGTGAATGAGTCATATCACTTTGAGGGGGTGGTCGTCCGCACTTCCTCAAATGAAATTATCGTATATATATAAAACATGAAACGAATAATGGTATGATATAAAATTTAATTACATAAGATTATATATATAAAATAAATATCATTAATATCATATTTAATTATTGTTCCATCATAATGGACACCATGAGAGGCGGTAGGAGATAATTGACCAATCATCGTTTTGTGAGGCGTTTGGTTTCCATCCATAGAAACATTATGTTCTTCACACATTAGATGGAGGTGTGTGTAAGTGTAGTTATAATACTTCTCATAAAAATATAATATTATATTTATTATACTGGTTTTGTTACAAAAGAAAAGAATAAGAAGAGTTTATGGGTTGGAGAAGTAAAATAAAAGAAAAGAAGCTAAGAGAAATCGTTACCTTTAATTTGGGAAACTCCCTTTGGTTTGAACCAAAAAGGACTCTTGAAGTGACTTATGCCTAAGGTAAGGCTTCTAGGAGGAGTAGAGGGATATAGGGAGATTAAGTGGTCAGAGGTTGGACGATCCAAAAGGCTTGATAGGTGTGAGTAATTGGTTAGAAGTGGTGTCCTTTTATAAGGGGAGGAGGGGCTCTTTAGAAAAAACTTAAAGTATTATTTTATAATAAATTCATATTTGGTTTCTAATGGCTCAAAAGTGTATTATTCAAAGTATAAGGTGGGTATAGGTAGAAAAACAACTCAACCAATAGTTTTTATATAGGTTTGGGTTACTTTATTGATCTTATCTTTTTGTTTTAACTCTTAGTTAATTAGTTAGACACTTACCATGTCACTTTGTATTTTTTTTATTATATAGTAAATAAACGTACTATATACTTAAAAGAGACCCCCAAGTGGTCCATTAATAATACAACTATCATTATATAAGTTCTTTGGACTATAATTAGATTTTTAGGAATATAATATCAATTAATAATATAATATTTGTTTTAAAAACTCTTTTATGTCAATTTTGACACTATTTAATAATTGATTTTTGTTAAAGTATTAAAAACATTATTAAATAGAACCAAATTCATTTACATAATCATAACATGTCATATTAACCAATAAAATTCTTTTATGTCATCAAAATATTCAAATTATATTTATTTTAACATTTATAATACTAATTATTTGATTCTTTCATTAATAAGGAAAATACTGCATCATTATTGTGTCACAAATAAAATAAATTATTCAATGACTAAAAATTATAAATAAAATACTATTATGTAAGAAATCTTTTTATCTTTATAATTAATATTTATAGTCGAAAATATAACATATATAACCCTATGTAAAAAGTTTTTTCCTAAAAGATATATGCTTATGTCATTTTTTTATTTACTTTGACTTAATTAATATAAAGTGTCATTATCACATACAAGTGGATCCATGGGGTTCCAAAATAGACCCAAAGATTCCCATGGTTGGAAATGTATTAACCAATAGGGTTAGGACACGTTTTATGTTAAATTAATATTATTATAATATTATTTTTTACCCTTATTTTCCAGATTTTACCCTTTAACCATGGTAAATAAAATATTTACCGAAGTAATTATTCAAAATGTCTAAAAATAAGAGTTACCTATTTACACAATTTGGAAATCCTGATTCTAAATATGGAATCCATTTTTCCAAATTCAAAACACATAAGTGGCAGAAATTAATTTAAAATTAATTCCTGTTGTCAAAATAAAAAGCGTGTTTTTAACAAATAAAAAATATCAAAAGATTGACACTTTCTTATGTCCACTTTAAATATGAAGTTATGTAAAATGACCAAAATTGGATTAAATTGTAAAATTATAATATAATTATACTTTAAAATCGTTCAAATTCACAATTTATCACTTTTAATTATTTTTATTAAAAAAGTTGTTTTAATTAAAATCTTGTAATTTTCACTATTCATCAAAATATGAAAGTTATCAGAAAAGTACCAAAATTTAACCCTAAGATAATTTAAATATTCCGAATCCAAAAATGAATACTATTTTACAAAATTGAAAACATAAAAGTTTCATTTATTGATTTAAAATTAATTCCCGCTATTAAAACCAAAAGGCGTATTTTTAAGAAATAATAACTATCAAAAGTTTGACACTTATTTATGTCCAATTTCAAAGTGAAATTACATAAAATGACTATAATTGGATTAAATGGTAAAAATATAATCTATTTATACTTCCATTCCATTAAAATTTATAATTTAACAATATAAATTATTTTGATTAAAAAGTTGTTTTCAGTTAAAATATAGTATTTTTCACTATTCACCCAAATATAAAAGTTATCAGAAAAACACCAAAACTTTATTGAAACTAAATTCTTATGTACCGATTATAATTAAGAAGTTTATTTGTTCAAATTGAATATATATAAGTTTCAAATGTTAGATTTAAAAAGGCTTCACCATTAAAAGGTTGTAAAATTGCATTTTTTGAAAAATAATTCTTTTATCTGAAAAAATGTATTTGTTCTTACATTATGTCTAAGAAACTCATAATATGGATTATAAAATTATAAGGATTATATTAAGTTCAAAATTCAGTTAATACTATTCATAACCTCTTTTTAATGGCTTGTTTGGTAAGTCATGGTGTGCTAGAACTCGGTGTAGCGTGTATTGAAAGTTATTGAATTACTTTGAAGAAATAACGTAATATGAAATCTCTGGGTGTTAAATTATTCCCTCCTTCAATAAAATGTGTCCTCGCAATTTGAAATTATTTTTCGAAAATAAAAGGTTGAAAATAGAAAATTCCTTTAGGAAAACCCACATCAAAAATTAGGTTAATAAAATTTAGTCTTAATATGAGGAAAAGGGAATTAAAAGGGTCACCACCAAATTATGATCTCGATTAGGAGAACATTTGTGGAAATTAGAGACATATAATTGGAGGAAAACATAAATATTTATAGGTAGTGATTGAGGTCATCAATTACAAAAAAGTGTAAAATTTAGGGCCTTAAATTCATCAATCTGTGATGATTTATAATACCATCGGTTCAATAAAACATATGGTATTAGGATAACACATTTTTTTTTAATATCCCTTTACTAAAGTATAAGAATTAATCTCATCATTGAATAATAGAAGAAGAAAAACATATACTTGAAAAATAGAGTCCCGTCCTTTAACCAAGTTTTACCAAAAACTCATATTTCACTCTAAAAGATAATAGAACATAAAAATAATATTCTATTTATCCTGTTCGTATAGGGTTCAAAAAATTGAATTTATAATTAAACTATTAGAACCATTATAAAAATACATTATTCAATATAGGACATCACGTGGGTCTGTGGTAGGTGATACACCCTTGTCGCACTTCAGTTGTGGGTTCAAGTCTCGCGGCCTTGCCGGACACGACGGGTTGTCGCCCGACCTCCGGGTTGTCCTTTTTATGGAAATACAAAAATAATCTAAAAATAGACTTATCCAAAAAAAATCTGTCCAAACTCATAGTCCAAAATTAATAAGGTATATAAACACAATGAAGATCCTTTTTTCACATAATATCATGTGAACACCTTCATCATGTACTCTTTTAAAACACTGCAACATCCTGAAATGCCATAAAACCTTATTGATTACATTCATGATCCCTTATCACTTAAACAATACTGGATATACTCCTTCTATCCAAAAATGTTGTAAACTCCAACAATGATGGAATATACAAATCATTAATCAGTTTCAAGGTAGTCAAGAATATCCAATATAATTTATCCAAATCAATCATGTATTATTCCAAAATCACTATCTCGGTATCAGAACCATATTATGGTTTATCTTTCTCTCAACCATATATTTTACAAAAAAATTAACCTGCTATTGAGTCACTTTTCTTTTTTACACACAATCTCAAGTCCTTAATGAAATAGTACTGCAGTACAATCCTTATATACTCCATAATTATTATAACCAGTACATTGTTGATACAACACTCAAATGACATAATTCTCTAATAAGAACTCTAATCATTCCTTCTCATCTGTGGTAGTATCATAACTTGATTATTATCCAGTATCATCATTTGGGGAATACTATGATGATTTGGACATTCGTTCGTGTAGTGTCCCAACTCCTTGCAGATGAGGCATTGTACATTTGAAACCTTTTTCTTACCCTTACATTCACGTACATGGTGTCCTTTTTCTCCACACTTAAAACAAACTTCCATTCCTTTCAGGCATGTTCCAGGGTGTTTCTTCCCACAGTTATCACATATGGGAAAATTATTCTTTTCCCTCTTCCCTTTATCCATCTTTCTCTCTTCCATCCTTTTCTTCTCTTGCCTCCCTTCAAAGCCATAGAACTCGGAGAATTATTTACTTATCTTATTAACACATGATACTATTTCTTCATATGTTGAGAATACATGGGAGACTATTTCCATTCTAAATGTTGGCTTAATACCATGAAAGATATGATCCTTCTTACTCTTTGGATCATACGTACTGCTGGATTTCACATTCCTTCTACTGGATGCCATTTCTATACAATATCATAAACTAGGTCAGTTTATGAATTGCAATGAATAATTCCAAACATGTAAAATACCTAACGTAAATTGAAGAGTATATGGATATAATCAATAATGATAAAAATGTTTTCTTTGATTAATTATGTACTCATAAACCCTTCATAATGGTTTGTGAATAAAATGAGAATTATCCTAAGAATATCCCCTGAGAGTGTCGTAACCAAGAGTGCAACAAGGCCCATTTTCGTGCACTAGTTCTCGTTCGAGTCTTGCTCAAAGCAGTGTTTTTGGGTTTTACCCCTAGGTAAATCTGTGCCAGAGCCGCCTCTACCTGCTGGTATCTAGACAGGGATGTATTTCTTGTAAAACTCACAAAAACTCTACAATACCAAAATTCTAGGAAGTTCTTCTATACTAATCCCCAAAGTCTATCTTAGGGCTATGTGCTCTAATCAGAGTTTATCTAAATCTTGCTTCCAAGGTATGTACTAAAGTTCCTATGATGCCAACTGTAACTCCCTGACCCTAGTTACCCAGAGTCGGTGCATTATTACATAACATTAGCATGATCACAAGGAAATAATGTCTCAAAAGACCGATCAATTTACTATTATTAGAAATAAGATTCATACATATGTTCAACTTTACAGCTTGAAGAGAAATACAACATGAATATATTTCATTAGAAGCATCCAAGCCTCCTAGATTATGCCTGCAGGTCACTCCTAACTAACTTCTTCATATCCTGGGAAAATGAAACCAAAGAAAGGGGTGAGCTCAATTGCTCAGTAAGAGTAAGTAATATAGCAGAAAATGACATATATATTAATCATGGTGAATAATTGAAACTACATGCCTTTACTAATAATAAACATGAATACGTTTATGGAAAGAATATGAGCTGAGTAAGTAATTCCATAATAAAATATAATCATGGGTATTCTACTTGTAGAATAACAACATGAACCATCAATATTATTTCCATAATGAGGGAATGTATAATGTAAGACATTCTGAAACATTTTGTCAAGGCCTCGGCCAAGACGTCTGAAAATGATTAAGGACTCAGCCAAAACCATAAATAAAATTGGGAAAGGGACTCGGCTAATTCCACATCTAGTTGTCTCATTAGACCTACCGATGCATCGAGGAGCTATAGCGGGCTACACCCGTCACTTACTAAGTCCAATACATTCCTCATATGAAAAGGTTTAAACATATCATAAACATTCGTATTAAAACTAGCATATGAAATATCAATACTTTAACCATAAACCATGAATGGTATAGAAATAGCACATCCACAGTCAAACATATCACAAAACCTTCAATACAATATGGAAGTTTTGTATCATAATAAATCAACTTCAAAACAAGTTTAAAATCCATTAAAAGATTTTACATAGATGGAAATGATTTGTAAAACTCTTTGATTGAAATATCCCTTTTCATGAAAACATTTAAAAGTCACACAATTTATAAAGGAAGACATTTAAAGACATTTTTGAATCAAATTGTCTCATACCACTTTGAAAATTTTGAAAAGAATTATCATTTCAAACCATTCATGTCCATATAAATAAATCCTTAAAATCAATTTGAAAACGTGGACATTAATTAAAAATATTTAGGAAGATAAATATTTAAAACATTTAAAATTATGATCACGATAAAGTGTACCTTTCAAAAATCCTTAAAATGATCATTTTAAAATCATTTTTATGAAAAATGGACATGGATGATAAAAATGTCCCAGTAAATTCTTACACATAAACAATCTCGGATAATAATGAGATTGAGGAATTAATCCTTACCTTGTACTTTTCCTTGGTTGAGGGTTGGTTAACCTCCTATATAATGGTTAAATAATTGTTATTAAATTATAAAGGAATCATATATATTAATATGATATCATATATGATCTTTTAACATTTCTTTGTTAAGAAAATCTTAGTATTATCATCGTTTCGGGTGTTAACTTACTTGTTTTCTTTTATATGTTTTGTTACATAAGCCGTGTTTTTTATGGATAGGTTGTATCTTATTCATATCCGAAATGATTTAAAGTCCTTAAACATTATTTTTAATCATCAAATGAGAATTATACTTGAATGGATATTATGGGGAATGAATCCCATCGCGTTCATGGAGACGGTAGTCCGTACGTACACACGAACGCTACTTCCATTTCATTTTTCATTTAAAAGGAATAAAAAACAAATGATAAATAGGTATATTATTAATACAATATAATATAATATCTTATATGTGTTACTTAAGTTCGTTAACACCTTCCTTTATACGTTCCATGTATGGTCTGAACGAGTCATATCACATTGAGGGGGCGGTAGTCCGCACTTCCTCAAATGAAATTATCGTATATATATACAACATGAAATGAATAATGGTATGCTATAAAATGGGATTACAGAAGATTATAAATATAAAATAAATATCATAAATATCATATTTAATTATATTTCCATCATAATGGCCACCATGAGAGGCGGTAGGAGATAATTGAACAATCATCGTTTCGTGAGGCATTTGGTTTCCATCCACAGAAACATTATGTTCTTCACCCATTAGATGGAGGCTTGTGTAAGTGTAGTTATAATAATTATCATAAAAATGTCCTAGTATATTTAGGATACTGGTTTTGTTACAAATAAAAAGAATAAGAAGAATTTAGGAGTTGGAGAAGTAAAATAAAAGAAAATAAGCTAAGAGAAATCGTTACCTTTAATTTGGGTAACTCCCTTTGGTTTGAACCAAAAAGGACTCTTGAAGTGACTTCTACATAAGTTAATGATTATATGAGGAGTATAGGGATATATGGAGCTTAATTGGGAAGAGGTTGGACGAGCCAAAAGTTTTGAGAGGTGTGAGTAATTGGTTACAAGTGGTGTCCTTTTATAAGGGGGAGGAGGTGCTCTTTAGGAAAAATTTAAAGTATTATTTTATAATAAAATCATATTCGGTTTCTAATGGATCTAAAGTGGATTATTCAAATTATGAGGTGGTTATAGTTCGAAAAAAACTCAACCAATAGGTTTTAGACAGGTTTGGTTTACTTTATTAACCTTATTGTTTTGTTTTAACTCTTAGTTAATTAGTTTGACACTTACCTTCTCACTTAGTATTTTTATATTATATAGTAAATAAACATACTATATACATACAAGAGACCCCCCAAGTGGCCCATTAAAAATAAACCTATCATGATATAAGTACTTTGGCTGATCCTTATATTTTTAGGAATATAATATCAATTAATAATATAATATGTTTTTTAAAAACTCCTTTGTGTCAATTTTGACACTATTTAATAATTGTTTTTTTAAAGTCTTAACAACATTATTAATTCGAACCAAATTCATTTTCGTAATCCTAACATGTCATATTAACCAATAAAATTCGTTTATGGCATCAAAATGTTCAAATTATATTCATTTTAACATTTATAATACTAATTATTTGATTCTTTCATTAATAAAGAAAATACTGCATCATTATTGTGTCATAAATAAATTTTATTATTCAAAGTATAAAAATTATAAATAAAATACAATTATGTAGTAAATAATTTTATCTTTTTAATTAATATTTATAGTAGAAAATATAACATATGAAACCCTATGTAAAAATTGTTTTTCTAAAAGATATATGCTTTTGTTATTTTTGTATTTACTTTAACTTAATTAATATAAAGTGTCATTATCACTTACAAGTGGATCCATGGGGTCCCAAAATAGACCCAAATATTCCCATGGTCGGAAATGTATCAACCAATAGGGTTAGGACACATTTTAGGATAAATTAATATTATTATAATATTATTATTTTACCCTTATTTACCGGATTTACCCTTTAACAATGGTAAATAAAATATTTACCTAAGTAATTATTAAAAATGTCTAAAAATAAGAGTTACCTAATTACACAATTTTTAAATACAAATTAAAAATATGGAATCCATTTTTTTGAATTCAAAACACAGAAGAGGTAGAAATTAATTTAAAATTAATTCCCGTTGTCGAAACAAAAAGCGTGTTTTTAACAAATAATAACTATCAAAAGATTGACACTTTCTTATGTCCAGTTTATATATGAAATTATGTCCAATGAACAAAATTGGATTAAATGGTAAAATTATAATCTAATTATACTCTAAAATAACTCAAATTCATAATTAATCACTAGTAATTATTTTGATTAAAAAAGTTGTTTTTAATTAAAATCTAGTAATTTTCACTATTCATCAAAATATGAAAGTTATCAGATTAGTACCAAAATATCACCCTAAGCTAATTTAGATATTATTAATCCAAAAATGAAGTCAATTTTACCAAATTCAAAACATAAAAGTTTCATATATTGATTTAAAATTAATTCCCGCTATTAAAACCAAAAGCGTATTTTTAAGAAATAATAACTATCAAAAGTTTGACACTTGTTTATGTCCAATTTCAAAGTGAAATTACTTAAAATGACCATAATTGGATTAAATGGTAAAAATATAACCTTTTTATAATTACATACCATTAAAATTTATAATTTAACAATATAAAATATTTTGACTAAAAGTTGTTTTCACTTAAAATATAGTATTTTTCACTATTCACCCAAATATGAAAGTTATCAGAAAAACACCAAAACATTATTGAAACTAAATTCTTATGTCCCGATTCTAAATAACAAGTTTATTTTGTCAAATTGAATATATAAAAGTTTCAAATATTGGATTTAAAAAGGTTTCACCATTAAAAGGCGGTAAAATTGCATTTTTTGAAAAATACTTCTTTTATCTGAAAAAATGTATTTTTTCTTACATTATGTATAAGAAACTCATAATATGGATTCTAAAATTATAAGGATTATATAAAGATAAAAATTCCGTTAATACTATTCCTAACCACTTTTGAACGGCTTGTTTGGTAAGTCATGGTGTGCTAGAACTCGGTGTTGCATGTAGTGAAAGTTATTGAATTACTTTGAAGAAATAACATACTATAAAATATTTGGGTCTTACCGGAATAATTAAGAATAAGGAAATAATAAATATGATATATGATATATATATATAAGCATATTTTTCATCATAATTTCCACCATATAATGACTTATAGAAAAAATGAACAATTATCATTAAGTGAGGTTGTAGTTCACTATACACATAAACAATTTGTTTGTTACCCATTGGATGGATGTGTCTATAAGTGAAGGTCGAAACCTTATCATAATAAAAACCTAGAATATTGTAGATACTTATGTTCTTATACAATCATGGTGTAACATCCCATCTTTAAGAATTTTATAAATCGTTTTTAAATTTTTTGTTTTTACCTTAATGAAATTAAATTGGTGTGCGGGATAAATTAAATAATACCCTATGCACTATGGTATTTTATAATTTAAAAGAATATAAATTAATATTAAACTATTAAAAAAATAAATTGAAATTAAATGAAATTAAAAATAAATGTAAATAAATTTAAAGGAAATTAAAAGAAATTAAAAATGGATGAAAATAAATTTTAAAATAAAATAAGAAGGGGGATAAAAAAATGTAAAAATAAATAAATTAGGAATTTGCCGTTTTTTATTTTGTTTAATTTCCTTTTAATTTTCCATAATCCTATTTTATTTTATTTTATTTATTTATTTTCTCTCTTTTCATTCTTTTTCTTATTTTTATTATCGACTTTTTTCTTTAAATCCTTATTTATTTCTCCCTTTTTCTCCTTTCTTCTCCCCCTCCCCCCTTATTACGTCGCACCCCCTTCCAGCCAGGTAGTGCACACCCATCCTCCTTTTTTTAATCACCACAAAACCTATGATTCTTCTCCATTTACAACATCCTTGGAAGAACATTGAATCTCTTAATAAGGCTAATCTTATGCACCAAGAATCATTGAGTTTCATACACTCTCCATCACACAATCTTTTGTGGAATGTTTTTACCCAAAAATTGAGTTTTTTGTAAAATCATATGATTTAATCTTTTTTTAGTTTAAATCAAAGGTTTTCGTGGGATGTGGGATATAGTAATAATTTGAGGTAGGGATTATATGATCATTCCCATCGTTTCATTTCATTATTCAATTTTCACTGTTATGTTGCTCGTCATTGCCTACCAATGAATCTCAATTAAAACCTATTAATTTGATTAAACTAATTATCCTTGATCCTCGCAATATTTTCTTAATATGAATCCTTCCAAGTTTTCTCCATGCCTTTGGACACCCCTTCGGGTGACCGACATAATCGGTATGTTTTTACCCTTATCCTTGATTCTTTAAATTATCATATAAGTGTATTTTTGTGATAGTTTAGTTTAAAGTTTAAATTGAATAGAATTATTTTGGGTGAATTGTTTTAATAAATAATTTGATTATATGGTTTTTTTGCTTTTATTTTATTTAATTGTTTTGTCCTCTACTTATGCTGATAAATTCAATGTTCTGTTTAACCTGAGTTCTGATGTTGGAATTGATTGGTTACCTAAATGGAGAAAATTATGAATGCTTTATTTGAGATATATATATATGTACTTGTATCTCTTTTTGTTTTTAGGTAATTGTGTCAGTGAGAGAATATGGGTTCAGTATTTATAACCCACAAGTGGACTCACTATGCTTGGAAAGTTACAGCACGTTACTTCAGGAAAGTGATATTTCAGGCTCACTGGGCATGGGCTCCCCTTGGCTTTTCAAGTACTATTTATTGACACTGGTTCCCTAAGTGGAAAATTAGGATGAACCCATTGGAAATATGGCTACACCAAGCCTCAGTTGAGACTCATTCCCTTATGTGTGATACTTGGAACATACTCATGGTTACAAGACCACAAGCAATACATTGTATTCTGAAATGGGTTGCCTTGGACGGGCATGGTGGCATTGGATAATTGATTGGATATACCATAGTGATACCGTCAGGACAGGCTCAAGCTCCACCTCTATACTTTTCAATTTTAATATAAATGCTTGATATGATTTTATTGATACATCATATATTTTTCCTTATTATTGTGATCCTCTCTGGTGCCTTTAGTGTTCCTAGTTTGTACATATGGTTTAAACCCTAATCCAACGAACAAGCTTGAGGGTATGCACTTTCCTTTTAGTATCCATCTTACATAGGCCTTTCTATATACATTATTCTTTACCAGGTATCTCATTTAGACTTCCAACGTAGGCTAAAGAAGGTGGTATGGGATGGGGGCCTTCTTGGGAACCCATGCCATGTTACAGTTATTTTTATTATTTAAGTTGCATCCTTCTATTATACATTGGCACACTTCTATTTTATTACTACAAAAATGGAAAGGTGTACAGACCTTACATTTCAGCCTTGATGTTATTAAAATTTTCATAACTTTTTGTATACTTCATTTAGTAAATTTCATGTAAAAGTTCATAATTGGTGTGAGATACTCATGTTTTAATATTAAATATAATTTTTGAGCATTATTTGAAGTAGTCCAATTAATTCAGTTTAATATTTTTACTATAACTCTCACCCTAATTATTCTAATTTCATGTCTCTTGTTTTTTATGATTTCACATTCAATATAAAACAGTTCATTAGAAGGGATCTTGGGACAATTATACCATTTGAAGGGTGATATAGATAAAAAAATAAGGCCCAATGAATTTATGATGAAACTAAAACAAAAATGAAGATTGAATTACCTGGCTCAATCCAGATGTTAAAATTAATTTATTCTCCTCCATATTCATGGGAAAAAATCAAGGAGTCATGGATAAAAATTTCAGGTCCCAACTCCAATAAATAGGGGCCCAAATGGTTCTATTAATTCAAGCCCACCATTCTTTCCAGGAAATGAAATCAACACAGCAAAAATGAGTTTTCCTCTGATATAAAAATCAATTAGAGATGAGAATTTGTAGTGTGAAATAGGAGATAAATATGGAATATTTTTATGAAGAAATAATTTGGATTTGAATGTATATTCCTATTCAAAAATCCATTCACATTTTGGTCTTCGGAAAAGCATGGATAGAAATGGACAGTTTAACATTGTTTATTAAAACCGCCATAACATTTGATCCATAAGTCCAAATGCCACCAAATTTTTAGAGAAGACATAAAATTTTAATATCTACAACTTTTAAGAATAATTTATCTCTAGATTAAGCTTTATGAAATATTAAATTGGCGATGAAATTTGATGGGTATTTTTGGAATGCAAATAGCCCACAACATTGGGCTATAAATACATCCCCCTCCTCTCCTTGCAAGAGGTTGGAATTTCAGAAAGGAGTATCATACATTGGCATGACCAATGATTTTACAAAGGCTTTGGAGGACCTTCCATACTCATGTTTTCACTTGAGAGACCCTTCCTCCTCTCTTTGTTTTCATTTTCCTTTGTGTTCTTTTTTGTTGTAACCTTGTATGTATTTGTTTTGTAATTCTGTTTTAATGAATATACCTTTCTGATTAAATCTTCCTATCATATACCATCTGTTTTGAAATATTAATTTTCTATAAATTTATTAAATAATATTAAAAAATAAATCTAATATTTCACTTTTTCATTCAATCTAAAGTTCATTTTTAATTCTCATCACCCTTCGTGTGTGTGTGTTCGACGCACAACTCTTTACTTATCACATTATTTTTTTCTATTTATAATTCATCACCATAAACATATTTTAGCAGATTAATAACCATATTAATGGATGAGTAAATATACCATTGGGGTGATTCATTATTTAGAGATGTTAATCGATTGAGAGCTTACGCTCAATGAGTATTCTTTAATTTAACATTCTGTATGTTGGACTGAACATGTCATGGATTAATGACATATTTTGTTTAACATATGGATTAAATGGAATATTGGAACGATAAATAAACTACCACAATCAAGTAATTATTGATATTAGAATCCTAGTTATGTTAAGGCTTGGATTAAATCCTTAACACTTGGGAATTCTGATCAACACATTCTTGTGAAGTAGGTGTTAATTTAATGAAATATAAGGAAAATTTCAAGGATATCACAAGATTAACTACCTAATAATGAACTCAACCCAATATATATCAAATTTTAAAATAAATATTATTGAATAAATCATATAAATTAATCTCTTCAAACAAACCTACACCAATCAAAATACAATCAACTAAAAACAATTGACTATTAAAAATAATCATCACTGAGGATTTGACCTGAGTACTGCTATATAAATTACCAGATCCCCAGAACCTTGAATAGTTGATAGGAAAAAATCATCCACACTTTCAAATGGCTCCATTTTCGATTATGGTGTATTAATTAGTCATTCCTTGTGGGTTATTATAAAAAAATAAAAAAAATTAAAAAATATTTGAAAAAAACACAAAGAAAAACCCATCTACCACATTCTTCTGAAATATCTCTGAATTCCTCATAGCATCCCAAACAATCCTTCATATTTGTTTGACCTTGAAATTGAGTGAACTCTTCGCCAACTTAGGAGGAACATTAGGGATAATCAAATAATTCAAGAACCAGTCCTCGTCCAACTATTTAAATTGGATATGTCAATTCCTAGGGAACCAACACTTAAAGAACTTTTTACCCCTGATATGAATTACCTACCCCTTGGTATTCAATATCCAAACATAATGGCTGACTTCGAACTCAAATAGAGTTTGATTCATCTTCTACCTCATTTCCACGGGCTAGTCGGTAAGGATCCACATCTCCACCTTAAAGAGTTCCAAGTGGTGTGCTCTACCATGAATCCTCAAGGTGTTTCTGAGGAACAAATCAAACTTTGAGCATTCCCTTTTTCCTTAGCTAACTCGACCAAGTCATGGCTCTACTACCTCCCTCCTGGTTCCATAAACTCATGGATTGACATGAAATGACTTTTCATAGAAAAATTCTTTCCTTCTTCTCATACTACATCACTCTGAAAGGATATTAGTGGTATCAATCAATTCTCCAATGAATCACTCCATGAATACTTGGAGAGGTTCAAAAACCATGTGGCAACCTGGCCACACCACCAAATCTCTGACTAAATCTTTATCCAATAGTTCTACGAGGGGTTATTTCCTATGGAGAGAACTCTCATTGATGCCAAAAGTGGTGGTGCTCTTGTAGATAAAACCTCTAAAGGTGCAAGAGATCTCATTAGCAACATGGATTGAAACACACAACAATTCCATACTTGAGAACATGCTCAAGTCAAACAATTCCGAGACTATCAATCCATAGATCCAAACAAGATGATCATGTGGATGAGTTAACTTAAAAGTCTTGTGAGAATACTAGCTATGGATACCAATGCCCCAACCTCATATTACCCACAATCTTTGTTCCATGGACCTATTGAGAACTATAGAATCTATAGCTCCACATCTCATCAAACTAAAACATGCCCACAACTTCAAGAGGATCCCTCTGATTTATCTAGAAAAATAGATACCAGTGCAACATTTTCTCAAAGAAACACCGACCCTCAAAAATCAGGGCAGTTGATTAGAAACATCAACCAAACCCACTCTGATTCCTTATATTCTACCTTCAACCAAGGCTTAAGGTATGATAATCCAATTTTTCATCCCCCTCAATTCCCTCTTCAAAACCCAAACCAGTTCCAATATGGTCAATGTGTTGGTAACTTCCAAAAACCTCACCATTTTTCTCCTAAATTTCAAAGGATCAACCCTCCTCTTCCTTCTCCTAGATTCCAATATCCTAGTGAGCCTTCCCAATTCCCAACCTAATAAAATCTCTTTACCAAGAACCAAAATCATGGAAATCCTAATTTGGGACAAGCCTCTTCTTCCGCGTAACCATGGGAATGTGAAGTGGAAGATCTTACCTCCTTCACTCATTCTAGCCTTAAATATATTGAATCCTAAATTGGTCAACTTTTATCCAACCTGAGCCAGCAGCAACAATCAAATTATTCCCAAATCTCAGCTCAACCATTACCCAACCCCAAGGGTAATGTAAGTAAAATTTCACTTAGATCATGAAATTAAATTTCTATGCCTCATGATGATTCCTCCAAATCCCCTTTGAATATTGACCTATAAAATGAAAATAAAAAGAAACTTGAAAAGGAATATAAATCCATTCCCTCACCTCATTCCATTCCACGTAGGAATCTAATTCCTTTAACTCAATACATTTCTAATCCAAATAATTCCTTTGAACCCGATCCAAAAATGATTTACATGTTTAGATGTGTTGAAGAAAACATTCTCCTCTTATATTCCATAAAAAAATCCCATAGTACAGCAAGTTTCTTTAGGAATTGTGCACCCATAAGAGGAAACTTAAGACCTTCAAAAATGTTTCCACCCAACAGTCTATTCTCATAAAGTGAAAAGATTCAGGGACCATTACGGTACCTTTCCAAATTAGAAGTTCCAACTTTGGTGATGAACTCATAGACCTAGGAGCCCCAATTAATTTCACGCCCAAATCCATCTTTTTCAACCTCAGTCTTGGTACATAAATCCAATGGGTGTTGTTATTCAATTGGCCAATCGAAGCACTACTAGTCCTGAGGGTATAATCAAGGATTTCGTTCATTGTGTGAATTATCTTATCTTCCATCCTGATTTTTATGTCCTTGACATGGAAGGTGAGATGAAATCTTCTCGATCTCCCCTAATTCAAGGAAGATAATTCCTAATGACAGTGAGAACAAGAATTTTTGTCCATTCAGGCATCTTATCCATGGAATTTGGTGACCAACTAGTCAAGTTTATTATTTTCCAATCTATGCGATACTCATCTATTGATCACTCTACATTCTCAATCCATTCTTCTGAGGACACATCTAAGAGTAAATTGAACCTCATTCCATCTTGTTCATCATGTTCTAATGAGATATCATCTTATAAAATCTGCACTAAGATTAATCATGTCATAAATGGTGAAGTTGATGTGGACCTTTCATTCATAAACTCCATCAATCTAGAGGAACTTGAAAACTCTCTTGAATCCCAAATCAACTATGATCTCTACCGATCCACCTTGGATAGTATTAAGGAAAATGAATTTGATGTAACTGAAGTCCCTTCTTCCATTCCTGAGTTTTCTAACCCACAAATGAAACATGAGACTGTTCTAAAACCTCGTCCTGAACACCTGAAATATGTATTCCCTTTTCATGATCACTCTTGTCCTATCACTATCTTCTCTTCACTTACTGAAACAGAGGAGTCCAAACTTGTTCAAGTGTTAGAGGAAAACAAAAAGGCCTTAGGTTGGACCCTATATGACATACCAGGAATCAACCCAAACCTTTTCATGCATCACATCCATCTTGAGGAGTCATCCAAACCAATTAGAAAACCACAAAGTAGACTCAATCCACTAATCCTTTAAGTAGTTAGGGAAGAGATCACTAAGCTTCTTAAATATAGTATTATCTACCCAATTTCTGATAGTGAATGGGTTAAACAAATTCAATTTGTACCTAAGAAGGGTGGGATAACTATTGTCACAAATGAACATGGTGAGGTAGTCACAACATGAGTGAAGAACAAATGGCATGTGTGAATTGATTACGAAAAATTGAATGGTGATACAGGAAAAGATCACTACCCTCTTCCATTACTTGATCAAATTCTAGAAATATTTGATGGAATGTCACGCTATTGCTTTCATGATGGTTACATCAGCTACATCCAAATCCCAGTCGCACCTCAAGACCTGGAAAATACTACATTCACTTTCCCCTTTGGAACATATGCATATAGGATAATGCCTATTTTCATTTTCAATGCTAATAAATTATTCCAGAGGTGTATTATGAGTATCTTTTCTGAATTCATTGAACACTGCATGGATGTTTTCATGGATGAATTTTCCATTTATGGTGATTCATTTGAATCTTGCTTGAATTCACTCTCACTAGTCCTTCAAATGTGTGTCAAGTGTAACCTTGTGTTAAATTTTAAAAAATGTCACTTCATGGTTGAAAAAAGGATTTTTCCAGGGAACATACTTTCAAAAGAGGGTATTGAAGTTGATCCTGCCAAAATTTAAGTGATCCAATCACTTGTTGAATCCACTACTATTCGATACATTCATTCATTCCTCGGTCATTCTAGTTTCTATCGGCGATTCATTCATAACTTCAGTAAGATTTCCCTCCCACTCACTCGGTTGCTCCAAAATGATGTCACTCTCCATTTCGACGAGGTTTGCAGGAGAGCCTTCGTTGAAACCAAAACTAATCTTACATCTTCCCCGATAATCCAACCCCTATATTGGTCCTTACCCTTTGATTTGATGTGTGATGCTTCTGATAGAGACATTGGGGTTTTTCTTGGTCAAAGAAGATAAAATATTCCTCATGTCATCTTTTATGCCTCAAAATCATTGGATGAAACTCAATATCACTACACTGTGATTGAAAAGGAACATTTAGCAGCAGTTTTTGCCTTAGATAAATTCTGGCCCAATCTCTTAGGTGCCAAAATCATCATCTTCACAGACCATTCTGCTATAACGTTCTTACTCAAGAAAATTGATTCCAAACTGAGGGTAATAAGATGTATCCTAATGCTCCAAGAGTATTACCTTGAAATCAAAGATAGGATAGGAAAATAAGATGTGATGACCCAGACCCCCCTTGGTCCCTTCCTTTGCCAAAATCCGGATCCTTAAGGGGTGCCGATCGGTGAGACCGATCGGTGAGACGGATCGGTGAGACCGATCGGTGAGACGGATCGGTGCGACCGATCGGTGAGACCGATCGGTGAGACCGATCGGTGCGACCGATCGGTGAGACCGGCCGACGTCGCCCGACCTTGCCAAGTTGTTCCAGTAACGCTCCTTTTTCGCAAATAGGGTTTTAAACCCTATTCTGCCTTGTTAAAAATGTCTTGGAAATCCGAAACGCGCACAAAGGTTTTAATTAAATGCTTCATTAATTCATGAGTCGGTTTAAACCACCCAGCACCTTTAATGATGAGTCAAGCCGCGTGGTCAACCCACGACTCCCACGTCTTACGCGGTTTTGCATTTTCATCTCAACCGTCCCCAGCTCTTATAAATTAAGGGTTAGGCCGTGTCTTCCCCCTTCTTCGATCGTGGCTCTTCTGGTGCATCGGGACGACCGCGTCGTTATCCGTAAAGTTCCGTGCCCCCGACCTAAACGTCGATCATCTATCAACAAGTAGGGAATTTCTTTCGTCTCTCAATTCTGTGTATCATGCGGGGTGGGCGTTATTCTTGTCCTTATGGAATGGGTTGAACCAAACCTAAATGAAGATAATAAACGGAGTTCTAAAGAAATAAGGGGAAGGGGTTATGATCGTTGTTATGCTTTATCCTGTGATCTTTCCTTTTGTTGTACTGGTTTATGTTTCTGAAAATTGAGGCCGTTGGTGGTCATTGTATGTGCACTGATGAATCCCCTCGTGATGTTTTAAATGGGTTGCTGAATTTGTGAACTCCTGCTGTGAAATTGGTTAATCACGTATATCCGGCTGAATAATTGAAAGCACCAGGATCAACCCTTCTGTGATAATTCCCGGTTAGAACACACGGAATTGGAAATCATAGAGTGTGTTAAGTCGTTTAAATCTGAAAATCCCTAACTTGTGTTGGTAGTGGTGGTTGGTTGTTTTCCTTTCGGGCCAATTGCTGGAAATGTGGGAGGGGATGGGATCCCCTGTTCTTTTATACTCTCCATGGTTGTGTGAATTTGGGGATGGGATCTCCTGTTGGTATGGATTCGGTGGTTGTGAGTTTTAAATCCAAGTGGTTACTTGTTGATATCGCAAACTGGGGAGAGATCCTCTGTTAACAGAACCGGGTGTGAGTGTTTTGGTTGATCCTTGCTTTTAACGCTTTCCTTGGTTATGCTTATGGTAGTTTCCCAGTAGTGCTTAAAATCAATTAAACATTTTAACTGAACGTGAAACAAGAATGGGACAAATGGTTTTGTGGGCAAGGTTCGTGAACTGTGACTTGGGTGCAGTGGTGTTGTGTTCTGTAGGTTGGCTAGGAAAACCTAAGCTTTGGGTGAGTGTTTGTTACCTATATCTATACTTGTAGCTTTGTGTTTCTTATTCGCGCCCCACCCAAGTTGAGCACTCAGTGTCGAACACCCCCATTTATGGGGGAAAGGTGTTTTTCCCAACACTATCCTTAGTGGCTGGTTATTAGCTCCTTTTCTGCTCCCTTTCCCGGATAGCCCAAGTATCTTCGGGCAGGCTGTGATGGCCTGAAGTCCATTATTAGCCCAAGAACCTTCGGGCAGGGTGTTGTGGTGGTTGGCCAGGTGTGTGCGGCAGGTGGTTTCCCAAGTGTCTTCGGGATGAGGCCCAGGTGTCTTCGGGCGTGGCGGTGGTTGCTCTGGCCTAGGTGTTTGCAGGCATGGTTACATGTGACAGTTGAGGCCCAGGTGTGTGCGGGTGGGATTCGGCAGTGGGACTGCGTGCGGTTGTGGCCCAGGTGTGTGCGGGCGGGATTCGGCAGTGGGACTGCGTGTGGTTGTGGCCCAGGTGTGTGCGGGCGGGTGTGGCAGTGGGACTGCGGTGAGAATGGCGGGATTGGTCCGATTCGTAGGATGTCTCAATAACCAGTGGGAAAGTGGCGCGGGGTACCCAAACATCGATGTGCTCTTATATATATATTACTTGACTTGCGTTATTTGGGGAGCGAGCCTTGGTGAGGCCTGGGATGGATAGTTTTCCTTGTTAGGTGTTTGGTTTACTCTTTCTCACGGGAATTTAGTACGTTCCCCCACTTGTGCACGAGAGTCTTGGTTTTCCCTACTGAGTGTACGTGTATGCTCACCCTACGTATATAAAACTGCTTTCAGGTTTTCAGGAGGACTTCCAGGGCTGTGCGGGACCCTACTAGTCAGGTAGGGGGTGCTGTGCAGTTGTTGTTTTCTTGTTTTTCTTTTGGTACTGTACTCACTTGTACTTTCAGCTTTTTGTACTTGTACCTGTTTCAGTTTATTTATACATGCATATGGGACTGGGTTGGGTTTCTTTTCAGCACCTTGTTCTTTTCTCTTTTGGTGGTTGTCTTGTCCTGTTTCCCGATCCAAAATAATAAAGGGTAATTCCTCCCATATTGGTGTAAACTCATACCCTTGGTGCTAGTCGCCACCCCGGGGCCTACTGGAGGCGGGAATCGGGGGGTCATTATCTCCCTTTCACCATTGCCAGCTCAGGAGGGGCATCTTTGATGGAAGGGGGTCATGACAGAATGGTATCAGAGGCTGAGGGTTGAGAGATAGGACGGAGTCTGGAGTTAGGCACAGTGAGGATTGCATGGGGTGGTAAGGCAACGGTGTTGGGTGACCTTGGAGCGTGAATTAGGCCAGGGAAGACCGGCTAGGACACGGGATTTTAGGGCCCCCCGTGATCCGAGACGCAAGGACTCTGGACCTACCGAACGACCAAGTGAGGCCACACTGATTGCAGGGTAGAGACCCTAGGAAAGGTACATGCATCATAAATGACTTGTGTTCTTGTGTTTCTGGGATGTCTTGGGAATTAAGAATAAATTAAATCTTAATAAGTTTTAAGAACGATTTTCTTTGCACTACTTGGGCTTAGGCTTTCCTTGTTTACCTTGCAGCTATGGAACCTGGAAGGCGACCACGTGTGGTACAGGCGATCGAGGCCCCTGAGACTGCCTTGGCCAATCGGCAGAGAGCTGATCGAGAGGAAGAGGACGACCAGTGGCAGAAGACTCTTCGAGCCTTCCAACGACAGGCCCTCGAGAAGTATGAGGGCAACACCTCCGATATAAAGACGGAAGGCTGGCTAGAGGAGTTAGTCATAGCCTTTGGCCTGATTCGGGCCCCGACCGAGTACTGGGTTCCTCTGGCTGTTAGCCAGATGCGAGGAGTGGCACGTTAGTGGTGGATGCTTCACCTGGGGAGTAGGAAAGAGTCTGAGGTTGCTTGGGCGGACTTCGAGAAGGAGTTCCGGGCGGAGTTCCTTTCCTCGACAATGAAGGCGGAGAAGAGGCAGGAGCTACTCTCCCTCCAGCAGGGGAGCATGTCCGTGAGGGAACTTGGAATCAAGTTCAAGGACCTCCTGCGTTTTTCTCCAGACCTCTTCCCCGATGAGGAGTCTCGGGCAAGACGTTTGGAGGAGGCGCTCCGACCCTCCCTCCAGTATGCTGTTACCCCCTTTACCCTTCCGACATACTTAGAGGTCCAGAAGAAGGCCGAAGTGGTGGAAAGGATGCATGCTCTGGGCGGAGTGTCACGAGAAGGGATCCAGCTGGGACCATCGAAGGGGAAGGCCGTCAGCACCAGGCCTCCAGCATCGGGACCCTCCAGGTTCCGACCCGCAGGGAGCAGACCGCAGCAGTTTCAGTTTCGATCCCCTGGCCCACGTTCTTTTCCTTCAGGCTCGGGACCACGGTGCTTCATCTGCGGGAGCCCTGGACATCTCTGAAGTCAGTGCCCCGATCGGGTGCAGTACAGCAGTGGCAGTCATCCCCAGCATCCGCCGCAGCAGCAGTTTCCAGCCAGACCCTTCCAGCAGCAGCAGCAGGGACAGCGAGCTCCCGCTCCTCCGCAGGCAGACGTTGGAGGAGGAGGTCGACCTCAGGGTGCCCCCCGGGAACCTCGACCAGGGCGTGGTCGGGGAGGTGGCTGACAGCCGAGGGGCAGGGGAGCTGGGCGTGGACAGCTACACGCCGCAGAAGCAACAGTTCCAGCAGGACCAGGGGTTGTTCGAGGTACGATCAGTGTGTTTAACACTCTTGCTTATGCTTTGTTCGATACCGGAGCTTCGCACTCCTTTGTTGCACCCAGTCTAGCCCGTGCCTTGGGTCTAGATGCCGAGAGACTTCCAGTGCCCCTGGTGTTGAGCATACCAGTTGGAGGTCAGACCGACTTGCTGTTCGTTTGTCGGGGATGTAGACTGATGTTGGGGCGACATCAGTCGGTTAGGGATCTCCTTCTGCTACAGATTCGGCCGTACGATTTCATCCTAGGCATCGACTGGCTATTTTCTGTGTGCGCCGTCATCGACTGTTTCCAAAGAAGGGTGGTGTTCTCAGGTTTGGACGGCCAGCGTGTTACCTTCACCGGCGAGCGGAGCTGTCCGAAGGGAAACAGGAGGGAGGAACCTCTCCTCTCCTTGTTGACCGAACTGACGATAGGATCAGTAGATGCGGAAATGGTGGAAGTACCAGAGATCGTTCGTGAGTTTATGGACGTCTTTCCTGAGGAGGTGACGACTCTACCCCCTCGACGTGATATCGATTTCGGGATAGACCTGTAGCCCGGCTCTCGACCAATCTCGATGGCTCCTTACCGGATGGCACCTTCGGAGCTACGGGAGTTGCGGATACAGATTGACGATCTGATGAAGAGGGGTTATGTTCGTCCAAGTGCGTCATCGTGGGGTGCTCCGGTCTTGTTCGCAAGGAAGGCGGATGGTGGCCTCAGGTTGTGCATCGACTACAGGAGTCTGAATCATGTAACGATCAAGAATCGCTACCCTCTTCTGAGGATAGATGATCTTTTCGACCAGCTGAAGGGGGTAGGATGGTTCTCGAAGATCGACCTGCGATCCGGGTACCACCAGCTGAGGGTGAAGGATAGCGACGTCCCGAAGACGGCGTTCAGGTGCAGGTATGGGCACTTCGAGTTCGTGGTCATTCCCTTTGGTGTTACGAATGCCCCGGCCGTGTTCATGGGGCTTATGAACTCCATCTTTCGGGAGTACCTGGATCGGTTTGTGGTGGTATTCATCGACGATATCCTGATCTATTCAAGGTCAGAAGAGGACCATGCAGAGCACCTGAGGACAGTTTTGGAGGTCCTCCGACAGCACCAGTTCTATGGGAAGTTGTCAATGTGCAAGTTCTGGGCACGAGAAGTTCACTTCCTCGGGCATGTAGTGTCTCAGCAGGGGGTAGCAGTCGACCCATCAAAGGTTGAGGCAGTTGTTTCTTGGGCAGCACCCAAGAATGTGGCGGAAGTTCGGAGTTTCCTCGGACTGGCAGGCTACTACCGGAGATTCGTACCCAACTTCTCCCGAGTAGCAGCCCCTTTGACGGCTTTGACCAAGAAGGACCAGGTTTTCGTGTGGAGCGAGCAATGTGAGTCGTCCTTCAGCTACCTAAAAGAAAAGCTTGTTAGTGCCCCAGTGTTGAGATTACCAGAAGAAGGGATGTCCTATGAGGTATTCTGTGATGCTTCAGGACAGGGCCTGGGGTGCGTATTGATGCAGCGACAAGGGGTGATCTCTTACGGGTCCAGGCAGCTACGCCCCCATGAGCGGAACTATGCCACCCATGACTTGGAGCTTGCAGCGGTAGTGTTCGCATTGAAGCTGTGGCGACATTACCTCTTTGGGGAGCGCTTTGTGGTCTTCACCGATCACAATAGCTTGCGCTATATCTTCTCCCAGCGTGACTTGAACTTGCGACAGCGGAGGTGGGTCGAGTTTCTCCAGGACTACGACTTTGAGATCTCGTACACTGAAGGTAAGGGAAACGTTGTGGCTGATGCCCTGAGCAGGAAGCCGCATCAGGAGGTGGTTCGGGAATCTGCTGATTCTTGGAAGGCGATGGGGGAGTTGGCTGCCTTGCACTTGGATGCAAGGGTGGAAGGTACTAGAGGCTGCTTGTTTCAGATGACGGTACAGTCCTCTTTGTTGCAGCAAGTGGAAGAGTCTCAGTGGGGAGATCCTGAGGTGGAAGTGTTGAGGGATCGTGTCGACCAGGGGAACACTCCGGAAGGATGGTCGGAGGACAGCCGACACCGGATGCTCTTTCATGGGAGGTTGTTTGTTCCAGAGGTGATGCGTGATGAAGTCCTTCGTGAGTTCCATAGCTCAGCCCTGGCAATACATCCAGGTGTTTCGAAAATGTACCAAGGCCTGAGGGGACAGTTTTGGTGGCCCGGGGTGAAACGGGCAGTGGCAGAGTTTGTGGCTAAATGCCTGGTGTGTCAGCAGGTGAAGGCTGAACACCGCGTTCCTGGTGTTTTGTTGCATCCTTTAGATGTTCCCGAGTGGAAGTGGGACGACGTCTCGATGGACTTCGTCACAGGACTACCCAGAGCTCAGGGCGGGCATGATGCTATCTGGGTAGTGGTGGATCGATTGACAAAATCTGCTCACTTCTTGGCTATCAAGGAGTCAGGACCTGTGAGTACCTTAGCATAGAGGTACGTGGATGAGGTGGTGCGTTTGCATGGAGTTCTGAAGACTATCATCTCAGATCGGGACACTCGGTTCACCTCACGAGTCTGGAAGGGGTTACAGCATGCTTTTGGCACCCAGCTACGCCTTAGCACTGCTTTTCACCCTCAGACTGATGGACAAACAGAGCGGACAATCCAGACATTGGAGGACATGCTGCGAGCATGTGTTCTGGATTTCGGAGGATCATGGGTACGACACTTGCCTTTAGTAGAGTTTTCCTACAACAACAGCTTCCACTCTACTATCGGCATGGCTCCTTTTGAGGCTTTGTATGGAAGACCATGTCGTTCACCCTTATGTTGGGCAGAGGTTGGTGAGACTGGTACTATTGGACCAGAAGTAGTGCAGAGCACCACGGAGAAAGTCCAGCTAGTGCGGGAGAGGATGAAAGCAGCTCAGGATTGGCAGAAATCTTATGCTGATCGTCGGAGGAGGCCCCTGGAGTTCGAGGTGGGAGATCATGTGTTCTTGAAGGTTTCCCCTCGACGGGGGCAGCGGAGGTTCGGAAAGGTGAGTAAGCTCTCCCCTAGGTTCATCGGACCTTTCGAGGTGCTGAGGCGAGTTGGCGAGGTAGCATATCAGCTAGCCCTACCACCTTAGTTGGATAGGGTCCATGACGTCTTCCATGTCTCCCAGCTTCGTCAGTACTTACATGATGACTCTCATGTCATCAACTGGGGAGAGCTAGATGTGGGAGAGGACGCGACCTTCGAGGAACGGCCAGTCAGGATCGAGGATCGCAAGGAGAAAGTGCTCCGTGGACGAACCATCAGCTTGGTTCGTGTGTTGTGGAGACATGGCGGCCTCGAAGAGAGTACGTGGGAGAGGGAAGCACAGATGCGTTCCCAATACCCCATGTTGTTTTGAGCTTTGTTCCTTTTGTACCTGTTGTGGTAGAACGTTTGACTTTTGGCTATGAAATGTACTAGTCTCTTTCCTCTGTTATGTGTAGAAAGCCCCGGCTAAAGGGAAGAGGGAACCCGACCCCTAATCAAGACGCATTAATGTGGATGTGATTAAACCCATGCAGGCGAGTCAGTGCCGCCCAATGCGGATAATATCTTGACATGGGGAAGGGGAACTCCCCAAACCCACATGACCGGGCGGTTTGGCGTGGTATGTTGCTTGGTTCTTGACAGGGGGGGGGGGGTGTTTTCAATTAGCGGGGGTTCACTCCTAAGAGGTATCTTTCGAAGATGGTTGTTCGGACCCTCTCTTTCCTGGTTTGTTTTGATTCTCGGGGACGAGAATCGTTTAAGAGGTTTTTGATGTGATGACCCAGACCCCCCTTGGTCCCTTCCTTTGCCAAAATCCGGATCCTTAAGGGGTGCCGATCGGTGAGACCGATCGGTGAGACCGATCGGTGAGACGGATCGGTGCGACCGATCGGTGAGACCGATCGGTGAGACCGGCCGACGTCGCCCGACCTTGCCAAGTTGTTCCAGTAACGCTCCTTTTTCGCAAATAGGGTTTTAAACCCTATTCTGCCTTGTTAAAAATGTCTTGGAAATCCGAAACGCGCACAAAGGTTTTAATTAAATGCTTCATTAATTCATGAGTCGGTTTAAACCACCCATCACCTTTAATGATGAGTCAAGCCGCGTGGTCAACCCACGACTCCCACGTCTTACGCGGTTTTGCGTTTTCATCTCAACCGTCCCCAGCTCTTATAAATTAAGGGTTAGGCCGTGGCTTCCCCCTTCTTCAATCGTGGCTCTTCTGGTGCATCGGGACGGCCGCGTCGTTATCCGTAAAGTTCCGCGCCCCCGACCTAAACGTCGATCATCTATCAACAAGTAGGGAATTTCTTTCATCTCTCACTTCTGTGTATCATGCGGGGTGGGCGTTATTCTTGTCCTTATGGAATGGGTTGAACCAAACCTAAATGAAGATAATAAACGGAGTTCTAAAGAAAGAAGGGGAAGGGGTTATGATCGTTGTTATGCTTTATCCTGTGATCTTTCCTTTTGTTGTACTGGTTTATGTTTCTGAAAATTGAGGCCGTTGGTGGTCGTTGTATGTGCACTGATGAATCCCCTCGTGATGTTTTAAATGGGTTGCTGAATTTGTGAACTCCTGCTGTGAAATTGGTTAATCACGTACATCCGGCTGAATAATTGAAAGCACCAGGATCAACCCTTCTGTGATAATTCCCGGTTAGAACACACGGAATTGGAAATCATGGAGTGTGTTAAGTCGTTTAAATCTGAAAATCCCTGACTTGTGTTGGTAGTGGTGGTTGGTTGTTTTCCTTTCGGGCCGATTGCTGGAAATGTGGGAGGGGATGGGATCCCCTGTTCTTTTATACTCTCCGTGGTTGTGTGAATTTGGGGATGGGATCTCCTGTTGGTATGGATTCGGTGGTTGTGAGTTTTAAATTCGAGTGGTTACTTGTTGATATCGCAAACTGGGGAGAGATCCTCTGTTAACAGAACCGGGTGTGAGTGTTTTGGTTGATCCTTGCTTTTGACGCTTTCCTTGGTTATTCTTATGGTAGTTGCCCAGTAGTGCTTAAAATCAATTGAACATTTTAACTGAACGTGAAACAAGAATGGGACAAATGGTTTTGTGGGAAAGGGTCGTGAACTGTGACTTGGGTGCAGTGGTGTTGTGTTCTGTAGGTTGGCTAGGAAAACCTAAGCTTTGGGTGAGTGTTTGTTACCTATATCTATACTTGTAGCTTTGTGTTTCTTATTCGCGCCCCATCCAAGTTGAGAACTCAGTGCCGAACACCCCCATTTATGGGGGAAGGGTGTTTTTTCCAACACTATCCTTAGTGGCTGGTTATTAGCTCCTTTTCGGCTCCCTTTCCCAGATAGCCCAAGTATCTTCGGGCAGGCTGTGATGGCCTAAAGTCCATTATTAGCCCAAGAACCTTCGGGCAGGGTGTTGTAGTGGTTGGCCAGGTGTGTGCGGCAGGTGTTTTCCCAAGTGTCTTCGGGATGAGGCCCAGGTGTCTTCGGGCGTGGCGGTGGTTTCTCTGGCCTAGGTGTTTGCAGGCATGGTTACATGTGACAGTTGAGGCCCAGGTGTGTGCAGGCGGGATTCGGCAGTGGGACTGCGTGCGGTTGTGGCCCAGGTGTGTGCGGGCGGGATTCGGCAGTGGGACTGCGTGTGGTTGTGGCCCAGGTGTGTGCGGGTGGGTGTGGCAGTGGGATTGCGGTGAGAATGGTGGGATTGGTCTGATGCGTAGGATGTCTCAATAACCAGTGGGAAAGTGGCGCGGGGTACCCAAACATCGATGTTCTCTTATATATATATTACTTGACTTGCGTTATTTGGGGAGCGAGCCTTGGTGAGGCCTGGGATGGATAGTTTGCCTTGTTAGGTGTTTGGTTTACTCTTTCTCACGGGACTTTAGTACGTTCCCCCACTTGTGCATGAGAGTCTTGGTTTTCCCTACTGAGTGTACGTGTATGCTCACCCTACGTATATAAAACTGCTTTCAGGTTTTCAGGAGGACTTCCAAGGTTGTGCGGGACCCTACTAGTCAGGCAGGGGGAGCTGTGCAGTTGTTGTTTTCTTGTTTTTCTTTTGGTACTGTACTCACTTGTACTTTCAGCTTTTTGTACTTGTACCTGTTTCAGTTTATTTATACATGCATATGGGACTGGGTTGGGTTTCTTTTCAGCACCTTGTTCTTTTCTCTTTTGGTGGTTGTCTTGTCCTGTTTCCCGATCCAAAATAATAAAGGGTAATGCCTCCCATATTTGTGTAAACTCATACCCTTGGTGCTAGTCGCCACCCCGGGGCCAACTGGAGGCGGGACTCGGGGGTCATTATCTCCCTTTCACCATTGCCAGCTCAGGAGGGGCATCTTTGATGGAAGGGGGTCGTGACAGAAGACCTTGTGGCTGATCACCTGAGTAGAATTTCTAATTCTACTCATTCAGAAATCATTGATCCTGAATTCCCCACTGATCACCTTTAATATCCCACTCCAAAGTCACCATGGTATTTCCCAATTGTAAATTACATGGTTTATGGTTTTTTTTCCTAAAAATTCTTCAATAGAACAAAAAAGGATGTTGAAAAATCATTAAAAATTCTATTTTTGGGAAGAAAATAAACTTTGGAAAACTGGGGCTGACATGGTAATTGGGAGATGTGTTCATGAAGATGAACATTCTTCCATCTTAGAATTATGTCACTCACTTTCTGGAGGTGGCCACGTTGGACCACACAGGACCTCTAGAAAGTTCCTAGACTCAGGACTCTTCTAGATATCACTCTTTAGGGACTCACATGAGTTCTGTTAGTCATGTCCCACATTCCTGTAGTTTGGAACAATTTCAAACAAAATAAAATTCCCTTAAAACCATTAATTTTTTGTGAGATCTTCTATATTTGGGGCATAAATTTCATAGCACCATTCCCCCTTCCAATGGATTCTCGTACAATCTTATTTTAGTTGATTATGTTTCTAGGTGGGTCGAGGAAAAACCCACTAGAAAATATGATTCATATACTGTTAGTGAGATCCTAAAGACACACATATTCCACCGATTTGGCGCACCACGTGCCTTGATATGTGACTTAGGAACCCATTTTTGTAATAGAACCATGGAATATCTTTTGAAAATGAATGTTTTTGTACATAAGACTTCAACTGCATATCACCCCCAAAAAAATGGCATGGATGGACTTTCTAATAGAGAAGTGAAAAGAGTGCTCGAGTGAATTGTAAAACCCATGAGATAAGACTGTCTTGAAAGACATGGTGAAACACTTTGGTCTTATCGAACTACCTATAAAACACGCATTGGGATGTCTCATGTTAGGATAGTTTTTGGTAAATCTTGTCATTTGATAGTTTAAATACAACATAAGTTATTTTGGGCTGTGAAAACTTATAATTTTGATTTTTAAAAATCTAGTGAAGAAATATTATTGCAATTGGATGAACTGGAGGAGCTTCGACTTGATTCTTATAAGAATTCCAATCTATACAAAGAAAAGGCTACGGTGCTCCGTGGAAAACACATCCAACGAACGGTGTTTCATGAAGGTGAAAAGGTAATGCTATTTAATTCACAATTTCAACTTCACCCAGGTAAGCTTAATTCTCATTGGGAAGGTTCTCTTCTTATTACTAATGTTTACCCATTTGGTGTAGTGCAAGTCCAAGACCCCTCTTCAAAAAGGAAATTCATAGATAATGGACATTAGTTAATTCACCACCACGAGAGGACACACATCCTAGGAACCACGTCGACTTCCATCATGTAATGCCCCGAACCTAGTTACCCAGTATCGGTGCATTATTACATAACATTAGCATGATCACAAAAGATCAAGTCTTGAAAGACCGATTAGTTTAGTATCCTTGGAATTACTAGATACATTCATAAGTTTTACATTACATTATATAATGAAAAACAACAATAAAATTATCTTCATTAACCAAAATAATATCTCATAGACTATCCCTACAAGTTAATCATAATATACCTCTTCGTATCCTGGGAAAAATAAAACATAGAGAGGTGTGAGCTTAGATGCTCAGTAAGGATAACAATATAGCGGAAACTTTCATAAATAAGCATAATAATTTAAAGACAATGTATAAAACTAAAACATAATCCTTTTAAACATAAAATTCAGAATAATATGGTAATGATAGATCAAATAATTCTATTTAGTTATTCACATGGATATTCTACTTGTTGAATAACCACATGCAATATAAATTTCAAAATTCAAAATGATGGAATTCATAATTAAAGACTTCATAACCACATATTCAATTAATTATGCCAAAACTACAAATAAGATTTTTTCAAGGCCTTTTTCCAAGTCAATAGTTTGTCTCATGATACCTACTGATTCATCAAGGAGCTATAGCGGGCTGCACCCGTCACTTACTAAATCCAATGCATTCCTCATATGAAAAGGTATAAACATAACATAAACATTTGTATTAAAACTAGCATAAGAAATGTCAATACCTTATCCATAAACCATTAATGGTATAAAAATAACACATCCACAGTCAAACATATCACAAAAACTTGAACACAATATGGATTATTTGTATCATAATAAATCAACTTCACAGAAGTTTAAAATTCATCAAAGGATGTTGACATAGATGAAATGAAAACTATTTGAAAGAAATACCTATTTATATTTTAAAACCATTTAAAAGTAAACATTTATTTTGGAAATATTCTAAAAATATTTTAAGGGAAGCTTCGATGATGTTATAATGGCGGAAAATAGCCACACCCACCATATAAGTTAAAAAACATTCTTTCATTAATTTTATCGAAAAGGTCATAAAGTGCCTTGTTTGGAAAATGATGGAAAGATTCCTTTATAAAAAACTTATAAAAAATCAAGCAAGGGTGTAAATGACTTTAACCCACAGTTTAGGAAATAGTAAAAATGTTTTGAAAAACATTTTATGAAACATGGATGTGAATGATAAAGACGTCCTAGTAGATAAATACATATAAAAAACCTCAGATAAGGAAGAGATTGTAGAATTAACCCTTACCTTGTACTTTTACTTAGCTGAGAGTACTTTAACCTCCTGTATAATAGTTAAATCATTGTCATTAAATTATACAGGAACCATATACATAAATATGATATCATATATGATCTTCTAATATTGCTTTGTTAATAATATTTTTGTATTATTGTCATTTCAGGTGTCAACTGATTCATTTTCCTTTATATGTTTTGTTACATAAGACATGTTTATTATGGATAGGATGTATCTGATTCATATCAAGAATGATATTATGTTCATAATCATTACATTTAATGATAAAATAAAAATTATTCTTGAATGGTTATGATGGGGAAATGAATCTCATCGCATTCTTGGAGACGATAATCTATACGAACGCATGAGCGACAATATCATTCTTTTGATATTAAAATCGTATATAAATAGAAGTTATATCATATATAAAGAATCATCCACATGTTATATTTTTTATTTACATAAATTGTACATCATTATTATACCCATCCAAAAATAATATATTGAATAACAACTACACCAAGACATAGAGACAGTAAGCCGTACATACGCATGTATGATGACTTTGTCATTCATATGATGGATAGAATAATGAATATGACTTTACCATTTTTATAATAACATCATAGTGTATATAAGATACTAAAGTTATTATTTTAGAATTGAAACAATAAAGAAAGTGTAAGAGGAAGAAGAAAATAACTTGAATGAGGTGATGAAATATTTACCTCTTCTTCTTGTTCTTCCTTTTGATTTGATCAAAATTTCTCCCTAGGTTGGCTTTAGGACCAAAGGAAGTCATCTAGTATGAAGGGAGGATAGTTGATAGGATATTGGGGTAGGGATTGGCCGATCCAAATGGTTTTGGAGGTGTGGATTTGAGAGAAGGGGATGTTCTCATTTATTAGAAGGGTGAGCGGCACCTTAGGAAAAGATTGAAATTTTATAATAAAATAATTTTCTATTTAAAATGTCCCCAAAATAACTTATTTCTAGGATAAGGTGGGGATAGGTTGAAAAAATATCAACCAATAGGTTTTATACAAGTTTAGGTCACCATATTAAACATATCTTTTATATTTACTTCTTTGTTAAATTGTTTGACATTTACCATGTCTCTTTGTATTTTTATATTATATGGTTAATAAACACACTATAAACTGCCAAGAGAACCCCAAGATATTCATTAATGACATATATAATATTATTTTGGCCCTTTTCTGAACCACATATTTTTAAGAATATTATATCAACTTATAATATACTATTTGTTTTAAAAACTCAATAATGTCAATTTTGACATTATTTAATATTTTTTTTAAAGTCATGAAAACATTATTAATTCTACATAAATGCATATATTCAATAATAACATGTCATATTAACCATGAAAATTAGTGGAATGCATCAAAATTCTCAAATTATATTTATTTGGATATTTATAATATCAATTATTTTAATCTTTCATTAATAAAGTAATTATTGAATCATCATTGTGTCGTAAATAAATTTAATTATTCAATGTCTAAAAATTATAAATAAAATACCATTATGTATGAAATAGTTTTATATTTATAATTAATATTTATATTCGAATTTATCTTATGTATAACCCTATATTAAAAATTGTTTAGTTATGAAAACATAAATTTAATACTATTAACTATTCATTGAATTGAATAATAATAAATGTACAAATCTAATCCACGTGGACCTAAAGGATCATATTTTATTCCTAAGGTTTTTATTTCTCAAATTAAACTTATCAAATACAATTAAGACATGTTTAAGTGTAATAATAATATCTTTTTTACCTTTAATTACCCAATTTACTTTAAACCGTGGTAAATAAATGTTAAAAGTTACTATTCACCAAAAATTATTTTCATCTTATTGAACCACATTTTACATAATGATATCAACTGTGTCTCTAGTATTTTTTATATTCAATTCACAGAAGCAGTAAAATTATGTTTTATGCAAATTGGAAAATGCTCTTAGGAGGTGGGTAAAAGACGGTAAAAATTTCAATAAAATTATTTATATCTAAACTTATTATAAAATGACTCCAATGAATTAAATTGAACAGATATAAGTATTATGTATCTATTTTTGCCTAAAATAAATTAATATAAAATAACTAATTACTTAGATAAAAAGTCGGTTTTAAACAATAACGTAGTGTTTGTCACTATTCATCCAAAATTGAAAGTTTTCAGAAAAATACTAAAAATTCACCCTAAAATAATTTTGATATTATGAATTATAAAATGAAGTTTATTTTACAACATTCAAAACATATACTTTGCATTTATTAATTTAAAATTAATTCCCGCTGTCAAAACCAAAAAGCGGATTTTCTTAAAAAGTAAAAACTATCAAAAGATTGACATGTGTTTATGTCAAATTTAAATGTGAAATTACTTATAATGGCCATAATTGTATTAAATGACAAAAAATATAATCTAATTATACTTCCAAACCATTAAAATGTATAATTTTAACACTATAAATTATTTTAATTAAAAAATTTGTTTTTGGTTAAAATTTAGTAATTTTCACTATTCACCCAAATATGAAGGTTATCATAAAAACACCAAAAATGTTATCGAAACTAAATTTTTATGTCCTGATTCTAAAGAAGAAGTTTATTTTGTTAAATTGAATATATATAAACATGTCAAATATTGGATTCAAAATGTTTTTTCCATTAAATGCGGGTAAAATTGCATTTCTTGAAAAGTACTTCTTTTATCTGAAAAAAATGTATTTGTTCTTATAGTATGTCTTAGAAACACATAATATGGATTCTAAAATTTTATATAGTATATAAAATTCCAAATTCAGTTAACACTATTCATAACTGCTTTTTGAACGGCTAGTTTGGTAAGTTGTGGTGCCCTCAAACTCGGTATTGTGTGCATCAGAAGTTATTGAATTACTTTGAAGAAATAACGTACTATGAAATATTGGGGTGTTACATTCTCCCCTCCTTCAAAAAATTGAATCCTCTCAATTTTAAATTGTTCTTCAAAAATGAAAGGTTAAAAACAGACTAATACCTTTGTAGAAAACTCCCATCGGAAATTGGGTTAATAAAATTTCGTCTTAATAAGAGGGAAAAAATATAATTGACAAGTAGAGTTTCATCCTTTAACTAATTTCTACCACAAACTTATCTTTCAATCCAAAATATAATAGAATTCAAAAATATTTTATTTAACCTAATCATATAGGGTTCCAAAAATAATGAATTTATAATTCATTTTTTAGACTATTTAAGAAAAAATTACATTATACAAACCAGGACATCATGTATGCCAGTGGTAGGTGATCCACCCTTGTCACCCTTCGGTTGCAGGTTCAAGTCTAGCGGCCTTACCGGACGCGACGGGTTGCCGCCCAACCTCTATTTTGTCTTTTTTATGACAATCCAAAAAAAATATTAAGAAATGATTTAACATTAACAATAGGATCCAATTTCAAACAAAATAGATTCCAACAATTAGACTTATCCAAAATACTTCTGTCCAAACTCACTGTCCAAAATTTATAAGGAAGGTAAAAACAATGAAGATCCTTTTTTCCATGTAATAACATGTGAATACCTTAAAACATAGTAACACCTTGAATTACCATAAAACCTTATTGATTACATTCATGATCCCTTATTCCCTATAGAATACTAGATATATTTGTTATATCCAAAATTTTTGAATACTCCAACAATGATGAAATAAACAAACTATTAATCAGTTCCAAGGTAGTCAGGAATATACGATATAATTTATCAAAATCAATCATATATTATTCCAAAATCACTACCCCAGTATCCGAACCATATTATGGTTTATCTTTCTCTCAACCATATATTTTCAAAAAAAATTAACTTTCTATTGAGTCACATTTCTTGGTTCCACACAATCTCATGTCCTTAATTAAATAGTACTACAGTATAATCTTTATTTATTTCCATAATTTATTTAACCAGTACATCATTGATACAACATTCAAAGGACATAATTATATAATAACAACATAAGAAAACTAGTTATTTCTCTTCATCTGTGGTAGTATCCTAACTTGATTATTATCCAATAGCATCATTTGGGGTATACTCTGATGATTTGGACATTGATTCGCATAGTTACCCAACTCCTTATAGATGAAGCGTTTTACATTTGAAACCATTTTCTTACCCTTGCAATCACATTCTTGGTGTCCTTTTTCTCCACACATATAACAAAATCCCATCATCTTCAATAATTTACCAAGGTGATTTTTTTCACAGTTATCACATGTGAGAAAATCCTACTTTCCCCTCTTCCCTTTATCCATCATTCTCTCTTCCATTATTTTATTCTCTTGCTTCCCTTCAAATCCATAGGAATCCGAAAATTCTTTAATTATCTTATTAACACCTGTTATGTTTTTTATGTATGTTGAGAATACATGGGAGACTATTCCCTTCAAAATGTTGGCATAATACCATGAAAGATATGATCCTTCTTCCTCTTTAGATCATACGTATTGCTGGAATTCTCATTCCTTCTATTGGGCGCCATTTCTAAACAATGGAATACACTAGGTCAGTTTAGGAATCACAATTCATAATTCAAAACTTGTAAAATAACTAATGTAAATTGAATAGTTTATGGATATAATCCATAATCATAAACATCTTTTCTTTGAGGAAATATTTACTCCTAAATCCTTCAGAATGGCTTGTAATGAAAATGTGAATCATCCGAATCATATACCCCGGGAGTGTCGTAACCAAGAGTGCAGCAAGGTCCGTTGTCGTGCACCAGTTCCCGTTCGAGTCTAGATCAAAGTAGTGTTTTCAGGTTTGACCTCTAGGTACATCTATGCCAGAGCTGCCTCAACCTACTCATATCCATACATGGATGTATTGTTTGGAAAACTCACAAAATATCTACAGTACCAAAATTTGAGAAAGGTCTTCTATACTAATCCTCAAAGTCTATCTTAGGGTAGTGTTCTCTAATCATAGTTTTTTAAAATCTATTTCCAAGGTTGTTCTTAAACTTCCTCTTATACAAATTGTACCACCTTGACCCTAGTTACCCAGAGTTGGTGCATTATTACATAACATTGGCATGATCAAAAAATATCAAGTCTCGAAGGACCGATTAGTTTAGTAGCCTTGGATGTACTAGATACATTCATAAGTTTTACATTATATTATAAAATGAAAAACAAAAACAAAATTGTCTTCATTAACCATAGCCATATCTTGTAGACTATCCCTACAAGTCACCCATAATATACCTCTTCGCATCCTGGGAAAAATAAAACAAAGAAAGGGGTCATCTCAGATGCTCAGTAAGGATAACAATATAGCGGAAAATTTCATAAATAAGCATAAAATTTTTAAGGTGACATATAAAACTAAAAATTAATCCTTTTAAACATAAACATCAGCATAATATGGCAATGATAGATCAAATAATGTCATTTACTTATTCACATGGATATTCTACTAATTTTATAATCACAAGCAATATCAATAGCCAAATTCATAATGATGGAATGCATAATTCCAGACTTTATAACCACATAGTCAAGGAATTATGCCATAACTACAAATAATATTTTTTCAAGG
The DNA here is from genome assembly GCA_963277665.1 of Viscum album. Lineage (NCBI taxonomy): Eukaryota > Viridiplantae > Streptophyta > Magnoliopsida > Santalales > Viscaceae > Viscum > Viscum album. Next base: position 247,349,931 of record OY728167.1, read on the forward strand.
CCTTGTGCCAAGACACTAGTTTGTCTCATGAGACCTTTTGATGCATCGAAGAGTAATAGTGGGCTCCACCCATCACTTACTAATTCCAATGCATTCCTCATATGAAAAGGTATAAACATAACATAAACATTCGTATTAAAAATAGCATACGAAATTGAAATACTTTATCAATAAACCATGAATGGAATAAAAATAACACATTCGCAGTAAAACATATCACAAAACCTTCAATACAAAATTGAATATTTGTATCATAATAAATCAACTTCACACAAGTTTAAAATTCATCAAAGGATGGAACATAGATGAAATGAAAACTATTTGAAAGAAATAATTCTTTCTATTTTAAAACCCTTTAAAAGAAAACATTTATTTTAAAAACATTCTTATAATATTTTAATGGATTCTTCGACGATGTTATAATGGCAGAAAATAGCCGCACCCAACGTATAAGTTAAAAAACATTCTTTTCTTAATTTTATCCAAAAGGTTGTAAAGTGCCTTGTTTGGAAAATGAAGGAATGATTCCTTTATAAACATCTTATAAAAAGTCAAACAAGGGTATAAATGAATTTAACCAATAGTCCAGGAAATAGTAAAAATGTTTTGAAATACATTTTAAGAAACATGGATGTAGATGATAAAGAGGTCCCAGTAGATAATTACATATAAACAACCTCGGATAATGAAGAGATTGTAGAATTAACCCTTACCTTGTACTTTTCCATGGTGAAGGGTATGTTAACTTCCTGTATAATAGTTAAATCATTTTTATTAAATTATACAAGAACCATATACAAAAATATGATAACATTATGATCTTTTAATATTTCTTTGTTAATAATATTTTAGTACTATCGTCATTTCGGGTGTTAAATGATTCATTTTCCTTTTTATGTTTTGTTACATAAGTCATGTTTGTTATGGATAGGATATATTTGATTCATATAAAGAATGATATTAAGTTATTAATTATTATTTTTAATGATCAAATGAAAATTATTCTTGAATGGCTATGATGGATAAATGAATCTCATCGCGTTTGTGGAGATGGTAATCCGTAAGTACGCACGAGCGAAAATATCATTATTCTGATATTAAAATCATATATAAATAGAAGTTATATAATATATATACATAATCATCAAGATGTTATATTTTTTATTTACATCAATTATACTTCATTATTATACCAACCCAAAAATAATGTATTAAACAACAACTACACCATGACATGGAGACGGTAAGCTGTACATACACAAGTATGGTGACTTTGTCATTCATATGATAGATAGAATAATGAATATGGTTTTAACATTTTTATAATAACTACAGAGTATATAGATGATACTGGATTTATTATTTTACAATGGAATCAACAAATAAAGAGGAAGTGGATGAAGAAAAGAACATGAAAGTGGTGATGAACTATTTATCTCTTCTTCAGGTTCTTCCTTTTGATTTGATCAAAAGGGCTCCTTAGGTTGACTTTCTGACCAAAAGAAGTCATCTAGGATGAATTCAGGACAGTTGAGAGGATATTTGGGTAGGGTTTGGCCGAACCAAAGGGCTTTTATGGTTTGAATTTGAGAGAAGGGGAAGTTCCCTTTTATAAGAAGGGTGAGCGGAACCTTAGGAAAAGATTGAAATATTATTTTATAATAAAATCATTTTCTATTTCTAATGGCTCCAAAATGATTTATTTCGATTCTAAGGTGAATATAGGTCGGAAAACACTAAACCAATAGGTTTTTGATAGGTTTGGTCCACCATATTAACCTTATCTATTATATTTAACTCTTAGTTAAATAGTTTGACATTTACCATGTCTCTTTGTATTTTTATATTATATTGTTAATAAACATACTATAAACTTCCAAACGAACCCCAAGAGGTTAATTAATGACATATATAATATTATTTGGGACCTTTGGCCGAACCTTATACTTTTAGAAATATTATATCAACCAATAATGTAGTATTTGTTTTAAAAACTCAATTATGTCAATTTTGACATTATTTAATATTTGATTTTTGTTAAAGTCCTAAAAACTTTATTACTTCGAACTAAATTTATATATTCAATCCTAACATGTCATATTAACCTATAAAATTAGTGGATTTCATAAATAGTCTAAAATTAAATTTATTTGGATATTTATAATATCAATTATTTTAATCTTTGATTAATAAAGTAATTAATGCATCATCATTGTGTCATAAATAAATTTAATTATTAAATGTTTAAAAATTATAAATAAAATACCATTATGTATTAAATCTTTTTAGATTTCTAATGAATATTTATAGTCGAATTTATCTTATGTATAACCCTATATTAAAATTGTTTTATATATGAAAACTTGAATTTAAATCTTTTAACTCTTCTTTGAATTAAATAATAATAAATTTCCTGATCTAATCCAAGTGGACCAAAAGGATCATATTTTATTATTAAGGTTTTTTTTGTCAAATTACACTTATAGAATAGAATTATGGCATGTTTTATGGTAATAATATTATTATTTTTACCTTTAATTACCCTATTTACTTTTAACCGTGATAAATAAAAGTTAAAAGTTACTATTCACAAAAATTATTTTCATCTTATTGAACCACATTTTACTTACTGATATCAACCGTGTCTCTTGGATTTTTGAAATTCAATTCATAGAAGCGGTACAATTATGTTTTATGCAAAATTTCAAATGCTCCTAGGATGTGGGTAAAAGACCGTAAATAGTTCAATAAAATTTTATATGTATAAAATTATTATTAAATGACTCCAATGAATTACATTGAACATATATAAGTATTATGTATCTATTTTAACCTAAAATAAATTAAAATAAAATAACTAATTAATTAAATAAGAAGTCTATTTTAAACAATAACGCAATGTTTTTCACTATTCATCAAAAATTGAATGTTTTCAGAAAAATACCAAAAAAGCACCCTAATCTAATTTTGAGATTATGAATTAAAAAATGAAGCCTATTTTAACAAATTCAAAACATATAAGTTGAATTTATTAATTTAAAATTATTTCCTGTTGTCAAAACCAAAAGGTGGGTTTTTTTTAAAAGTAAAAACTATCAAAAGATTGACATGTGTTTTATTCAAATTTAAATGTGAAATTGCTTATAATGACAAAAATTGTATAAAATGAGAAAAATATAATCTAATTATACATCCAAGCCATTAAAATTTATAATTTATCACTATAAATTAATATTATTAAAAAATTTGTTTTCAGTTAAAATTTAGTAATTTTCACTATTCACACAAATATGAAAGTTATCAGAAAAACACCAAAAATTTATCAAAACTAAAATTTAATGTCCCGATTCTATAGAAGAAGTATATTTTTTCAAATTGAATATATATAAGTGTCAAATATTGTATTTAAAAAGGGTTCACCACTAAAAGGTGGTAAAATTGAATTTTTTAAAAAATACTTCTTTTATCTAAAAAAAATGAATTCTTACTTATATTATGTCCAAGAAACACATAATATGGATTCAAAATTTTATAGATTATATAAAATTCGAATTTCAGTTAACACTTTTCATAACCGCTTCTTGAACGGCTAGTTTGGTAAGTTGTGGGGCACTCAAAATTGGTGTTGTGTGTATCACAAGTTATTAAATTACATAGAAAAAATAACGTACAATGAAATCATGGGGTGTTAAATATCGGATCCACAACTTCTACAGTAGACCCACCACTAGATGGGGATGACAACCAACCAAATTCAAACCAGGGGCACCTCTTTCTCTTTAACTCTCTCTCTCTCTCTATTCATACCTCTACCTATTTCTTCTTATTCCTGTCTCTTTAATTTTTTTTACCACTTTATTCATCAAACCCTTTCTTTTTCACTTTCTGTTTTGTGTGGGAGTGTATTTTAAAAACACTAAAAAAATAAAAAATAAATAAATAATGCTAAAAAAACTAAAAGAGTCATACTTACTCACCACCCACTTTTGAAATTTTTTCCATCCATTTTGGAGAGTCAAAAATACATGTTTTCATATCAATTTTTTTATTTTCATCGTGACTTTGGATAATGAATCTTGTGTCAAAACCAACAAATTTTCAATGCTCAATTTTTGATTTGGAAAATGATTTTCCCCAACCATGAGGAAAATTTTTAGCTTTCATGCCAAGGTCACTTATGGCCATCTTTTCAAAATGTGTGTTTCTCACCACCGATTGTGAGTCTAGAGTTTGTGGACCTTCAAACTGAATTTACTACTTTGATGTGCATTAATATGATAGAGGCATTTTTTGAACCACATTATAATCAAAATATCTAAATAGCCTCCCATTTCCCTTATATTAATCATTCTTTTGAAATCCCCTTGAAGCCTATAAAAACCTTTTATTTGATAGCCACATTAAAATCCTAATACCTTATCCCACCCAACGTCTACATGGATTTACATTACATTATTTATTCAAATTTAATTGTGGGGGGAATTGATTTCATATTTGGGTGCCCTTTTATTTATTTTCAACTTGTTATCATATTCTTAAGGGAAAATAATCCAATGTTAGTGTTTGAAAGAGGTTTTCATCTAGTGATTTTTCAAGAATGTACATTCATTTATGTAATTTTGTAAATGTTATTGACAATTGTTCAAAAAATAAAAAAATAAAAAAACAAATGATAAAACAAATGGGTTGTTTCATGGGTAGGTCAAAAGTCACTCTTTCTCAACCTTTTATATTATTATATCTATTACAATCAGTGTCATTACGAGAAAAAACATTGGTTGGGAGATGAGTGTGAGATCTGTTTCATGTTCAACTTTCAAAAAATGAAAAAAAGAGCACTTATGTCATTGGGAGAAGTTTTGTGTTTTCTAAAGATTCCATCTTCACATTACCATTAATTTTTCTTCCACTTTTGTGTCTTGATCCACACAATAGTTCCATTTTAAATATTTGTTTCCATTTATTTCCATGTTTTATCTCAAAAATTGATACGTGATGCAAGACCTACAAGGATGTGTCCTAGGAACCTTGTTTAATGTTCGCGCATTGAGCACTTGGATCGCCACAAGAAAACAAGTGAATGTGGTGTGCAGATAATGAAAATGAGAGGGAAGGGGGGAATGGTCAAGGTAGAACCCAAAGAGAACTTGTCTCTAAGAACTCCAGCCACAAGATGCCACAAAGTATGACCAATCCTTTGATAAGTCATGAATTATGCAAGAACACAAAGGTTGCAAGAAAAACTCACCATAATAACATTACCTTCATTCATGATGTTTCAAGAGTACAAGGGGGTGGCTATTTATAGCCAAAGAAACTTGAAATTCGAATTACACATGGGGTGGATATTTACATTAGTATAATGGATAGTTTTCCATAGTCAAAAAGCCTACAGGATTCTTTTGATAACTTTGGCACTTGACCATGACTTTAGGAGACAAGTAGCACACCCTTTTGGAAAAGTAAAGACAAGTAGCCCACCACCTTTTGACTTTGAAGATTCCATGGTGGGTGGGCTTGAAATTTCGTAGCACCACTTGGGTTGGATTTTTAAAAGCATTTTTGGGCCTTAATTAATGTAATTATAGGCCCAGATGCTTCCCCCAAGAAAAGGTGTTGGGCCTCCTCTTGGAATTCCATGATTAATCCATTAAAGGCCTCCTTCATTCTCTTGGTCCGCTCCCTTGTCATTGGGCCTCCAATTCCACGCAAAGGGTCTTGTCCACTTATGTGAATTCCGCCTTCCTCATAATGTTCACCTCCAACCCCGTGATTCCCATGTGTTCCCTGATCCTCATCATCTCCTCCCTCCTCAAAAGGATTCGTCCTCGAATCTGAAAATTCAAAGGGAGAAATATCAGCAACATTAAATGTAGCACTAACATTCCCATACCTATCGGGTAACTCAATCTTGTAGGAATTATCATTGATCTTCTCTAAGACTCAGAAAGGACCATCTCCTCGTGGATGAAGTTTTGATTTTCATTACTCTGGAAACCTCTCCTTCCTCAAGTGTAGCCACACCCAATCTCCAGGTTGAAACACCATTTTCTGCCGACCTTTGTTGGTGTGCTTCGCTACTTTTTCATTCTTCCGCTCAATGTTGGCCTTTACCTTTGCATGGAACTCCTTCACAAACTTTTCCTTCTTTTCACCTTCAAGATTAGAAAATTTATTAGTAGGAAAACGAAAAATTTCAAGAGGAGTTAATGGGTTAAACCCATACACAACTTCAAATGGTGAAGCATTAGTAGTGGAGTGAACCACTCGATTATAAGAAAACTCAATGTGAGGCAGGAATCTTTCCCAATGTTTTAGATTTTTTCTAAGGATGGCACAAAACAATGTAGAAAGTGTCCTATTGACCACCTCAGTTTGACAATCTTTTTGTGGGTGTGCAGTGGTGGAGAACAAAAGTTTGATTCCAAGTTTGTTCCACAATGTCCTCCAGAAGTTACTAAGGAATTTTAAATCCCTATCCCTCGCAATTCTCTTGGGTAAGCCATGAAACCTAACAATTTCCCTAAAAAACAAATCAGCGATATGAGTTGCATCATTGGTTTTAGAACAAGCAATGAAATGAGCCATTTTACTTAACCTGTCCACCACCACAAAGATGCTAGCCTTACCTAATTGTGATCTTGGCAAGACGAAGACAAAATCCATTCAAATGTCAACCCAAGGATGAGAAGCAACGGGCAAAGTGGTGTATAATCCATGTGTAAGCACTTTCAACTTTGCACGTTTACACACATTACAATTTCCACAAACACTTACCACATCCTTATGCATGTGAGGCCAATAAAAATGTTCACTCAATAAGGACAATGTTTTCTCAACCCCAAAATTCCCCATTAATCCACCACCATGTGTTTCTCTAATAAGAAATTCACGCATATAACAAGATGGAACACACAATTTATTTTTCCAAAAAATAAATCCATCATGTTTGTAAAAATCACTATTTCCATGTTTTTCACATAACTTCCAAATTTTAGAAAAGTCCACATCATTCTCATACATGCTTTTCAACATTTCAAAACCAAGTATTTTAGCATTCATAGAAATGATAAGAGAGTATCTCCTAGACAAAGCATCAGCAACAACATTTTCTTTTCCTTGTTTATGCTTAATGATGTAAGGAAATGTTTCAATGAATTCAAGCCATCTTGCATGCCGCCTATTCATCTTTCCTTATGACTTAAGAAATTTTAGGCTTTCATGATCTGAATGAAGCACAAATTCCCTTGTCCACAAGTAATGCTTCCAATTTTCTAAAGTTATTTTGAGAGCATACAATTCCTTTTCATAGGAAGAGTAGTTCAATGCATCCCCATTAAACGTCTCACTAAAGTATGTGATAGGCTTAGATTCTTGCATTAAAACAACCCCAATTCCTATTCCAGAGGCATCACACCCAACCTCAAAAACTTTAGAAAAGTCAGGTAGAATTGAGAGAGGTGAATTGGTCAACTTACCTTTGAGTGTGGAGAAGGAATCTTCTTGAGCTTTTCCCCACTTGAAGCTCACCCCTTTCTTGACCAACTCATTCAAGGGTGCCACAATGGTCGAAAAGTCCCTCATGAACCTTCGATAAAAACATGCAAGTCCATGGAAGCTCCTCACCTCATTGACATTTTTTGGTGTTGGCCAGTCCTGAATCGCATTCACCTTCTCTTCATCAACCCTCATTCAATTAGCTCCTACCACAAAACCAAGGAAAACAACCGAATTTAAACAAAATGTACACTTTTCCAAGTTTCAAAACAACCTATTTTTCCTAAGAGTCTCAAAAACATGTTTCAATTGTTCATGATGTTCATCAAGGCTCTTAGAATAAATAAGGATGTCATCAAAATACAAAACCACAAATTTCCCAATGAATGGACGGAAAACATGATTCATTATGTTCATGAAGGTACTAGGAGAGTTAGTTAGTCCAAAAGGCATAACTATCCATTCATACAATCCAAACTTAGTTTTAAATGAGGTTTTCCATTCATCTCCCTCTTTCATTCTAATTTGATGGTATCTACTCCTTAGGTCAATTTTAGTAAACAAGCATTCACCATGGAGTTCATCAAGAATATCATCCAAACGAGGTATGGGATAACGATACTTTACCGTGATTTTGTTAATAGCTCGACAATCAACACAAATTCTCTACATACCATCTTTTTTGGGACAAGGATTACCATTACCGCACACGGACTCAAGCTCTATCAAACAAATCCCTTCCTTAGTAATTCTCCCACTTGTTGTTGGATTTCTCGAGTCTCATCCAGGTTAGACTGATAAGCCGGTCGATTGGGATGTGTTGCTCCGAGGAGGAAGTCGATATGGTGCTCAATACCCCACAAGGGAGGTAAGCCATCAAGAATCTCCTCGAGAAAAAACATCACCAAAATCCTGCAAAAGAGACATAACACTAGAAGGCATTGAAGGGTTGGGAGAGTTAGAGGTAAAACATTCTCCCTTGCATAGAAGAAAGAGAGTTTCCTCCCCCTATAAAGCTCTCTATATCTCTCTTTTTCCTGAAAATAATCTCACTTTTCCCTCATCACTCTTGTTTTCACTCTTATTTTCACTCTTGTTTTCAACTCTTTTATTTCCCCCATTTTTTTTCTTTCACTCAACACTCCTTTTTTACTCTTGATTTTTCCACTCTTCTCATTATCTCTATTTTTTCTCTCTTTTCCTTTTCTCTCTTCTCACAATCTCTCTCAATCCTCACTTGGTCTTCATAATCTTGAAAAGGCCTCAATGGTGTAAAAATAACTGTCCTCCCGTTGTACTCAAAAGAATAGTGGTTGGTGTATCCATTATGTGTGACCCTCCTATAAAATTTCCAAGGTCTTCCCAATAAAATGTGACTAGCATGCATTGGAACAAAATCACACATCACCTTATCTTCGTACTTCCCAGTAGAAAATGGAACTTGTTCTTGCCTAGTCACTTTGACAACCCCACTATTATTTAACCATTGCAATCTATAAGGCCTAGGATGTCTAGTCGTAGCCAATCCCAATTTATCAACCATCAAACCACTTGCTACATTTGTACAACTACCCCCATAAATAATCATACTACATACCTTATCATTGACGAGGAATCTAGTATGAGAAATGTACTCCCTTTACTCCTGATCATGTTCTCCATCGGGTTGAGCACTCAAAACACGCCTTGCCACAAGCATTTCTCCATGTACGGGGCTTTCAACTTCCACATCTAAATCATCCTCAAGTGATGGCAACTCATCTTCACTTGAGTTAGCACTAAGAATATCTCCATCATCCAAAATAATCATTGTCCTCTTGTTTGGGCATTGGGAGGAAATATGTCCAAATCCTTGACATTTAAAACATTTGATATCTCGTGATTTGGAAACAACCTTACCCTCCATTTTACCTTTGGATTCCGGAAAGAATGGTTTTGGTTTGGGAAACTCCTTTGAATCAGTTTTGTGTTCCCTTACATGATCTTGTGGTTTGGAATCCTTAAACTTGAAAGGTCTATAATCCTTACCATAAGATTTAGGGCACATCCTTCTTGCCTTTACTTGCCTCTCCGATTTGGTAGCCATGGGAAGTAGATCCTCCATGTCCAAGTAGTGGTGCATGTCCACTATGTCCCAAATTTCATGGTTGAGACCGTGAACAAATCTTGCCATGGTGGCCTCTTGATCCTCGTCAATATTTTCCTGAATCATGATGATCTCCATCTCTTTGTGATAATCCTCAACACTCATATCCCCTTGTTACAAACCCCGCAACTTGAGGAACAAATCACGATAATAGTGGCTAGAAATGAACCTCTTACGCATTACAACTTTTATCTCTTTTTTTTAAAGGATTAAAAATTTAAAACTTTAATCTCCTCCCATGTGGGGATGGGTCTTTCTCCACTTCATCATCCACTCACTTGTAGTTGGTCCCGCCAAATACTAGCATAGTCGGTGAATTCCATAGCCACCAACTTCACTTTGTTTTCCTCAAAATAAGTGTGACAACCAAAAACATGTTCGACATTTTTTTCCCATTCCAAGTAAGTTTCAGGATCATTCTTACCTTGGAATGAAGGGATCCCCAACTTTACTCCTCCAAGATCATTGGCTTTCCTCCATGGTGGTTGATTTCTCGGAATTGGTGACTCGTGAAAATCGGATAACTCCTCCTCTTCTTCAACAACCCGCCTCCTTGGTGGTGCTCTAGAATTGGAAGGGGATTGAAGTTACTCCATCCTCGCATTCAACCTTTGGAATTGTTCTTGTACATCCCTCATGAACATCTTAAAGTCCTCTTCATTTGTATTACTCAACTCAGCCATTTAGGAATCCTATAAAAAAATTAAGAGAAAGGAAAATGGACCTCACACACTCCATCATGTGTTTAAACTCAAAAATATTATGTTCGCTCGTGTTTCACTCAATTTTTTCTTTTATCAAAATGTAACACTCTTTCCTTTTACCACTCAACTTTATTCCTATAGCATTCTTACCCAATTTCAACAAATCGAAAGGATCTTTGAAATGTTTCAATCCCAAACTAGAATTCAAAGATAAAATTAAAATTGGATTCAAGATGAAAAATTTTGGAAGAGTAAGAAAATGGAAGTAGAAGAATGTAAATGGGACGTAGAATTAGAAATTTTGCAAATTTCTTTTGAGCCTTTAATTTTGTTAGCTCTTTTTTTTAGATGTAGCAGTAACAAGATGAATTTTTCAATATTTAAATGCAGTAGAAGCAATAATTTGTAACATCAAATGAAATCAATGTGAGATTTGTGTGGTTTTAAAATTGCAGAATTTGTTGCAAATTTGAACCCGCAGTATCTCGCTATATATAGCTCTGATTTTGATGATTCCAAAATGAGAAGAATGATGAGCTTCTCAATTACAAAAATGATATACTATACGTCTGAAAAGAAGAAGAAATTACTTCTGTAGGGGAAGAAGAAAATGGACTAGAATTGATGTTGGCCCGATTTTAAGAGAAATGAAAATGGAAGAAAGGATATGAAAGAAAGAACCTGATTTCTTGCAAATGGACTCTGATACCAAATGATACGCGATGAAAGACCCACTAGGAAGTGTCTTAGGAACCTTGTATAATGTTCGTGCATTGATCACCTGGATCTCCGCAAGAAAACATGTGAATGTGGTGTGTGGATAATGAAAATGAGAGGGAAGGGGGAATGGTCAAGGTAGAAACCAAATAGAACTTTTCTCTAAGAACTCTAGCCACAAGATGCCACAAAGGATGACCAATCCTTTGATAAGTCAAGAATTATGTAATAACACAAAGGTTTCAAGCAAAACTCACCACAATAACATTACCTTCATTCATGATGTTTCAAGAGTACAAGGGGGTGGCTATTTATAGCCAAAGAAACTTGAAAATAGAATTACACATGGGGTGGCTCTTTACATTAGTCTAATGGCTAGTTTTCCATAGTCAAAAATCCTATAGGATGATTTTCACAACTTTTTCACTTGACCATGACATTAGGAGACAAGTAGCACACCCTTTTGGAAAATTAAAGACAAGTAGCCCACCACCTTTTGACTTTGAAGATTCCATGGTTGGTGGGCTTGAAATTTCATAGAACCACTTGGGATGGATTTTTAAAAGCATGTTTGGGCCTTAATTAATGTAATTATAGGCCCGAATGATTCCCCCAAGCAAAGGTGTTGGGCCTCCTCTTGGAATTCCTTGACTAATCCATTTAAGTCCTCCCTCATTCTCTTGGTCCACTCCCTTGTCATTGAGGCTCCAATTCCAAGCAAAGGGTCTTGTCCACTAGTGTGTATTCTGCCTTCCTCAAATGTCCACCTCCAACCCTATGATGCCCATGTGTTCCATGATCCTCATCAAAAATATTTTGCATTGCTTTTCCCATGTTAGTGTTTTACCCCTCTTTGTACTCTTTTGAATACTGAATTCCTATCGTCCCATAGCTACAGAAAACCCCCTTAAAAAGATCTCTTGATTATTGTGCACATTATAATTCAGAATGGAAATTGATAGCTCTTTCAAACTCTATAATTTTCAATTTTGTTTGGTGAAAGAGTGAACTTCCATAAATGAATTTTATCACCTTGAGAGGAGTGAGTTTTGAGTGCCCACATTTTCATTTTGTAAATTTGAGCATGAAAAAAAGAGTTGATTTTTGGAACATTGTTTCTGTAACAATTTGAGGTGGAATTAAATATGGATGAGTAAAATAGTTAAAACATCTCCTAAGTGGGGAAAACAATATTTAAATAGTTTTCGGTGAGTAAAAATGATTTTTTAATGTTTTTCATAATTTTTGCACATGAGAACATGCACAAAACTATGTGTGGGGGATTTGTTGTTTTTAATATTTTCATAACTTTTTGTATACTCCCTTTACTAAATTTATTGTAAAAGTGAATAATTGGTGTGAGATACAAATGTTTTAATATTAAATATAATTTTTAGCATTATTTGAAGTAGTCTAATGGAGTCGGTTTACAATTTTAACTATAACTCTAACCCTAATTATCCAAATATCATTGTTCTTGTTTTTTAATCATCCTTATTCAATATCCAACAGTTCATTAGAATGGATATTGGTCGAATTCTACCATTTAAAGGGTTATAAATACAACACAAGAAGGTCCAAAGAATTTTTTATTAAACTAGACCAGCTATGAAGATTGAATTACTTGTCTCAATCCAAGAGTCAAAATTCTTTTAGTCTCCTAAAAAGTTTTGGTAACAATGTATGGAGTCATGTATAAAAATTTCAATGCCCAGCCCTAATAACAAGTGTCCCAAATAATTTTATTAAGTCCATCACACCAAAATTGACTTTGATGCTGATCTACAAATCAATTCGAGCTAAGATTTTTTAGTGTGAAATATGAGATATATATGGCCGACATTGTTGAATAAAGAACTTGGATTTGAAGGCATCTTTCTATTCAAAAATCCATTCACATTTTGGACATCGAAAAAGCAAGGATAGAAATGGACAGTTTGACATTATTTATGAAAATCATTATAACATTGACTCCATAAGTCCATATGCCTCCAAATTTTTAGATCCAACATAAGATGTTAATATATAAAACTACAAAGAAGAAAATTTCTAATGATTCGATTGTCTAAAATATCAAATTGGTGATGAATGTAGAGGGGTAGTTTTGGAATGCAAACTTCCCACAACATTGGGCTATAAATAAACCCCCCTCCTATCCTTGCAGGAGGATGGAATTTTAGAAGAGAGGAGCATACATTGGCATCAAAAAAACATTTCCAAAGTCTTGGGAGGACCTTCCATACTACAATTTTCACTTGATAGACCCTTCCTCCTCTCTTTTTTTCAATTACTTATGTGTTCTTCTTTGTTGTAATATTGCAAGTCATTGTTTGGTAATTCTATTTTAATGAAAGTACCTTTCCCATTAAATATTATTATCATATACCCAATTTTTTTAAATAATAAAGTTCTTTAAATTTCTTAAATCACTTTAAAAATCAATCTCTTCTTTCTCTTTCTCATTCAATCTAAAGTTCATTTTTAATTATCATCACCCTTCGTGTGTGTGTGTTCGACGCACACCTCATTTCTTATCTTGTTCATTTTGTTCTATTTATAATATATCACCATAAACATATATTACTATATTAATAACCATCTAAAAGGATGAGTAAATCTACCATTGGGGTGGGTCATTATTTAGAGATGTTAAGAGATTGAGAGCATTTGCTCGATAAGTATTCTTTAATTTAACATTTTGAATGTTGGACTTAACATGTTAGGGATTAATGAAATATTTTTTTAACATATGGATTAAATGGATTATTGGAACCATAAATACACTACCACAATCTAGTACAAATTGAGATTATAATCCTAGTTACGTTAAGGCTTAGATTAAAGCCTTAACACTTGGGAATTCCGATCAACGTCCTCTTGGGAAGTGCGTGTTAATTTAATGCAATATAAAGCAAAGTTAAAGGATATCACAAGCTTAACTCCCTAATAATGAACTCACCCAAATATTTATCTAATTGTTAAATCAATATTAAATAATCAATCATTTAAATTAAGCTCCGAAAACAATCCCCCACCAATCAAAATACAACTGACTATTAAAAAGTATCATCGTTGAGCATTCGACTCGAGTGCTGCAATACATATTAGTAGAGTACCGTAACCTTGAACGGTTGATAGGAAACAATAGGATGTGCTTTAAGGCCTACTGATATTATATCTCACAACATTCTCAGGAGTCTTTTGGTACCTGAGTGGACTTTATGTTCGCATGTATGGATACAAAGAAGTGTTCTGCTTCCGATGCTTGATTGCTTTGCTATTTTGGATAGAGATTTAGGGGTAGAGGACCGAGCCACGCTCTAAATTCCATGTGGCAATTTCTGTTTGGTATTTTGGGTGTTTGGTAGCCTATAGTCTATGGTTGTACCCCACACCCCCTCAAATTTTTTTATTTACATTTTCCATCATACATTGACATCATAATTATATCAGTTATGATATTTCAGATTCCTTACTTATTATATATTTTTATGTTGGGTCATTTATCTACTTGTTGTTTTCTGTTGCTTTTCTTATTCCTTCTGCTACTTGATCGTTTATATTATTACATTCTCACATGTTATACCTTTTCATATTAGGTCATAGTGTCCCCACAAACTTAAAAAAAATCCTTCACCGCTAGTTGGAAGCCTCCTATATTTGGGCAGATGCGCTTGAGGTCTTGTGGCTGACCATATCAGGACGCATTTTCAGATGCGCTCGTGGCAGGACACTACAGAGTGCTATCAAATTATTTCTTTTTTATTTTTTTCTTACTATTTGGGTTAGAAAAGAGACTAGGATATAGGGATTTGGGACGATCCATGTTCTTGGACACAACTTACCCATGTATATGGGAATCCAAAATTTCTTGGGTTTGGATCTCAGTTATTGATTATACCATTTATTATTGATACGACATAACTATTGGGTGACACACTTTTTTATGTTGTTACAAGTATTGGTATTATTGAAATGACGATTACGAATCTTCTCAACCGATGACATGAGGGAAATAAATTTACATGCATCGTATTTGGCACCATAGTAATTATAATGACATAAATATTTACATGCCATATCTACTTTTAGTGTGCATAAACCTATTGAATGTGAGTGATATTGTGTTTAGTTATAATATTTTACAGTACTTTATGGTTATAAATATAAAGCATGCACCGCATGTTAGGATTAAATGGACACCTCTAGTTGAATTTTAGACTTTGACATGGCTTTATTTAGGAGACTTTGCACCTTCCCTTTTCTTACTACTATTTGACTTGTTTACCTCATCTTCCCTAAAATCTCATCTGAGGTGTAAATTTTACAATTATAGAGAAATATCACCATGACATCATTGTGTAGTATTCTAGAAGTGTAGTGATGAGAAAATTCCAGAGTTGGTAGGTATGGAACAACCCATATTTCCTCCAATAGTGCTTCCTATTGTACCTCATGTGGAACCTCCTCCTGAAATTCCACTAGGCACTGATGCTTAGTTCATGGATAGTCTTCCATGGTTTATATATCTAGTTCAGAATGTTTCCAGGCCTTCCCCAACTATGCTAGAGCTTACGTGGGATTTAATATGGAAAAATCCTCCCACCTTCATGGGGGACGGTTGTCCCAATGCTATGGAGTCATGGATTGAAGCTATACAATCCATCTTTAACCATCTTGAGACAATCCCAAAGTGGAGGGTCAAACATATTTTCTTTATGCTTCGTGACTCCTCCATGTGTTAGTAGGATGTGATTTCTTAGTTTGAGAAACCCAGAGATATGGTTTGGCAAGAATTCAAGAAATATTTCAATGATCATTTCTTTCTGCATACTCTAAGAGCAGATCGTTCCAGGGAGTTCTTGTGTCTCTGGTCGGGCTTTATGATAGTGTTAGAGTATTCTAACTTTTTCACTATGTTTCAGTGTTTTTCTCCATCTATGATCGATGACCCATAGACAAATGCGAGACACATTGAGAATAGACTTAGATATACTATATTCTTGTAGGTGAACACATTTTCTTGATGATCTTTATAAATATCGTGAATCATGCCTTAATTACAGAATGATATCATAGGGAAGCTGATCTTCTGAGCCATGGTGGTTGAGTTTCAAAACAAGGTGATGGTTCGTTAGATAATAAGAAACACTAACATGAGGGTGCATGTGGGGGAAATGAAAACCTGATAGAACATAGTGATAACACTATCATATTTCATTAGTGTGGAAGGAATAATCATAAGAAGCCTCAATTCACGAGAACCCATTGGAGAGCCCAACATGCAATAAGATCGGTCACCTTCATCATTTAAATTGTTCTTTTCCTTTAGAATCTAGTGGAAGAGGATTCATTCCCGCACCTCTATCAGGTATGAGATCTACAGCTCCATGTCAGGCTGAGAGGTTTTTTTCCACTGTCCAATCGGGCCGAGGAAGTGGAGGTCGCGACCAAGGTAATCATGTTTTAGAACTTCATCATCGATAGATTAGACCTTCTTAGGCTAGTCAGGCGGCACCATAGGGCCGAGGATCAATCCATATGTATGAATTGTAACCGACTATAGTGGAGAAAATTCCAAGGCCATCTATAGTTAGAGGTACTATCCTCGTAGCATTTACGTTAGTTTCTTCCCTCTTTGATATAGGTTCTTCGCACTCTTTCTTATCAACTGTGACTATTGAGAGTTTGGGTCATTCCATTGATTACTTATGTGACATTATGTATCTCAACACTCCTTTGGGGGTCATAACAAAGGGAATAATCTGGTTCAAATAGTTCCCCCTTGAGATAGGCGGGTTCCATTTCTTATGGAATTTTTATGTCCTTGATATTATTGGATTTGATGTCATTATTGGTATGTACTGGATCATTATTTATCATACCTATGTGGATTTCTTTCTCCATCGAGTGTCCTTCACAACACCCAAGGGAAGAACTTTTATACACAAGGTAGAATTGGATGTCCAGGATGGTCGAGCTCAACCCAAGAATTCTAGGCTGGTTAGGGTGACAACTCAGCTAGTAAGTCTCTTTATGAGAGATCAGGAACTACAGTCGGTAGAGTTTCCTCTTGTTGTGGATCATTTTTGGAACATATTCCCTGATGATTTATCCAGTTTACCTCTTGTGAGGGATGTTGAGTTCACTATTGACCTTGTTATAGGTGTGGCACTAGTTTCCATTCTGCCTTATAGGATGACACCAATAGAGCTACAAAAACTAAATAAGAAGCTTGAAGATCTTGAGGCAAAGGGTTTCATTGGACATAGTACATAATTATGGTGTTCACCTGTCCTTATCACCCATAAGGTGGATGGTACCCTCATATTGTGCATGGATTACCACCGAATCAAACATCTTAAATTAAATAATCGATATTTGTTGCCTCATATAAATGAATTATTTGACCGTACCTAAGGAACAAATATTTTCTCCAAGATTGATCTGAAGTTGGGCTATCATCAGGTTCATGTGTAAACATCAAATATACCATGCACCGATTTCTGGAGCATGTATGGATTGTATGAGTTTTTGGTTATGTAATTCGGTCTGATGAATGTCCCATTAATTTTCATGGGTCTAAAGAACTGGTTTTTCACCTATACATTGATTCCTTTATGGTAGTCTTCGTAGATGAAATCTTGTTGTATTCACGCTCTAAAAATGACCATGAAACCCATATTGGGATCATGATGAGTACATTGAGAGAGAACCATCTATACACGAATCATATAAAATTACACTTTTGGATTAATGAGGTTCACTTCTTGGGTCATATCAAATTTGAAGAAGGTGTATCAGTTGACCCAGAGAAGGTGAGTGCAGTGGTTCCCTAGGAGCATCCCAAGAATGTTTATGACATACGCAGTTTCTTAGGGCTTGTTGGCTATTACATATCATTAATCTAGGACATCCCTCTCTTAGCAGCGCCTCTTAAAACCTTGACTGAGAAGGGTGTCCAATTCATCTGGTTATATATTTGTGATAAATATTTTCATGTGTTAATGGGAAGACTCACAATAGCTCCAATCTTGATTCTTCCTAAGCCAGGATGAAGTTATACTATTTATTGTGATGCTTCAGGAATTGGACTGGGTGGAGTCCTGATGTAGGGTGATCAAGTCGTGGCTTATGGATCCCACCAGCTGAGGCCTCATGACTGGAGCTATCCTACACATGACCTTGAATTAGCAATTTTGGTTCATTATCTACACTATTGGAGATAATACGTGTTGGTTGAGAGGTTCATTATTTAAATAAATAAAAAAACTTGAAATATATCTCTAAACAACGAGACTTGAATTTGAGGTAGCAAAGGTGGGCCGAATACATGAATTTGTTCAACTTTGAGTTTTCTTATTCCACTGTAAGTGTAATGTGGTGGATAATGCTTTGATCCACAAGACAGAGAAACATGCCATACAGGAAAGCAATTGTAAGTGGAATATGATGTCTTTGTTTTCTGAGATGCATCTAGAGATTCCGGATTAGTGCGGACAACCTATTCTAGAATATCTTTTAGTGATGACCTGTCTCTTGGATTGAGTCTACATGTGACTGTTATCTAATCCTAAAGGGCTCATTTTGAGGGAAATCATCATGGGATTGAACACACCTCAAGGTTGGGTCGTTGATGGCAGTGGAACTCTTCTCCACTGTGCCCAAGTATGGGTACCTTTTGATATTCAGGAAGAGATGATGAGGGAATCTCATGACTCTGTTTGTATAGTTCATTATGGAATTACCAAGATGTACAAGGATATGCATCATCAGTACTGGTGGCTAGGTATAAAATTGAAAATAGAAGGTCTCATTACTCAGTGCTCCCCCTGTCAACATATGAAGGCAGAGTACCAGCGACCTGATGGACTCTTACAACCTCTATCCATTACTGAGTGCAAATGGAACAACATCACCATATATTTGGTTATATGATTTCCAAGATCACCTCGAGGCAGTGATGTATTGGTGATCGCCAATAGGTTGACCAACATCATGCACTTCCTACCTATTCAGGAGACCTTCTCAATTGAGGATTTAGGGAGTATATATATTCAGGAGATAGTTCGACTTTATAGTGTGCCTCATTCTATCATGTTGGACCAAGACGCCCATCTCACATCTCAATTATGGAAAGGTTTCCAAAAGGAACTAGGTTCACAGGTGCTTTTGAGTACTTCATATCGCCCCCTAGACTGATGGGAAATCCAATAGGACCATTCAGGTGTTATAGGACATGTTCGGGCCTATATCCTTGATTTTTATGGCTATTGGAAGAACCATATTCTTATAGTTAAGTTTTATTATAATAATATCTTCCATGAGACAATTAAAATGGATCCATATGAGTCCCTCAACGGAAGACCGTGTTTTTCACCTCTATGTTGGCTCGAAGCAGGTGAGGCAGTGCTTATAGGACCCCATCTCATTGAGGAGACTTCTGAGCATGTCTAGATAATTCTAAAAGTATGGCTACACATCAGTCCAGACAGAAGTCTTATACTAATCATTATCACAGGCCTCTAGATTATGTAGTCAGACATTGGGTCTTTATGTGTGTTTCACCGAGGTTGGGTCATAGGTGAATCAAGAGACATGAAAATCTATCACCGAGATATGTCGGTCTGTTCGAGATAATGGAGAGAGTTGGACCAATAGCCTATTGGTTTGTATTGCCGTAGAGGTATTGTTCCATGCATGATTTCTTAAAATGTATCTCATAATCGACATTATATTCTAGAACTGTCACATTCATTTGATCTTAATGACATCGAGCTTGATTCAGATGCATCCTTTGGGGAGAGTATGATCCGTTTCGTCGACCATAGCATGGAGGTTCTTTGAAGCATGTCAGTTCCTATGGTTTAGTTGTTATGGAAACACGTACATGTCCAAGATGAGACCTGGGAGTGAGAGACTGATGTGCATGCTCAGTGGATGAAACTATTCTGAGACGATGTTCCTCTACCCTCATAAGGGAAACTCGAGGACGAGTTGTCTTAAGGAGGGAGGTTGTAATGTCTGGACATTAAGCATGATATAGACCATTTTAAATTTATTAATTTTTTAATTAATAAAATCAAATGTATGTGAACTAAATTAAATAACACCCCACACCCAGAAGTGTTTTATAATTTAAAAAATTTAAAAAAAATTAAAAGAATTGAATCAATTTAAATAAATTAAATGAAATTAGAAATAAATTTAAAGTAATTTAAAGTAAATTAAAATAATTTAATGAGGGATAAAAATAAATTTTTAAAAAATAATAATATGGGGATATAAGAAAATTTTACATAATTAAAATGGGCATTATCCCATTTTTATAATTTCTATTTCCTTTTATTTTTACATACTTTTATTTTAATTTTTCATTTTCTTCATTTTTATCTTTATTTTTTCCTTATTTTTATTTTCCTCTACATCATTCATTCATTATTTATTTTTTTCTCTTATCTTCTCTCCCAGTCCCCTTGGTGCATCGTGTCCCTCCAGGCCAGGTGGTGTACACCCCCCTCCTCCTCTTTCAAATCATCACTACACCTCCGATTCTTTTTTGTTTTAAACACCGTCAGAAGTACAGTGAGTCTCTCAGTAAGGCTAATCTTAAGAAATAATAATCATTGGGTTTTATCAACTCTCTATCACTCAATATGGTGTGGATGGTTTGTATCTGAAATTGGGGTTTTTCTAAAATCATATGATTTATTCTGTATTATTTCAAATAAATGGTTTTTGTAGGATATGGGAAATACTTCTACTATGAGGTAGGTCTTCAATGATCCTTACCCTCACTTCATTACATTATTCAATTGACACCATTTTTTCCACTCATCAGTGCTGACTGGTGAATCTCAGTTAAATCTTATTAATTTAATTAAACTCATTTGACCCCTAAATTTAAGGTTTATTCCTTTATTATGTTTCATCACTATAATTAATTTTAACTGCATTCACTAATAATTTTTGTCAAAAATAATGTTACACTTAATAGAAATTATTAATTATATTTATTCCAAATATGAAATCTATTTTTCCAAATTCCAATCACATAATTGGTCTAAGTTAAGTTAAATTTAATCCCGCTGAGGAGGCAATACTGCATGTTTTTAAAGTAAAAACATCCAAAAGTTTGTAAAGATTTTATAACCAATTTTAATGTGAAATTGATTCCAATGAACAAAATTTGATTAATTGTTAAAAAAATTATATAATTATACATTAAACACAATTTAATATATAAATTAATCTTATAAATAAATAAGATGACAAAGTAGTTTTGAATTAAAATTCAGTATTTTTAACTATTCATTAATAAAATGAAAACCTCAAAAATAACAAAAATTTCTCCTAACCCAATTTTAATGTTTTAAATTTAACGATGAAGTTTATTTTTACATATTAAATTTGTTAAATTGAAAACACTAGATTTAAAATGGGTTCTCCATTAAAATGTCGCAAAACTACTTTTATTAATATATAGGTTTTTATGCCTAAAATTGTACCTATTTGTATCTTATTTCTATAAATATATTGGATGGATATAAATTATATTTTTCTAAATATGTAAAATATATATTACATTAATATCACTCTATATTTGTAATTAATTTAAACTATTAGGGTAAATAACAATGTGATGATAAAAATTAAAATATTTTCCACTATATTCAATATGTTTTCATATTCATTTATAATTTATTGGTAAACTCTGAATTCATATTATATTTATGTAAACAATTTATGCTCATAAATTATTTAACACTATTCATAAGTGTTACTTTAATGTCAAGGTTGCATATTTTTATATTTATTTATAATATTTTATTAATATATTTTTGTTTGGTAAAACTCAGTCTTGCATGTTACACAAGACCTATAGGAAAGTCATTGTTTCAGGTAACACAATCTAACCATGGTTTTTCATCTAGAGAAAGCTAAAATTTATGTTTTATGTAGTGCATGATTAACTTGGTACTAAAAATAATGCATGCCAAACATGGTTCTTCAATATAAAATAA
This sequence comes from Viscum album, assembly GCA_963277665.1. Lineage (NCBI taxonomy): Eukaryota > Viridiplantae > Streptophyta > Magnoliopsida > Santalales > Viscaceae > Viscum > Viscum album. The sequence goes on from OY728167.1 coordinate 247,372,019, forward strand.
ACTATTTAATATTTTTGTGAAATGAAAAATATAAAAATTGGCAAGTTAATTAAAAATGAATAAATCTCATATTCTTAGGGTGTAACATTAAATCCCCCCTCCCTTTAAAATTAATTTTTTCCCCGAAATTGTTATGGGTTATCAATGGTTTAACACTTTATTGTTTCTTTGAGAGAAACCCACATCGTAAAAATGTATAGTAAAATTTCCCTTAAAAAGGGAAGGTTGGGACCATAACGGTTACCCAAAAGGACATATAAATAGAATTATATAAAGGATAACATAGGTTGGAAGTGAAAACTGTGATATAGAAGAGAAATATAATTTTCATGTTTGAATGGAGAGTGATAGAGAACTTGGTTAGGAGAAAGTTAACAATCGGAAAGCTATAAATATGTGATTATCTAAGGGACTATTTGATTCATCGTAAATGAACGCACTCAGAATTTTTTTTGGGGTTTCAATATCCTTTTTCCAAAAGTTGAATAATTTTCATGAAAATATATACTTTCCTAATTTCAGGAAACATAACCCTTAATTTTTCATTGATCTACTTCACCTCTTTCACGAAAAAGTAAGGTGAATTTTTCATTACCGAATTACTAACAGATCAAGAGATCCATGACATTCCATCTAATTTGTCATTAGTTACCATCAATAAAAATTATTTTGAACAAGCTACCCAATATTCATAAATACACTTATAGAGATATAACACTTTAATCTTACTAACTTCAATTGATGTTTAATTTAAGAATTCAATAAATAGTAAACCTTATAACCCTTATAAAAGATTAAAATTTAAAGATTTAGAAATAATGTCATGAAAGTGTCTTAACATTGATCCCCCATATATCAAAAAGTATCACTTGTTTGTCACATTCCAAACATTTGAATACCCTTATTGTATATTCCATTAAAACATGTTAATAACATTAATTACCAAAAATCATTTTGTAAAAAATTTATGGTTCCTTATTCTAATGATTATTGGATATATTATTTAAATTAAAGAAGTTGTATAATTCATCCTTGATGACATAGAGCACTTTTTCAATAATCAGTTCCCGGGTAATCTGTAATTTCTAATTTACATATTCATATCTACCATATCTTTATCTATATATAGTTATCAAAAAATATCACATTAATTAAGATTTAACTTCCCTTAATCAAAATATCACCTTTAAAGAAGTCATTTTTAAATATTTTCATAACCATTAAATATGTCCTTTTTAATCCTTAATGAAAACTTATACTGAAAATACGTGATATTTTTTGATTCATGTAACGTAATCTTTGAATTCAAAAACAAAAAAAAATTATTCATCCAACATTATTGGTAAAAAATTACTCAGTCTTTATTAACTTATTCCATAATACCTCTTTTATAGTGTATTAAATATGTATCATGTCTTAAGGTTCCCCAAAATCAATCTAATAATTCTTCTTATGTTTAATTTGAACAATACTGGATGAATATCACATACCTTTCAAGTGTCATTTTCAGTCTCTTTAACTTCAGAAGTATAACCTATACTCATACCGCCATCCAGATTCTCTTTATGATAATTTCAATTAGTAAATATATTCACATAATTCTAATACTTTCCTCATATAAAAAATTAAAATTTAACCATTTTTCTTTATAGTTCTATCCATTTACTAATACCAAAAAGCATGGTTTGAGAAACCTTTTTCATATTGGGATACAATATAATCTTGAAAAATTACTTATACGGTACCAAAATCATGGTTCCTACATCTTTAATATATGGTACCTTGGGTTTATTTGAGGTTGTTCATAGTCATCCTCTATTTAAATAATACATGATGGTTCGTAAATTGTTTGTGAATTCAAAAAGCATATCCCCCTGGAGTGTAAACCCAGGTGTGCAGAAAGACCTGTTGTCAGGTACCAGATTACCCTAAGTCATGCCTGGGACATCTTGTCAGAGTTATTACCCCTAGGTATATCTATACCAAATCCACATCCACTAATAGAATCGATTCATGTATATATTTCTCGGAAACTGCTCACTCTAAACTTTACCAAAATTCTAGGACATTTTTCTAAATGTTTACTCATATTTATAGTTATATTTAGGGACATCCCTTGAAATATCCATAGAAATATACCAAGGGATATCAATAATTTTGTCTCACTCTAGTTTCTATAGGTTAAAAAACCCTTTACTCTGATACCAACTATAAAGACCCTCACTTTACATACATTGACATTTCATAACTTTTTCAGAATACATAAAACATTATAAAAATAGACACCCAGAGACTATATTAGTTTAATTCCTTTGGAAACAAGGAAACATAAACACCAATACATAAGTGAGCTAAATTATATCCCACTAGGTAATTCCTAAATAGAACCCTTATTAGACTCATAATATGATGAGGATCATGGCACACATGGGCATCACGGGGTTGGAGTTGGACTTGATGAGAAGGGCGGAATGCACACAAGTGGACATGACCCATTGCATGGAATCGGAGGCCAAATGACACGGGAGCAGACCAAGAGAATGAAGGTGGCCTTAAATGGGTTAATCATGGAATTCCAAGAGGAATCCTGACACCCTTTCTTGGGGGAAGCATCTGGGCCTATAATTACATTAATTAAGGCCCAAACATGCTTTTAAAAATCCAACCCAAGTGGTGCTACGAATTTTCAAGCCCACCCCACCATGTAATCTTCAAAGTCAAAAAGTGGTGGGATACTAGTCTTTACTTTTCCAAAAGGGTTTGCTACTTGTCTCTTAAAGTCATTGGCAAGTGCCAAAGTTGTCAAAGTCATCATTTAGGCTTTTTGACTTATGGAAACTAGGAATTAGACTATTGTAAAGATCCACCCAATGCGTGATTCTAATTTCAAGTTTCATTGGCTATATATAGCCACCCCCTTGTACTCTTTGGACATCATGAATGAAGGTAATGTTATTATGGCAAGTTTTTCTTGCAACCTTTGTGTTATTGCTTAATTCTTGACTTATCAAAGGACTGGTCATCCTTTGTGGTGTCTTATGGCTATAGTTCTTAGAGACAAGTTCTCTTTGGGTTCTACCTTGACCATTTCTCCCTTGCTTCTCATTTTCATTATCCGTACTCCACATTCACTTGTTTTCTTGCGGTGATCCGGGTGCTCAACGCACGAACATTATACAAGGTCCCTAGGACACTCCTTAGCAGGTCTTTATTCACGTATCATTTGGTATCAGAGCCCATTTTCAAGAAATCAGGTTCCATCTTTCTTACCATTTCTTCCATTTTCATTTCTCTTTGAATCGGGTCGATATCAATTCTTGTCCATTTTCTTCTTCACCTACGGATGTTATTTCATTGTCCTTTCGGACGTATAATATATCATTCTTTTAGTTGATAAGCTCATCTTTCTTCTCCATTTGGAATCATCAAAATCAATGCTAAAATAGCGAGATATAGCGGGTTCAAATTTTGCGACAAATTCTGCAATTTTAAAACCATGCAAATATCACGTTGATTCAATTTGATGTTAAAAATTATTGCTTCTACTGCATTTAAATATTGATAAATTCACCTTGTTTTTGCTGCATCTACAAAAAAAGAGCAAAAAAAATTAAAAAATCGAAAAAAAATTAAAGGCTCAAAAAAAATTGCAACATTTTGAATTCTACGTCCCAATTTCATTCTTCTTCTTCCATTTTCTTCCTCTTCCCAAATTTTTCATCTTGAATCCAAATTTAATTTTATCTTTGAATTCTATTTTGAGATTGCCACATTTCAAAGATCCTTTCGATTTGTTGAAATTGGGTAAGAAAGCTATATGAAGCAAGTCGAGTGGTAAAAGGCAAGGGTGTTGCATTTTGATAAAAGCCAAAATTGAGTGAGACACGATCAAAAATATTATTTTTGAGTGTAAACATGTGAGGGAGTGTGTGAGGTCCATTTTCCTGTCTCTTCAATTTTTTTACAGGATTTCTAAATGGCGGAGTCGAGTAATACCAATGAAGCAGACATTAAGATGTTCATGAGGGTTGTACAAGAACAATTCCAAAGGTTGAATGCGAGGATGGATGAACTTCAATCCCCTTCCAATTCTAGAGCACCACCAAGGAGGCGGTTTGTTGAAGAATAGAAGGAGTTATCCAATTTTCACGAGTCACCAATTCGGAGAAATCAACCACCATGGAGGAAATCCAACACTCATGGAGGAGTAAAGTGGAGGATCCCTTCATTCCAAGGTAAGAATGATCCTGATACTTACTTGGAATGGGAAAGAAAGGTCGGACATTTTTTTGGTTTTCACACCTATTCAGAGGAAAACAAAGAGAAGTTGGTGGTCGTGGAGTTCACCGATTATGCTAGTACTTGGTGGGATCAACTACAAGTGAGTCGACGACGAAGTGGAGAAAGACCCATCCACACTTGGGAGGAGATGAAAGTGGTAACGCATAAGAGGTTCATTTCTAGCCACTATTATCATGATTTGTTCATCAAGTTGCAGGGTTTGAAACAAGGGTCCATGAGTGTTGAGAAGTATCACAAAGAGATGGATATCATCATGATTCAAGCGAATATTGATGAGGAGAAAGAGGTCACCATGGCAAGTTTTGTGAACGACCTCAACCATGACATTCGGGACATGGTGGACATGCGCCACTACTTGGACATGGAGGATCTACTTCACATGGCTACCAAAGCAGAGAGGCAGGTAAAGGCCAGATGGATGCTCCCTACATCTTATGGTAAGGATTCTAGATCTTCATTCAAGTTTAAGGATTCCAAACCACAAGAGCATGTAAGGGAACAAAAAACTGATTCGAAGGAGTTGCTCAAACCAAAACCATTCTTTCCGAAATCCAAATATAAAATAGAGGGTAAGGTTATTTCCAAATCATGAGATATCAAATGTTTTAAATGTCAAGGATTTGGACATATTGCCTCACACTGCCCAAACAAGAGGACAATTATTATTTTGGATGATGGAGATGTTTTTAGTGCTAGCTCAAGCAAACATTAAATGCCATCACTTGAGGATGATTCAGATGTGAAAGTAGAAAGCTCCGTACATGGAGAAATTCTTGTGGCAAGGAATGCTTTGAGTTCTCAACCCGAAGGAGAACATGATCAAGAGAAAAGGGAGGACATTTTTCATACTAGATTCCTCGTCAAAGATAAGGTATGTAGTATGATTATAGATGGGGGTATTTGTAAAAACGTAGCAAGTGGTTTGATGGTTGATAAATTGGGATTGGCTATGACTAGACGTCCTAGGACTTATATATTACAATGGTTAAATAATAGCAGGGATGTCAAAGTGACTAAGCAAGCAAAAGTTCCATTTTCTTTTGGGAAGTATGAAGACAAGGTGATTTGTGATGTTGTTCCAATGCATGCTAGTCATATTTTGTTGGGAATACCTTGGAAATTTGATAAGAGGGTCACTCATGATGGAAACACCAATCGATATTCTTTTGAGTATAATGGGACTATGGTTATTCTTACACCATTGAGGTCTTTGCAAGCTTATGAAGACCAAGTGAGGATTGAGAGAGATTGTGAGAAGAGAGAAAAGGAAAAGAGAGAAAAAAATAGAGAGAATGAGAAGAGTGGAAAAATCAAGAGTGAAAAAGGAGTTCTGAGTGAAAGAAAAAAAATTGAGGGAAATAAAAGAGTTGAAAATAAGAGTGAAAATAAGAGTGAAAATAAGAGTGAAAACAAGAGTGTTGAGGGAAAAGTGGGCTTATTTTCAGGAAAAAGAGAGACAGAGAGAGCTTTGGAGGGGGAGGAAACTCTCGTGCTTTTATGCAAAGGAGAATGTTTTACCACTAAATCTCCTAACCCTTCCATGCTTCTAGTGTTATGTCCATTTTTAAGGAATTTAGTGATGTGTTTCTGGAAGAAATTCCTGATGGCTTACCTCCCTTGCGGGGTATCGAGAACCACATCGACTTCCTCCCCGGAGAAACACTTCCCAATCGACCCGCTTATCGGGCTAACCTGGAGGAGACTCGAGAAATCCAATGACAAGTGGAAGAATGGCTAAGGGATTTTTTCGAGAGAGCTTGAGTCTGTGTGCAGTACCGGTAATCCTTGTCCCAAAAAAAGGTGGTATGTGGAGAATGTTTGTTGATTTTCGAGCTATCAACAAAATCACGATAAAGTATCACTATATCATACCTCATTTAGATGATATTATTGATGAACTCCATGGTGCATGCTTGTTTACTAAAATTGACCTAAGGAGTGGATACCATCAAATTAGAATGAAAGAGGGAGATGAATGGAAAACTGCATTTAAAACTAAGTTTGGATTGTATGAATGGCTTGTTATGCTTTTTGGACTAACTAATTCCCCTAGTACATTAATGAACTTAATGAATCATGTTTTCCGTACATTCATTGGGAATTTTGTGGTTGTGTATTTTGATGACATCCTTTTTTATTCTAATAGCCTTGATGAACATCATGAACATTTGAAAAATGTTTTCGAGACTCTTAGGGAAAATAGGTTGTTTGAAAACTTGTAAAAATGTACATTTTGTTTAAATTTGGTTGTTTTCTTTGGTTTTGTGGTAGGATCTGATGGCATGAGGGTTGATGAAGAGAAGGTGAAGGAGATTTGGGATTGTCCACAACCAAAGAATGCCAACGAGGTGAGGAGCTTCCATGGACTTGCGAGTTTTTACTGAAGGTTCGTGAGGGACTTTTCAACCATCGCGGCACCATTTAATGAGTTGGTCAAGAAAGGGGTGAGTTTTAAGTGGTTAAAAGCTCAAGAGGAAGCCTTATCCAAACTCAAAGGTAAGTTGACCAATTCACCTCTCTTAGTTCTTCCTGACTTTTCTAAAGTTTTTGAGGTTGAGTGTGATGCCTCTGGAATAGGAATTGGGGCTGTTTTAATGAAAGACTCTAAGCCGATAGAATAATTTAGTGAGAAGATTAATGGGGCTGCATTGAACTACTCCACCTATGACAAGGAATTATATTCTCTCAAAAGAACTTTAGAAAATTGGCAACATTACTTGTGGCCAAGGGAATTTGTGATTCATTCGGATCATGAAAGCCTAAAATTTCTTATGTTAGATGGAAAATTGAATAGGCGACATGCAAGATGGCTTGAATTAATTGAAACATTTCCTTACATCATTAAGCACAAACATGGAAAAGAAAATGTTGTCGCTAATGCTTTTTCTAGGAGATATTATCTTATTACTTCAATGAATGCTAAAATACTTGGTTTTGAAATGTTGAAAAGCATGTATGAGAATGATGTGAATTTTTATGAAATTTGGAAGTTGTGTGAAAAACATGGAAAAAGTGATTTTTAAAAACATGATGGATTTCTTTTTTAGAAAAATAAATTGTTTGTTCTATCTTCTTCTATGCGTGAATTGCTTGTTAGAGAAACTCATGGCAGTGGATTAATGGGATATTTTGGGGTTGAGAAAACTTTTTCCTTGTTGAGTGAACATTTTTATTGGCCTCACATGCGTAGGCATGTGGTTAGTGTTTGTGGAAATTGTAATGTGTGTAAACATGAAAAGTTGAAAGTGATTCCACATGGATTATACACCCCTTTTCCCATTGCTTCTCATCCTTGGGTTGACATTTCAATGGATTTTGTGCTCGGCTTGCCAAGATCACAATCTGGTTAGGATAGCATCTTTGTGGTGGTAGAATGGTTTAGTAAAATGGATCATTTTATTTATTGTTCTAAAACCAATGATGAAACTCATATCGCTAATTTGTTTTTCAGGGAAATTGTTAGGTTTCATGGCTTACCCAAGAGAATTGTGAGTGATAGGTATGTGAAATTCCTTAGTCACTTCTGGAGGACATTGTGGAACAGACTTGGAACCAAAATTTTGTTCTTGACCACTGCACACCCACAAAAAGATGGTCAAATGGAGGTGGTCAGTAGGAAACTTTCCACATTTTTGCGTTACATCCTTAGAAAAAATCTGAAACATTGGGAAAGATGTCTGCCTCACATTGAGTTTGCTTATAATCCAATGGTTCACTCCACTACTAATGCTTCACCGTTTGAAGTTGTGTATGGTTTTATCCCATTAACTCCACTTGATATTTTACCTTAGCCTACTAATAAATTTTCTAATCTTGAAAGTGAAAAGAAGAAAAAGTTTGTGCAGGAGTTCCATGCAAAGGTAAAGGCCAACATTGAGCGAAAGAATGAACAAGTAGTGAAGCACGCCAACAAAGGTCAGAAAAAATTGGTGTTTCAACCTGGAGATAGGGTGTGTGTACGCTTGAGGAAGGAGAGGTTCCCAGAGCAACGAAAATCAGAAATTCATCCACGAGGAGATGGTCCTTTCTAAGTCTTAGAGAAGATCAATGATAATGCCTACAAGATTGAGTTACCCGACAGGTATGGGAATGTTAGTTCCACCTTTAATGTTGCTGATCTTTCTCCCTTTGAATTTTCATATTCGAGGACGAATCCTTTTGAATAAGGAGGAGATGATGAGGATCATGTCACACATGGGAATCACGGGGTTGGAAGTGGACTTGATGAGAAGGGAGGAATGCACACAAGTGGACATGACCCATTGCGTGGAATCAGAGGCCCAATGACAAGGGAGCGGACCAAGAGAATGAAGGAGGCCTTAAATGGGTTAATCATGGAATTCCAAGAGGAAGCCCAACACCCTTGCTTGGGGGAAGCATCTGGGCCTATAATTACATTAATTAAGGCCCAAAAATGCTTTTAAAAATCCAACCCAAGTGGTGCTACGAATTTTCAAGCCCACCCCACCATGGAATCTTCAAATTCAAAAGGTGTTGGGCTACTTGTCTTTAATTTTCCAAAAGGGTGTGCTACTTGTCTCCTAAAGTCATGGGAAAGAGACAAAGTTGTCAAAATCATCATTTAGGCTTTTTGGATTATGGAAACTAGGCATTAGACTATTGTAAAGATCCACCCAATGTGTGATTCAAATTTCAAGTTTCTTTGGCTATAAATAGCCACCCCCTTGTACTCTTTGGACATCATGAATGAATGTAATGTTATTATGGTGAGTTTTGCTTGCAACCTTTGTGTTTTTTCTTAATTCATGACTTATCAAAGGATTGGTTATCCTTTGTGGCATATTGTGGCTAGAGTTCTTAGAGACAAGTTCTCTTTGGGTTCTACCTTGACCATTTATCCCTTGCTTCTCATTTTCATTATCCGCACACCACATTCACTTGTTTTCTTGCGGCGATCCGGGTTCTCAACGCGTGAACATTATACAAGGTTCCTAGGACACTTCCTAGCGGGTATTGCTTCACGTATCATCATACCTAATAGATTTATGAAAACCCAAGGGAAGGAAACATAAAAAGGGGTGACCTCATATGCTCTATAAGAGTAAAAAAGGGTGACATGTAAGTGTTCAAATGAGCATAAGGGTATGAGAACATGATCATGTAAATAGAAGATCATACCCTACATATCAACGATTCTTAAACAAGAATCATGACATAAATACTGGATGTTTATAAGACCTGAGTTAGAAGGAAATAAAAAAATAAGCCATGAAAGCATCACATAGGATTAAAACATGAAATGGTGGAAAACACATAAGAATATAATATGATTTCCATAATAGCCAATTCATCACTTTGATGTCCATATTAGAATTAGGGATTCACTCTCCATACTGTCTTGGTAGTCATAGGTCATTACTGTGGCCATATGAGTAGCATGATTTCACTCCTCATACCATCTTGGTAGTCATGGTTCACTCCCATGTCCATTTTAGTAGTCAAGGTTCATAACCAATACCATCTTAGTCAATCTCATGAGATATAAATCTTTACCCAATGCATTAGAAAGAGATATAGGTCCCACCCATATCATAATGAAATGACACATACATGTTCCAAAAAATCATAAATAATAATATCATAATCCATAATATGAAATGGGTATCATAACAATGTAATAATATCATACCCAATATAAAAAGATACATGTTTCATAATTATTTCATCAAAATCATAACATGTGAAATGAATCGGGTTTCAAAAAAATATAACCCATGGAAGAGAAACATGTGTCATAAGATTCAATCCATAAAAACATAAACCATTAAATAAATAAAATGAATGTTACCTCTGGGTCACTTCTTAAAAGGGCATGAGTAATATAAACTCATGTAATCTTAGATGAAAAATAATTTGGAAAAATATATTGAAAAAATATCTTGAGAAAAATATCATTTCTTCATTGAAAAGGTATTTTTAAAACATAAAAACCTTTTGAAAATCATTTTGTTGAAAATAAACTTGAAATATTATAAATAAATCTTTAAAAACTTTTTGGAAACGTTTTTCTTTAAAAACATATAGAAATATTGAAAATGTATTTAAAACCACTTTCATTGAAAACCTATAAATTGATCTTGAAAACATTTTGAAAAGAAATTATTTTAAAATAATTTTCAAAATTATATATATGACTTTAAAATCATTTGAAACCCATTCTTCTTTAAAACATATATAAGAATCTTGATCCAATTTTGAAAAAAAACACTTGAAAAATTATTAAAAAAAGCTTGAAAATATCTTGAAAAAAAAATTGTGAAAATTTATAATGTATGTTTGAAAATATTTTTGAAAAAAATTTCCTTGAAAACTTATAAAATAATCTTAAAACCCTTTTTAAAAACACATTCCTAGTAAAATACTTTGAAAAATTAGGAAGAAGTTATGAAAACGTTTTGAATTGTTTTTTTCAAAATTAAATTTTTATGAAAATTTTATAAAAAAAATTTCTTTTGAACATGAAAAGGAATGTTCTTAGAAATGGTGGTGGGTAAATCAGTACATGCCATATGAGGTAAGTAGAACATTCTTTTGTTGGGTAAAAGGTTAGAAAAATTACATGATCCAAAAGAGACAATTATAATCCTTTGAAAACATTAGTAAATGAAAAAAAGGTAATAATGTCCTTTAATGGTCAAAAGAGATTAGTATAATATTCATAGAATCTCTTTTTGGAAAGAATAGTTTTTAAAGAACATATATTTCTAACCGAAGAGAGAGGTAATGTCATATTTCCTTAAATAAATTTTATTAATTATATTAAGTAAAAAAGATTGAAAAATGGTAATAATAAATGAATAAAAATATACTAACCATAGGAGAAGAAATTTCATGAGTGTTCTTGAATTATGGATCATAATATTTCATTAATAAAAACATGATAATAAACAATCTCGATTAACAGTGATATTGTCTCAATAAACTATTACTACATGATAAATGTTAATCATACTCCCCATATAGAAAAATGAAATTACATGAAAGGTTAGTATATCATAAAAATATTTAGATTAATTTTATAAAATTTAATAGGTAGTTTATTCACCTCATATAAACATATAGGTGTATAACATAACATGTGTCTCAAAGAAGGAAAATTTAGAGAAAAAAAATACTTTACCGATATGGTAACTTTCAAAAAATAAACCCCATGACCAGAAAGATAATAAAATGGTTATGTAAATACCCATATATTTACTTATAATAGGAATATAATAAATTCATGGTCATGATATACACCGCACAAAAGAACCGAGCGGTGAATAAGGCATGTATCTCACTGAAATAAATAATGAGATGAAATTCCCTTACCTTGTGTTTTGATTCACTTCGTACTCATAAAAGATTCATGTACAATAATTTTTTGTTTATTATAAATATATAACATAACCATATTTTTATATCTATTAACATATATGGTTTGATTATGACATTATATTTCATGTTTGTTAACGCTTTGATGTTAAGGCTACGCTTCGGGTGATATTCGATTTGTTTTTTACACGTGTCTTAATTTGTTATATCATTTGTCCTTATACATATATCATGGTTTAAAGAGTTTAAACCATTAAATAAATATAATTTATATTAATTATATTAGTATTATAATATTCTATAGAATATATAAGTATGAAATGAAACACACCATTCATGGAGACGGTAGGCCGTACGTACGAATGAATGTTGTTTCTTTTTTTATTATAAAATTGAAATAAAGAAAGAAAAAAATATATGTATAAATTTATATATTATAATTAAGTAGAATTTTATTTTAATATATATCATATATGTTCACTAAACTCATTCTTAATACATTCCATTAGTGTGTACACGAATCACATCGCTTTGAGGGGGTGGTACTGCACATTTCCTCAAACGAAATTATCATATTTACACCAAATGTAATGTAAAAATATATATTTTATAAAAATAATATAGAATCATAAATACATAAGAAATATAATATACGAAATATATAAATAAGGTTTCCATCATAATTTCTACCATGCGAGGCGGTAAAGGAAAAATTAACAATCATCATTTAGTGAGGCGATAGTTCACCATACACTTAAAGACTATGCTCGTTACATGTTAGATGGATGTGTGTGAAAGTTTAGATAAAATCATTAGCATAAAAACACCCCATTATATATATTATACTTATTTTTTTATACAATCACTGAATACTAATAGTTGGGGAAGTGCATAATGAAAATAAAAGAATAGAGTTTGAGGGAGGGTGTTACCTCTTAATCGGGTAACTCCTTCTGGGATGCACCAAAATGGCTTTCATGGAAGTATTTCTTCCCAAAGAGTTTATTCAATGAGGAAGGTAGGGATTTTGGGAAGTTTATTGGGAAGATATTTTCTGATCCAATATGGTTTGAGAGGTGTGAATAGGAGGGAGAAGCCGTGGCCTTTTATACGGAATAGAAAGGACAGACATGGTATTTTTGAAAACATGTTAGGTGTACCCACGTTTTTACCTAAAAAATCATAAATAAAACAAAACTAAAGAATAGAAGGATTATGGCCTAAATATTTCCATCCAATGGGTTTTGGACAAGTGGATAGGTCATTTGGACCCTTAAATTTAAGGTTTATTCCCTTACTAAGCTTAATCACTATAAATAATTTTAACACCATTCAATAATAATTTTGGTCAAAAAAATCTGACCTCATTTGAAATTATAAATTATGATGATTACAAATATGGAATAAATTTTGAAAGTCCAACCATAGAAGTGTCAGGAATTAATTTAAATTTAATCCTATTGATAGGATGACGTTTTGGGTTTTTAAAGTAAAAACAACCAAAGGTTTGCTAAGTTTTTAAAGATAAATTTAAAGAGAGTTTCATTATAATCACCTAAATTGGATGAATTTATAAAAAAAATTATCTAATTAAACTTTTAAACAACTTTAAATTTTAGTATAAATTTATAAATAAATTAGAAGAAAAAGTAGTATTGAATTAAAATTCAGTATTTTTAACTACTCATTAAAAATGAAACCATATATATTAATACCAAACATTTATCCTAACCTAATTATTATGTTTTAATATTAAATAATATGTTTATTTTGACATATTAAATCTATAAAATATCCAAATAATTTATTTAAAATGGGTTCTCCATTAAAAGCTGGCAAAAATACTTTTATAAGAATATAGGGGTTTATCCAAAAAATTGGGTTTCTTAATATATTATGTCTATCAAATATATTGGATGAATATAAAAATATATTATTGAATATTTAACTTATATATTACAATAATATCACTCACTAATTGTAATTAATTTAATTTTTTAGGGTAAAATAGCTTTGTGACCATAAAAATTATAATATTTTCCATTATAATCATCTGGTTTTCATATATATTTCTAATAAATTGGTAACCTATGAAATCATCTTATATTTGTGTAAAAATTTATTTTCATAAATTAGTTAATTCTATTCATAATTGGTAATTTAATGGTTAGGCTATATTTTATTACATTAAATAACAATATTTTAATAATATATTATTGTTCAGTAAAAGTTTGTCTTATGTGTTATAGAAGCCATCAAGGGAAGTCATTATTTCATGTAACGCAAGTGAACCTTGGTGTTCCATATATATAAATCTAAAAGTTATATTGTGTGTAGTGCACAATTAAATTGGTCCTATATATAACATAAGATAAACAAAGTACTTTAATATAAATTAAACTATTTTTAGCATTGTGTGAAATGAGAAATATCAAGAAGGTTAAATTAATTTTAAAAAAATAACTCACAAAATCTATGTATGTTACTATTAAGCCAATAACTTTTCTTATTACTCATTCCATTCCATAATTTTTTGAAAATAACAAACACATTTTCTTAAGGAAATGTTTCATTCTCTAAGGAAATATTTTTGATTAATTATTAAATATGAGTTTATATGTTATATGATTTTTATCTAAGTTTGACCATATTTTTTCCTTAAAAAAATTAGATCCTTATCTAAAAACCTCAGAATCTAACAGTTCCTTAGATATCGAGTCTTTCGGATTTCAGACTCTGAATTATCAGAAATTTTTACTCCAAATTCATTGAATTTCAGACTCCAAATTCTCCGAAATTCAGACTCCGAATTCTCTAAATTTCAGACTCTGAATTCTCTAAAATTTAGACCCATAATTTTCTAAAATTCAGACTTTGAATTCCTCATAATTCATACTCTGAATTCCTCATAATCCAGACTCTGAATTCCTCATAATTCAGACTCTGAATGCCTTAGAATCCGGAATCTGAATTCTTTATAATTTTAGACTCTGAATTCTTTAAAATTCAAACATCAAATATCCATTTCTAGAATCAGACTGTTTTTATTTTTAGACACTAATTTTTTCTATTTTTATTATTCATAATTTTTAAATCTACATTACTTTTCTAACATATTGTTTCAATTTTATCAGATACTAGTTTTATAAACATGAAATTATTTTCCTTACATATTATTATTTCTTAAGAATTATAATGTTTCCCATTTTTTTCTTCAATAAAACAATGTCGTACAATCTCTTTTTAACTAACTATTGTTTGAGTGACACGTGTATAGGTCCCTATAAAATTCAAGGAAAAATATGACCATTGGAGGAGGGAGATGACCATTGATGTTTTTTCCTATAAATAATACTTCATTTAAACGAGCTCATTATTGAATATGAGATTATATGATGTGATGATGTGAAGTGATTTCTAGAGATAAAAACTCTCATGCCTTGTGTTATCTGTGAACATCATGTTCAACCATGAAAAACTTGTTCAACTTTGTGTGAGTCTGATTATTACTAAGTACAATCAAGGGATTATAGGGATATGAAGATAGTAGTTCTGACATCCTTAAAATATGTGGACATCTAGGGATAGAAAGATAGAGATTTCGACTACATTAAAGCTTGAGGGCTCGCGGGGATAGCAAGCCATACTCCTATATTCTTATCGAGGGATTACCCTGGTGTGGGTAAGATAGAAATTCTTCAATGTATTAACTAAGGGAACTTTTTCCAAGTTTGGTTGATACCCTTCTCTTCGGGTTAAAATATTTTCTTCTTGTTTAATTGGTGTTGTTAAAAAATTTATTTTCATAGTATTTTATTAAATAGAGAAAGTATAAATTTCTTATACCTTCTTATACTTGTTCAACTCTGATCTAAATAAGATTCTATACAAATTAAGGTAGAATCGTTATCTATGTAAAACAAGCATAAGTTTCCTTAAGTTTAACATGGTTATGTTTAATTTTCTTTTAATTGGACTTGTGCCCTTTCAATAATATCTTTATGTTAGAACAAAAGAGGGTTTATGAATTTACCTTTTTAACCTTTTAAAAATAACATTTCCTTAAGGATAAAAGCCAATTTTTTTCAACCTAAAATTTACCCCCTCATGTAATTAAGCATCTACATCTATATTTGTATCCTTTTATAGGTATCAGAGAAGGTATCTGAAATACATATACTTATATATAAGTTTTCATGCACAAATTTTTTTTCTTATATTTACTCGCTCATTTTTTTCATAATATTTTATAAAATGTTGATACATTTTTTTTGTGGAAAAAGTATTTTTCTTATAGAATAGAATAGATTAACATCAGTTCTATTGACAACCTAAATCCTACAAAACCACCAATATTTGGTGGTAATGACTATGAGTACCCGAGAGATAGGATGAAGACCTTTGTTAATAACACTATAGTGGAAAACATTGTCCTGCACACTAAATATTAAAAAATTTCAGAAAAAGAAGTCAGAACTTTCACCAACCAAGAAAAAAATATCAATTAAATTTCAAGGTATGAAATACATTGTTGTGTTCTATGACGAGGAATATATATGGTCATATATCATCATGTGAAGCATCCAACTCTATTTGGAGGAAATTTGATGTTACAGACATTGGAACATCTAAAGTGATAGAAACTAGAAGAGGTGTGTTGAGAGTTGAATATCAAGGATTTTTATTTCCTTATGAAGAACCTGTTTGCAAAGTGAAACAAAATATTTATGAATATTTTCAATAGTTTTCAATCTATGGGAGATAAAGGGAATGATGATGAAGTTCTTGTGGATACGATAATTGATATTGTGCCCAATGAGTGGGCATCCAAAAGGACAACTATTTATGAAAATAGGAACATATATAACATTGATCTTGATGAGTTATTCGGAAATCTTATTCAGTATGAAAAAAGAATGAAGAGAGATGATGACTTCAAGAAGAAGAATAATTTTAATTGATGATTTTCATTCACTGTTGCATCCAAATCTAAGACTACAGAAAGAATAACTAGATATAAAGCTATGAAAGGTGTTTTTATATCCGAATCAAGTGACAGTGATCAGTCAGAGAAAGAATTATCCAATATTTCTCGAAAGATGAAGAAGATTGTGGGAAAGAAATATTTTCAGTAAAAATATAAGAAGAAATATAAAAAAGAGAATAAATATTCTGATGTAACATGTTATGAATGAAATAGAGATGGACATATTAGACCTAATTGTCTTATGCTTAAGAGAAAAGATAGAAATGAAATATATTATGAAAGGAATATAATGAAGTAATAAAAATATAAGGCTATGAATGTCTTGAAATATAAGGACATCTGGAATACCAGTGGTGGTGAATCTTCAGATGAATCTTCAGAATATGAATATTCTGGATATAATAATATTGCTCTTATAGCTATATTACCTATTGAAAATCATTATCTTATGGCTAAGGTACACAATGCTAAATCCTTAACTGATATTTATTTTAATACTAATTTTTTTAATGAAGAATATTATTATTCTTTGGATGATGAATCTTCCTCATCAAAACATAATACTTTACCTTCATTTCAAGGAGTTTCATGATTTTCTAAATTACTTGAGAATGAATACAGTTATATAAAAAATAAGTCAGGGTATGAAAATTATATAATTTCTATTTTTTCAAAAGAAGTATCAGATATTTCTAAATATCTTGATAAGAATACTCATGATTTTCAAAATATTTTTAAAACCCTTAAGGAAGTTAACTCTGAGAAGGATAAACTTTATAAGGATCTAGAAAATTTCATTTGTAAGAAAAATCTTTAGAGGATAACTCAAACTCAAAGTATAATGACTTCGAGGACGAGAATATAGTCATTAGACTAAAATCTGAAATTTTTTACTTAAAGAAACTTTTATCAAATTTTACTTCAGGAAGGAAAGAATTTGATAAAATGTATTCATAACTTTGGCCTCTTAGGAATAGTTTCAGATTAGGTTATACTCATTCAAAACCAATTTCTAGTTATAGCTATTTTGTTCCCCAAAGTTCTCTATTTCACATTAAGTGCCACTGTGGTGGACATTGGGTGAAAATTTGTTCTTCAAATAAAACCCAGTCCTTAGGTTTTCATAAACATTATTTTTCTAAGAAAATGTGGATACCTAGGATTTTACTTTCTGAAATTTCTGGATCCAAGAAAATTTTGATTTTGAAAGTTTAACAATTTTATTTTCAAGAAAATAAAGAATTTACCAACAACAATACATTGTACATGGATTGTGGATGTTTTCTTCACATGAATGGTAACAAAAACTTCTTCGAAAATATTATCTAGACGAAATAAGGAAAAGTTACTTTCAAAGATAATGCTTAGATAGAAATTATTGGTATTTGTAATATTGTTATTCCTAGAAAATATTTAATTTCAAATGTTTTATTTGTTAATGGTATTCAGAACAACCTTATAAGAATAATCCAATTATGTGATGAAGGTTACCTTGTGAATTTTAAGAATAATAAATTATTGGTACACAATTACAAGGAAGAGTTTATTCCCTCTGCCCGTAGGCACAAGAATGTTAATACATGTAACTTACAAGACCATAGAAGCAAAGGTATATATTTAATTAGAGTAATGGAGGCTCAATATTTGTTATGGAATAGAAGACTAGGACACTATAACCTTAGGAGCCTTTGAAAACACTCAAATAAAAGACTTTTTATGATTCTACCAGAGCTTATATTTGATTGTTCAAAAGTCTGTGATCCTCATCAATATTGAAAGAAACATAAGTCAAGAATTAAATCAATCGGTGAAGTCTCAACTTCTAAAGAATTACAGCTAGTGTATATGGATCTTTTCGGTCTAACACAAACTAAAAGTATGGGAGGAAAATACTATGTATTTTTTTTAGTCAATGATTACACTAGATTAACATGGGACTATTTTCTATTAAAGAAATATGAATCCTTTTCTTATTTTAATTATTTTTCAACCAAAGTTAAAAATGAGGAAAACCTTCCGTTGATAACTATTGATAGTGATCATGGTGTAAAATTTAAAAATTCATATTTTGAAATGTTTTGTAGTAAGAAAGGAATTACTCATAAATTCTCATCTCCAAGAACTCCTCAAAAAAAATATTTTTCTTAAAATAGTAAATTGAATTCTTCAAGAGATAACTAGAACCATATTGAGTGAATATTATTTTGTTAAACACTCTTGGGATGAAGCTATTAGTACTTCTTGTTATAATATAAATCAATTTTAAATCAGATCTTTTCTTAACGAAACACCTTATGAAATGTCTATTTGTTAAAAACATAAAGTTTCTTAGTTCAAAGTATTTGGATGAAAAGTATTCATTTTGAATACTAAAGATAACTAAAAAAAATTCACACCCAAATCTGATGAAGAAATTTTCATAGGCTATTCTTCTACATCTAAGGATTGTAGAGTTTTTAACAAAAATTCTTGTATTGTGGAAGAATAGTGCATGTTAAATTTTATGAAACTCGTCATTTTTTATCAAACCCGGCCTACATCCTCAGATGTTTTTTCAAAAACTGATTATTAATCTTTTATAAAAGATTGTTCTAATAAGGAAAAAACTCAATAAAATTTTTATTAAGTACTTAACACAAGTGATTTTCTACCATATGTTGATGAACATGTTTCACAAAACCCAAATCAGTTATTTTATAAGAATCATCCAAGTGATAATATCATTGGTGTTGTAAATCAACCTATAAGGACTAGAAGTTATTTAATAAAAGAAGTAGAACATCTATAATTTTTTTCACAATTAGAACCTAATAGCACTGATAATGTGTAACATCCCAGGTAAATAAAGAATAAATAATTTTCATAATTATTAATATTTACGAATTAAATATTAATTTTATTTTAAATGGGTTTCTATGTTTGATAGCGTACCCGATACGCAACGATGAGTTTCTTTGAAACTTACGTAGCACACTAGTAATAAAATAATATTATTTTAAATGTTAGTTAATGATTAGACGTTGTACTAGCGGGAATGGATATAAATAACTAAAATATGATTAGATATGTTTTTAAATGTTTATACATTTACCCAATAAAAGATAAAGGCTTAAAATACGGAAAGAGTTCAATTTTAGGGCATATATACTCTAATTTTCACTAAAGGTTCACTTATCACCTTTTAAAGGTGAACCGTCATTAAATATAGCTTTGATCACTCTTATACTTTATTTTGGACCAAATATAACTCTTCTTTAGAATCGGGACATCAAAATTTACTTTGTGTAAATTTTTGGTACCTTTCTGATAAAGTTCATTTTTTTTATGAATAGTGTAAAATGTTGTGTTTTAAATCAAAACCTCTTTTTAATCTAAATTATTTATATGATTATATTATTATTTTAATTGGTTTTAAAGTGAAATTAGAAAATATTTTTACCAGTTAATCCAGTGGTGGTCATTGGAATCAATTTCACTTTGAAATTGGACTTAAACTGGTGTCAATCTTTTGATACTTATTGTTTCATAAAAACACGTTATTTGCTCTGACAGCGGGAATTAATTGTTAAATTAATTAATGTGACTTATATGTTTTGAATTTTGTAAAATAGACTTCATTTTTTAATTCGTAATATCAAATATAGCTTAGGGTGAATTTTTGGTAATTTTTTGAAAAACTTCAATTTTTGATGAATAGTGAAACCACTAAGTGGTACTTATAAAGACTGATTTTCCGTTTAAATGAAATTTTGCCATCATTGTGTTTTGAATTTCAAAAATCCGACATACATGGTTGTCATTAAGAAGTAAAATGTGGTTCAATGAGATTATAAAATTTTTTTGGTGAATAGTAACTTATTAAGTTCTTAATCGCGATTAGAGGTAATTAGTGTAGTTTAAGGTAAAAATGGTATTATAAGAATGTGAAAACACCATGAAACTTGTCCTAAACCTATTGGGTGAGTCATGGCCGACCAAGACAAGCCATGGGCCAACTTGGGGACCCCATGGAGCCACTTTAGTTGGAAAATGACATTAATATATTTTTATTTAATGTTAAAGTGAAAATGACACTAACATAAATTGTTTTACTAAAATAATTTTTGAGTGGGGTTATACAAGTCCAAATTTTGATTATAAATAGTAATTGGAAATCTAAAAAGATTTCCTACATCATAGTATTTTTTTTATAATTTTTAGACATTAAATAAATTAAATTATATATGACATAATAATGATGCAGCGATGACATCATTATTTGACGATTTAAATAAAATGGAAAGATAATGAAAACTCTAAAACCTAAACATGGCCAAAACCAATTTGATGAGTGGATTTCGAACCCTTATCACCTTATCCACGAATTATATCAATGTGGGACTTTTAAAACCGAAACACATTTTCAAATAAAGTAATATTTCTTTACTTTCCAAAAGTGCCCCTCCTCTCCTCTTATAAAAGGCCCCCACCTCTACCTCATTTCACACACTTCTCAAGCCTTTGGATCGGCCAACCCCGGCCCAATTACTCTCTCCACATCCCTCTCCTCATCCTAGAGGATTCCCTTTGGGAAGAATCCTTTCAAAGGAAACCTTTAGGCTCAAATCAAAAGGGAGTTACACTTTTAAAGGTAATTCATTCTCTCTTGTTCATTTGTTTTATTTTGCTTCTCCAACCCTCTAAACTCTTTTTATTTACTTCTTTTGTAACAAAACCAGTATCTTCAATATACTAGGATTTTGTTATAATATTTATTTGAGCTACACTCTCACACAACTACATCAAATGGTTAAAGAACATACGGTTTCCGTGGATGGCGAAATTCTGCCTCCCGAAACGATGATTGTTCAATACTCATTTAACACCTTCAAGGGTGGCCATTATGATGTCACTATTTTTATATATGATATATAATATGTTTATTTTTTCTTTAATCTTCTTTATTTTTTCATTTTTGTCATACCTTTATGGTTTCCATTATGGGTAAACACGATATCTTCATTTAAGGAAGTGCGGACTACCGCCCCCTAAAAGTGATGTGATTCGTTAATGCCATATGTGGGACGTGTAAAGGATGGATTTAAAGTTATTATATATGATGTTATACTGGAATTATAATATACCTCTATATCATTATTATTACATTCCATTAAAGTATGAGATATAAATGAAAGTAGCATTCATGCGTACGTACGGCTTACCGTCTCCATGAACGGTGCATTTCATTTCTTATCCCCAAATGTAATGTACTATTAAAATTACATGTATATAATGTATATATATAATTGATGATATATCTAAATTATGAATATAATTCTGGAATTAAAATATACATACCTCTCATTTAGTTTTAATTCCACTAATATGACAACGAAATGAAAGTAGCGTTCATGCGTACGTACGGCTTACCGTCTCCATGAACGGTGCATTTCATTTCTTACCTCTAAATGATTATGTAATATTATAAATAAATGTATATTCTGGATATATATTATATATATGATATCCAAATCAGGAATTTCATTCTGGATATAAATAACTTTTGACCACACGAACAACATGTAATTGTAAGAAGTCAACTTTCGACTTAAGAACCAAATATTGACAAAACAAACATTATTAACTTAAATGGTTACATAATGTTTATAACATGGCAATAAGTGATATAAAAGGAATAATTAACTTTAAAAAGGTTCTTAATGAAGTATAAATTAACTCAAGTTTATTATTCAGGGCGTTAAAGAACGATCGAGTCAAGTCGGACCCGAGGTAAGGGACTTGGTCTCAATCTTCTTTCATTGAGGCATATTTCGTTTTATACACAACTTTCTTTTATACGGTGTATAAACCCCTTTGACTTTTACTTTTATACAAAAGGAATCTTTTTCTACAAAGTGTTTTACTAAACGACAAAAAGGAATGTTTTTTTAACGTACGCGGTGACAACGACCCTTTCCGCCACCGCGAGTATTATTTGGTCTTTGGCTTCCTCAACAAGCCTTAATGTTTTTCAAATAAAATAAATAACATATACTCTTTTATGTATTTTGGTATTGAAAATGGTTTTGAAAAAGGATTATATTATGTCAATATATTTATGAAATATTGTGATTGAAATGTGGAAATGTTATCATTCCTTTATATTGGTTTTATGTTTTATGATTTGATATTGGTACTTGGACATTTTAACAGGTGGTTACACTATAAACCATATGACGGGTGGTGCCGTGAATACCAGGACGGGTGGTTACGTTATAACCTCCAATGCATTGGGTATGGAAGTCGGCCATATGGCTATTCCATTAAGTATGTATGGAAATTGGCCGTATGGCTATTCCATTAAGTGATATGTGTGGAAGTCGACCGTATGGTTATTCCACTTAAGTATGTTTATGTCCCAAGTTACCTTTATATATGTTATGTGTTCTTTATATGTGTTTTATGGTAATACTTTGGTTACAAAAAGGTACGTAATGATACTTTATTCAGTGAAGAGTTTTTACTACTTCATGAAGGTGAAGGTATTACTTTGATAAAGTATTTATGGTTTACTTGATGTTTGAAAAACTAACAGTTTTCATTCTTTTTGTATCCCTTACTGAGCTTTTTATGCTCATCCCAAGTTTTTTTGAAATGTTTTTCATAGGAATTAATGTGGAATAAGGTCAAGGATGGGATCAAGGGAATGTCATGCTATATAAAACATGGAACTAGACACGTTTCTTTTTAAGAGTTTTTTTATTATTATGGAAACTTAGTAGAAGTGACTACTTTGTAATCTTTTGAGATGTAATAGTTATGTTCTAATTCTCTAAAACTCTAAACCTGAAAAGATCCTCGACGTGAATTATTCATTTAATTCAATATTAAGTAAGGTTTAAGGCTGGGGCCTTATAGTTGGTATCAAAGGACGGTTTAGAAAACTTTAGGAGTTAGAAAAGTGTTAAATTATAATATGATTGAAATGATATAGCATTTACGGATTACCATGTTGCTTCGCCTAAGATATTTCTGTGTTTAGAATGGTTTTCCGCAGAGGAAACAAAGCAGCTATGTTGGGACGACATCAGGAGGAAGATAACCTACCAAATCAGAAACCTGAGATGGTCGGAATCGGAACTGAACAGTTTGTTGCAGTGATGGAACAGTTGACTCAGGCTATAAATGGTGGTGGTATCCATGCACGAGATCAGCCAGATCAACCGTAGAGGAACATGTCAGTGGTGGAACATTTCATGAGGCAACATCCCCCATCATTCAGAGGATCATCTGACTCTGTGAAAGCTGAAGGGTGGATTAAAGCACTGGAGAAGATTTTGGATGTCATGGGGTGTTCAGAACATCAAAAGGTTAGTCTTGCTGTTTACCGTTTTGAAGGTGAAGCTGATCAGTGGTGGTCGATGGTGAAAAATATAAGGGATAGTGATGAGATTGAGGATCTTCACTGGGACGAATTCAAAGGTATGTTTCTTGAGAAGTATTTTCCTAAGGCTGTTCGACTTAGGATGGAAAATCAATTCTTGGAATTGAGGCAAGAGGAAGACTCAGTGGCTGCCTATGAAGAAAGGTTCACTCGTTTGGCAAGGTATGCTCCAAACTTCATACGAGATCTTGATAGTAAAATAAACCATTTTTACTTAGGGTTAAAGCCAAAGTATCGAAGGGATTTAGCTTCTCGTGAGTTCAAAAGTTATGAAAAACTTGTTCGATGTGCGGGGAGGGTGGAAATGGAGTTTGCCGATGATCAGGTGTTCTATGACAAACAACAGAATAAGAGGTCTAGTTGGCAGGAAAAGGGGAAGAATTCATCAAAGAAGCAAGGAGGTAAGAAAACCAAATATCCATCCTGTGAGAAGTGTGGTAAAATGCATCCTAGAGAATGTTTATCCAAGTCTGGTAAGTGCTTTCGGTGTGGTAAGTCTGGTCATATTGCTCGTAACTGTAAGGAAGATGATCAAGCAGGAAATGAAAAGCCAACGGTAAGATGTTTTAAGTGTAATGAAATGGGTCATTATGCAAATGAGTGTCCAATAAAGAACTCAACTGGGGAAATGCAGCTAGACTACAAGCAGAAAGGGGTGGTAAAATCATTTGCAACAACTTCAGCAGATGTTGGGCCATCGAATGAAGTGGTATCAGCTCCAGGGAGCTCAGTATTTTTCGAAGATTGACTTGAGGTCAGGGTATCATCAGTTGAAAGTAAAAGAAGCAGACGTTCCGAAGACTGCGTTCCGTACTAGATATGGCCATTATGAATTTGTAGTTATGCCTTTTGGGTTAACCAATGCACCTGCTGTATTCATGGACCTTATGAATAAAATTTTCCATGAGTTCTTGGATAAGTTTGTGTTTGTGTTTTGAGGTTTGGGAAGAGAATATGTGTGCCTTGTGATTCACAGTTGAAGAATGAGTTGTTATGTGAGGCTCATAGTTCTCCGTTTTCAGTTCATCCTGGCAGTACTAAGATGTACAGAGATCTGCGGGAGTATTACTGGTGGGATGGAATGAAAAGAGATATTGTTGATTTTACTGTGAAGTGTTTGACATGTCAACAGGTTAAAGCAGAGCGGCAGTTACCGAAAGGGATGCTTCAACCTTTACCAGTGCCAGAGTGGAAATGGGAAAACATATCCATGGACTTTGTTGTGGTATTACCGAAGACATCTCGAGGTAATAATGAAATCTGGGTTATTGTTGATCGCTTGACCAAATCTACTCATTTCCTTTATATATGAGATAATTTCTCTCTTGATCAACTTTCCCGTTTGTATCTTAAAGAGATAGTCAGGTTACATGGAGTTCCTCTCTCCATTGTATCTGATCGTGACCCCAGGTTCACATCTAACTTTTGGAAAGGCCTTCAGAAGTCATTGGGTACTGAATTAAATTTTAGTACCGCTTTTCATCCTCAATCAGATGGGCAGTCAGAACGAACAATTCAGACCTTGGAGGATATGCTACGAGCTTGTTCGATGGATTATCAGGGAAGTTGGGACCAACATCTTTCTTTGGTTGAGTTTTCTTATAATAACAGTTTTCATTCCTGTATACAGATGGCACCATTTGAGGCATTATATGGGAAGCGGTGTCGAACTCCAGCATTTCAGAATGAAGTGGGTGAAAGGAAGCTGATGGGACCAAAATTGGTAGAAGAGATGGCAGAAAAAGATCAGTTGATTCAGAAGCACATGAGAACAGCTCAGAGCAGGAAGAAGAGTTATGCGGATAACCGGAGGAATGATCTATCTTTTGAGGTAGGTGATCATGTTTTTCTCAAGGTTTCTCATTGGAAAAGTGTAATGAGATTTGGTAAGAAAGGAAAGCTGAGTCCAAGGTTTATTGGACCATATGAAATTCTGGAGAGAGTTGAATCAGTTGCATACCGAGTGGCTTTACCTCCGAGTTTATCTCAGGTACACAATGTTTTTCACGTTTCGATGTTGAGAAAGTATATTCCAGATCCATCTCATGTTTTGAGCCCAGAGGTAGTTCAGCTGGAAGAGAACCTATCTTATGAGGAACAACCGGTCCAGATTCTTGACCACAGGGAGCAAGTGTTACGGAATAAGGTGATTCATCAGGTAAAGGTTTTGTGGAGAAACCATGTGATTGAAGAGGCAACGTGGGAATCTGAAAATGCTATGGGGGATAAATACCCCCGCTTATTTTGATAAGTGAATAAAATTGCAAGGACACAATTCCCAAAAGGGGGGAAGGATGTAACATCCCAGGTAAATAAAGAATAAATAATTTTCATAATTATCAATATTTACGAATTAAATATTAATTTTATTTTAAAGGGGTTGCTATGTTCGATAGCGTACCCGATACACAACGATGAGTTTCTTTGAAACTTACGTAGCACACTAGTAATAAAATAATATTATTTTAAATGTTAGTTAACGATTAGACGTTGTACTGGCGGGAATGGATAGAAATAACTAAAATATGATTAGATATGTTTTTAAATGTTTATACATTTACCCAATAAAAGATAAAGGCTTAAAATACGGAAAGAGTTCAATTTTAGGGCATATATATTCTAATTTTCACTAAAGGTTCACTTATCACCTTTTAATAGTGAACCGTCATTAAATATAGTTTTGATCACTCTTATACTTTATTTTGGACCAAATATAACTCTTCTTTAGAATCGGGACATCAAAATTTACTTTGTGTAAATTTTTGGTACCTTTCTAATAAAGTTCATTTTTTTATGAATAGTGTAAAATGTTGTGTTTTAAATCAAAACCTCTTTTTAATATAAATTATATATATGATTAGATTATTATTTTAATTGGTTTTAAAGTGAAATTAGAAAATATTTTTACCAGTTAATCCAATGGTGGTCATTGGAATCAATTTCACTTTGAAATTGGACTTAAACTGGTGTCAATCTTTTGATACTTATTGTTTCATAAAAACACGTTATTTGCTCTGACAGCGGGAATTATTTGTTAAATTAATTAATGTGAATTATATGTTTTGAATTTTGTAAAATATACTTCATTTTTGAATTCGTAATATCAAATATAGCTTAGGGTGAATTTTTGGTAATTTTCTGAAAAACTTCAATTTTTGATGAATAGTGAAACCACTAAGTGGTACTTATAAAGACTGATTTTCCGTTTAAATGAAATTTTGCCATCATTGTGTTTTGAATTTCAAAAATCCGACATACATGGTTGTCATTAAGAAGTAAAATGTGGTTCAATGAGATTATAATAATTTTTTGGTGAATAGTAACTTATTAAGTTCTTAATCGCGATTGGAGGTAATTAGTGTAGTTTAAGGTAAAAATGGTATTATAAGAATGTGAAAACACCATGACACTTGTCCTACACCTATTGGGTGAGTCATGGCCGACCAAGACAAGCCATGGGCCAACTTGGGGACCCCATGGAGCCACTTTAGTTGGAAAATGACATTAATATATTTTTATTTAATGTTAAAGTGAAAATGACACTAACATAAATTGTTTTACTAAAATAATTTTTGAGTGGGGTTATACAAGTACAAATTTTGATTATAAATAGTCATTGGAAATATAAAAATATTTCCTACATCATAGTATTTTTTTTATAATTTTTAGACATTAAATAAATTAAATTATATATGACATAATAATGATGCAGCGATGACATCATTATTTGACGATTTAAATAAAATGGAAAGGTAATGAAAACTCTAAAACCTACACATGTCCAAAACCAATTGGATGAGTGGATTTCGAACCCTTATCACCTTATCCACTAATTATATCAATTTGGGACCTTTTAAAATCGAAACACATTTTCAAATAAAGTAATATTTCTTTACTTTCCAAAAGTTCCCCTCCTCTCCTCTTATAAAAGGCCCCCACCTCTACCTCATTTCACACACTTCTAAAGCCTTTGGCTCGGCCAACCCCGGCCCAATTACTCTCTCCACATCCCTCTCCTCATCCTAGAGGATTCCCTTTGGGCATAATCCTTTCAAAGAAAGCCTTTAGGCTCAAATCAAAAGGGAGTTACACTTTTAAAGGTAATTCATTCTCTCTTGTTCATTTGTTTTATTTTGCTTCTCCAACACTCTAAACTCTTTTTATTTACTTCCTTTGTAACAACACCAGTATCTTCAATATACTAGGATGTTGTTATAATATTTATTTGAGCTACACTCCCACCAAACTACATCAAATGGTTAAAGAACATACGGTTTCTGTGGATGGCGAAATTCTGCCTCCCGAAACGATGATTGTTCAATACTCATTTAACACCTTCAAGGTTGTCCATTATGATGTCACTATTTTTATATATGATATATAATATGTTTATGTTTTCTTTAAGATTCTGTATTTTTTCATTTTTGGCATACCTTTATGGTTTCCATTATGGGTAAACACGATATCTTCATTTAAGGAAGTGCGGACTACCGCCCCCTAAAAGTGATGTGATTCGTTAATGCCATATGTGGGATGTGTAAAGGATGGATTTAAAGTTATTATATATGATGTTATAATGGAATTATAATATACCTCTATATCATTATTATTTCTTTCCATTAAAGTATGAGATAGAAATGAAAGTAGCGTTCATGCGTACGTACGGCTTACCGTCTTCATGAACGGTGCATTTCATTTCTTATCCCCAAATGTAATGTACTATTAAAATTACATGTATATAATGTATATATATAATTGATGATATATCTAAATGATGAATATAATTCTGGAATTAAAATATACATACCTCTGATTTAGTTTTAATTCCACTAATATGACAAAGAAATGAAAGTAGCGTTCATGCGTACGTACGGCTTACCGTCTCCATGAACGGTGCATTTCATTTCTTACCTCTAAATGATTATGTAATATTATAAATACATGTATATGCTGGATATATATGATATATATGATATCCAAATCAGGAATTTCATTCTGGATATAAAGAACTTTTGACCACACGAACAACATGTAATTGTAAGAAGTCAACTTTCGACTTAAGAACCAAATATTGACAAAACAAACATTATTAACTTAAATGGTTACATAATGTTTATAACATGGCAATAAGTGATATAAAAGGAATAATGAACTTTAAAAAGGTTCTTAATCAAGTATAAATTAACTCAAGTTTATTATTCAGGGCGTTAAAGAACGATCGAATCAAGTCGGACCCGAGGTAAGGGACTTGGTCTCAATCTTCTTTCATTGAGGCATATTTCGTTTTATACACAACTTTCTTTTATACGGTGTATAAACCCCTTTGACTTTTACTTTTATACAAAAAGAATCTTTTTCTACATAGCGTTTTACTAAACGACAAAATGGAATGTTTTTTTAACGTACGCGGTGACAACGACCCTTTCCGCCACCGCGAGTATTATTTGGTCTTTGGCTTCCTCAACAAGCCTTAATGTTTTTAAAATAAAATAAATACCATATACTCTTTTATGTATTTTGGTATTGAAAATGGTTTTGAAAAAGGATTCTATTATGTCAATATATTTATGAAATATTGTGATTGAAATGTGGAAATGTTATCATTCCTTTATATTGGTTTTATGTTTTATGATTTGATATTGGTACTTGGAAATTTTAATGGGTGGTTACGTTATAAACCATATGACGGGTGGTGCCGTGAATACCAGGACGGGTGGTTACATTATAACCTCCAATGCATTGGGTATGGAAGTCGGCCGTATGGCTATTCCATTAAGTATGTATGGAAATTGGCCGTATGGCTATTCCATTAAGTGATATGTGTGGAAGTCGACCGTATGGTTATTCCACTTAAGTATGTTTATGTCCCAAGTTACCTTTATATATGTTATGTGTTCTTTATATGTGTTTTATGGTAATACTTTGGTTACAAAAAGGTACGTAATGATACTTTATTCAGTGAAGAGTTTTTACTACTTCATGAAGGTGAAGGTATTACTTTGATAGAGTATTTATGGTTTACTTGATGTTTGAAAAACTAACAGTTTTCATTCTTTTTGTATCCCTTACTGAGCTTTTTATGCTCATCCCAAGTTTTTTTGAAATGTTTTTCATGGGACTTAATGTGGAATAAGGTCAAGGATGGGATCAAGGGAATGTCATGCTATATAAAACATGGAACTAGACACGTTTCTTTTTAAGAGTTTTTTTATTATTATGGAAACTTAGTAGAAGTGACTACTTTGTAATCTTTTGAGATGTAATAGTTATGTTCTAATTCTCTAAAACTCTAAACCTGAAAAGATCCTCGACGTGAATTATTCATTAAATTCAATATTAAGTAAGGTTTAAGGCTGGGGCCTTATATAATGCCTTAGGTTATAATGATTGTATTGAAGCTATACAAGATGAACTAAATTAATTCAAAAGGAACAATGTCTGGACCTTGGTTGAAATACCTAAGGAAACATCGGTAATTGTTGTCAAATGGGTATTAAAAAATAAATGTGAGGAAAATGGAATCATAGTAAGAAATAAAGAAAGATTAGTTTCTAAAGGATGTAATCAACAAAAACTAATATACTATGAAAAAACCTACGCTCTAGTAGCTAGACTTGAATCTATACTCATTCTACTATACTTTTTCGTATTATTTAATTTCAAACTTTTTCACATGGATGTGAAGTGAATTTTCTCTAAAGGATATGTTCAAGAGGAAGTTTATGTTGAAAAAAATCCTGGTTTTTAAGACACAAAGCATCCTGAACATGTTTTCAAACATACCAAAACTCAATATGGACTTTAAAAATCCCCTGGATCCTGGTGTGATAGACTTATAGGATTTTTGTTACAAAAAAAAATATGTTAAGGGAACTGATGATCCAACTCTTTTTATAAATAAAGATAATAAAAATGTTTTTATAGTTCAAATTTATTTTGATGACATTATATTTGAATCAACTTGTCAATATTTAACTAATTCATTTGAAAATTTCATGAAATATGATTTTGAAATAAGTATGATGGGTGAGTTAACATCTTTACATGGATTTTAAATTTGTTTAAAACCAAAAAAAACTTATATATCTCAGCATAATTATATTAAAGATCTTTTGAAGAAGTATGGATATGACAAAACTAAAAGTATAAGTACTACAATTAGTATCTCAAACTCTCTTGATCTTGATGAATCTAGAAATCTAGTAGATCAAACACATTTTTAGGTATGATAGGAATTTTATTATACACAATAGCTAGTCATCTAGACTTAATGTTTTTAGTATTCATATATGTAATATATCAATATAATACAAAGGAATCTCATTTAAAATATTTGAAAATAATGTTTCATTATTTTAAGGGAACCATGGATTTAGGGCTTTCTTATTCTTTTGGAAATGAATTTCTTTTAAAGTTATTGGATGCTGATTTTGGTGGATGTACAAGGGATAGTAAAAGTACCTCTAGAACTTGTCATTTATTAGTAGATTCATTAGTTTCTAGGTCATGAAAGAATAACAACTCTATATTAGTTTCCACTATAGAATCTAAATATATAGTAGCTGGAATTTGTTGTGCTCAAGTGTTGTGGATGCAATACAAACTCAAAGACTATGGCATGAATTTTACTAAAACACAAATAATGTGTAACAACACTGTTTCCATTTCCCTAGAAAAAAAAACCCTCCACATCACTCTCGTGAAAATAACATGGATATTAGGAATCACTTTCTTTAGGATCACATACTCAAAGGAGATATTATTCTTTAATTTATCAGAATGTAAGATCAAATTGCTGACATTTTTACAAAATCATTACCCTCAGATAGATTTAAATACATTAAACAAAAGTTAGCAATGATAACCATGAGGTAATATACCATATTACCATTTTTAAACCTATCCCCTAACATTGATATACTCCTTTTCATTGGGTGAGTACATTTGTTTATTCTTTAAAATATTTCCTTACTAAATTTTTATAAACCTAATTTTTTTCCATTCCTTAATAATTTTTTTGAAACCTAAAATTTTTCCTTCCTTATATAAAAATTTATGGAATCTAAGTTCTTTAAAAAGAATATTATCAATATTGACAATTATTCTCTAAGAAATCTGGAAGGTATGT
This sequence comes from Viscum album, assembly GCA_963277665.1. Classification (NCBI taxonomy): domain Eukaryota; kingdom Viridiplantae; phylum Streptophyta; class Magnoliopsida; order Santalales; family Viscaceae; genus Viscum; species Viscum album. The sequence goes on from OY728167.1 coordinate 247,404,194, forward strand.
TTCCATACCTAAACCATAGTATATTTTTTTTACTTGTTTGTATTTCTATCTTTTTTTTAAAAACATCATCTGATTAACTTTCCTTAAATCCAATTCTTCCTTAAACCCACAAAAGATCGAAACCTTCAAATCCTTCTTTGGAATTGATATCAACCATCAAATCAGATCAATATTTTATCAACTGTTGTATTGATTTGGGAATTCAAACTGTCACCGCCAATCCTATATAAATACCCCTATATTTGTGTCACACATTGGTTTTCCATAGTTTTTGTGTTGATGCTCTACTACCCAAAAAAGTAGTCATTAATATTTATCATTTTCCTTAAATTCTGTATGTCTCTGGATGTTTCCTTACAAAACATGATAGACTCCAACAAGGAACTCAAAGTTGGATAATTTAAAGAGAATGGTTGGTCAAACCAAATTTTTTTCCCGAAGTATGATTCTCTAATTTCAAAAGTCACAGAGGAGAATATTTGGGAAAGTATTTTTTAGCCATGATAAAAAATAAGTATCTTGTTTATCCTAATCTTCTCATTGAATTATATGATTCACTTAGTTTTTAGGAAAAAGGAGGAAAATAAATGTTTTCTTTCAAAAGTTATGGAAAGTCTTACTCATTATATTTCAATAAAGATGAATGTATTCTGGATATTCCTTATTATGGAGAGGCTATATTTTTCTCACAAGTTTATAGAAAAGGAAGGAATTTTTGAGAAGCATAAATCAATAGAGTTCCTTGGACTTAAAGTAGTTATGTCACCAATGATCAATCACCTTATAACCAACTTTTTTTTTTGGCCTTGTGGATGCAAGGTTTTCACATTTCAAGAAATTGAGATAAGGATTCCCTCAAGAAGTGTGATATTTTTTTGATTGATTTCCTGGTGAATCTAAGAAAGGTGAACCTTATCAAGTATATTATCCTATCCATCAAAATTATTAATAATGGAACACTTAAGTCTTAGATTATCATTGATCTGGAAATCTTTTCAAATATAATTGTTCTTTGTTTAGTATCCTTCAAAATTCCTTTGAGTTAAAAACCCAATACATTTAAGATTATGTTGTTGAGTGATGATACTCTAAAAATAATGGAAATCAGATTTAGTAATAATTCATGGGGGTTCTATGATCTTTCTAAAAGTGAAATTCATGCTTTGAGAAAGAATGGGTATGTTGGTAATACTTCCAAGAAAACTCCGACGAAGTGAAAATTGAAAGAGCGAGAATCAAAGAAAAAGCTCCCATTTTGGAAAATCAGTCAGCTCCACCCAAACCGGAAAAAGACATTTACTTAGAAAGTGGTAGATAAGTGGAGATAGTAGATGAAGGAGGATATGTAGGGAGATGGATGTTTTGGTTTAGTCCCTGTCGAGGAAAAGGCCGTGTAGATTCGAACAAAAAAAGATCATGAGAAGCAAACTGAAGAAAAAAAGATGAAGAAGAAGATTTCAGAAGATGAAATTGACTAAGACTTGCTTAAAGATATAGAGAAGGATTCTAAACAAATCCAATTACCAGAATCCTTCTTTAAATAATTAGTTCCAATAGAAACTTTGGGAAAGAAATTTTCAATTCCAGATCCAATCATTTAAGAAGAAGTATAGCAAGAAGAAGAGAAAAAAAATAAGAGGAATATGAAGAGGAAAGTGAAGATGTTTTATAATTGGTGGAAGAATACCATGAGAAGGAAAGTCCTTCAAGAAATTTATCAATCAAAACATTATAGGTTTAATCAACTAAAAAAATTTTAGAAGGTAAATATGATGATGCACGTGATGAGGTTGATAAACCTACTAATGATGAAAGCAGCAATCATGATTTCATTCATCCTAAAGATATTAAGGAATGTGTTAATGAAGATAATGTTGATGAAGATATAATAATCCAAGTTTCTGATAGAGTGCATGAGACTCTGAAAGTCAAGAAGGAAATCTGTAGAGATGAAAAATGGAAACAAGTGTTTGTTGATTCACCTAGAAAAGTTGTTCTTGTAAAATCTAAGAAATATATAGTTGTAACATCCAATAATAAAGCTGAAGAGCTAGATAAGGTTTCCTCACTAGTAAGGGAATCTACTTCTGAATCTTCATCTCCCATGGGACAAGATTTTTTTTTCTAGTCTTTAAAGAAGCTAGTGAACATAATACCCGTATTTCCAAGAATCAATTTGAGATGTCATTTTCTTCAGCATTCTATCAATCCAAAGTCTGATTCGATAAACATGCTCATGGAAAAATTTATCAATATTGAAGTGGATATCAAAACTTTTCATATTGGCTATGATTCTCATAGGATATCATGCATTGAAATAAACAAATGGTCTAAGAAAATGATTGATGATATGAAAATAATGTATTATTTACAAGATTATGTAAAGGATGCTTTTGATAAGTCAGATGACACGATCATGAACCTCACAAACACTTTTTCAGAGTAGATGAATCTCGAGAAAGTTTCTAGGATTCAAAAGGATAGAGATAAGAATGGAAATCTCAATTTAGTAACTCTAAATTTGAAAAGGGAATGAGAACTTAAGGAAGATTTGGAAAAAAATTCAAAAAACAAGAATACGTGGTAAAGTCTCAATCCAAAATTCCTAAGTCCCAAGAAGAAAGAGTCAACATTCTCAAGAAGAAGAATCAGTATCTGGATCAGCTGCTCAAAAAAGTTGAAGATGATCATAAAGAGGTGAAGAAGTTGAAAGCCACCATGATAAAGCCAATGTCCAAGGAAAATAAAAATGAATGATTTCTTAAAATATTATATTTTGTTGTGTTCTCCATGTAAAATTTTTACATCATAATGAAATATTGTTTTACTTAAATTGTTATTTCTTGTATATTTCTAATGTTTCTGGTACATTTTTTCCCTCCATTCCTTTTTGAAAATCACAAAAGGGGATAAAATAATAATCAATAGAATATTAATCCAAAAGAAGGGAATTCCCTAAGTAAGGGGGAGATCACATAAAGAATATATTCTTATCTAAAAATAACTAACTTCTCAAAGAAAGAAAATAATACAATCCTTAGGGATTTCATAACCTAAGGGGGAGTTAGTCATATTCATTATGGGTCAAAAGTAAAAAGATATAAGTATTTTTTTACGTTCAAAAAGAAAAAACCTTATTCTTTAAATTTTTTTTGAAAATATGTTTGTGCTTTCCAGAAATTAACAGATTGTTATGTTAATAAGTTTCCATATAACTTTTTCCATTCCTTTACATTTTTAAAATCACAAACATGGTTTCTTAAGGAAAATTTTATTTATCTAAGGAAGTATTTTTTCTTAATCCTTAAAAATGATTTTATATGTAATATGATCCTTATCAAAGTTTAACCATATTTTTTTTATTAAGCCAAAAATTTGGATCACTATCTAAAAACCGGAGAATATTAAAGTTCCTTAGATACTGAGTGTTTCTGATTTTAGACTCTGAATTCATTAAAAATAAAACTCTGAATTCTCTGAATTTCAGACTCCAGATTATCAGAAATTCAGACTATGAATTCTCTGAATTTTAGCCTCCAAATTATCTAAAAATAAGACATCGAATTATTTGAATTTAAAACTCTGAATTGCCTAACATTTAGACTCATAAGTCACTAAAATTAAGACTCCGAATTCCTTTGAATTCAAACTCTGAATTCCTCAAAAAACATACTTTTAATTTCTTAGAATTCAGACTCCAAATTTCTCAAAATTTAGACTGAAAATTCTTCATAATTCAGACTCTGAATTCCTCAGAATTCAGACATCAAATTTCTTATAATTCAGACTTCGAATATCCATTTCTATGATCCTAATGCTTATATTTTTAGACTCTAATTTTTTATTCCGATTAATCACATTTCCTAAATCTACATTACTTTCCTAAAATATTTTTTCAATTTTATCAGATCGTAGTTTCTTAAACATGATATTATTTTCCTTACATATTATTGTTTCTTAATCATGATAATTTTTCACACGTTCTATTATATAAAATGATTTTGTAAAATCTATTTTTAACAAACTTTTAGTTGAGTGAAACATATTCAGGTCCCTCCGAAATTCAAGGAAAAATATGTTTCGTTGGAGGAGGGAGTCAACCGTTTAAGTTTATTCTTATTAATTAGAGCTCATTTGAACAATATTATTATTGAACTAGAGATTACATGTTGTGATATTTTGAAGTGATTTATAGAAAGATAAAATCTCATTACTTGTGTGATCTATAAACATCTTGTTTAACTGTGAATAATTTTTCAGCTTTGTGTGAATCCAATTGTTGTTAAGTACAATCTATGACTTAAAAGGATATGAAGACTAAGGTGTTGACTACCTTAATGATTGAGAAAATTATAGGGATAGGAATACAGATGTGACGACTACATTAAATTTTGAGGGCTTTCAGGGATAACAAGACGAACTTCGATATTCTTATTGAGGGCTTACCCTATTGTTGGTAAGATAGAATTTCATGAAATTATAAATCAAGGGACCTTTTTCAAGGTTGTTATATACCCTTCTCTTTGGGTTAAAATATGTTCTTCTTGTTTACTTTTTTTGTAACAATTTTTTCCCACTTTATTTTTTTAGGCAAAAATGTATAATTTTCTTATAATTTCTTATACTTCTCTAACTCTGATATAAATAAGATTCTATACACTTTAAGGTAGAATATTTCTCTAAGTAAAGCCTTCTTAAGTTTCCTTATGTTTAACTTGCTTATGATTTAGTTTCTTTTAATAGGACCTGGGCCCTTCCAATAATATCTTTATGTTTGAACCAAATAAGGTTTGTGAATTTACCTTGTTTAGCCTTGTTAAACATAGCATTTCCATAAGGTTAAAAGTGAATGTTTTTAAACATATAATTCACCCCCTCTTATAATTGAATATCTTCATATATATTTCAATCCTATATTTATATGATATGTGGTGATAAATTAGATTTGATATTTATTAAACTTTGTACATCAATGAGATGTATTAGAAAATGGAAGGAAAACATCAATATGATAAACTAGATTATGTTGGAGATTTTATTTTTTTTAAATCATCAATACTAATACATGGAATGATTTGAAATAAATATTCCTATTATACATTCTTAATAGTTTGGACATAAACCTTGATATATAAATATTCATCTTTATAATATAAAATAGAAAATTTTCATATTAAAATTTTTTCTTTTATAAAGGGTAATTGGATCTGATCATGGGACCATTCACCACTACCATAGGAGGAAATCAACCCAGTCACCCACCCTGATGATTCACCAGATGGTATATTCATAAAATAAGGATCAAAAAACTAATTTCTGGAAAATATATTTTTGTTTTCTGATGGAATGAAATAGCCGCACATAATGAAGTCATGTGGATTACGAAACCTCACCTCCATATATATAGTATCCCAAATAAAATAAAGTCCTCGTTATTTTCTTATGTAAAAACCACCATTAAAATTTACGCAGATGAAAATATATAGAGGAAACCCTATCATTAGAAAATAAAGGTGAAGATAAATCCCACACTTTTCCCCTACTCAATAAATAGTGATATGAAAATGACTACCCATTTTTTGAAGAAAATATCACAAACTCCATTGATTATTTTAAATAAAGAATCTTGGGTACAATATAATATCCATAACCTTATTCAATAAAATTAGATACGAATACCATGTAGAGGGATGATAAAAATTCATTTCCCAAGAATAACTAATATTTATTATCCTAAAATTACATGAAGATGTGATTGTTAGATTCCGGAATTCCTTTACATTTCCTCAATTATCCCTCTAAACATCATGTTAATTTACATACTATAAGAAGGAAGAATCGAACTCACATATCTACGGTTAATATTGATGTGGATAAAATAATTAATTATGATTTCATTTTTGATGTTAAAAACCCCAAATTTTTGGATACCATCATTCTTTTTAAGATGAAGAGAGGATAAATTAGGGTCTACAATGACATTGAGGACATCAATCGACATTTCATAAAGAAAAACATTCAAATATAAATTATGGAATTATTGATGAAAAAATTTATAGGTTTGATGTTCTTTTAATTATGGTATTATATTTAGTGTATAATAAAATATAGATGGAATCTGAAGATGAATAATCCATGACTAATCGGGAACCCCATGGGATGTACTACTAACATGGGATTCACATGGGATTGAAATATTACAAGGTTACATATCAATGGTTCATCCATTAAATATTAAAGGCCATTATTTAAAATATAGTAGTGTGTAATGTGTATGATTTAGTATTAAATTCCCCATATATGAATGACCAATTTAAAATTTTAATGATTTTATTCTCCAAACAATGAAGACGAATCCTGAATATGATTATACTAAAATATGATTTTAAATTAATATCTAGGAAATTCCTTTGATTCATTATCCTCTTATAAGGTATTGAGTTAGATCCCAAAAATAGTAAGTCCATTCTTAAAAATCCTCTAGATTGGATTCATTTATTGTTAAAAGGTTATTTCCAATATTCTTTTTTAGTCAGTACTAGCCGACATCCTCAAGGCAGGCAGTCACTGAAATATACAGGTAATATGTTGGGTAGCACATTGGTTGTGAGGATGAGATGTTGGATTTTTCCCTTTAGGGTTTTGATACATAGTCCTCTCCTATATAATTATGAAATGTCCATGAATTATTCCATGTAATAATACTATTTAACGTGTTTAATTAGTTTAATGTAAGTTTTTAATTAAGAGGAAATTGCATTTGATAGTTCTAATATAACTAATTTAACTTAATTTTGTTGTTGTTATATAATATAATTCTATTTATTTAGGTACTTCGGATTTTATCTCTATCCAATGAGTCATTTTTCTACCACGAAAAGAGGAATTAGGTTTTTTGATGTTGGGATAGGACCCATGAAATTAGATTCATATATATCAATTTGAATGGAATTAGAACCCATGTATTTTGGTTCCATATAAAAATACATGATATACATTTTATGGATTTATGGATAGGACAATAGGGATACCTTTTATGTCCATGCATCCATGGCTGGTTCAAAGAAGTTTGACATTATATATAGTGGAGTACAAGATGAAAGGTACTTATAGAATTTTTTTGGTACTTTTTCATAAGTGAGACTTTATATTTTATCTAGAACTTTGGTAACTAGAAAAGAGAGGGTGACCATACACCTTGAAGGATGTTATTTTATAATTTCATGTTAGGACATGAGGGAATATTGTACTTGGTATACATGTTTGGGAGATATGGATAACCTTATTTTAATAACACAATGAATTATGTGACATCTTATGTTCATTATAAGGTTTATATTATACTCATCACATAAGGTGGTTGGTTTCTCATGATATTCTCAAAATAAGTTTAGTCATGACTGGTAGATACTCCCTCCCGAGGATGAGATATTATTGTATTGTTGTTGGTATGGAACAACATGAAGGTGTGAAACATATCATGGTTGGATAAGAATCAAATACCATGTAATACGATGTGTATACTTTATGGATATATGTAAAAACCAGTCCATGTAGTATAACATCATGAAATACAGACATTTGTGTCATGAATGGAGTGATATAGGTCGATCGAGTGGGTGATGATGCCAAAATACACATGTGATAAGAGATGTTAAGGGATAAACATATGTCTTAGATTGACTCATGTACAAAAAAGATCAAAAACCCACCCAATGGTTAGTTTTCATTAATGTAAAAACCTTCATGAATGTGCGCTACCTCACATAGGTTTTCAGGCCACCACATAAATTGAGGTAATAATTACCACGCATCATATGTGCATTCTAAGAACTCAGCATCTCATTTGAGTCTATCAAAAAAATAATTTCAGAGGATCTGAATTCACGATACTCATACCACCAAGAGAAATGGTGGATATCGATCCCCAAAGTTACCGATCATTCATGAAACAAAATCCCATCAGTTATTAAGGACCTTGACCCATGGGGGATATTCCACCCACAATGGTCCATTTCCTTTTCATTAGTAGAATTATTTTTGTCGATCATAGGGTTTTGTTAGATAATTATCCTTTATAAAACCCAGTCCATGGGAACCAAGACATTACATTGAGTTGGGGCCAACCTATTTCAAGAAAGATACAACTTTTTGATACGATTCTCTTTCATGAGACACCGAGTCATTAGAAAACCCTCTACATTTAAGAACCTCCAACCAAAATTAAATTGATCCACTATTCCTCTCCATGGTGCCTCATTTTATAATAAATCTTTTTGTGAAGGATTACTATCCAGGGAACCAATCCCCATCCAAAACTTGTTCACCTTCACCAATATCTCTTATAGGGATGGTATCATCAACCCCTGTGTATGTCCTATTTACTTCATGCAAGGAATGGACCCTAGGCTTCCGTTTTCTTTTGATAATTGTCTCCCAAATTCCAATTTCCCCATATAATATACACCAAAATGTCAGGATCATTGTTTTCCACATCACCATGATAGAGTTTAAGACATGAATCACCTAATAGTTCTAGATCAATATACACATATTACCCAAATATAAAATTTCTTTTACTATCCACAAGGGGTAATTCCATATGCTTCTCTCACTTGTGGATATGGTCTCCTTGGGATTAGGCTTCACGATGTTTGAGTTTCATAGTGTAAAACTATCTATCCCAATATCTTAGTTTTTTAAAGATTAACGACATGATAACATCATCATCATGTGACATAAAATAGTAGTCTTACCCTATGAAATGAACATAGGCTTCACCATGTATGATCATCATTGGATGAAACCTCCTTCCCCACCATGGTATGAGATAACTATAATAAGAATATCACAAGTAAATTCCCCACACCGTCCTCCACATACATTTGATGATACCAAAACACCATGGAAAAAACTCCAACCCTAGGGTATCCCAACCACATAATCCCACCTTCATCATGGGATGAAACCCCACAACTAGGATGAATCCCAAAACCCCCAGGGAAACATCCTTTTGTAATCCCACACCTTCCATCATTGATGGTTCTTCAATGTCATGAGCATCCTTACCACGTGACATTAAATTGTATGCATCAATCTTGTCATAAAACCTTAAACTATGGAATCAAACTGTGTGGGTTTTGATCTCTATCTCATAAAATTGGACACAGGAAACCTCTTTGAAGTTTAATCCCAACATTTGGAAAAACCTGAGATACCTCCTTGAGGATCAATCTAGACAGAAAAACATTCCCATCAAATCATCACGTCTTCACCTGAGAAGGCATCAAACCTAAAAGTGTGATCATCTCCCCCATATTAACACACATAACCTCATATAACTATCCCAATAAGATATTAAAATAGTGACCAATTTCCCCCCACAATATGTTAAACATTTGACCTGTATTCCCTAGAGGACATTCAACTTATGACTTAACAGTCCCCACCAGATGTTAAACTTGTGACCATATTTCCCCCATAATATGTTAAACCTATGACCTTATTCATAATATTTACCCCATATAATAATTATTGGATTATTGGTGTAAAATTTTCTTAGATTCAATACCCCTCGGGCAACAACTAACCCATAGTCAATACAGGAAGCCTCGAGTTCCATGCCTAAGATGCCTCACACATGGGTTTCCTTCAATAGCATAAGGGGAAGACTTTATAGATTCCTAGCATGCCCAATGATATAATATACTCATATATGAAAATTTTCACAATCCAATCTAACTATAGGTTACTACCCCATTGAGATAGAAGCGGTTTAATTAACCATAATCCACCTTGATATGGTATTGGGAATGAGTTTCGAGAATATGACTCAAATATTTGAGGGAGACCCATAATATTTGATAATATCCATAGAGGAATCAATAGAAAGTATAATTTATGTCCCATTATCCCATTTATATCAAGTATCCCACCTTATAATCCTTTGTGGAAGTGTCCACCCACCATTTTAATTTAGGGAAGTGGGGCATGAATGGTGCATCACCACTGAGGATGCATGGCCTTGTAAAAAATAATAATAAGATAGGAATGTTGAACCTGATATGTAAATAATATTATTAAAAAGTTGGTGGATGGAATTTTTTTGAACCATCTAATTTTAGCAATAACAATTCTAGATATCAACCTCAAGGCCCTACCAAATAGATGATGGGTCTTGTATGAAAGTCCCCCTATAGTTGCGGGGAATATGAAGGTTTTTGGGAGTTCTTGATTTAAGGAATCATAAATATGGATCCTCCCTCCACCTTGGAGAAGGATGAATAATTTTGGGAAAATTATCCATCACTTTCATGGTGCATTTAATGATGAATGGGTCCATATATTTCTATATAACGCAAACCAAAACAAATTCATGACCTCCCACCAACTACTTGTGATATAGCTCAAAAGGATCTTACATCAATGACACCATGCCAGCACCACCATCCATGAGGTCGACACCAGGGGAAAAGACCCCCCCCACCCAATCATGATGATGAACCATTTTGGGGGATTCACTGTAGAATTATCCAATAGCTTCCACCCTACACTGATGAAGTAGTGTACATATATGTCACGCCCATTGTAACCCCCATATAGGTTCCTTCTAGGAGGGTTACCACCCGGTTATGATAACAATTTCATCTATCCCCATAGGTTGAATATGGGGTCTATATCACCCATTCTTCATTGACTGCGGTATAAAATACCCAACACTGATGCTAGGGGAAGTCCTTAAACCATTACATTCCTAAGGCTTCTTCCCCAACTCCGGTGGCCACATCCACCACCAGGGAATCTTACCTTTCCCCCATAACTTTTTCATGGGGACTCATCTTCACCCACTTGGTAAAAAGTCCCCATCCTCCTCATAGGTAGAACATGATGACTCTATAAATCCTTTTTTCCACTAAAAACCATCATGTGATGTCATGTAAAGAAGAATTTCACTATGGAGGTACTATTCAAAATATCACCAGCCAGTGTGGAGACACATTTTGTGATAAATATATTCCCTACTCTAAAAACTCATCCTAGTGTAGGAGGGAAAACAACCACCATAGGGGATATACTGATGAAGTTGGTCAGAATATGCATAGAAGAAACCTAGGTGACTCCCAACAACTTATTCTTCTGGAAATCCAGCACTATCAGCGGTAGAATCGTAGAAAATGTACTGTTACCTTTTATTCCCCAGTCTCTGAGGTGATGGATGTATCGATGAAGGAGTCTTCCCATATGATGCGAGAGCTGGTGTAAGAAGACTCTCAACTGAGGCTAATGATCCCTTAAGGTGAGGAAAAATAATCCTCAAACCATATGTAGGTTTCTATAGGTGGAATATGTTTTGGCCACCTTCTAAGGACTCATTATGAAATAGTCTCTACCACCATCACATTACGATATTTTTACCTAAAAACTATATGTGGGAGAGGCATTGGGATCTATATTGATACCCTCATATGATGTAGAACACTACACTAATCCCTTTCTATACATTTCCTCTTTTGATTGTGAGGATGTTTTGAACACCCCTTTTTATATGGTTATGATCATAAAGATAAAACTACCTCTAAAAAACATTATAGTACTCAGCGGAAGGTTATCCCTTGTGATGGCCCACTTTCCGGAATGTATGTAGAAAAGCATGTCTAAATTAGTACAACATCTAGTTTCCCGACCAACACTTGCTGGGGTTTGTGATGATCCATAACATGATCATACTCAAGGTAATGAACAAGTTAACTTATAGGGGGTTACTAACCATCGATCAGCTATCGAATACATTTTGGCCACCTAAAACCCTGAATATTGTTCTACATGAGTCCCTCACTGAGTTATAGGAAGCATGAATTTTCTATAATATTTCAGTGAACCTCAATTTTGTTTTGGACCACCATATGTTATAATGGTGAATCCATGAACATCTAAATGCCATCCACCAATAGTTCCTGAGGGTTGGCATAAATATACTCCTAGTATCCTAGAACTATAAATCCAATGGATATTTCAATACCATCTAGTAGGCCTACATCAAGAGCCTCACTGTGCTCCAATGACTCATGGAATATTCATCTCAGCAAGTTAAGATCAGATGCTAGGGGCAGTATATTGTCATCCATTTTTTCCTGATCCCATAGTAACAACTGGATATTTAGTTTTTCCTTCCTAGTGACATTGAATTTTATTTTATGAACACCACCATAGTGAATTTAATTACCATTTTTCCTCCCATGGATCTGATCAACTAGGGAACTAATATAGAGAATGATAGAGGGAACCCTCCCCAAGGGGTGACATAGTACTAGGAGGATCCCTCAATAAGTGATGGAACTCAAAAATAGATTATAGAGTTGTGCCTTGAGAGTTCCCACAATGATGAATTTCCACCTTCCCACCAATATATTGACAAGTTAATGGGTCCCACCAAGCTCATTGTTCCATCCAAGATCGTTCCAAAAACAATTTATACTCTAGTATGGACACTTTTCTCTAAGAGAATAAATGATACCATAGGCCTACTTCTGATCTTATCTCTGAGCGGTACTCGGCTCCTGAGAAAATCAATAGGGACCCCATCTATCATCTAGTTGGGAACCTAGTCCTTCTTGGCCAAGAGCCTAGATTTGAACCATGTGGCCCTATTCATCTGATCAGAACAAAAGATGGGGGCTATAAAAAATTTCTAAGATAATAGTCACCCACCCTTCTATAGAAGTGTGATTACCCACCTCTATATTAGGTTATCTTCAAATCCTATGATAATGAGTCATTTGGAGAATTATTAACCACAAATCCTCACTATGATGACATGATTTTCACTCTTTTCTCTAACCATGAGGCTATGGAAATGATGAACTTGTATATTACTTCTGAATAAAATCTATATTTGTCCTGGCCAGACCAAATATGCCCACATCCAGAATATAGAAATCCAAGAATCACCTCATTCGAACGAATGGGTGATCTTCTAAAACATCTATCTCACATCATCTCATGGTGAATCCCAATATTAGGGACTTTGAAATAGAAATAATCAACAAATATATGATGTTCCATCCAAACTCTCAAAGGACCCATATTTTTTTGGCATATCCCGCTACCCAATCATAAGTTACCAGATGGTAGGATCTCTTTAAGTATTTCCTCTATGATATTAGATCTATAATGAGAAAAACCAGTATCATATATCAGTCTATATAAAAACAGAGGGCTGATGAGTGAGTTATTTACTTAATCTCCTGGTGGAAGGGGATCACATTTTCACTTGATATGGTGATTTCCCAAGAGAAGATTATAATAATGTGTGTAGAGAATGTAAAATATGAGATGATCCCTAAAATCATCTTCCTGAATTATATATGTGGTTTTCAATACTTTTTCAAACAAGCTCTTCGTCTGATACAAAATTTAGATGACCAACAAACTATTGCACCCATTTCCCATTCCATCTTCCGTGCAAAGGTGTGTGAAAATTTAAATAGATACTTTCATTAATGTAGTGGATCCAAATACAGTTCACTTATATTCCCCTTTACCAAATAATCGTCACGTAGAAAATCATCACCCTGTTTATCCTTATCAAGTGAGACCTCATGCAATGAATCCTCTCCAAGAGAACATTTCACCTACCCTCAATTAGGGTTAGACACCCGGGGTTCCATTTGAATAAAGGTAGAAAAAGACTTACTCCTCAAGGATGCACAGTACAGGGTATTTCATCTATTTCATTGAAATAGGTATCCTGAATTTTTCATAATGAAGTATTCCACATGTTTTTTAACTTAGATACCACACCAATAATTTCTCATACCATAGGATCCTCAGACATACCATCACAGAATCTTTTATATTCAATGATTATCTATAGGACCCATTAGACCATGGATTACTAAAACTGGTAAATATCCCAAGGCACTAGTAAAATACTCTAATGACCCCGATAGTGATAGAAAAGAATATGTTTGTGGAAGCAATCCCCATAAATGAAACACAAAATTACAATGGCTAGTTATATCTAAAGGCATTCGATCACACCCATGGAAAAATCCATACCCATATGAGAAAACTAGAACCTCCTATGGTTACTAAATATCCTCTGACCCCCATATCCATATATGTTTTATAGTCTTACAAGTATCTTTGGTTCAATAGTTTACATCGTTAGGCGAATCAGAGTTCCCCGCTGATGCCAAAACTAGTATACAACCTTAGAAATTTTATGACTATTGAGTTGGGATATTCATCCTGATTTCATAAAATCTTTCAATATTACACTGGAGAAGATAAATAGCACAACTATTTGAATGTTTTCTAACTATTGGATCATTAAAAGATATTCAATGATGAGGAATACCATGAAAACCATTCAAAAACCTTTGCCTGACATCAACTAAGGCGAGGCAGGGGAACACTAGATAAAATAATGTTCGAACTTTCATTTTAGGCTAGTTCATTCATGATACAGAGACTAGTCAATAGGCCTAATGTATGAAATAACATGCACAAACCTCCCATTCCAATCATTTGGGAATTCCATCACAACCGACTGTATTATTTGACCATGTGACTCATCCATGACTTCACTGTGATTAGCTATGCCCATACAGGGGCCAACCTCAGCTGCCTAGTGCTTAGTTTTTATCTATTAAATGAAATGAATCTATCAAAAAGAAGAGTATAATGAACACAATCCAGGAACTATGGCTTCATACAATGACACCTTCTATGATCCCCGTTAAATAACAACCCTATATAGGGGAAATTAAACCCCTTTTATGGAAATATAAAATTTTGAAACACTTTGTTCGCATACCAGGGAGGCTCTCCATCCTTAAGGGGCTCCGCAAATAAAAACTATATGTATAATACCCTTATCAAATACTTGAATATAATTTTTTTTTGAGAATATTGTATATAACATAGATTCCTATCATGTAGAGGATGCTAGAAATGAAAAATGTATTGCGATCATTTCATTCCTTGAAGACGATGAGGGTGAAACCATTTAGAGGACTATATACCCATTATAAATCACAAGATAGTTCAATTTCATGGAAATATACAACATCCTAGTGAATATATGTATTTGGAACTATCTCATCGTAAAATGGATTCTCTAAAAAATAGGGCTTATAGAAGCTGATTGTAGTCCCTTAGTCCTCAAAATTTAGGGGTAAAACACGAACATGCTAAAGGCTTGTGGTAATATTTTGTTTTAGACTCAATATGGTGTCCTAGTATGGAGCCTTGAATTTATAGTAGTCTTTTATCATACCATCTACAATTCCCTTATAGGAATTCTGTGGGTTCATATGAATTCATTGGATCCCTTCTCATACAACAAGTTCCTGAAATAATCCCATGATGGTCATGTATTTGTACTTTAGGGTGATGTGACCCCCTTAAACTATTATTATTCCTACTATATGTATATTGGTTAATAAAAACGTTAGGGAAAAATAATCCAACCTTATAGCGTCGAGTGTATAAATTCCCAAAATGATGAAAAAAACACTTCCATAGATCCTTGGATAGATTTGATAGATAGCTTTTCCTTCCCAATCCTCCAGTTGGAACCCACAAAACTAGATATTGGAAGCTATTTAATTGCCTCCAAGAAGAATAGGTGATCTAATAATACCTCATTATCATACACCAAATAAGATTAAATATCACCATAAGAACTAACTCCTGGGGAATACTGAGGAATCCTCCCATGGAAGCGGAACATTGTCACCACAACATTTTTCAAATTGATGGGTTAACTCAGTGGAAGTCATCCTAGAATTAGTGTCTTGTTAAGAAAATTGATCCTTATTATCAGAAACAACAAGAGATGGTATCAGTAGCCTTTTCCCCATAATTTCTATGGAATACGAACCCATCACCTTGGATTTGATATCCTCTAGAGAATATCTTAGAACTAACCTTAGGTTTGATGATCTAGAAGAGTTGTATCCTACCTCTAATACCCTTATATCTGATAATGAGGAGGATCTAGAAAAAATCCCTCTCAAATTTTAAGAGGTTTTATCAACCAATGTTAAAGAGTTTATAAAATTAAACCATGGAACTATAGAATATCTTAAATGGACACTAATAATTCCATCTCTTTCACCGAAAGAAAAAAAACAACATGTGACCTTCCGGAATCAGTAATGTGACATATTATCTTTGTGAAATAATGAGATTCAAGTCCTATATACCTAGGATTACACTCATCTTATTAACCTCCAAGTAGGTCACTGTGGTATAAAATATCCTACAATAAAGATTCACCCCTCCCACTATACCATGGTCGAGGCTGAAGATGATAATATTATTATGGACAACTTCATCAAAGAGTTCCAGTACCACATGTGGATAGCCAACATTGTACCAATTAGGAAAAATAATGGGAGTATTAGAGTATGCATAAACTTCATGGCTATTAGCTAACATTGTTATAAGGATGATTTTCTTCTTTCATTAATGCCATCATTCATTGAATATATAGTTGGGTTCCAGGACCACTCTTTCAGGGAAATATATTTAGGGTACAATAATATCTAGATGGCCCCTATGGATGAGGAGTACACTACCATCATTGATCCCCAATTGAAATTATTCTATCTAGTGATTTCTTTCAGCTAGATAAATGTTAGATCCACCTACATGTTGCATAATGAGAATATCATCAAGCCTCTCCTCAAGACACTAGTGGAATGCTATGTGGATGATCTGGTGGTCAAGTCACATCGGTTATAAGGCCATCTCAAAGACCATGAGAAAGTGTTTGATCTTCATTTCTCCCATCACTTAATAATAAACCCATTGAATGGTGTTGTAAGGGTTACCTATGAAATGTTTCTTAGATTCATCCTCAGAAACATTGGTGTTGAGATCCATCTATAGAAAATGAACTATATAAATTAGATTCCACACCCACACATCCTTTGGGGGTTGTGAGGCCTCTTAGGTTACTTGACATATATTAACCAATTTATTGAAAATCTGTCCAGTAATTGTAATACCTTTTCAAGGATCATGATGAAAGGAACTTCCTACCAATTGGATGAGGATAGATAGACCACTTTTTTGGACATAAAGTAGTAATATCTATAACCTATGATCATGATTCCATCGGTCCATGGGAAGAATCTAGTCCATTATAAGATAGATTAAAATGTTACCTTGGTTCCCTTCTAACCTATAATAATAATTAAGTTAAGGAATATTTCCTATATTATCTCAACCACATTCTCCTATACATGAATACTAGATAATATTCCATTGATAAGAGTTTTATCATGCTAGTCATTACAGTGTACAAATTGCAGCATAACATGTAGCATAATGATATGTATCTTGTGTCCCATTTTGACCCGCTAAGGTATTTCCTCTACATCTTCATGCTGATAGGGGGATTGGTGCATTGTTTAGTAATCCTCCAATAGTTTGACATTATGTTTGTGTTATAAAAAGATTTCAAGGACCATGATATAGAGGATTTCTTCTCAGAAAATCTGACCACTAAGGAATTTCCCATAGAAGTTGTTTTCAAAAATTAATCCAATATATCAGTAGATCCGACTGCACCATGTTGGCATATTCATTTAGATAGTTCCTCTTAGTATTCAATTGATTAAAGTCCCAATGACCCCAAAATCAATATGTTGGTCCTAGGGATCATCTTCATCAATCCTTCATAGTTTGTCATGACATACTCAATATTATTATCAGAATGATTAACTAACAATGAGGTAGAGTATTAGGCTATTATTAATAATCTTCATTTGGAACTCATGATTCATGTTCCTATTTACATATGAAGAGAGACTCGAAGCCAGTCATCAAGGAGATCATATGTGACTATATCTTTAGAATTCAAGAATATGTGCCCATGCCATAATGGACTTGTTAGATAATGACCAAATTCCCTACCCAGTAATAGGTGATTCATGTTCCTCATCCATAAAATGGTTGAGTCGATGCATTGGATATCATGGCTGCATCCATTGAAAAAACTTACTAGGATGGCTTGGTTGTTCATTTGGAACATTTCAGGTTCATTTCACCTACCTCTTTAGATAATGGAAACCAAATGGAATAAATTCATTGAGTATATTTATCTTGTCATTCTCCTACCAGGCTAAGACAAGTGTGAGCGAATCTACTAGAGTGAAATATGGTCTACCCACTTGAGTGGACATATTCTTATGAAAACTCTCTATTTCTATGGGTTCAAAAGATTTATTATACATTGCATCCATGGGAAGGATATACCTTAGGTAATGCAAGAGGTATATGTAGGATCATATGGATCCCATCAAGTCGGATTGAATCTCTCCCATAAAATTAAAATGTTGTGTTAATTTTGATTCTTCATGGTTTGTGACAAAATTGAATTCACCAAGTGGTTCCAAGCATGAAAAATACTAGACCATTTTGTACACCAACCACAAGAATGTATTCACATTACAAAATAATCCTTTCCCTTTTCAGTTTGGGGACTTATCATTGTGGGTCCCTACCCACAAGTTACGACTCGATAGTTCATATTTATTCTGATTGAAATAGACTTATTTTCAATATGGGAAGTGTAAATTCCCATCAAAGGATTAAAAACATGGTCCATTATTGAGTTAATGAACTCACACATCATTCATTAGTTTGGGGTTCCCCACACTATTCACATAGGAAATGGAACAAACATTCAAATTTCCAAGATAAATAAGTTTTAGACTAAATACAACATCTAATAAAATCACGCTTCCTACTATAATGCATTGGAAAATTGTCATATTGAGGAATAAAAAAATACCCTAGCGAATATACTTGAGAAGATAGTGAGATTGAATAAATATATTTTTCTTAATAAACTTCTCAATGCCCTATGGGCTCATAAAAAAACAACCTGGATATCCACCCCAGAAACACCATACTTCCTTGTGTATAAAACTGAGGAAGGAATTAATTTAGAGGCTTAGATGAAATAACTCCAAATGGGTGTTTATAGTCAACATATTCCAACAAGAATAGTAAAATTCTGTATAGCTGGGTTGGAATCCTTTGAGGATAATAGGCTCCAAATGCTATATAACTTGGAGAGGCACTAGAATTGGATAGAGAGAGCATTAGAAAAGAAGGTTCCCCAATGATCATTAACTCAAGATGACATGGTACTGGTTGTAACACCCCAAGCTTTCACGGTACGCTTCTCTTTGAATAATACAATAGCGTGTGTTAACACACCACAACCAATCAAACTAGCCATTAAGAATAGTAATACCCACTTTTTGAAATTTTATACATTTTAACTTTCAAGATGAACTTCATTTTTCAATTTTGAATATCGAAATTAGCTTAGGGTGAATTTTTGGTACTTTTCTGATAACTTTCATATTTTGATGAATAGTGAAAATTACTAAATTTTAATTAAAAACAATTTTTTTTAATCGAAATAATTAATAGTGATAAATTATGAATTTGTGTGATTTTAAAGTATAATTAGATGATATTTTTACCATTTAATCCAATTTTGGTCATTGGACATAATTTCACATTTAAACTGGACATAAGCAAGTGTCAATCTTTTGGTAGTTATTATTTCTTAAAAACACGCTATTTGTTTTGACAACGGGAATTAATTTTTAAATTAATTAATGCAAATTATAAGTTTTGAATTTGGTGAAATAGACATCATTTTTGAATTCATAATATCAAATATAGATTAGGCTGAATTTTTGGTATTTTTCTGAGAAACATCAATTTTGATGAATAGACAAAAACACTGAGTTATTGGTTAAAACCGATTTTTTATTTAAATAATTATTTATTTTATTTAAATTAATTTATGTAAAAATATATAGATAATACTCATATAAGTTCATTGTAATTCATTGGAGTCATTTTATAAAAAATGTAGATATATAAAAATTTTATTGAACTTTTCACCCTCTTTTACACACCTCCTAGGAGAATTTGAAAATTCACATAAAACGTAATTTTACCGCTTCTATGAGTTGAATTTTGAAACTCCAAGAGGAATGGTTAATATAAAGGAGTAAAATTTGGTTCAATAAGATAAAAATAAGTTTTGGTGAATAGTAACTTTTTACTTTTATTTACCGTGGTTAAAGGTAAATAGGGTATTTCAAGGTAAAAAAAATATTGTAATAATTAAAAATTACCTTCACACATGTCCTAAACTTATTGGATGAGTAATGGCTGACCATGGGCATCTTTAGATCGATTTTCAGACCCCATGTATCCACTTATGAATGATAATGACATTTTAGATTAATTAATTTAATGTAAAGGCAAAATTGACAAAAACAAAAACCATTTAGAAATTAATTTTTATATGGTGTTATATAAGTAATATTTTTGACTATAAATATTAATTAGAAAGATAAAAATATTTCCTACATAATTTTATTTTATTTATAATTTTTAGACATAAAATAATTTAATTTATTTATGACACAATGATGATGCAGTAATTACCGTATTAATGAATGTTTAAGATAATTGATATTATAAATACCCAAATAAATGTGATTTGAGACTTTTTATGAATTCAAATAATTTTCTAGGTTAATATGAAATATTAGGATTGGTTATATGAATTTTTTACGAAGTGATAATCCTGTTATGTATTTATAAAAAACAAAATACCCAATAGTACCAAAATTGACATAAAAGAGTTTTTAAAACAAAAATTATATTATTAATTGATATTTTATTCCTAAAAATCTATGGTTATGTCAAAGTACTTATATCATGATAGGTGTATCATTAATGGGCCACTTGGGGGTCTATTGGAAGTTTATAGAAAGTTTATTAACTATATAATATAAAAATACAAAGTGACATTGTAAATGTCAAACTAATTAACTAAGAGTTAAAACTAAAAGATAAGGTTAATATAATGACCCAAACCTGTCTAAAATCTATTGGTTGAAAGGATTTCGACCCATCCCCACCTTAGACTTTAAATAAACCAGTTTGGAACCATTATAAACTTAATATTAATTTATTATAAAATAATACTTTACGTTTTTCCTAAAGATCCCCTCCTCCACCTTATAAAAGGACACCACTTCAAACCAATTCCTCACACATATCAAGCCTTTTGGCTCGTCTAAACTCTACCCAATTAAGCTCCATATATCCCTCTCCTCCTCCTAGAAGCCTTCTCGTAGGAAGAAGGCACTTCAAGAGTCCTTTTTTGTTCAAACCAAAGAGAGTTACCCAAATTAAAGGAGGTTAACCTACCCTCGACCAAGGAAAAGTACAAGGTAAGGGGTTTTCATCTCACTACTTATTCCCATGAGATTCGTGCCATATTGCCACTATTACCTTTTTTGTGGTGTGTGTACTGCCCATAATTGTATTCTTTGTGTAATACACTTTAATTTATGTGTATTTACATATTCATTGTATGATACCTCTTTCATGGGGTGTATGTTTGGTATGATACAAAATCGGTAAGGGTTTATTTCAAAATCTCTTCATTATCCAAAGTTTCTTATACGTAATTATCTATCGGGACCTCTTTATCATCCACATACATGTTTCTTAAAAATGTATTTCAAAACATTCTTGCTATTTTACAGAATATGGGTTAAAGTCATTTATACCCTTGTTTGACTTTTTATAAGAAGTTTATAATGGAATCTTTACATCATTTTTCAAACAAGGACCTTTTTAACCTTTTCTACAAATTAAGGTAAGAATTTTTTTTTAACTTATACGGTGGGTGTGGCTATTTTCCACCATTGTAAAATCTTCGAAGCTTCCCTTACAAGCTTTTAAGAATATTTTCAAAGTAAATGTTATATTTTATAATTATGTGACTTTTAAATGATTTCAAAAAAAGAGATATTTTTCTCAAATAGTTTTGATTTCATCTATGTCAACATCCTTTGATTGATTTTAAGCTTTTTTGAAGTTGATTTATTATTATAAAAATCATCCATATTGTATTTAAGTTTTTGTGATATGTTTGACTATGGATGAGTTATTTTTATGCCATTAATGGTTTATGATTAATTTTTTGGCATTTCATATCCTAGTTTTAATACGAATATTTATTTCATACTCTTCTAAAGATGAATGTATTGGACTAGTATGTTTCAGATTGGGGACCGGTAAAAGTAAGCCCTCTGGGCTGGGGTCCAGTTACAGCAGACCCTCTGGGTTGGTGTCCAGTTATTAGAGGCACTCCGGGTTGGTGTTTGGTTATTAGAGGCACTCCGAGTTGGTGTCTGGTTATTAGAGACACTCCAGGTTGGAGTCCGGTTATAGAGGCTCTCCGGGATGGAGTCCAGTTATAGAGGCTCTTCGGGTTGGGTTCCGGTTACAGTTATCCCTTAGGTCTTGGCACGAGGCCTTGACACATAAATTAAATTTTGGCATTATGCATTCCATTATTATGAAAGTGGTTATTTATATTACATGTGATTATTCGACTAGTAGAATATCCATGTGAATGAGTTAATGTAATTATTTCATTTTATTTCTACCATATTATGACGAAGTTCACGTTTAAAAGGATTTTGTTTTAGTTATACATTGCCTTAAATGTTTATGCTTATTTATGAAAGTTTCCACTGTATTGCTTACCCTTACTGAGCGTTTGATCTCACCCCTTTCTATGTTTTATTTTTTTCCCAGGATTCTAAGAAGTATATTGTGATTGATATGTAGGGTTAAGCCAACAGAATAATGGAATCCATAAAGATTATTTATGTTGTTTTGTATGTATTAAAGTGAAATTTAACATTCATGTATGTAATATATTTTCCAAGACTGCTAAACTAATCGGTCCTTCAGTACTTGATTCTTTGTAATCATGCCAATGCATTAAAATAATGCACTAACTCCGGATAACTAGGGTCGGGGAATTACAGTTGGTATCAGAGGAAGTTTATAAATAACCTTCGAAACTAGATTTAGATAAACTCTGATTAGAGCACATTACCCTAAGATAGACTTTGAGGATTATTGTAGAAGAACTTCCTAAAATATTGGTATTGTAGATATTTTGTGAGTTCTCTGAGCAATACATCCCTGTCTGAATACGAGCAGGTAGAGGCGGCTCTATCACAGATGTACCTATGTGTAAAACCTGAAAACACCGCGTTGAGCTAGACTCGAATGGGAACTGGTGCATGACAACGGGCCTTGCTTCACTCTTGGTTTTAACACTCCCGGGGGATATGCTTAGGATAATTATCATTTTATTTACAAATCATTGTGAAGGGTTTATGAGTATATACATTCTCAAAGAATTTTTTTTTATGATTATGGATTGTATCCATAAACTGTTTAATGTATGTTAAGTGTTTTACAAGTTTGGGATTAGGTATTGTTATTCATAAACTAATCTAGTGTATGCCATTGTTTATAAATGGTGCCCAGTAGAAGGAATGAGAACTCCAGCAATATGCATGATCCAAAAAGTAAGAAGGATCATATCTTTCGTAGTCTTAATCCAGGATTTAGAAGGTAAATAGTCTCCCGCATATTATCATCATATGAAGAAATAGTATCATGTGTTAATAAGATAAGTAAATAATTCTCTAAGACCAATGGCTTTGAAGGAAATCCAGAGAAGAAAAGGATGGTAGAAAGAAATATAGATAAAGGGAATAAGGGAAAGAAGGATTTTCCAATATATGATAAATGTGGAATGAATCACCATGGTAAATTCTTGATGGGAATGGGAGTTTATTATAAGTGTGGAGAAAAAGGACACCAAGTATGTGATTTCAAGGGTAAGAAAATGTTTTCAAATTTACAATGCTTCATCGGCAAGGAGTGGGGACACTACACGAATCAATGTTCAAATCATCAGAGTATGCCCCAAATGATGCTATTGGATAATAATACAGTTATGATACTACCACAGACAAGAGGAATGACTAGTGTTCTTATGTTGTTATTAAAGAATTATTTCATTTGAGTGTTGTATCAACAATGTACTTGTTATATGAATTATGGAGATAAATAAGGATTATACTGCAGTACTATTTTATTGAGGATTTGAGATTATATGGTTCCATGAAAAGTGACTTAACAGTAAGCTACACTTTTTTGAAAATACATGGTTGAAGGAAAGTTAGTCCTTAATATGGTCCCGATAATGAGGTAGTGATTTTGGAATAAGAGATGGTTGATTTGAATAAATTATATTGGATATTCTTGACTACCTTGAAACTGATTAAGGATTTTTTCATTATTGGAGATTACAACTTTTTTGTATAGAGGGAGTATATCCAGTATTATATAAAGAATAAGTGAGCATTAATGTAGTCAATAAGGTTTTATGTTAATTTAGGATGTTACCATGTTTTAAAATAATACGTGATGAAGGTCTTCACATGTTATTACATGGAAAAAAGGGTCTTCATTGTGTTTAACTTCCTTATAAATTTTGGACTGTGAGTTTAAATAGTAGTATCTTGGATAAGTCTAAAGGTTGGAATGGATTTTGTTTGAAAGGTTATTTTTGGATTTTTATAAAAGGACAATATGCAGACTGTGTGACAACCCACCACGTCGGACAAAGCTGCGGGAATCGAACCCACAACCATAGTATGATTGGGATTTGTCGCCTACCACTGGACTACGTGAATTCCCTGGAGTGTATAATGTAGTTTCTTTTGTTAAAGGGTCTGATATGTGAATTATAAATTCATTATATTTGGAACCCTATACAATTAGGATAAATAGAGTATTTTTGAGTTGTATTATGTTTTGGAGTGGAAGATGAGTTTGTGGTAGAAATTTATTAATGGATAAAACCCTAATTATAAATTAAGTATATCTCCTTATGATTTTATCCAATATCATAAATAAATTCCTCAACATTAAGAAAAGGAACTTAGAACAAAAACGTTGTCCTAGATGGTACCTTAGATCATCAAAAATTTATGGCTTTGTGATTGATGGAATTTTCATAGCCATGTTCTCTACCACTATCCATCAGATATTGATGGTTAGATTTCTCATCCATATCCATGTTTTCCTACATGGAACCCTAGTATGTGTTATTTTTGGTAACCTTCATACTTACCACTCTTTATTTTAAATAGAGGTATCATTAATCCATTTTTCGATGTGGGATTTCAACTATGATATTTTGAAATGTCAACCCCAAGTTTCCAATACCAAGCATAAATTGTGAGGACGTAATTTATTGAAGGAGGGGAGAATGTAACACCCCAAGCTTTCACGGTACGCTTCTCTTTGAATAATACAATAGCGTGTGTTAGACGCAACTTCGAGTTCTAACACACCACAACCAATCAAACTAGCCGTTAAGAATAGTAATACCCACTTTTTGAAATTTTATACATTTTATCTTTCAAAATGAACTTTGTTTTTCGATTCAGAATATTGAAATTAGACTAGGGTGAATTTTTGGTTCTTTTCTGATAACTTTCATAGTTTGATGTACAGTGAAAATTACTAAATTTTAATTAAAAACAACTTTTTTTAATTGAAATAATTAATAGCGATAAATTATGAATTTGAGTGATTTTAATGTATAATTATATGATAGTTTTACCATTTAACCCAATTTTGGTCATTGGACATAATTTCACATTTATACTGGACATAAGCAAGTGTCAATCTTTTGGTTGTTATTATTTCTTAAAAACACGCTATTTGTTTTGACAATGGGAATTAATTTCTAAATTAATTAATGCAACTTATATGTTTTGAATTTGGTGAAATAGACATAATTTTTGAATTCATAATATCAAATATAGCATTATCTGAATTTTTGGTATTTTTCTGAGAAACATCAATTTTCATGAATAGTGAAAAACACTGAGTTATTGGTTAAAACTAATTTTTTTTTAAATAATTATTTATTTTATTTAAATTAATTTATGTCAAAATAGATATATGATACTTATATAAGTTCATTGTAATTCATTGGAGTCAGTTTATAATAATTTTAGATATATAAAAATTTTATTGAACTTTTCACCGTCTTTTACCCACCTCCTAGGAGAATTTTAAAATTCACATAAAACATAATTTTACCACCTCTGTGAGTTGAATTTTGAAAATCCGAGAGACATGGTCAATATCAAGGAGTAAAATTTGGTTCAATAAGATAGAAATGATTTTTGGTGAATATTAACTTTTTACTTTTATTTACCGCGGTTAAAGGTAAATCAGGTAATTCAAGGTAAAACGAATATTGTAATAATTCAAAATTACCTTAACACATGTCCTACACTTATTGTATGAGTAATGGCCGACCATGGGAATCTTTGCTTCAATTTTGGGACCCCATGGAGCCACTTATGAATGATAAAGACATTTTAGATTAATTAATTTAATGTAAAGGAAAATTTGACATAAAAAAACCTTTTAGTAATTAATTTTTATATGGTGTTATATAAGTAATACGGTTTACTATAAGTATTCATTATAAAGATAAAAATATTTCCTACATAATGTTATTTTATTTATAATTTTTAGACATTAAATAAATTAATTTATTTATGACACAATGATGATACAGTAATTACCGTATTAATGAAAGATTAAGATAATTGATATTATAAATACCCAAATAATTGTGATTTGAGACTTTTTATGAATTAAAATAATTTTATAGGTTAATATTACATATTATTATTGGTTATATGAATTGTTTCGATGTAATAATTCTGTTTTGAATTTATCAAAAACAAAAAACCCAATAGTACCAAAATTGGCATAAAAGAGTTTTTAAAATAAATATTATATTATTAATTTATATTCTATTCCTAAAAATCTAAGTTTAGGCAAAAGGACTTATATCATGATAGGTTTATCATTAATGGACCACTTGGGGGTCTATTTTAAGTTTATAGTATGTTTATTAACTATATAATATAAAAATACAATGTGACATGGTAAATGTCAAACTAATTAACTAAGAGTTAAAACTAAAAGATAAGGTTAATATAAGGACCCAAACCTATATAAAATCTATTGGTTGAAATGATTTCAACCCATACCCACCTTAGAATTTAAATAATCTAGTTTTGAGCCATTATAAACCGAATATGAATTTATTATAAAATAATACTTTATGTTTTTCCTAAAGAGCCCCACCTCCCCCTTATAAAAGGACACCACTTCTAACCAATTCCTCACACCTCTCAAGACTTTTGGCTCATCCAAACTCTTCCCAATTAAGCTCCCTATATCCCTATCCTCCTCCTAGAAGCATTACCTTAGGCAGAAGGAACTTCAAGAGTCCTTTTTGGTTCAAACCAAATGGAGTTACCCAAATTAAAGGGGGTTAACCTACCCTCTACCAAGGAAAAGTACAAGGTAAGGGGTTTTCATATCACTCCTTATTCTCGTGAGAATCATTCCATATTGCCACTATTACCTTTTGTGTGATCTTTTTTACTTCCCATAATTTTATTCTTTGTGTACTACACTTTAATTTATGTGTATTTACATATTCATTGTATGATACCTCTTTCTTGGGGTGTATGTTTCGTATGATACCAAATTGGTAAGGGTTTATTTCACAATCTCTTCATTATCCGAGGTTTAATATACGTAATTTTCCAATGGGACCTCTTTACCATCCACATGCATTTTTCTTAAAAATGTATTTCAAAACATTCTTGTTATTTTATAGAATATGGGTTAAAATCATTTATACCCTTGTTTAAATTTTTATAAAATGTTTATAAAGAAATCTTTACGTCATTTTCCAAACAAGTACCTTTTTAACCTTTTCAACAAATTAAGGTAAGAATGTCTTTTTTTAACTTATACGAAGGGTGCAGCTATTTTCCACCATTGTAAAATCTTCTAAGCTTCCCTTACAATCTTATAAGAATATTTTCAAATTAAATGTTTTATTTTATAATTATGTGACATTTAAATGATTTCCAAAAAAGAGATATTTGTCTCAAATAGTTTTTATTTCATCTATTTCAACATCCTTTTCTTGATTTTAATCTTATTTGAAGTTGATTTATTATGATAAAAATCATCCATATTGTTTTTAATGTTTTGTAATATGTTTGACTATGGATGAGTTATTTTTATGCCATTAATGGTTTATGATTAATGTTTTGGCATTTCGTATGCTAGTTTTAATACGAATGTTTTTTTCATCCTCTTATTAAGATTAATGTGTTGGACTAGTATGTTTCGGGTTGGGGACCAGTAAAAGTAAGCCCTCCGGGTTGGGGTCTGGTTACAGCAGACCCTCCGGGTTGGTGTCCAGTTCTTAAAGGCACTCCGGGTTGGTGTCCGGTTATTAGAGGCACTCTGGGTTGGTTTCCGGTTATTAGAGGCACTCCGGGTTGGAGTCCAGTTACAGAGGCTCTCCGGGAGGGAGTCCGGTTATAGAGGCTCTCCGGGTTGGGTTTCGGTTATAGTAATCCCTTAGCTGTTGGCATGAGGCCTTGACACAGAAATTAAAGTTTGGCATTATGCATTCCATCATTATGAAAGAGTTTATTGATATTACATGTGATTATTCGTCTAGTAGAATATCAATGTGAATGAGTAAATTGAATTATTTCATTTTATTTATACCATATTATGCTGAAGTTCAAGTTTAAAAGGATTTTGTTTTAGTTATACATTGCCTTAAATGTTTATGCTTATTTTTGAAATTTTGCGCTGTATTTCTTACCCTTACTGATCATTTGAGCTCACCCATTTATATGTTTTATTTTTTTCCCAGGATTCTAAGAAGTGTGTTTTGATTGATATGTAGTGTTAAGCCAAGGGAATAATGGCGTACATAATGATTATTTATGTTGTTTTGTATGTATTAAAGTGAAATTTAACATTCATGTATGTAATTTATTTTCCAAGACTGCTAAACTGATCGGTCCTTCGGGACTTGATTCCTTGTAATCATGTCAATGTATTAAAATAATGCACCGACTCTGGGTAACTAGGGTCGGGGTGTTATATTGGTTCTCAAGATTCTAATGATACGTAGCATGAAATTGTCGAATATGGATCCTTAGTGGTAAGGACCATAAATTATCCATAAGCTTACACAAATGGTGCAGATTCATTAATCAACATGGATTGAGATCATACCACACCTCCAAATAACTCCATAATTCTAAAGAAGTACTTTACATGAACCCCCAGTCTGAAATCTAAAACTTTAAACTATGAGTCTTGGTCCAATAATCATGACCTTTAAACTCTATTTAATTGTTTTAAGCTGTAAAAATTGAAACTAGCACCAACATTAGCCCGAGTTGTACGACACTAAACTACAAAGACAATCATCCTCAACACATGGTGTTAAACCATGTACTCACCTCATGTGATAAACATGAGATTACACATACTGAAAATGTGAGATTACCGTGACCAATATCCTTATCACTTGATGTTAAAATTTATCCTTACCCTATTTTAAAAACAGAAGATTTCTCATACGAAAAATGTAAGCTGAACAAAACCAATGTTTTCATCGCACGACATTAAACTGTAGTCTTACCCCTTGTGAGATACACGAGATGCCTCATATGAAAAAATTAATATGGCCAAAAGTAATTCCATAAACAAATGATATTATCTTGTAACATTAATAGATTTTCAAAACACAAGAATCCAAATATGAAAAATGAAAGTTAACAAAACAATCCTCAACACATGATGTTAAACTGTAGCCATATCCCATGTGAAAAATATGACATACCTCACATGAAAAATGTGAGATGAACCAAACTAATATTCTCAACAAAAAATTATAAAACATAGGCTTACTCCATGTGAAAAACATAGGATGGCTCATATGAAAAATTGGGGATGACAAAAAACATGTCCTCAGTACATGACGTTAAACTATAGCCTTTCCCCATTTGAAAAACACAAGATCCCTCGTATGAAAAATGTGAGATTAAAAATCCAATGTTCTTATCAAATGACATTAATATATAGAAATAACTCATTTGAAAAAAATGAGATGCCTCATATGAAAAATTATTGGTAATCAAAACCAACGTCCTCAACACATGACATTATATTGTGGCCATACATCCTATGAAAAATTCAAGATTCCTCATATGAAATTTTGTGATGCCAAAAATTCATGCCCTTATTACATGAAATTAAACTGAAGCCTTACTCTACTATTTCATAAACATGGTAAGCCTCATATGATAGCTATGAGATTATCCATAATCCTCAATTGAGGGAAGACAACCCTTTGGGAGTTGGTCACCTAACATATTGTGTTATTGTACTACATGTGGCTTGATTTCCATTCCCATAGGATAAATTGTGATGCCCGAATATCCTAAAATTTTTCCATCCCCACTACCAACTCATTCCAATGTCTTCCCCCATAGTTAAAGGCTCAATGATTACTAATCGATATGCTCATCGAGTGTGCTTGAGTGCATGGTGGAATGGTCCCCAAAACCATCCTCCCAAAGATATTCTCTGTATCCAATTTTCCACTTTCATTTTATTGGGATCCTCATAATAATCCTAATTCAAATAGGACCCCCTAATATAAATTTTTATTCGACGTAATGGAATACCTACCCTCCTAGGTGCACACCCTGGATAATATTTTGTGACATTGTTTTGTCTCGGTGTTTCAAAAATAGTCAACTGCTTAACCTCATTTGTATGTAACTCCCCTGTCTAGTATAACAATTGAACCTCTATTTATAACATGGTTCATATTGGTTACTTCCCAACAGTAACCCCTTTCTCCAGTATAGAACATGGAAGTCACAATTTACCTCCATATCCAACTTTTATCTAGTTGGAATTTCAACACCCCTTATGTCATTCCCTGTATTCTCACATATGATGACTATGTTTGTCTGCATCTTTGGGACTTCTGAAGGCAACTTATATTACCCCATATTTTCCTATGCATTTTATCAATGATAACATCATACTACTCCTTGTTTCTCAAACCAATCATGTCTCAGGTGGGTATAGGCGTTAGGGATCAATTTCCCTGAGTATGGTTGAGATGTTCAAGCATCCCTTAAGTGGGATTTCACACCATTCTCTACAAATTATGACCATAAAATAAGAACCTATGTACGTGCATCCTTATAAAAACTATGTGAATGTCTCTATAGGGATGATTCATGTGAATCTAATCCTCCTTGTCCCACATTTCACAATGGGTTTAACCTCATTCATTCCACATCCAACCCTCTTTTGTCCAAGATACATGATCATAAAGTATAAATAGTGTTCTTAACTCCATAGTATTAAAATAAGAGCCCAAGTCCAATAATCATGACCTTAAACTTAGTTAATGTTGTCTCAAATATATCTCATGGGAAATGGTCACCCTTTGTCTCTCTCTTCTCGTTAGGTTTCAATTCCTTACGTTTTGATAAACTTCCCCAATAATCCTCTTTTCCCATTGGTCAAAGATATATGACCTTAATATATAGAAATCCATGATCAATGATCTAAAAACATAAACTAGTAGCTGATCCCACATTCCAATATGACACTCCCCATGGAAGATGAGTATGGACTTCATTTAGACAAATACACCAACCTGATGTGTTCTGAACTACAGTAATGTATTCCCATGTTCGAATAACTCCATTTGAATGTCCCCTTAGTTCACCCCATGCTTCATGACTCATTTGATTTGGATCCTTAGTATATTATACATCAGAATGTACCCCCAAATTGAAATCATGTCCGGCCACGTTGTCTCCACCACTATTCTAGGCACATGATCTAAAAGGATTTATATGGAATTTTGAAATTTCATGTGTTTGGATCATGGTAAATGGATGACCCTCATTTTTTACATATATTTGATAGTATTATAGAGGGATTTGTTTGTTGAACATTGTTAGTAGTCATAAATAATCAGAATTTCACTCCCTTCCTGTTTAATTTTATTGTACCCCCAATCTCTTAATATTTATAAATATATATATATTTAAAAAAACGTATGTCATGTAGAGAGTCTCACTCTCCAAACAATGCATTTCCAGTCAAGATACTCTCATTGGTCGATGAAAAATCTTGTACCCAAGATTTTCATCCATATTTTGCACTCTCATATAAGTGAAAATTCTCATATTTTCCCTTTTTTTCAATGAGAATGGATAACATAGAATTAAGGAATAATTGTTGGTTTAATAATTAATATGATCAAGTTTGAGAAAATACATAGATATGTAAGAATGTGTAGAATCAAATAATAAACATCAAAACTTTGGGGGAAGATACCCTTATAATAGAGATCCTCCTTTATTTCAAACTAGAAAAAAGATCCATAAGGTTCAGCCTTGGAAACTAAGAAATATTTCTCATTTAGCCTCCTCAAAGTGTCCTCTAGGGTCAACATCCACTTGAACAACACAGATACTTCCGCATTGTTAGTGGGGTGAACTCCACATGCCTATACTTATGCTCGTTTCTACATGGATTGATAGTCATCCACCAGATATGATTCCCCCATGGCCATAGACTCAGCCACTATGAACTATGACATTATATGGTTAATGGGTAAATCATTAGAATTTGTTATGACTTCATATTGATTTACTTTCCCCTCCTACTAAATTAGATCCTCTTCATCTTCTTAGAGGGATTTGGTGTTGTATGACATCTCTTCATGCCATTCATCATTGAGGCTCTTCCACTCAACCTAGAGTCATTCGGTTATGATGTCCTAGGGAAGAGAAAGATAACCATGAGAGTCTACAACTCTAGTCACCAGGATCACAATCCAAAGGAAGAGGGGCCCCATCTGACTTGTTGGATCGGCAGATAATGTGTAGGTGATGAAGTTCGACAAACATCAATATGCTCAATATTATACTATATTATTATCCTCATCCATGTGAAATACAAACTCATCAATTTCATTTAGGGGTGTAGGCTCATATTCAAGAAATCTCGCTAACACATCTTCTACATGGACATATACATACATCTTCTAGGATATACTAGAATCTAAATCTATATGAAATTTTCCATCATCCGACTCCTTATCAACTACTTCAACCACCAAATCTTTAAGAACCTATATGGTATGACTGACCACCATATCCTCCTCAACTGTATTTATTAGTGGAATGATCTCAACCACATCTATTAAGGAAAAGACTCTAGTATCCTCCTCATACAAAACCTTTAAGGTAGGCCTGACCACCATAGCCACCTCACCCATATCTGTTGGTAAAACAATATAGACCACCTCAATTGTGTCCATGGGTCAAGAAACCACCTCCTTTAACACTTTTTTTAGGACCAATCGCCAAAACCTTCTCAATTATCATGTTTGGTAGCACGATCTTCACTACCTCTACTGAGGCCTCATCTCTATCATCCATCACCTATGGAACCTCTGTTATAGTAATGGACACCACATCTTCCTGAACCACCTCTATGAAGGGAAAAAACTCATCCACTTTTGTTGGAATTGAAACATTGGACGTCACCACCTCAACTGTAGTCCCAACCTGCTTAGGAATTTCCATTGGCATTGGGGTCCCCAACATAGTTCTCACTACTATGTAGACAAAACATTAATCAAAATAAACTTGTTAAATGTATAAAAATGAGGCGAAATATAGAAAGAGATAAAAATTAATTAATTTATAAATACCATCCAAAAATTCAATAAGGTTTACTGAAAACTCCTAGTATGATCTACCTCAACAACAAATGGTTGTCCACTTGTGACCATAACATCAGGGGGAGGCCCCACGCCTGCCCCTTAATTGGTTAATGATCAATCATCCTTTAATTTAAGTTCATCAAACGACACCTCCTCTATGCCAGATTTTTCTTGAATAAAATTAAACTATTCATGGTAAAAATATAATATAGGATATAAACATCATGATCATTCATAGGATTGTAATCCTAGAAGATATTGAAGAAATGATATTTGGGGAAGATTTTGAGTGTTTGGATGAGTTATGTGACTATAAAAGGACCTTCCACATCAAAACCCATTTTTCACCATGCACTTGTGGATTAAAAATTCATAAAATGAGAAAAGTAAATTAAATTTTCTATTAACCAATTTAATAATATTATACTAATACTTTTAAAAAACATATTTCTTATAAAATACCATTTTTGAAAATATATTCTCTAATTGTGATAGGGAATATATTAGTGTAGAAAATTACTAGGATGTCAAAATATTTATATATGGTGTTGATACACATCATTATGAAAAATAGTGAAGCTAAATAACATAAACATTTTATAATTTCTTATTCTTGAGGATATTGTGGAATTCTTTTCCAATTGATACTAATCCATAAACTTTTTAATGTAGAGGAACGATGTTATATTCATGTGTGCATTATATCATGAATGAATAGACCATTGTATTGACCTTTAAGGAAATTGTTATGTCTTATTACAATTTTTTATTCATCTAGGATGTTGATGAAATTATAAAATTAGTTCATTTTTTGATGTTTAGGAATCTAGTGACTTATTTATGATCTATTTTATTTGATAGATAATGAAGATGATTTTAAAAACATGTTGTTATTTACTAAACAACATAAAGAATATAAGATTTGTAAGTGGATGATACCTACTAACATTGAGAGGTAGAAGACACGTTCTTAAACATTAGGTGAAAATTGACCAAAATTTTCAATCACAATAATTATATAGTGACGATATAATACATGAATCCACCAATGGTATGGGAAGGGTTAGGCTCTTAAATTGATGATGAGACTTGAAAAATATCATTTGTACTTCTTGACTTCTATATTTTTTATACATGTGATGAAAAGTTTATATATATTGGATAATAATAATAATTAGTGTCATGGATTTTATAAAAAATAATAATTTTTTAAAATATAAAATAGGCCATATGAATTAGACACACACTTAGTAGTACCCTAACTAATAAGGTCCTTTCAAGTGTTACTGATCTTACCACGATTCACTATTTTATTTCACCCTTATAACAATGCATTAAACTATTTTGTATTGAAATTTACAAGTATCATAAAAAATTTCACTTCATGGTTGATTCAATTATTTCATATTTAAAACTGTTAAAGGGGAAATTGTACTTGTTTTGATAATTACATTGTAGGTAGAGGTGATTTGGAGGGACCATGATGAAGTCCAACAAAAATGGGCCAATCTTTACAAGATCCAAGCACACTGGTGGACTAAACTGAATACTTCTACTAAACTGTGCATAAAAATAGGACAAAATTTATTGTCCCGGTCCAAAATTTAATGGGATACATTTTATATTAAGGAAAACAATAACCATTCAGCCTCTATGATTCCCATATGAACTAATCTATCCAAGGAATCAAATCCGCACAAATTCAAAAGCGGTGTTAAGTATTTTATCAATATATCGATCTATAGTTGTAAAACTAGTGCCAAATTTTTAGTGGAGATATTCAAGAGGATGGTCTATAACTTTTTAGTTTTCTTCAAATAGATATAGGACTTTATAGAGGCCAAAAACAATGGGATAAGTCATTATACACAATCTGTGTGCTCAAAACCACCTTCCAATTTCCATATAAAATCAGACCTTGGGAACCCCATTTAGGAGTTCGAACCAGAAGAAAGTTGATTCCATTTTGGAGTCCATATTGAGTCTTCTCATCATCCCTAGAGGTTATAGAGGATATGGGATGTTCTAATTCAACATATTATTCTTCCTCCCCTCCCATGAATTTCTAAACTCCTTATGATCACCCGGGGAGGAATGCGATCTAAATCCCAAGCGTCATGTTTATAATGTTTTGGTGATATTTTTAATTCTAGGTTTTATGTTGTTTTTAACCATACTCTATTATTATTTTATTGATTTTTTTACTGGTATTTCATTCTCAACTCATAGGATGATGTTTGGGGTACCAATTCCATGGATGTTTCACACATCATTCAACACTTCTTATTCCCCATTTCAATTGTAGTGTTTTTGTGGTTCATGTTGTTTAATTTAACTCACATAAATACTATCATGGCCATATATTTTCATGTCATGGTTACAAAATTAAATAACATACCATCCTAGAATGCGCATCGAGTTCTTTGTGTGTTGCCTTGGTGAGTTTCAGTTATGACGTCCAACACAAATCATCTAATCATCGGTGGTATTCAGTGAATCATTATGTGTTTCTAAAGGATCCCTAGGAGGTATCATAGTATAAAATCAGTAACATTATTGTTATATATTTTACAAAACATGGATTAAAAGATAATTACCCTACCTATTTATGTGATAAAGGATGAACATCATAAGATTTCCCTGAGTTGATCATGGTTAATTACTTTTTTAAACTTACTCATTATTTTTATCACTTTGCTCTTTATTTTGGCATATTAAATCATAAAAACCCAAGTTTTAAAAAATCCCATTCCCCTTATCTTCTTATAATAACAATCATATTTATGAATTAATGATATAAGGATCCATTAAGAGAATACCTAGGGTTTTTTCTTTACTGCAGAAATTATTGTAAAAAAACTGAACAACTAATTTGACATGCTTGATAACGCAACCAAATTTCAGCACCATTTACAGGGATCCGAGATATTTTTATTCAACATTTAATTTTATATATTTATTTTACTTCTTAATTATTACTCTATTCAATATCCCACCACCAATTTGTTTTTTTTTTGTTTTGGGTTTTTGTCATTATTTTTGTTTGTTTTTGTGTGTTCATCGTCTCTCTATCTATCTCTTCATCTTTTTCTCTCACTTTCTCATTCTGTTGTATTAAAACCTATTTCATTTTATCCTTGTTCCCTTATTAAGTTATTTTTTTATCCATGTTAAATAATAATAATTAAAAAACATAAAAAAAATAAAATTCATAACTTTCTTGCATGACCCAATTAGAAAAATATAAACTGCTTGAATTTGACACAGAAATTGAAAAGACATATCAGTCACAAATCAGGTCATCTAGAGTAGATCAATCAAGTAACACTGAGGAACCCCTTGTGGAACCTCAATTTTTCCTAACCCACTCAAAAATTGAATCAAATCAAACACAAGAAAACATGGCTATAAATAATCAAAATTAAAAGAACTGACCACCCCAGATGTGGAGTACCAACCTGCATACATCCAATATCCTGAGGAAGTAGAAAATTTTGAGTTGAGATCAGGTCTGAAAAACCTACTTCTTAAATTCCATGTTCTACCCAGTGAGGACCCTGATAACTACCTTGAGAGTTTCACATAGTGTGCTCCACCATGAAACCCCAAAATGTGTTTGAGGATCTCATTATGTTTTTTGCCTTCCCTTTCACCCTTTATGGTGTAGCCAAAGACTAGCTATACAAATTTCCTACAACAATTCGAGACTAGAATGACCTTAAAAACTATTTTTAGATAATTTCATCCCTGCCTCCATAACTACATCAATTAGGAATGAATTATGTGGAATTATGCAATCACAAGGAGAAACCCTCCTTGAATTCTAGGAGAGATTCAATAGACTTTGCTTAAGCTTCCCCCATTTCTAGATTAGTGAACAAATGTTAATCCAATACATCTATGACGGACTTATCCCAATGGATTTTGGAATGATTAATGATATAACCAGTGGTTCCCTTATTGATAAAACTCCTTCTACCACTCATGACTTAATAGAAAACATGGCTCAAAATGCACATCAATTTTGGAACGTGAGAAATTGCACCAACCTGAGGAGTTCATGAGGTATTTCATTCAGCCCTAGAACAAAAGGTAGATAATAAACTTGATGATATTCATACCCTTTTAAGGAAATTATCTCAAGCACAAGGTAACTCACACTCTTCTTCTATTCCATTACATTATGGTATTTTTTCTGATAACACTCATTTTTATGACTAGTGCCCAAGCTTCAGGATTCATCTAAGTCTTGTGCAGTAGTATTCCTAGGGATTCCATTTTATAAAGCACCACCCTTCATGCAAGAAACATTTAGGACAAATACAAATCCCTGGTGGAAATCACCACTGCATTACCAATAAGGTGGAAACCAAATCTACCCCACGAAAAATTGTTATCAACATGTCCAATGTATGAAATCTCCTTATCCCTCAAATTCTCATAATAATCCTCCTCCTCCTCCCAAATGTGAACCAAGCCTCTAAAAAGTGGTGAAGAAAATGGCATCCCAAAACCTCTAGTTCCAACAGACTACACAATATGTTATTCAAGACCTACGAACCCATGTTGGAAAATTGGACAACACTATTGGTGAGATCAAGATGCATGGTTATGGGAAACTAACATCCCAACCCATTTATAATCCGAAGGAAAAAAAGTAATGTATGTAAAATTACACTTCGTAGTGGTAATGATGTTTCTCCCTCTGCTAATTCTACACAAAAGGTTTTCCCCCTTCTTGAAAACACTCTTTCACCACCTATAAATGATTCCAGCGAAGAAGAAAAAAAACCAAAAGGGTAAAAAAATTATCATTGAGGATTCCATAGACCAATCCATTCCTCTTTCTTTCCCCAAAAGACTCACCTAATCTAAGAAGAATTTTGATAATGACATTGGTAAAGAAATATTGGATACATTTAAAAAGGTGCAAGATAAAATTCTTTTATTTGATGTAGTTAAGAAAATCCATGGAAATACCAAATTTATTAAAGATCATTGCACCCATATAAGGAGACTGAAGGGTAATGAGAGAGTAAAGCTGGGAAGGAATGTCTTAGCCTTGATTCAACCAGCAATTCCAACCAAGTGCAAGGATACCTGAACTTTCATGATACCTTGCACCATAGGGAAGACATTATTTTCAGATGCTATGCTATATTTAGGTTCTTCAATTAATGTAATGACTTAGTCCTTTTATGCTTCTGTACAGGTTGGAGAGATTCAACTGACATGAATCATAGTGAATCTTTCTAACTAGATCACAACACGCCCATCTGAAGTGGTCAAGGACATCCTTGTAAAAGTGAAGAATCTCATTTTCTCCTCCTACTTCCACATTCATGAGATGGAGGATACTTGAACCCAAAGACATGACCCTCCCATAATTGGGTTTCCATTGCTCAAAATTGCAAAGATGATCATCAACATTCAAAATGGTACGTTTTCCATAGAGTTTGGTCGATAAAAGGTAAGTTTTAACATCCATGAGGCTATGAAACACCATATTAAAGAGAAATCCAGTCTTCCAACCTATTAAATGGAAGTGATCTCAAATGATAAAAGCACACCCACAATTATCTCCTTGACTCATACTCTGGTTAATTTTCCTATTCTTATCCATTGGATTATTTTGAGCTTTGATTCATGTTTTATTTGATGTGTGGGTTCTAAAAAGTTTTAATTTTTTTTCATTAATTTATGAGTGTGCTCATTATTAGGTACCCATGACCGTCGATGATCCTGAAAATCTCATTTCAATAGATTTTCTAACTTATGAAAGTAAACATGAGTAGGTAGACAATTTCATGGACCTCACTCCCCCTAAATACCCTTCCTCAATCCGAAAACCCTAAGTGTTGGAATTAAAACCACTTTTATGTAATTAAAAATATTATAATCTTGAGGGCATTGAACAATTTCACATCATTATTCTAATAACCTCTATCAAGAGAAGGAAACAAAACTGCTTGATCCTTTGGGAGTGTGTAAAAAGGTGATAGGATAGACATTGGATGATATTCCCTGGATTAGCCCACCAATTTGTATGTACCATATAATTTTGGATGATGAGGCTAATCCCATAAGTCAGGCTCAACGCCGGTGGAATCCCACTCTCCTTGAAGTGGTAAAATTGGAAGTCAGTAAATTACTTGATGTTGGGATCATTTATCTTATATATGAGAGTAAATGGGTTAGCCTAACTCAAATTGAGCCTAAAAACACTGGAATAATAGTAGTGTCTAATGAAAGTACTGAATTGGTTCTAACATGTGTGCAAATGATTTGGTGAGTCTGTATTGACTACCATCAACTGAATCAAGCCAAAATAAAGGACCACATTCTTCTACCATTCATTGACCAGATGATAGAAATATTGGATGGTAAGTCCCATTATTTTTCCCTTGATGGCTATTCGGGTTATTTTAAAATCCATATATCCCCTGAGGATCATGAAAAGGAAACATTTACCTATCCATTTGGCACATTTTCATACAAATTGATGCTTTAGGTCTGTGTAATGCTCCTGGTAATTTTCAGCGATGTATGTTGATTATTTTTTCTGAGTACCTACAGAATTGAATGGATGTTTTTATGGATGATTTCATGGTTTAGAGACCTTCCTTTGATGACTTTTTGGCTCACCTAGGTCATAACCTCCTCTGTTGCATAGAAAAATATCTTGTATTAAATTTTGAGAAATTTCATTTCATGGTTGATTGGGGCATAGTTCTTGGGCTTGTTTTTTAAAAATATGGAATTCAAGTGGATAAATCAAAAATTGAATTAATTTTAACCCTTTTATATAAAAAATGTGTTCATCTAGTGAGATATTTCATGGGTCTTGATGGTTTTTACCATTGAATTGTTAAATACTTTAGTAATATGGCACTTCCCTTGTCGCAGTTATTACAAAAATATTCTGATTTTCTGTTTGATAAAAAATTTGAGGATTATTTCAATTCACTAAGGAGTCTCACATCACCTCCTATCATCTAACCACCATGGTGGGATCTCCCCTTTGAGCTTATGTGTGATGCCTCTAAAAATACAGTTGGGGATGCTTTATCACAGTGGGTTTAGAGGGCTCTTCATGTCATTGCGTATGCCTCATGTACCTTTGACCCTTCCCAGGAAAACTACACAGCCACTAAGAAAGAACTTTTTTATATTATATATTCCTTATAAAAATTTTGTTCATATCTTATCAGGTCAAAAATCATTGTCTTTTCTGATCATTCTTCCCTTTATTTCAACATAATGAAACCTAAATCAAGGCCCCACCTCATTCAATGGATGCTCCTCCTCTAGGAGTTTTTCCTTGAGATTAGAGATAAGAGAGGAGTAGAAAATGTGGTAGCTACCCACATTGGTAGGATTTCCCCACAACTAGACCATCATGTTGACTCCCCCATCCCCATTGGAGAATTCATCCCTCATGAGGACCTTGGTGATGTTGTGGACCTTACCACATGGTATACAGACATTGTAAATTTTCTAGAAACATTTAGGGTCCCCACTTATTTTAGAACATCACAATCTGAAAGACTTAAGCATGATTCTAAATGGTACATTTGGGATGATCCTTACTTGTGGAGAATTTGTAGTGACCAAGTTTTTCTTGGGTGTGTCCTTGATCATGAGTTCACCTCTATTTTGACTTACTTCCACACTTTGGATTATGGGGGTCACTTTAGATCACAACATATAGCTAAAAAGTTCCTTGACTCAGGTATTTTTTTGTCCAGCATTGTATAGAGAACCCATCAGTTTTGTAAGCCATGTACTATATTTTAATTCACAGGGAATATCTCCAAGAGGAATGAAATTCACCAACAGCCCGTATTATTTTTTGATATCTTCGATGCACAAGGAATTGACTTAATGGGGACTTTTCAAAATTCATTTGGTTTTGTGTACATATAATTGGTTGGTGAATATATATCTAAATGGTTGGAAGAAAAGGCCACTAAGACTGGTGACTCTCGAGTAGTTGTTGATATGGAGAGGTCCCAAATTTTTAGTAGGTTTTGTTTATCGAGATTCATCATTAGTGATTAGGGTTCACATTTTTTCAATCACAATATGAATATTTTGCTTCATAAGTATTAGAAATCTAAAATCGGGAAGCGAAGAGAATCTGGGAAAAAATGGTACAACCCAATGGGAAATATTGGATTTTGTGCTAGGATAATGCACATTGGGAATATTGTACAGCTTTTAAAATCCCAATAAAAAATTCACCATATAGGATTAAATTTGGAAAGGATTATCACCTCCTAGTAGAGGTAGATAACTGTGAATATTGGGTTGTTAAACCGTGTAATATGAATATCTCAGTTTCATATGAGCATAGGAATTTGCATATTTAGGAGTTGGAAGAAATTCAGAATGATGAATATGAGAGATCCCGAATCTATAAAGATAAATGAAAGGAAATACATGATGGTATGATTCATCAATAGAAGTTTCATATTGGTGAGATAGTTCTCATGTATAATTCTAGGCTAAAGATCCACCTTGGTAAGCTTTGTTCCCAATGGCTCGGTCCTTATACTGTTGCTGATGTTTACCCATTTGGTTCTATATAGGTTTTTCATGAGAAGAGTGGAAAAAGGATTATTGCCAATGGGTAGAGGCTCAAACACTTCTATGAGAATTTTTCAATTCATAACGTGGAGTAAATCCAATTGATAGATGCCACATATGAAACCACTTAATATTTTTTCCCTTATCTCTACCTTTATTTACTTTTCTATTTATTTAAAATACTTTCAGCGAGGATTATGTAATTTTTAGGTGTGGGGGAGGGTAACATGTCATAGTTAGGATTAGAAAACAACAAAAAACAAAAAAAAAGTGTTTTTTCAATTTTTATTTCTTTTTCATTATTTTTGGCTTTTAAATAATAATTGATCTTAAAAAGAATATCCAAAATCATTTTTCATGCTTAAGTCGATTATATAGAAAATTCCATTATTTTTGGAAAAATGTTTTTCAAATGAATGTTGATATGGATTATTTTTCTAGAATTTTTAATTCCAAATAATTCTTATATGGTTAATAGAATTTTTTAATCTCATGCTTCATTAGAACTGACCAATATTTTAATCCATTACCTGAGAGACAATCTAATCCCTTTATTGTATATTCTTCATCTAAATCACAT
This sequence comes from Viscum album, assembly GCA_963277665.1. Taxonomy (NCBI): domain Eukaryota; kingdom Viridiplantae; phylum Streptophyta; class Magnoliopsida; order Santalales; family Viscaceae; genus Viscum; species Viscum album. The sequence continues at coordinate 247,446,985 of OY728167.1, forward strand.
TCTAGAGAGTATCGGGTCATGTAGAGAAACTAGAACATTATTGTTTTAGTTTGAATACATAAGATTCAAGTATGCTACATTCATGATAGACACACTCGTTCATTGAAAATCCCTTTGTACAATTATCCTCTATTTTTGTCCACCTTTACATTTTATCCTTCTTAAGCCTTAGAGACCCTGAAATGCCAGTTCGGTAGCCACATTACCAGATAATTTATCCCTACCAACACATATATTGTGTATATTCTTGTTTTATATTCAGTAAGTGTGGTATGGAGGGTTTTTTCATGGTAATTATGGGTATAGTATCATTGTTATGGGTTGATATAAAGGGTGACTTCATTTTTCATGGGCAATAGGTTCACAAGCCATATTGAATCATTGTTTTACACATGATTCCCTCTTTTTCTCACAAAATATATATAAAAAATATTTCTTTACAATGAAAAAAAACATAACAATAGAAGAAAATAGAGAAAAGAGGATGTTTACTCATTATTTTTCACTTCTTAGTTTTGACCCGCACAAATGGAAAATAGGGATAGTGAGTTAGAGATAATACATATTATGAGGGGTTGTGTGTGTACATTCATTGTGAACACTTTATAAATTTTGACATGTTTTGTACATAAGAAATTAAACACTCCTCTTCTGCCTATGTTTTTAAAACATTAAATCCTACCAACCCTTGAACCTCAGAATAACCTGTTGGAATTCCTCTTGAGTAGCACATTAGTTTCTAATGGAAGAGAACTGAGAATATTGGAAAGTATATGGTAAAATAACATGAACTCTGGGAAAATAGCATAAATCAACTTTCATATATTCCTTGAGTGAAGAGGGAAAATTTCTAGGTGAGTTAGGTTGCAACATGTTTCATGGGTGAACATGTGAAGTTGAAAAAATTTAAATGTGAGAAAAGAAAAATGATAGGAAAATTGATTCAAAAAATGAGACATAATGAATTTCATTTCAAAATAATCTTGGATGTTTTAACACATTTTATTTAGGAATAGGAAATTATTATGATATTATACTTTACCCAGGAGTGAAAATGTTTTGGTGTGGGGGTGTGATCATACCACGATTCACTGTTTTATTTCACCCTTATACCAAATTATTATACCGGTTTTGTATTGAAATATACACGCCTAATAATAAATTTAACTTCATGTTTGTTTCAATTATTTTGTGTTTAACATTGTTAAAATTGGAAATTTTACTTGTTTTGAAAATTACATTGTAGGAGGAGGTGATTTGGAGGGCCCATGATGAATTCTATGAAAAATGGTTCAATCTGGACAGGATCCAGTCACACTAGTGGAATAAACTGCATACTTATACTAAACCATGAATCAAAATAGGTTGAATTTTTTTTTGACAGGACCAAAAAATAATAGCAAACATTTCATATGATGTAACCCAATCCCTATTCGTCCTTTACGATTCCCATCTGAACTGATCTATCTAGGAAATCAAATCAGCACAAAGTAAAAAATATGTGCTCTATATTTTATCAATATCTCAATTTATAGTTTTCAAACTGGGACCAAATTTTTGGTGTAGATATTAAATAGGTGGGTTTACAACTTTTTATATTTCTCCAAAGAGATATAGCACTTTCTATAGGCTGAAAACAATGGTCTAATTGGTTTTACACAATCTATGTGCTCAAAATCACCTTCCAATTTTCCAATAAAAAGAGACCTTGGGAACCCCATTTATTAGTTAGACCAGGAGGCAAGGTTCTTCCATTTTTTAGTCCCAAAGGAGTATTCTCGTCATCACTAGACGTTCTGGAGGATATGGGAAGTTCTTCTTCAACATCTTCTTCTTCCTCCCCTCCCATGGATTTCTAAACTCCTTGTGATCACTCAGGGAGGAACGTGTTGCAAATCCCATGCATCATGTTTGTTATATTTTAATGATCTTTTTTAGTACAGATTTTTATTTTCTTTTTCATCATCCTATATTATTATTTTATTTATTTTTGTACTGTTATGTCATGCTACCCTCAAATGATCATGTTTGGGGGTACCCATTCATGTGATGTTTCACACACCGTTCACCACTTCTTCTCCCCCCTTTCAATTGTAGTGTTTGTCTAGTTAATGTTGTTTAATGGAACTCACATAAACACTATCATGGATATTTAATTTCATTTCATGGTTACACATTGAAATAACATAACATCTTGGAAAGCACATTGAGTTCTTCATGTGTTACCTTGGTAAGTTTCAATTATGTAGTCAAACACAAATCATCCAATCATCAGCAGAATCCAATGAATCATTTTGTCTTTCAGACGGAACACTATGAGGTATCTAATTATAAAATCGGTATCATTTTTGTTCTAGGTGTTATAAACCAGGTATTAAAAGATCACAACCCTACCTCTTGAAGAGATAAAGGATGAACATCACATGATTTCCCCAGGTTGATCATGGTTAAATACTTTTTTAAACTTCCACTTTTCTTTTATCTCATTCCTATTTCTTTTGGCATATTAAATCATAAAACCCTAAGATTTAAAAAATCTCATTCCCTTTATCTTTTTATAATCACAACCATATTTTTGAATTAATGATCTAAGGCTCTACCAAGATAATACCTAGGGTTCATTCTTTTCTTCCAAAATTCTAGTAAAAAACTAAACAACTAATTTGACATGCTTGACAATGCGATTAGTTACTAGATCCACCCAGGATACTCTAAAATCTAACACTTCATGATGAATATTGTGGATATTATGTGTTTTCTGAATAAAATATGAGTTTCATTTTTTTATGGAAATAACATTCATCATTGGAAGAATAGAATGATATCATATATCCCATAAAAAGGATTGGATGTGATTGATAATGTTATTAAAGGATCTCTTCCAATTACATTGGATGGTTCAATGAAATTTATTGCATTCTGAATCTTGATATTGAAAGGATAAGTAGAATTTCGATAATATCATCTTTGTTAGAAAAATTGTACACCAAAGTATTTTGATTTTATAAAACTAAATATATATTGGATAAGGTTGAAAATATTTACAAGGGGAACATCAAGATAAATTAATCCAAATTTCGGATTTGGTGGGATACATTTAAACATATGAAAATGGAGGTGGATAATACTATTGATGATTATGTCATAACGGTGTATGAAAAATTTAGTCATATCTATGGTTTTGGAGACAATATTAATGATTATACTATGGTCAAAAAATTATTGAGATGGTTTTTTAAATAGATTTTACACAAATAAAATATATTTGGAAGAAATATATTATTTGACTCTTGATTAATTTCACTTCAAACTCCGAAATTATTAAATGAGAAAATCCCCATTTTTAAGTAAAAGGATAAAGAGGAGGTGTATTTTAATTCCATGAGTATGTAAAATATTAAATAAGAGAACTTTAAATTTGTAAGTGACTTTTAAGAATATAATGAGAGTGATGAGAGTCTAAAAGGGGTTACTTCATTCATCTATAAAATTGATAAATGAGGTAAAGTAATGTGTAAGGGAAAACTCCAATTGAAATGTTTTAAGTGATAAGATGTTGGGAAATTCACAACCAAAAGTCAAAGTAGAAAGAAGAGTATATAAAATGATGAGGAAGATGATTAATAAATTACTTGTAGAAGACAAAAATGGACATCTCCCAATACATACATGATATCATATGGTGGGATAATTATATGAAAAGGATAAAAATAAAGGTGGCTTGTTGAGTAAGGAGGAGGAATACATTTCATCCTCATGCAAATTTATTGAAGAAATGTGTGAAAAGAAAGATTCTATTTTCATGGAAATTATTATAATGGATGATGATAGCTTGTGTGGTAATGAAGAAGTGGAAGAAGAAACCTATGTGGAGATTATAATGAAAGTGGAACATGAAGTGTGTTTTGAGAGAAACACACAATATAAGAAAAAAATATCTCAATAAGAATACTAGTACCTAGAATAAAGGTTAAGATGAGTTTTAATATAGGGAGAATAATCCTTTTTCTGAAATCCAAATCTTCAATGTGATGGTGGATGAATAAGAAAGAATCCTAATAAAATATGATTATAATTTGGATGAATAAGAAGAATTGCATAACCATGATAAATCAAGATATATTAAGGAAAAAAGGAACCTTGAAAATATTAAGAGTGACTATGATAGGGAAATTGATGTAATGGTTTATTCATTACAAGATACGGAGAATTCTAATGTATAAAATATGGTAAAATATTCACCTATAATTGCTTAAAATGCTTTATTTTTTTCAATAAACCATGCATGTTTCAAATTTTAAACAATGAAAAAATGAGTATTGAAAATCAATGAGAAAAATGAAATTATATCATATAGAGATGAGAACCTTCATAAAAAGAAATTATTTTTAATAAACTATAAAATAAGTTAGATTTTATAATAAATCAACAAGTATATTTCTAGGGATATGCCCAAGAAATTTCTGGAAGAAATGTATTTAATGGATATTGTTGGTATTGGGGTGTCTATGGGTACAATGCCTATTATTATAGGAATAATATGTTCCTATAATTGAGCGAAATAATGATAGAGTTGGAGAGGGTGCACATTGAAATTACAAATGATAAGATATTTAATAAAAAATGAATACAATAGAGGAAAAAATTATCCATCTAGAATAGTTATGAGGTTCTTGAGGAGAAATGTGGAAGATGTGATTAAAGAGGTCGCTATAAAGAAGTGTGTATCGTCATGTATCCAAGTGAACAATAAAAAATTCCAAATTAACAGAGGACACAAAATAATAGAAACACCCAAAAGAAATTTATTGTGGGTGTGGTTCATAAGTCTAGAAAATGGAGAAGGCCATAGATCCTTAATAGCTGATTCTCGTCAAACATGATTAGGTATACAAGGATTATAGAATCTGAAATGCATAGATCAGTTGTGATCACTGAGAGGGGAGGGGTGAATCAGTGATAACTCTTTTCTTTTTATGAATTGTTCCCTTTGAATGATCAATTCAACCTCTGTGGCTGGTTAAGGCCCAGATCTACTCTTTTGGTGGTGCAGTGATAATGAAATCACAGAACATAGAGATTTACAAGGTTCGGTACAAAGACCTACTCCTTGCCGTGTTAGTTGCACTCCCCAACACGGATTCTTAACTATTCCAGAAGATGTTTACATGGTAATTGGTTATAACCCTAATTACAAGTTGGTTAACCCCCCCCCCCAACTTCACAACATCTTCTTCTTCACAGCTCCACTTCTCTTCTTCAAATGTGTTGTTCAATTATTCAAGTAGCTTCAACAAACTCCAGGAGAACCTATCGGTATTTCTCACCAATACTTCTATTCAATATTCATGCATGTGCATACATTCACTCCCTTCTTATTCACTTGTGCACACACCCTCACAACCCACGAGATGAGATGTTGTCTTCCTTGCTTGCACACTCACTCACAAGGTGTGTGTGTGTGTGGGATTCACTTCACCTGAACCCACTTCAAAGGAGGGAGCGCAAGTGTACGGCCACTCCTGTCTTCTACCGTGCACGTCTCTGAGCGCAAGTGATCGGAACACCTACTACCGCGTAGGTTCCACGGGCAGAAGGCGCGCAGGTGCGCGGCTCGGCCTCTTCCTGTCGCGCAAAGAAATGTGCAGGGTATCACGACTCGGCCTCTTCCTGTCACGCAAAGGGAGCGTGTAGGGTGGCTCAACTCGGCCTCTTCATTCACGCAAGGAATGCGCGGTTCTCCTTCGCGCAAGTGGTTGCATGGTTAGCTCCCACGAAGTTTCGGGTGGCTCCGGCCTTTTCTGTCTCACTCAGGGACGATATTTTTCTCTTCACGTTGCACGGAGCTACGTGGGACTTCTTCTCAAAAGATCAGCAGCAGCATTCGTTGGCCTCAGACGGCTTCTCTTATAGGAAAGAAGATTGATCAAATCCGCAGGGTTCAAATCTTTGAAGGCCCGAGATCTGCGGCGTTTTGAGATCTTCAAACGTGGATCAAGATACAGCTGAGAATCACGATATCCTTCATTCAACGCTGACTCCTTTTGACATAGATACTTCATGTGCATGCGTCCTCGAACACATGCATGGATTCTTCCTGTTCTGTCCATGCACAAACACTCTGCCTCGCAACTCCGTTTGATTCGGCCTCGTTTGAAATCTTTAACTCATTTCATGCATGCGAATTTTAACTCATGCATGTGTTTATGAGGAGGAGACGAACACACTGGTGGTCCTATCTCCATCAGAGACGGCCGGGAGCTCCATCTACCTTGCTCAGGTGGCTCTAGTTTGCGGGAGATGTCGTGGGATGACCCTCAGTTGGTGGGAGGTTGAAGACAACCCCACAGCCATTGGATCCGCGTTTAATGATTACAGACGTCCAGGATTAGATCCGCGTCTCAAAAATTCCATCCCACATCGAAACGAGCCGCGTTTTTCTCGCGGTTTGACAAACAAGTTGTGGCAACAACGGTTCAGAAATCTCCTCTCCCCCTCTAGTGCCGCCCCCCACCAGTTTTCTGCGGGCACGCTTCTGTGCCCACTATGATCCTCCGGGCGCGCTCTAGCGCCCATGTTGCATAGTTTCATCACCGTGTGGCACCCGCGGGCTTACACACGGCCCGGCCTCCTGCGGGCTAGCTCTGCCTAGGCCTCCTCATGGGCGTGGTGACCTAGTCCCACATGTGCCTTAGGTTGAAGCTTGGGTAGCTAGCTTGTGGGTAGGCCCTATTTTTTACATAATCTCCACTTGTATACTTGGTTAAATAACCAAGTAGGAACAAGTCTACATCAATCCATTCTCCTCTCCTTCACCTCCTCATCTTCATTAGAATTCTATACACCTTCTATATTCCTCAACATCTCTTCTTCTTCTCCTATTAGGAGATGGAATTCCCAAGAGTCACTCAAGTATCTTCATCAACTGTTAATCATAAATCACTCAATCTTTAATTTTCTTCTTCAATCCAATCATAGATGAGGTTGGATCATCTTCAAATCCTCATGCACTAAGAGATAGTTCATGGTCTTCTTCAAACCACTTCATCCACTTAGTAGATATGGATGGTTCATTTTCACTTCATCCAATTAGTAACGTGAATGGTTCTCCTTTCTCTCCTCATCCACTTAGTGATTGTGGATGGAAACCTTCTTCATTCCTCATCTACTTAGTAATTGTGGATGGCACTTATTTATCTCCTCATGCATTGTGAAAACAATGCATGGACTTCTAACAATGTTGTGACATTGTATATTCTTGATACAAGTTCTTTGAACTTAAGATAAGCTCTACAATCGTCTTATTTGGTAAAGCTTCTTCAACCATCATTCCTCAAGCTTTATCACTCTTCAAGCTCACTTCATTATTTAGCACTCATTGACAGGTTATTGACAACAAATGAAATCGCTTGGTCACAACAATCTTCCCCTTTGTATTTGGTTGTCAATACTCCTTAGCACACTTAAAAAAAATGTCACAATGTGTGTGCTAATGATTTCTACCCCTTATTGGCCAACAAATGCAAAGGGATCAATGGGAAGTCATTCCCAGAATGCATAACCGCTTGACTCATCAACCAATGCTCCCCCTCAAGGGATGCACTAATCTCCTTCAATTCCCTGCATGTTAGTAAAAAATAATATAAATTTAGGGAATAAGGAGGAACCTTTCTCTTCCTCAAGTGAGAGGAGAAGGCTGAACATGAAGTTTCAGCCTTAGCTCAACAAATCTTTCTGTAGGCATAGCTTTGGTGAAAACATCTGCCACTTGATCTTGAGTAGAAATGTAGTCTAACATGATGTCTCCACTGGCGACCCTTTCTTTGATGAAATGATATTTTATCAATGTGCTTGGATATGAAGTGTTGTATAGGATTCTTAGACAATCCAATTGCACTTTGATCATCACATAAGATCCTCAATGGTTTTTCAGCTTTAATTCTCAAATATGCTAGATGCACCTGCATCCAAATCATTTGTGTACATGCATGTGTAGCTGCCACATACTATGATTCGGCTGTGCTCAATGTTACAGAATTTTTTTCTTGTTGTACCAACTAACACATCCTTCTCCCAGAAAGAAGGTTCCACCAGATGTGGATCTTCTATCAGTACAATCACCAGCCCAATCATCATCTGTGAATCCCAACAACTTTATGTTTCTACTTTGCTTGTATAAGAGTCCATAGTTGAGGGTTCCTTTCACATATCTCAAGATTATTTTACCTGCTGATAAGTGAGATTCTTTTTGGTTACTTTTAAATCTGGCACACAAAGTCACTGCATATGTTATATCTGGCCTTGAAGCCGTGAGATAAAGGAGACTGCCAATAATTCTCCTGAACTCTTTCTGATCAACATTGTTTCCTTCTTCATCCTTGCATAGCTTGGTTCCAACAGAAATGGGTTTTGAGACTTCCTTTGCACTCTCCATTCCGAACATTTTCACTAAGTCCCTTGCATACTTTTCTTGTGAAAGAAATATGGAGTTTTTCCTTTGTTCCACCTAAAATCCTAGAAAATATGTCATTTGACCAAACATGGCCATTTCAAAGGTTCTCTTCATCTGCTCATCAAATTATTCACATAGTCCTTCCTTGGTACCAGCAAAAATAATATCATCCACATAGATAATGATGATGAGAGTACCAGTGGCCATTTCTCTGACATAGAGATTACTGTCAACTATTCCTTTGACAAACTTCATGCTCTTAATAAAACCATCCAACTTGGAGTACCTGGCTCTGGGGGCCTTCTTTAATCCATACAACGCTTTCTTCAATCTTCATACCATACTACCATCTTTGTCTAGCACAAATCCCTCTGGTTGTTCTATATACACTTCTTCTTCAAGGTCTCCATTAAGGAATGCAGATTTCACATCCATCTGATATACCTTGTACTGCTTGTGTGCTGCAACTACTAAGAACATTATGATAGTTTCTAGTCTTGCTACTGGTGTAAAGGTTTCTTCAATGTCAATTCCTTCCATTTGTGAATACCCTTTGCATACAAGTCTCACCTTATTTCTAGAAACTTCCCCCTTTTCATTGAGTTTGTTTCTGAAAAGCCACTTTTTCCGAATTACATTTTTATTTTTGGGCCTTGGCACAAGATCCCAAGTGGAGTTCATTTCTATTTGATTGAGCTCCTCATGCATATCTTGTATCTATTCCTCATGTTCAACTGCTTCAGCCACTGTGTGAGGTTCAACTTGAGAAACCAGTGCAGTCTAATCTTCGAATATCAATCTTCTTCTAGTTTTTACTGAGGACTGTGGGTCACCAAGGACATTTTCTGTGTCTACATGTTTCTTCAATTTATTTTATCTCCTTCTTCCATCTTCATTACCTTCCTCTTCATCACTGGTGTGTTCAGAGTTGATCTCACCAGCAGTTGGTGTTGGCTCAGTTAATTCTTCATTCTTATGTTCCAAGGTTGTGTCATTCTTTGAGTCATCATTATCCACAGGATATGGTTTGGTGTTGTTTTCAATTATTCTGACATCACTGCAGTCAACCATTTTGTTCAAACTCTTATTCCAGCATCTGCAGCCTTTTCCATCAGGTAGGTAACCCATGAAGATTCCTTCTTCTGCTTTTCTTCAAACTTTCCTAGATTAATGTTTTTAATCTTGATGATGCAAGGACTGCCAAAGACTCTGAAGTACTTAACAGTTGGTTTTCTGTTAAAACACATTTCATAGGCTGTCGTTTGTGTTTCTGGTCTTAGGAGACATCTATTTTGTATGTTTATAGCTGTGCATACTGCTTCTCTCCAGAAAAACATAGAGATATTGTGCTCAGCTAACATAGTCCTCCCCATTTCGACTATGCTTTGATTCTTCCTTTCAGCCACTCCATTTTTCTGTGGAGTATATGGTGTACTGTATTGATGCTTGATTCCATGCTTGATCAGATAGATTTCAAAAGCATCACAAGTGTATTCTTTTCCATTGTCTGATCTCAATTTATTGATACAAAGTCCTAGTTCTTTCTCAGCCTGCCTCCTGAAATTTTTGAACATTGTGATTGCTTCTGACTTGTGTTTCATAAAGATGATGTTGGTCATCCAAGTGTAATCATAAATGAAGGTTATAAAATAGAGATCTCCTCTTGTAGACTTCTATCTCATCCGTCCACATATGTCTGTATGAATGAGTTCAAGAGTCCCAGTAGACATGATATCTACTCCTTTGTGTGAACTATGGGTCAGTTTTCCCTTCTGACATGTGTCACAAATTTCATCTCTTTCTCTCTTTAATTTGGGTAGATCTCGTACAATGTTGTACTTCAGAATTTTACTCATACTTCTTTGACCCAGATGGCCAAGTCTTCTGTGCCAGAGAATTTTTTCATCTTTAGAACCAAGATAACAAGAATTAATGGACTCACTAATTTGAAATAGGGTTCCAGTGGTTCTTCTTCCTTGAGTGATGATTTTTTCATCCTTTCAGCTCTTGATGATGCATGAATCCTTCTGGAACAACACCTCATGTCCATCATCACATAATTGGCTTACACTCAGCAGGTTGTGCTTTAATCCTTCAACAAACAACACATCATTGGATTTTAGATTTTTTGTTTCAATAATAGCCTTTCCAACTCCCTTGATTTTCAGAGAAAAATCATTTACAAACACCACGGTTCCTCCCTCATGACTTTCTATGTTGCTTAGAATTTTTTCATCACTAGTCATATGTGATGAGCATCCACTATCAAGAATCCATGACTTGGTTTTACTGCTGGCTTTTAGAGAAACTTCAGCGAAGCATTTGATTTCTTCATTGGGTTTCTAAATGTATTTTCCTTTCATGTCTTTGACTCTTTGTTCATGAAGAATAGTTCTACATTTATCAGCTCTATTACCTTGTTGGTCACATCTTCCACAAGCTTCACCCAGGGAGTCAGATTTGTTCTGAATTGGAAGTTTTGATGCTTTCTGTAATATACTCTAGGGTTCAGGATATCTCCCCCTTGAATCATGCCTCAAACTTGGAAGAGACATGTTATACCAGCATGTATAGGACTTGTGTCCAAACACACCACAACACCAGCAGTAGCCTCTAAACCTTGACCTTCTCCGCTGATAGGATTAATGTTGTAATTTCCTGTCCAACATTTGAGTAGTCCTTCCTGGGGATTTCCTTTCTTCCATTGAAGATGATTTTTCAAAAGTTTTTGTATTCCCTGTTTGTCTCAATTTCATCTTTGGACCTGCATTGTTAGAGATAACAGATGTATTTTGATATTTACTTAGTGGTAAATTGACCTGCCTCTGAGCACCAGCATGAGATGATTCTGCTTCGACCTCAACAGCCTTGTTAAAGTCTTCTCTCATCTTTGTCAAGATATTCTGCGCTTCAATCCACTTGGACTGTGTCACTGATTGCTCTTCTTCTTTGAGGTGAATTTTCTCTTCAAGATCTTTTTCTATCTTATCCAGCTCAGCTATCTTTAGTTTGTATCTATTGATTTAATCAATGTACAGTGTCTCTTTCTTCATACACTCTTCCAACTCCTCAGTCATCCTTTTGGTTTCCTTTTGTAACAGTTTCTTATCTTTCTTGAGCTTGTTTTTTTGTTCATGGCAAGCCACTAATTTATATTTCAACATGTTTTCAAGCTCTGTTCGTTCACTTTCATCATCTTCACTGCTGCAGGTATCAAACCCTTTTTCCACATGAGACATAAAATTTGTTTCTTCTTCTGATTGACTGGATGAAGTGGAGTTGGATACTTCTTCTTTGCTCACATAGCTTCTTCTTTCACCTGGAATGATCCTTTTCTTTCTTGAACCAAATTTTCTTCCTTCTCTTGGGTTTCTACTCCATCTCTTCTTTTTTGATTTTTCTTCTTCAACTTCTGGAGCACTAAATCTTTTCTTGGGACAGTTAACAGTAAAGTGTCTGATGTTATTTCAATTGAAACACCTCGGTGGTAATTTCCCTTTTCCCTTAAATTTATCTTTTCCAAAACTTTTTGATAAAAGAGAAATAATTTTGTTGAAGTCTTCATCCTTTTCTTCATTGTCAGATTCACTTGATTCTAAGACTTCATCATCTCTTATCATGAGTTGTCTCATGGCCTCAAAATCCATCTCATCCTTGATATTCTTCTTGAATACTGGGATCTTACTCATTTCATATGAAATGAGAATGTTGTGTAGTTCATCAAGAGAGAGATCATCTATGTCTTCTAATGCTGAGACTTTGGGGTCAAACCTGTCAGGAAAATTTCTCATTAGTTTTTTAACGATAGTTGAGTCCTCCAACTTTTATCCAAAGCCCCGAATGTTACTGACAATTTCATTGACTCTTGTGAAATAATCATCAATATTTTCTTCTTCTCCAATATTGATATCTTCAAACTTTCTTCTCCAGATTTGTAATTTGGATTCCTTGACTATCATGTTGCCTTCATAACTTCTTTCCAATTTGTCCCAAATTTCTTTAGAATTCTTGAGTCCCATGACTTTTGTGTATACCTTTTCTGAGAGTGACATAAGAATTGAATTTTGAGATTTCCCATAAACTTCCATATTTATTTTCTCATTCAGTATCATAGCAGCTTCATTAGAAAGAGGAGGGAATCCAAATAAGGTTGCATCTCTAACTTCAAGGCCGGGAGATAGAAGGTAGGGTAACATCGGATTTTTCCAGCTGTGGTAATTCTTTCCATTGAATGTAGGAACGCCCCTACTATTAACAGAATTCAGATTTTCCATTTTCTCAGAAGTAGATCCTAACAGAGGTAACCTACCTCTGATACCACTTGAAATGCCTAGATCATTTGTGATCACTTAGAGGGCAGGGGTGAATTAGTGATAACTTTTTTCTTTTTATTAATTGTTCCCTTTTAATGATCAATTCAACCTCTGTGGTTGGTTAAGGCCCAGATCTACTCTTTTGGTGGTGCAGTGATAATGAAAGCACAGAACATAGAGATTTACAAGGCTCGGTACAAAGACCTACTCCTTGCCGTGTTGTTTGCACTCCCCAACACGGATTCTTCACTATGCCAGAAGATGTTTACACGGTAATTGATTATACCCCCCAATTACAAGTTGGTTAAACCCCTCCAACTTCACATCATCTTCTTCTTCATAGCTCCACTTCTCTTCTTCAAATGTATTGTTCAATTCTTCAAGTAGCTTCAACAAACTCCAGGAGAACTTGTCGGTCTTGCCCACCAATACTTCTATTCAATATGCATGCATGTGCATACATTCACTCCATTCTTCTTCACTTGTTCACACACCCTCACAATCCACGAGATGAGATGTGGTCTTCCTTGCTTGCACACTCACTCACAAGGTGTGTGTGTGTGGGATTCACTTCACCCGAACCCACTTCAAAGAAGGGTGCACAAGTGTGCGGAAACTCCTGTCTTCTGTCACACAGGTCTCTGAGTGCAAGTGATCGGAACACCTACTATCGCGTAGTTTCCACGGGCAGAAGGCGTGCAGGTGCACGACTCGGCCTCTTCCTATCGTGCAAAGAAATGCATAGGGTATCACGACTTGGACTCTTCCTATCGCGCAATGGGAGCACGCAGGGTGGATCAACTTGGCCTTTTCCTTCGCGCAAGGAATGTGTGGTTCTCCTTCGTGCAAGTGGTTGCATGGTTAGCTCCCAGAAAGCCTCGGGTGGCTCCATCCTTTTCTGTCTCACTCGGGTGTGAGATTTTTCTCTTTACATTGCACGGAGCTACGCGGGACTTCTTCTCAAAAGATCAGCAGCAGCATTCTTTGGCCTCGGATGACTTCTCTTATAGGCAAGGAGATTGATCAAAGCTGCGGGGTTCAAATCTTTGAAGGACCGAGATCTACGGCATTTTGAGATCTTCAAACGCGGATCAAGAAACAACCAAGAATCACGGTATCCTTCATTCAATGCTGACTCCTTTTAACGTAGATACTTCATGTGCATGCATCCTCGAACGCATGCATGGCTTCTTCTTGTTCTGTCCATGCACGAACACTCTGCCTCGAAACTCCATTTTCTTCAGCCTCGTTCGAAATATTTAACTCATTTCATGCATGTGACTTTTAATGCATGCATGTGTTTATGAGGAGGAGACAAACACACTGGTGGTCCTATCTCCATTAGAGACGACCGGGAGCTCCATCTACCTTGCTCAGGTGGCTCTGGTTTGCGGGAGACGTCGTGGGATGACCCTCAGCCGGTGGGAAGTTGAAGACAACCCCACGGCCATTGGATCCGCGTTTAATGATCGCGGATGGCCAGGATTAGATCCGCATCTCAAAAATTCCGTCCCACATCGAAACGAGCCGCGTTTTTCTTGCGGTTTAACAAACAAGCTGCGACAACAACGATTCAGAAATCTCCTCTCCCCCTCTGGTGTTGTCCCGCACCGGTTCTCTGCGGGCGCGCTTCGGTGCCCACTATGATCCTCCGGGAACGCTCTAGCACCCATGCTGCATGGGTTCATCACATTGTGGCACCTACAGGCTTACACACGGCCCGACCTCCTGTGGGCTGGCTCTGCCTAGACTTCCTCATGGGTGTGGTGACCTAGTCCCACATGTGCCTTGGGTTGAAGCTTGGGTAGCTAGCTCGTGGGAAGGCCCTATTTTTTACATAAGCTCCACTTGTATACTTGGTTATATAACCAAGTAGGAACAAGTCTACATCAATTCATTCTCCTCTCCTTCACCTCATAATCTTTATTAGAATTCTATACTCCTTCTATCTTTCTCAACATCTCTTCTTCTTCTCCTATTATGAGATGGAATTCCCAAGAGTCTCTCAAGTATCTTCATCAACTATTAATCATAAATCACTTGATCTTCAATTTTCTTCTTCAATCCAATCATAGATGAGGTTGGATCATCTTCAAATCCTCGTGCACTAAGAGATAGTGCATGGTCTTCTTCAAACCACTTCATCCACTTAGTAGATATGGATGGTTCATTTTCACTTCATCCAATTAGTGACGTGAATGGTTCTCCTTTCTCTCCTCATCCACTTAGTGATTGTGGATGGAACCATTCTTCATTCCTCATCTACTTAGTAATTGTGGATGGGACTTCTTTATCTCCTCATGCATTGTGAAGACAATTCATGGACTTCTAACAATGTTGTGACGTTGTATCTTCTTGATACAAGTTCTTTGAACTTAAGATCAGCTCTACAATCATCTGATTTTGTAAAGATTCTTCAACCATCATTCCTCAATCTTTATCACTCTTCAAGCTCACTTCATCAGTTAGCACTCAATGACAGGTTATTGACAACAAATGCAATCACTTGGGCACAACAAAATCAAAAAGAAGTGAGTGATGGAGGTGTACTTAATTCTATAAATGTTACCTCATTTAAAATAAAAGGAACTAGAAAATATTAAATAGAGAAAAAAGTCATGTATAAAGATATTTTTTTGTTGACGACATCAAATAGAATCGATTTTGTATATGTTGGCATTCTGATGGATTTAATGAGGTGGTCTTGAAAAAAATTATTTTCTCTTCAAAATAAATAAAGATGTTAAAATAATAATGAAAATAAAAATAAAATCATGAATTTATTTTAGATTATATGTCCTATTAATATTTTAATCCTTGTTAAAATATAAAAAAATAATCATTGGTACATAAGACTTATCCATATTGGAAAAAATAATCAACAAAAACATATTCAAAAAATGATTTGAGGGATATCCCTTAATTAATATTTGATAGATATCTTGTTTTTAAAACCTATATAAATGGAAAATGGTAAAAATAAAGCACAAAAGAGTAGAGGAACAATTATAATTGCCTCTTAAAATAGTTCACTTAGATTTTTATAGAACCATGGGATAGAAATCTATAACATGTGATTTTTATTTTATCACATTAATTGACGACAATAAATGAATTATAAGAGTGTTATTTATGAATCAAAAGTCAAAGGTAGTGTATATGTTCCATATTTATGGAAGATAAGTTTAAATAGAACTTGAAAATTATACCATTAAATTTAGAATTGATCCTGAGAATGACTATATGAGAAATTCAATTTAGTTGAACCTTATTTTTTTTGGGAATAAAAATAAATATTTCTTTTCTTGGACATAACAACCAAATTAGATTTTTAGGATAATGAATATTATCATTATCAAAATGGAGAGAATAATGAATACTTAATTTGATAGATAAAATTTATTTTATAGAGAATTTTTTTGAACTACTATGCACATTCAAAATCAATGATTTTTAGGCGAAAATGAAATATGACCTCATATAAAATGTGGTATAAAATATTTCCTATAATGAGTATTTTAGGGTTTTTGGTATAAATTTCATCAAATAAATCATATTCGTAAATATGGTAAAATGTTTTGTATGATAGAAGGAAGGTATCTTTATTGGGTACCTATCTAATAGAAAATGATAAAAATGTTGGAATAAAATAATTTATAAGGGGGGTGACTATATTTATAAAAATCCTGCACTTTATTACAAATTAAATATGGATTTATTATATAATATTAAACCTAATAAAACTTGTATGATCAATAAATCTAGTGTCTTTCAGAATTAGGTACATCATATAAAAACTTAAAATAGGAAATAAATCATCTTCACTAAAAACTTCCATAACATGCTCATACATAAAACTGCATGGGATAACCTAGGGACATGCATAAGATAGGGGTGAGATAAAAATCCCACTGGGGGAGTAAACATGGAATATCAAGAAGAACATAATACTTGTTAGAAAATAGTCTTACCATTGGGGAATAAATGGAGAGATAATCATAAATATGATTAATAAGGCATGATATAGAATTCTAATCATAAATGCAACATGGAAAATATGGAAACAACTTAAAACACAACTTCACAAACATAGGTCAAGACTAACTGCCAAGAAATCATGAAAAACGAAGTCCCATAAAAGAATCAGGTTCACCCCTATTCCAACATGAATTCTCATGAGACTAAACATTACCCAATGCATTGAAGTGCTAGATAATTCATGGGAACCCATCACATTCATTTTGTTCTCGTGCTTAAGTGTGCCACAAAGATTATACAACATGGATTCATTTTTCATCACTTTTTATTCCATGATAAAGTAGTTTGGAATAAAAAAATGTATTATCTATATTAGATAAGTATAAGTGTATAAAGTTGAACACCCTTTAATGAAAATGGGTATGGTTTTCACAACACAATTGTTTTGGCATGGAAAATCACAATTAAATTTTTTCAGCATAACAAGGGTGTATAAATGTTCATGAAAATGATTAATGATAGTGAAAGGGGTATATAATACTTTATAAATAAATTTTACCATAAATGGGATGTTAAAAAACATATCCCATTATGAGTAATTTTAGATAATTGACATAATATAATGAAGAATCTTGAATAAACAGGAGAAGGAGAGAACCCTTACTAAATTTAGGTATGGTAATGGGTGAAAATAAATGTCAATCAATGGGATTAATGAGAGTGAAAGGGGTATCTAATTATATATAAATAACCTGAAAATTAAAGGGGGTATGGAAGAAAATATCCCAAAATATAAAAATATAAATTAATGGGAATGAAATTAAATGGGTGTTTGAATAAAAAGGAGAGTTAAAGATCCCTTACCAAATTTTTTCTTAGTATAGAGTGTGCATAAAGGTTCATAAGAGGGGTTAAAGAGACTGGAAGTTTCCTCTTATCTTTCAAAAATCACATGGGTAGTAAGGGGTATATGGAGAATCATATATAAACATGGAAAAAGTAAAATTAATAGGTATAATATAAAAAAGCGTTCTTGAATTTTCTTCAGAAGTGATAAATACATTATATGAGTGTTTTCCAAAAAATGATCGGGAGGAGCTTATTGAGTGCTTGGTGCACCTTGGGAGGACTCTATATAGAAAATGGAAGATTTATGATATTCTGCAATGATTCTGGGTGGAGATAAATGGGATATTGGGTGGGATTATATAGGAAATGAGTGGGTAATTCCATATCATTTCCCAAACATTGGTTATGGACTCAATATAATAGAATAACCAAAACCACAATCATTCCAATAGTAATTTCCTATGATTTCTACCAACAGGGAGTAGTTGTAATTATTTTATAATTATAATGGCCTAAATTATGAAAATAATACCCTTTCTGATGTGGAAGTCATTCATACTATTAAATAAATCATTTTAAAACCATAAAATATACTATAGGTTCCGAAGGACTCATAATGCATATGTAAAATTCATAAAATAAAAATAAAAATTCGATTATTTTAAATGGGAAAAAATATATGGTCTTGGATACCATTTATTTTATTTATTACATTATTTTAGGTAATTATTATGTCGTAATACATACTGTATATTTATATCATATTTAAATTTTTCCCAAAAATTATACTCTCTCAATATGTTTTGAATGATTAACTATTGGATAATTTTGACATTTGGATTCCAAAAATAATATTAATTTTATTAAACTAATTTTCAAATTATTCTAATTTCTATTTTTTAGATAAGAATCAACATTTATAAAGAAATGGTGGGTTTTTTCACATTAAAAGTTTCTAAACCCTTATAAAAATTAAAGTTGACTTCATAAAAAATATATGATCTTTTATATTTGAAAATAATTATTTAACAAAAATATTTTATTAAAATATTATTTATTTTAAACATCCATTAATTTGAAAAAATAATTTTCTTCATTGGAATTTCATATTACTTTAAAATATAATTTTTGTTTTATTGTATCAAAATATAATTTTAATTAAAATCATTACTTAATCATTCATAATGTAAAAATAGTATGCAAAAATATAATAAAAATTTAAATTATAATGAAATATAAATATTTATAATATTAGCGTTACATTGTTTCTATCCTTTGTTAAATTAATTTTAACTTTACCTAAATTATTTTTCATTTGTTGTGGTAGTAAATATTTACTACAGTTACTATTCATATTATTTAAAAATTAAGTTGACATTATTACCTATAATTAATTATGATTATTAAAAGTATACAATAAATTTTATCCATATCTATTCACTAAGGTGGAAGGATTTAATTTAATATAAACCCCACAAGCATGATGGAAAGTGGTTTTCCAAAAAATAAATTTTTAATGGAAAAGATGATTTTACTTTATTTATATTACAAGTAATCTTAATTATATGAATTTAAATTAATAAATATAGATATATATTCTAAAAATTATATTTATATCAATTCACATCATGATTCCTTTTAATTATTTATAATGTAGTATCATTATGCATTTAAAAATTGTTTTTAGAAAAAATGGGTTTTTAATCCTAAATATAATCTTGTATTAAAATCCATTATAAATATAATTTAAATGTAATAAATTTAATTAAATATAATTAAAAAATAATTATGTTAACAGAAAAGTAATTAAGATAAAAATTATTTCTCTTTAATTAATTAATTTATCAAATTAAATGACTATTTTATAAAAAAAACTGTATTTTTTCACTATTCGCATAAAAATCTATATTTTCAGAAAAAATAAAAAAAATCATCCTATGATAATATTGATATTATCATATCTAAAATGGAGTTTTTTTACTAAATTATTTTTTAGAAAATAAATATAATTTTTTGAGAAAAAAATAAAAAATATTTTTGAAGAAAACATATTTTGAAGAACAAAAATATATTATAAAAAATTTATCAATTATTTATTCATAATTTATCAATATATTTAGTATATATATATATATCATAATTTAGTTAATCATACTCATATCCACAAATATAATGAATGTATAATATGGCCATATTTAAAAAATCATTCTTTTTTTGGGTTTGGTGTTATGTATCACATATGCTACCAAACATAGTTTTCTATTTTTTTTAAACTCATGGCATTAAAATATTCCACTATTTTAAAAAAAATTCCTCAAAATTTAAACTTGATCTTGGTAAGGCATGTCTTGACACTTAAAAATATCTTTAATAAAAACCCACAAAATAAAAAAGTTTAATAAAACACACTCTTGAAAGGATAGAAACGGATGTATGAAGGCCATCATATAACTAGGTGTACAAGTTGGAGAACATTATTGGGAATTAAAAACATGGACATTGATGAGAAAACTGACAAAAATTACCTATTTGATTATGATAGAGAATATGGTTTGGATAAATTTAGTGTCTACAAAACAATAAATCTAAGATGGTTGATAAGAAAAAAAATTCATCTTAAATGATCATAGTATGGAAAATAATTTATTCAAGATTATTTTCATAGAGTTGAGGAATTAATTTTTCATATATATTAGGAACATAAGGTAATATAATTTCATGACAAGTATAATTCCATCCATTAATTAATTTTCCCTATAATATCATCTTTGTCTTCATACAATGAGAACTCAAGATAAATTTTTTATGCTTAAAGCACAATATTATTCTTCTAAAGGATCATATAATCCCCAAAGAATAACAATATATTCCCACTATTGCATAAATTGACTGTAATAAAGGGAAAATTAGGGATGTGTAATTTTACACTATTAAACAGACAAATAGGAAGCTAGAGAAATTAATGGTATAACTTATAAATTACATGAATTTCCAAAACATATGAATTTATAAGCCTCAATATATATTATCCATGATATATTTCTCAACATAAACTCTTATGTACTTTTTCCATTAAAAATGATTCGTAATGAGATTATGAATTTACCAAATCATATCCCTCAAGAGTGTCGAACCAGGTGTGCAGTAAGGCCTATTGTCGTGAACCAGTTCCCGATCGAGTGTAGCTCAACATAGTATTTTTAGGTTTTACCAATATATATATTTGTACTAGATTTACATCCACTTATAGTCTCCAGAAAGGGATATATTTGATTTATAAACCACTAACACTATACATACAAAAATTTATTGATGTTTTATTATACTTATTCTTATCATTATGTCTTTCACTAGAGTTTCTTAATCTTAATCCCAAAAATAACTAAACTTTTCCTCTGATACAAACTATGAAAACTTTTCTATTTATGACACATTAATTCATGTTTTATTATATAATATTACACATAATAAAATAGAGAAGATAGATATGTTTAATATGTTGGGGAATTAGGTATATTACATAACAACTTAAAATAGGAAATACATTATATTTATTGAAAACATCCTTAACATAATCGTACTTAAAACTACACGGGATAACCTAGGGACATAAATAAGAAATTGGTGAGCTATAAAGATCGGTATGGGAAAAAACATGTAATATCATTAACAATTTAATACATGTAAGACTATATTCATATAAATGGGGAATAAAAGGAGTGATAATCATAAAAATGAACAATAAGGTATGTTCTATAATTATAATCATAAAGTCAACATGGGAAATGTGGAAACAACTTAAAACACAAAATCATAAACATAAGTGATGGCTAACTTACAAAACATAAATATGGAAAATGTCCCATAAATTAATCATATTCACTAAAAGTCCCAACATGATGTCTCATGAGACTAAACATTACCCAATGCAATAGAGTGTTATATAATTCTGGGGACACCCAACACATTCATTTCATTCTCATACTTAAGAATGCCACATATATCATAAAAAATAGAATAATTTTTCATCACTTTTTATTCCATTGTTAATTAGTGTTGAATAAATACATTTAATTAACCAATAATATATTTATATTTTTATAAATGCGAAAACCCTTGATAGTAAAAGCGTATGGTATTTACTACATAGTAGTTTTGACATAGAAAATCATGGTGAAATTTCGGCAGCAAAACATGGGTGTAAAAATTTTCATGGAAGGTCATAATGAGATTGAAATGGGTATCTAATAATTTATAAATAAAGAGCATAGTATAAGGGATATTAGATAACAAATCCCATTTTTAGTAATTGGATATAACATAAAAAAGATAATGAAGAAGCTTGAACAAATTGGAGTATGAGCGAACCCTCACTAATTTTCAACATGGTAATAGATGCACATAAATGATAATGAAAGATATTAATAGGATTGAAAGAGGTAACTCATTATTTGGAAATAAAATGGAGTGAAATTGGGAAATGTAAGAACATATAAAAAATGTACAAATGTAAATTAAGGGGAATAACATAAAATATATGCCTGAATAAAATGGACTGTGGAAGATCCCTTACTAATGTTCGGCATGGTAATGGGTGTATACAGAGATTCATGAGTGAGATTAGTGAGAGTGAAAGGGGTATCTTATAATCCAAAATCACATTGTATGCAAGGGGGATATGGATGAAAATATCCTAATACAAGCAAATTGAAATTTATAGGCATATTATAAAAGTGGTTCTTGAATTGAAATGGGAATGGAGAAATCCCCTACTTGAGTGTGTGACTCCAAATGCTTGGTGGGGATACTCTTGAGAGCTTTGGGTGCCTTGTGAGGATTATATATAGAATATTGAAGTGTATGGACGTGCTCAATGGATTTGGAGTGGATGGAAATGATATCCTGGTAGATTTTATATAGGAATTTAGTATGATATTATTTACCATTTCTCAAACATAGGTTTCAGACTCTATTTAATAAAATAACCAAATCAATAAAACTTATAATGTTTTTTTCCAAAGGTTCATTCTAATGGAGAGTATTTATTATTATTTTTTAATCTCAAGGGACAAAATTATTAAAATAATACTGAAAGGTTATTTGGTAGTGAGTCATACTCTTAAGGAAATGATCTTAAAACCTTATAGTATATTATATGATTTAGAGGATTCATAGTGGATTTATAAAAT
The DNA here is from genome assembly GCA_963277665.1 of Viscum album. NCBI lineage: Eukaryota > Viridiplantae > Streptophyta > Magnoliopsida > Santalales > Viscaceae > Viscum > Viscum album. The sequence continues at coordinate 247,469,766 of OY728167.1, forward strand.
TAATCAAATAAACATAAAATAAAATTATTTAAATGTAAAATATCAATTTGGTTGTTTATACTATTTATTTTATTTATTGTATCATTTTGGGTGAATATGATGTCATAATCCACATCGTATATTTATATTGTATTTAATTTTTACGCAACAATTCGACTGTCTAAGAAAACTATGAAAAATTCAAAATTGGATAATTTCAAAAATCAGATTAAAAAATAATGTTCATTTTATCTAAATAGTTTTATAAATATGTTAATTTTTTACCTGTAAAATAAGAATCAACATTTGTTGAGAAATGTTGGGTTTTTTCACAATAACGGTTTCTGAATCCTTATAAAAATTACTTTTCACTTCATAAAAATTCCATGTTAATTTATATTTAAAATAATTATTTAAAAATATTATTTTATTAAAATATTATTTATTTAAAAAATTCTTTTAATTCATCAAAAGGATTAACATAATTGAAATTTCATATTACTCAAAATTAAAAAATGTTTTTTATCTTATGAAAATATAATTTTTATGAAACTGATTAAGGAATCATTAATAATGTAAAAACATAAGGAATAAATATAAATATAATTTCAATTAAAATGAAAAAATAAATATTCATATTTTTAGGGTTAATTTTTTTTAGTCTTTGTTAAATTATTTTTACCCCTACATAACCTATTTTCTTTTTACTATGGTAATAAATATTTATTATAGTTACTATTCATATTGTTCAAAAATTAATTTGACCACATTACCTAATATTAAATATTATGATTCCAATTATATAATCAATTTTATAAACATTAATTCATAGAGGTGGAAGAATTTAAGTTAATATAAAACCCTCAAACATGATTGAAAGAGGTTTTCTAAAAATACTTATTTTAAAGGAAGATATGATTTTACCTTAATTATATAACTATTATTCATCACTGTTTGAATTTAAATTCATGAAAATAGATATATAATCTAAAATTTTTATTTAATTCACTTCTAATTAGGGGTATTTTAATTATTTATAATTTAGAATCATTATGTATTTTAAAACAGCTCCAAATTGCCTTGTCTGGGTGATTCCCTCTAAGACCTATGGGTCATGTAATTTTCTCTAAGCCTTAGAGCATTGTAAGGGTTCCACCTCACCCCTTGAATGGTGGATTATCAAAATAAAAAAAATGAAGGCCATCGGGCCATTCTGACCGAGTATAAAACCTGGAAAAGTAGTAAAAACATGTTATGTTTGAGCCACACAGATTAAATGAGGATTCTAATACGATTGATCATTAAAATTGTGAACTAAGAGTGGAAACCAAAGTTTTATTGTCTAAATAATCATGTTGAGATAGAGAATATAATTGGATATCTACATTCACAAATTCATACAAGAAGAAAGTTTGGATATGAAGAACACACAATATAACAAACATAAAGATTCTTTATTTTTGTAGATCGGACCTCACTCATCTCTCAGGCTGAAAAATCAGTGAAAATGTCTTTAAACATGAGGATTCAGTTGAGTTTAGGGATGATGAGCTAAATAATATAAAAAAATTCTATGTATGAATTTTTTTTATGTACCAGTAATTAGAATTTTGGTGTGACTAAAATGTTATTTACTAACATACTAAATGATCAGGGACATGATGTCTGAAACAATGACATATTGGTGTAAAAATGGTAGTCGCAATGTGAATGAATATGTTTTTAGGATATAATTCCTCTATTTTAGTGGTATATCCTTTCAAGATGTTCCCTATTTTGGCCACTAACATGCAGAATAAAATCATTCTGATAGATTCTAAACCTACTTAAATAGTGATCTTGAAGAATAGATATATATATTGATAACCATGATAGTTTTGTGAATTATAATGATAAAATATGATCTTTAAAATTAAATAAGTCTGTATATTTGATTAAAATTAGACACAAAAAATTGTATTCAAATGTTGAATACTTCTCAAAAGAGTTAAAATTTATCAATGGAATTGTGGAAAACAATATTTGTATAAAATAAATGAATTCAGGTACACGTATTGTAATTTTATATACTGATGAAATCATATTTTCTAGGGATCATGATAATTGAGGAAAATAATTTTATAATATAGAGAAGAAATAATTTAAATGTTCATTCTTGGTGAGATGAAATAATTCTTGGGATTACCTGTGTTTTAGGATAAAAATTATTTTCTTCCTAAAGGGAAGTATTCTAAATAATTGGCGATAATATTTGACATGAAATAGTCAAAGCCTATGTCTACACTATTTCAAATATGGATGAAATAGTCCAAATACATTGTATATGAGACTGTAAATCAAGGATAACTATGGAAAATAACTACCATACTACATTATCTTGGAGAATCAATAAAACACATTCTATATGTATTCAGTCATTATGAGAAATATTAAGGTTCCCCAAAAGTGTCAAATGCTATGGATGTCTGAAATGTTATTTGATATAAAAATGGTACTCTGAATAATGGGTTGTTATATTATAAGGTGAAAGTGATAATTCTATATGAATTTATTGATGTAAACATACATGTGATTATGATTATATAAGGTGTACTTATGGTGGTATTTTAATTTTAGAAGATAGATCTATGAGTTAGGACATTAATAAATAGAACTCACTTACACTGGGCACTACATAGGATGAATACTTTATTGTTGTGAGTAATTACCCAAAAATGACATTGATGAATTAGAAGATACATGATTTAAAGGTGTATGTTGAAAAAACCTATAATAATTTTTTTATTATAAAATTGAAATTGAACATTCTAAATATTCTTTGAAACACTAAGGGTCAAATCATAGTGGTATTAGATGTAATTTCATAAAAGATAAAGTGGAAAATAGAGACAAAATACTAATTTTTTCCCTACTATATACTAAGTAGATAACATTATCACTAAACACATCCTTAGGGAAAAATATAGAGATTTCTGTTGAACATGAATGTTCATCCCTTTCCACATAATTAATTTATTTTGAGAGGTTCACACAATGTTCCCTAGAAAATTTGTCAAAGGGATAGAAGAGAATGTATAACTATTTTCTAGGAAGAAAATAAAAAGGTTTTATTTACTATCTTTATCAAATTTTAATTTAGTGGTTGTATTTAGTGTGAATGGGGTTTTTTAGAAGTGATTTTCTTCATTGAGTGGGAGAATCTTATCACATGGAAAATGTTTCTTGTCACTTAGAGATGGATTTATTTCAACAATTCTTATATAACATTTAGTATGGTTTCAGGATGATTTAGACATGAAAAATGTTGTGATTTTGCTTCAATTGGATGATAATCATATTTTTAAGATGGATTTATAAAGTGTTGAATGGAGTTTGAAAACAAATCCATAGGGGGATATTGAATATTCTATATAATTTTATGCAGTGATTGTATTTTTTCACCCATTTATTTTCTAGTAGATGTGAATAATTTTTAGGATATATATAAAGTGTTTATGTGTAGTTTGGAATTGTTTGTAGTTTTTGTTGAAAGAGGTTGTGATTATTCAATGTAATTTTCAATTATTCATTAAGTTTAAAAATTATTTCTTTGTCCTGTATCCTAGAATTTTGAGATGACCACTTCATTTGGATGAGACTATAAATGTCATTAGATTTATATAAGACACTATAAGGATATGAAAAATACTATAATAAGTCTTAGATGAATTGGAAAATATTTTTATAAGGATAACACCAGTAGTCCAGGTCATTATTATAATGATTCAATCTCCCCAGAAGGTTAAGGTAGGCCACTATAGGGTCAATACAAGTCGCCTTACAATTTAGACAAACCTCCTAATGTTAAAATAACTTTATAAGGAGTGGATTATGGGCTTGATGATATTTTCAAAATGATTAATACAAAATAATATTAGATGATTCTAGGTGAATAGATATTTAAGGAATCAAACATCATGATCAATCACATGATCATGATTCAATCCACGATTGATGTAGAACCACTTGAGGAAGATGCTGGTGGCTGACATGAGTTCCATGAATATAAGAGGATAATCGATGTCATAATCACCTGAGAACCATGAACATGTAGATTAAATTAAAACTATATTTGTGTTATATAGATTATACTGATTTTATAAGAAGTAATACCCTTGGGTCATATAGGATTTAATAGTGGATTATGACCAAGAATTAAAAGGTTTTAAATGAGAACTATAAAATATGTTTTTTTACTAGTTTAAGAGGATGAAGATATTTATATAAAAAACATGGAATTTTTGAACTTAAATTTTTTAAACTATTTTTCATAGATACACATAATAATTAAATATGTTTAGAAAATGATGAAATTTTAATTTTTAATATTGAGATAATGTGTTTATACAAATCAATATTGAAGAGATGAAAGATGGAGAATTTCAAAATATTATGGATTCTTCTTCGATATGAGGTCAGGGTAATTTGATATGAATTTTATTGTTTCATGATCTTGATAATGAAGAGAAAATATTTTATATTAATGTTTTCATGATCTTATACATGAATAGATCATCTAGTAAAATTTTGAAGAAAGGATTACTTAATACTATAGTTTTTTATTCTTCTATGTAGTAAAAGTTCATTCAGAAGAAGATATTTCCTTGATTTTCAAAAATCAAATGAATTTTTAAAGATCTGATTAATTCTAGATTGACCTCTATCTACCAGTACCCTATCAGTGATAAAATTTTTACGCTAGACCATAAAAAAGTGTTAGTCAAAGATTCCTGATATTAAATAACCAAAATCATATAAGAAAATAATGTTTGAATTTAAATTATTAAAACATTATTTATATTATTTATGAAATTAATTTTTCTATACTCTAATTTTGAAAGATGTTTGAACTTAAAAAACTTGTATGTTATTAGTCAATGTTATTTGAAATTAAATAGCCATTATTTTCTCAGTCTAAGATATATGACATGAAGTTATAATCATGCTATCAACCGAAGATATTTAACCTTAAATTTCCATAATTTTTTGGTCAAATATATATGAACATAAAACATTACCTTCATCATATTGGTTTACCAGCAATGGATTTTAATTATTTATTCAGGTCATATTGTTACTCATAGTTCTAGGTAACTAAATATTCTTTCTTTGGTCTGGACTCTATAACCTAAAACTAAAAGTTTTAATTCTCGATAAGGTGTATAACAAAAAAACTCCCGCAATCATTCAATCCATGTTTTTTGAACTTAAACATCAATATATCGTGGTCCATGATGAAAGATACTAAACTAAGAAACAAAAATAAAAAAATAGGAATATATAGAAAATATGTTAGTTTAAAACCTACAAAAATATAATTTAGAAACAATAGAGAATCTGCATGGTAAGAAAAATCATTAATAATATTTAAAAAAAGTAATGGTCTTAATAAAAAAGAGATAAAAATCCCATGGTACCTATATTGAGACATATTAAATGGTAATCGATTACTCTCTAGTTTGAATAAACCTTGGAAAAGTTAGAGAATCTTGTTTTCCATTATATATACTCACCATGACCATAGTAAAAATGGAACATAATAATCAATTTGGGGTTCTATGATATCTTCTAAAAATATAATCCCCCATAAACCATATTTATTTTATTTTATTTAAATAATCCATAATAAATCTTCCATAACCGAACAACGTTCCTTAGTTTTAGGTGATGGAAAAAAGTACATATGGAATATAAATACTCATCAAAGCATGTGATTCTTGGAGGTAATCCTTCCTCATTAATTATTTCAATAGATTAACCAAGGTTTATGGTGATATAATTTTATCACATGACCTTCCAATACCCACCAAAACCAATAAATCTTGAAGAATGGGGAATTGGTATCTGAAAAACTAACCTTAGCATTTGGTAATGATGTAAGTGAACATGAAATATTGATATCTATCTGATCGTAAAAGTATAAAAAAGAATTTGTTTTTTTGAAAAAAAAAATTCCATTGAATCCAGTGTTTTGACTCATAATTTATGACTAAATTCATCCCCTACATGTTCAAAAGGGAGATTCACCTTCCGAAATGATGATTACTTTGAATATTATATGTTATCAAAAATAAAGTTTATATGGGTTCATGAAGTTTGATTTTAAAGTAATGAAATAACTGATGTGGTATGTCAACATAATTAATATAATGGAATAATATTAATGTAACACACATTTGGAATGGTACACTAAAAGAGACCATTACAAGGAGAGGTTCCCTCAATAGGGGACTCATACTAATCAAACAAGAGGAAATAATAAATGTTAAAGTCCCCACTATAAGTGTTATTTTTCTATTTTATTCAGTCTTATACATGATTAAATGCTAATTTATTAGTCATATACTTCATGAAAATATACATAATTGATTAATGTTAAAGTGCATGATGTGCTATTGTGGCCTTGTGATGTCATGTAGAGAAAATAGTAGCTCTCCTCCCACTACCTATTGAGATAATACTCACTCAAATTATTCTAAAAATTTTCCACATTCATTATTAATTTGATATTTTATATGATTATTTATCTAGACTAGATGTTTTTATTGGCCCATAAAAAGTTATTGGGTAGTAGTGTGAAGTACCCTATAGTTGGCACTGATTTCACTTAGACCCATGAAACATTATCAAAAGGTGTCTTCTTAATTCCCGATATAATCTTAAAAATTCTTAGGGAAAATAGAATAATCACAACACTTTAACCACTATAAAACCACTCGATTCTCAATGAAAACCATCATGAATAAAAAAATTCACTAGCAACCATCTAAACATATTCTAGAATCATGGCCACCACCAATAAATCACCTTTAGGGGGAATAATGTGTTAGATGAATTCATGATGAATGTGTTAGTTATATATTTTGGGGGTTATGTATCATTTAATTACATACTAATAAAATAATTTTATTCATATGACACAATAGAAGGACCCCAAAAAATATCTTCCAACAACATCCCCTACATTAGATGGTGATCTTAATATTATATGGATAAATCTATAGAATCATGTAGTAGTGAGACGTTATTAATAGTTGGATGACATATATATAAATATTTCTCCAATTAAAATATTTGGGTATCTACTCACCCATACGTAGAAATATTCTCAATCCAAATTCTTTAGGCCATCTTCATCTTATGCATGAAAATATTCTCACAAGTCAACATTAACCAGAGCTATAATGAGACCACAAGATGTTTTTCCTCTTGAAAGTTGAAACTTGAAACTTGATAAATTCTTTATGGGAACTAAAATTTTCTTCTAAAATGATATTCCAAATATTATTTTTAACACCCCAAAATATTATGAAATAATTTTTTAGAATTAATTTAATATTCTTGGTATTTTCCATTTCATACAATGATAAATAAATCTTATATTATATGAAATCACTTTGTTTTGCTTGAATTACAGAAAAAACAACTTGGTCATTCAATATAGGAAAAACTTATATTATCATGTAGTACACACAACACTATTTTTGGATTTTATTACACATAATGTCGTGTTCCTTCGATAACCATTGTTACACGCAAACTCGAGTTTTTCCAAACTAAAATATACTATTAATTTTGTTATTAAAATATCATTATAGTCACAACCTAGTTATTCAAATGGTAATTGTGTATGGTTTTTATTTAATTATTCAAATATTGTTTACACATTTATATAAAATTAATTTATTTGTTATCAATTATTTATAGGTGAATATAAGGTCTATTTGAAAATAATGAAATTCTTTTACTAAGAAAACTATGTACAAATTTCATTTGATCTCAATAAATTAGAAACAAAACTATTAATTAATTTTTATATTAAAATATCTATATTATATATTAATTAAAAAATTTACACTCACCCAATATTTTTTGTAGGCATAATATAAGAATAAAACAACTTTTTCGAATAAAAAGATGTATTTTTCTAAGAGGTAATTTTACAACCTTTTAATGGATAACCCATTTAAAATATGATTTTGAAACTTTTATAAATTTAATATGAAAGAATAATATTAATTTTGGAAATTGTAAAATCAATATTATTTTAGGGTGAATTTTTTTTATTTTTCTGATTTGTTACATTTTTAATGAATAGTGAAAATGCAAAATTTTAATTGAGAGATAATTTTTAATATAATTTATTCATATGGATAAATTGTAGTTTAACATTATTATAAAGTAAAACAAGATCAATTATAAATCAATTAATCCAATATAGGTCATTATAACTAATTTCACATTGAAATCATATAAAAAACAATTCAATATTTTGGACCTTTTCACATAAAAAACATGTTGTCGCGATACGTCTGCGGGATTAATTTTAAATTACTTTCTACCACTAATGTTGTTAAAATTTAGAAAATTGGATTAAATATTTGGAATTAATAATATGTTATAATTTCTTAAAATTTCAACTTAGTTTTTCACCAATATATTATAAAATGTAGTTAAAATTAATTTTAGTGATTAATAGAAAACTTAGATCAAAAAGGGACTAAACCTTGAACTTAAGGGGAAAATGATGCAGAAACTTGTAAAAACTCCATTTATGGACAATGTTAGACACTATAATTCTATTTATGTAATTTGTATCACTGTTGGATCCACATGAAATGGGAGAAATGTGGGAGTATTTCCCTTTTAAAAAATATACAAGAATTCCACTCCTCCTCTAATATAAAAGGCACTCACCACTCCAACATATTAACACCTCTCAAGACCATTGTTTCTGAAAATATATTCCCAAATATCCACCAAGAAATCTATAACTTTTTTCTAGAATTATAAATTTAGTCATAATGGCAACCATGGAGTCCCTTTGATGAAAACCCATAAGAGTTATCCAAAGAAGAGGTAACATCCTTCCACATGGTCTTTTGTTTTATTTTCATTATACACCACCTAGATTATTATTATTCCATATTATATGATAAATAAATTATCCTTAGTATTTTGATATTTGTTTAAGGGTTATACCTATACTTAAACACTCATCCATATAATGGTTAATGAACTTACCATTCGTGTGTATGGTGGACTACCGCCTCGCGAATTGATGTTGTTCATTTTTCCATTACCACCTATCATGGGTGAGAATTATGATGGAAAGTATATTTATATATGATATATATATATATATATTATATTTATGATTTATTTATGATTTTTTTAATGATGGTATTAGTGAACTTATATGATATATATGAGATTAATATTCCACTATAATGAAAATATATATACATATATTTCATTTAATTTTTTTCTTTTTATGTGACAATAAAACAGAAACAACATTCATGTATACGTTCAACCTACCATCTCCATGAATAGTGTATTCCATTTCATATTTATATATTTTATAAATTATTATAAATAAATATATAGTGAATATATATGATATTAATATCATTTTATACATTTTATAAATATTTGAATTGTGATTTATTATAGATGATCTGGAATAAAAAGACTAAACATATACGAAAAACAGTAGATATTTCTCGAAACATAAAATTATCATAGAATTATTAATAAACGGGTAATATAAAGTCATAGAAAAATCATATATGGTTTTATATAAATTAATAATATTATTTGGTATTTTTATAATAAAAATATATTTATTATACATTATTTTTGAATGTGTATGAAGAAATTCAATACTTAAGGTAAGGGTCTTCTCGTCTCACATTTATTTCTGTGAGACATACACCTTATTAACCACTCAATTATTTTTGTCGTTAATATAATTATAATGAATTTATTATATGATTCATATACATTAATTTATGGTCACTTACATATCCATTTTATGATCTCCATTTATATGGGTTTATGGTTAAAATTTTACCAAATTGGTAATGTAATTTTTGCCTCAATTTTCCTTCTTTGAGTTACATTCCATGTTATGAACCTATATTTTTCAATAGGATATAAATACTACCATTTGAAATGTTATATCATGAATATACTTAATTCATTATATTTTAAATTTCATTTAATTTTTTTCATATGGATTATGAGTCAATGTTACCAATGTGACAATAGTTAATTTCTAAAATCTCATTGTTTATCGGGGTTGTTTAATATTATGCTTCCTTTGATGAAATATTATGATCTGTATCTCAAGAAAACTCATGAATTGTATTCTATTATACTAATTAATGATATATTCATGTATTGGTACCATGTATATCCTCTTTTTTACTTAATATAATTAGGAAAGTGTTTTTATAAGAATCTTACTTTATCTCTCTCTTCGGTCTGAAATTTGTTTTCTTTAAAAACTATGTTTTATGAAAAGGGATTTTAAAAATATGTTAAGTTTAAAATTTTTTTGAAATTTTTTCAAGATTCATTTATATGTTTTTCAAGGGAAAATGTTTTCAAAATCTTTTTAATCTTCTTTTACAATTCTTCAAGGAAATTGTTTTTCAAAATGCTTTCAAGATTATTTTATAATTTTTTATAAAATTGTTTTCAAATTGATTTAAAGAATTATTTCTATGTTCTCAAATTATTTTCAAATAAAATAGTTTTAAAAATACCTTTAATCTTGTTTTATAAATTTTCAAAAAATATTTTGAAATAAAAAGTTTTTTAAAATGATTGATGTTTTAAAAATATATTTTAAATAGGTAAAGATATATTATTAAAGAAATGGTTTATATAAATTTGTAAATATTTCATTATAAAAAAAATTATTTATGAAATGGTTTTATTAATGGTATTTTCATGGAAAGGATATTTTCCTTCAGAAATGATTCACATTATCATTCAAAATACTTGTCCATATAAGATGAAAAACCAGGTTAATGTTTATGATTTATTTGGGATATGACCGAAGGATAATATTCCTATTCATTCTTGAATGGTTTATATGCAATGTTGTCTATGACACCTGTTCCTCTTCCATGGGTTATACTATATTGAAACCCACTTATTTACCTAGGTTATTCTCTGATGAAATTAATATGGGACATATATATTTTCAATAGGTAAATATTTGATGAAATTTTTATGATACCAATTTAATTTAATGGGATATGTTATCATGTTTATGAAACCCATATCTTTTATGTGTTATGATATGATAAATGTTTTATTATCTTATGGCACATATATGTATGATTTTATTATGTGATGGGTTGTCCTATAACTCCATCCAATTAATTAGGTAATGATATATTTATATTATCCCAAATGGAACATGGGAGGCCATACAAATCCCCGAACAAGAGGGTACATAGGAGGGAATCCCAAGCTAGAAACAAGAGGGTACACAAGAGGGCATCAAAAGATTGAAACAAGAGGGTACAAAGGATAGAATCCCATGACCAAAAATAGAGTCTATGAGGGAGGTCATATCAAGACTAAAACAAGGTTGTACATTGGATGGAATCCCAAGAACGAAATAAGATGATACATGGGAGGGAATCTGAAGCCCGAAACAAGAGGGTACACAATAGGTAATCCTAATCCAAAAACAAGAGGGTACATGAGAGGTCATCCCAATCCCAATGAAAGAGGGTATTGGGAGAATACCTAGCTAAAAGTAGGTACACAAGTTATTTTCCCACCCATAACATGTTATGAAGGTCATGGTTAGTTTCCTACACATAGGATCTTCGATTATTATGTGTATGCCACAATCCCACGTCTTATTCATCTGTTTTCTCTCATGGGTTATTCTCTTGATTCCCTTATAATTAAAATCTTATTAAATACCAATATTTAATATGTTATTCTTTATTATCATATTTTATTTTTATGGTATGATATTCTAGTGTTATGATCATGTTCTCACACCCTTATTCTCAGGTTATGCTTACATATCTCTTACGTTTACCCTTAATGGGAATCTGTGTTCAACCCTTTCATATTTTTCTTTTCCCTAAGTTATTAAGAAAGGTTTTCAGTATGATTAATAAAAGGGAATGATCATTAAATGATATTTTGAATATATTTCACCAAGTTAGAAGATTATGTTTCAATGTTTCCAAAGTAACTAAACTTTTATGGCCCTTGGGAACTTATTTTTTTAATGTGATGAATATTCATCTAAAATGATGTAATATCAATGTATGTTAATCTAAGGTTACTATAATTAGTTTCAATGGAATGTTTTAGTCAACCTTTAGAAACTAGGATGGTAAAACTTTAGTGATGTCCCTAGGAATATTTATAAGGATATGTCTTCATATTTCTCTATGGATAATTCTAAAGATAATTCTAAGGATAAGTTAAGGTATAGGAAAATTTCCTTGAATTTTGGTAAATTATAGAGATTATGGTTTACTAGAAATAAATCCATGTTTGGATACTATAGATGTATGTGGATATGGATTATATATACATATTGATAACAACCCCAAAAACATTTTATTGATCTTGAATCAATAAAGAACTTGTTCATAAAAACAAGCCTTATTGTACACATGGTTTGACACTCCCATGGGATATGCTTTTGTAATTTAATAAATCTTTATGAGCCATTATGAAGGATTTAAATAGATGATTAATATGAATAAACTAGGATAAAATTTTTGTGTAACAGATAAAAAAGGATTGTGTCATGATTTAGACATCCTATAAGTTTCATTTCCATGACTATCTGGTAACCCTATGTGATGATTATTTCTTACTCTATTATGTTTTGTTTTAGTCAATTAATGGAATATGAAGGAACCTTGTTAATGGAGAATTAAATGGAAATAGAAATTATTTTCCCCCTAAGACATAGAATGTTAATGGGAGATGGAATGAAAAACCATGTTACTATTCTCACACAAATTTTAGAAGTTATGAATCATTTTTAACATCCAAATGATAAAAGGATGTAACAATGATCTATCATGTCCTTCATGAGGAAACACCCACCTTCATTCAACAGATATGATGACCTATTATTTGTTAATAAATGGGTCTGTACCACCAAAAAGATATTTTTAATTATAAAATTTTCAAAGAATGAATAAGTCATTATGTAAGTCTACCATCTACAAGTACATGCATATCAATGGTGTAATATTAATATTAATATGAGGGATAAGATGAAATTGTCTCTATATGTTGGGATGAGATCAGTAACTTATTTTTAAATAAGTACTTTCCTCTTATTCATCATTTGAAGTTGTAAAATGAGTTCTTATAGGTTAAACATAAAGATGATGGATCAGTTACTACCTATGAAGAAAACTGTACAAACCATGAGAGGTAATCCTTCGGTATTATCATTCATCCTAAAAGGAAAGTTGTTAATTTCATTAGTGAACTAAAACAATCTTAAAAATTCTTTGTCAATAAGATAACTTAGCTACTATAAATAATTTTTATGATGTGATTTCAATGTGGAAATAAATTTTGGATATGCATATCAACATTGAGTTTTTGAAAAGAAAAGGTTGATAGAGTTCAAAGGAAAATCCAACGACCATAGAGAAAATAAAATGAGGCATCCATTATGCTCAATGTGTGGGAAAAAACTTGAAGGGAATTTTCTAAAGAGGACTACCATGTTTTTTAAATGTTGAAGGGAAGTTCATCAAGAGGATTATTGTCTATGTAATGGGAAGAAGTTAGCTAATGAATTGAATAATGAGAATGCCCCATATAATGCAGATCTCCCACTATAGTGTCTCAATTTCATGGAGTTTGGTTGTTATACATACAAGTTCTCCAATCTAAGGACTAATGTGGATAATAGGATGCAACAAACTCTAGGGACTAAGGTAAAAGGTAAATATTATACAATCATAATTGATGATGCAAATAATGATAATTAGGAAACACTTATCCTCCTTTACTTAGTTTGGAATGTCATGTTTTGTTTTTTTTATTAATCCCTTTGAAAATATTATTTTAAATCTTCATGTGATTACCTCCCTCTGCGTGAATTTGTGAAAAACGAAATCACATTTAGTATCCTATCAGTTAAAGGATGAACCCTTGTATCTAATAATTTTTTTTATAAGATAAGATATTATTTATGTAATAAAATGAGAATTATATTTTGGAAGGGTTATAAGGTAAACCATTTATGGATTGGCTTATGTTAAATGCCATATGAGGTTTTAGAGATTTTAGTATTGTCTCACCACATGAGGATTTATGTATATTGGATAACATGTACTGGCCTTACTGTTATGACAACTAAATAAATATGTAATGAATTATCATTCTATATATGGATCTCATTATCTTTTTGTACTTCAAGAATTTCAAAATTACCTTCACACCTTGGAGTAAGAAATGAAGTGGATATCAAGAATTGAAAACCAAATATTGAGGTTGTGCATATGAAAATTACTAAAATCAAGTAATTAAATTACTTTATGTTATTAGATAGTAAAATAATTCCTCAACTTTAGGAAAAGGATATTGAAAATTATTTATCTTAATAACTTCATTTCTGTTGAATCCATGGTCTTATAAATAATCATAGATTTATGGTTTTGTGGAACTTAACATTCCATTGATCATTCACTTATTGGTGGTCAATTATCTTTATTAACTTATATAATTATTTACACATTTCATCCTTTTCCAATATTTACTCCCAAACTATGTTCTCCTACATGGAAACCTTGTTTTTAGTTACATTTGGTAACTATTACGGTCCCAACATTCCCTATTTAAAGAATGTTTTAGAATTCATTTTTATGATGTGGATTTCTAAGAAAATAACTATCTACTATTAAAACTATGATATCCTAGAAAATTTATGAGGGATAAATTCATTTTAATGTGGTAGAATGTAACAGCCTGAGATTTTTGAAAATATATTTTTTAATTAATTTAATCATTTTGATATTTTTCATTTTATGCAACGTTAAATATAGCTTGTGTTACATGAATTCACTAAGTTTGGATTCTGTTTCACACAACACCAAGTTAATCATGCACTAAAGGAAACAATTAGATTATCTTTCATTACATTCTACACTATAATTGGATTGTGTTATACACAATGTCGAGTTCCTTCGATAGCTAGTGTTACACTCAAGGCCGAGTTTTACAAAACTACAATATATTATTAATATTATCACTAAAATATCATTATAGTTACCACCTACCAGTTGTAATGGGAGTTAAGAATATAGATAAACCTGTAGGGAAGAGGTTCAGGCTCACCTCTTATATACTTCATGGTTCTTCCATGCGACGATGGGATGTTATTACTCATGTAGACCACCTTTGGGATATGATTTTTAGTGATTTCCATGCTTCCTTCTTTGATTATTTCTTTCCAGAGATGATGAGAGCCGACTGAGCTATGTATTTTTTTAATATGAAATAGCAATACCTATAAGTTAAGGATTATCAAGATTAATTTAAGTAGAAACATAATTTTTAACCTTTCTTCACTACTGAGGATCTTTCAAGAGTGAGACTCTTTGAGGATGGTATCAGGTATTCCATATGTTCTTCAGTAAATGTTTTCCATCTGAATACTTTCTTGGGAATTATTGTTTAATAATTTATTACTAAACACACCATGATTGAAGTTGGATGTACAGGTCATGGTGGTTCAGTTCCAAGGTAGGGTAATAGCTCAACCAGTAGTAGGAAGCATTGTTTAGAGGGTTCTCCATAGGTAAGTGGAAGATAGTGTATCCATAGTAGTATATATATTATATGGAATCAGTGTGAGGGATATTGTCATGTAAAGACTCAGTGCGACTTAGACCCCTTTGAGTGCTAAGATCATAGCAGAATGGGGAATATTCAAAGGTTTTATTGGAGAATTGTTTTTGTTCATAGTGGATGAGGTTCTGTACCAGCTCCTCATTATAGGGAAGGTTCTATAACATTGGGACATTCTAGAAGCTGGACTAACCCAGACTATAGGTTGAGGACGTGGACACTGTTGAGAAGGCCAGACTTAGGATATATAAAAGTTACCGAGTGGAACAATTCTAGGTAGTTTGGTTACAAATAATGGTAGTGGATCAGGCGTGATATATTTTGTTCATCCTATACCTGAGGATAAGGTTATCAGGACTTATACAGTATGATGTACAATTTTAATAGCCTCAACTTTAGTATCTATACTCTTTGATATAGGCTCCACACATTATTTTATCTCTGTTTATATTTTAAAAATCCTTGGGCTTGTGATTCAATATTTTTAGGGCATGATGTCACTTAATAATCCATTGGGATTTATATCAAATGGTGTTTTCAAATCAAAGTATTTCCCCTATGAGGAATGAAGCTACCATTTCTTATCAAACCTTTTCATCCTTAATATGATTGGATTCATCATCATTCTCAGGGTAGACTGGCTAGTCCAATATCAATCGTATGTCAATTTTATTCACAACACGGTATCATTTACATCAATATAGTTTAGAACTATATTAACATGTGAGAATTGGATATCCAGGAATGTATAGTCAGACTAGAGCATCGTGGGACGAACATAGTGAAAAAAAATCAGTAGCCTATATATGGATGATTATGGGGCATGTCAGGATGATTTCTATCTTATATTAGATTGTATCACGGATATATTTACAAGATATTTTTCTAGACTACCTCCTAAGAGAAAGGTATGTATTACTACCGAGCTAGTTCCATGAACAGTAACAATATCCATTCCTCCTAACACAATATCTACTTTTGATTTGTAGGAGTTCATGAGGAATATGGAGGACTTGGATACTAATTGTTTTATAAGAACTTGTACTTATCCATGGGGTTCACCTATACATTTCACCAAGAAGACAGATGGTACCCTGAGGATTTTTATGAATTATTGTAGGATGAACTAGCTTACAGTTAATAATTTGTATCCAATGCCTCATATAAACCAAATATTTGATAAGATCTAAGGAGAGAGGGATCAATAAATGTTTTATTTGAGGTATGGATACCATTAGGTAAGAAATAGACCTTCAAACATACCTAAAATGTTTCATTGTAGGTATGGTATTTATGTGTCTCATGTTATGTTGTTTTGTTTGATGAACACACACACACAGACACTATTTTCTTATATAGGATGAATTGGGGATTCCTACCATATTTGGATTCATTTAAAGTGGTATTCATCGATGAAATATTGATTTATTCTTAGACTAGACACAACTATTGAAAACTTCTTGAGATCATGATGAATTTACTAAGTGAGAATAAAATATTTTCTAGTCTCACCAAATTATACTTTTTGATTGAAAAAGGTGAAATTACGAGGTCAAAACATCTCATAGGAAGGAAAATATCTCAACCTAGATAAGGTGAGAGTTGTGGTATCATGGAAGAATCCCATGAAAATTTAAACATCCAGAGTTTCTTAGGGATAACTAGGTATTAGAGGTGCTTTAATGAAGACATTTCATTCATAGAATCACATAACATGGGCTTGATAAAAAATTTTGTTATGTTTCTATGGTCAGAAACATGTGATACAACCTTTCAAGAGCTGATATAGAGGCTAACATAAACACTAATACTAATTCTACCAGATAAATTTAAAATCAATATAGTTTATTAAGATGAATTAGGAATTGGGATAGGAGTAGTTATCATGTAGAAATACTAAGTCATGGAGTATTGATTCTTTCAATTGATGCAACTCAAGAGGAATGACCCAATTCATGATCTTGAGCAAGCAGATATGGTTCATATCTTGTGTTTTTTGAGGAATTACATTCTTGGAGAGTAGTTTGAGGTTTATACACACCAAAAGAGACTTAAGTACATATTCATGTAACGTTATTTAAACCTCAGACAGAGAATTTGGGGTGAGTAATTAAAATCCATCTATTTTAATTATGCCTATATCCCTAAGAAAGGTAATTTTGTGGGTAATGCTCTGAGATAGAGCACTCATACACATATAGTTCATGAGGATAGTAGGGTGTGGTAGTTTATATCCCTCTGCTCAATGATTCACATAGAGATCTAGGAGCATCATAGACAACATATCCTTACATATTTATCAAGGACCTATTCATCTGTTGAGATATTGAATATGAGGAAACATTCAAACCCTGATGGCTTGGTCCCAAGGGAGAGCTTTTCAGGTGAGTACATGCTTCCAAGATGTATTATTGGTTATGATGAGATAATACACTTTCACGGATGCATCTAGGTTCCCACATACATACTAGAGGGTTTGATGAATTAGTATCAAGCTTCTTTTGGGGTATTACATCCTCGTGTTTCAAAGAAGTATCATAACTTATGCCACAAGTATGGGTTTCCAATGATGAAACAATATATAGTGGGTTTTATAGCTCATTTTTTCACCAATATGTAGGTGAAGGCGGTACACCATTGAAAAGTATGGATTTTACATCCATTTCCCATTCTGAATTGGAAATTGAATGACAAAACCATATATTTTTTGAGTTTTTTTTACGAAGATCCCCTAGAGACATTGATGCATAATGGATGATTATTGATAGGATAACAATGGTCACCCAATTTATACATATTAGTTATAAATTTTTAGTGGATGATATTATTAGTCTCTATGTATGAGAGATTATACACCTTCATAGTGTTCCACATTCTATTATATCAAACAATGTTTATTGCTTTACATTTTAGTTCTGGAAGGGGTTGTAGAAGGCTCTCAGTACTCATGTTTATACAAGTATAAACTTTCTCCCATATACTGTTAGACATTACAAGCATAAAATTATGAAATTACATGATATTAATAGAGAATACGACATAGATTTAAAAGGTTATTTGTAAAATTACATACCTCTAGCTATGTTCTTTCAGATAAAATATTTCTGGAAACAATATTAATGGATTATTATAAGGCCTTTATGGTAGGTCATTCCATTCTACCCTATTCTAGGTTAAGGAAGGAGGGGAAGTGATTATAAGACCTAATCTGTTTTAGGAGACATTATAGTATTTTTAAATTATTCAAGAATAATATGGATATATTTTAGTCTAGGAATAATTCTTATGTGGACTACCGATGTTGAACACTGAATTTCAAGGATGGGGAACATGTATTCTTGCATGATTCATCCTAACAGGTGCACATAAAAATTTGGAGAAATAGTACATTATCACCTCATTACATTGGGCATGTCAAGATATTGAAGTGAGTTGTCTTGGTATCCTATCATATTGCCCTTCCTCATACATATAGGGCTATGTAAGATATTTTCCATGTATCTGAGCTTCTCCATTACTATTCAGAACCATCTCTTGATTTAGATCCCAATAGTGATGAATAGGGTGATAATACTTTATTTGAGTAGTGTCCTATACATATTTTTTATCAGGGAATGAAGGCTCACTGATGCAGGTCAGTTAATATAGCCACGGTATGGTTGAAAAATGGTAAAAAACCTAGGATGAGACCTAGTAGAGAGACGTTGTTTTACATACCCAGTGGATGGAGATTTTCTTAGCTGTCAAATTACCACCCAAATAAAGGAAATATAAAGAGTTTTTTTAAAATGATATATTAAAATAAATCGGTTAATATAATTGGGAAGGGACACTTTAAATATAATCATTTATTTATTTTTAATCTTATAAATCTAAATAAGAGTTTGATGAATGGTTTGGGTGTTTTTAAGGAATGTTCAAAGCCCATAGCTCCATTTTTTCAGAATGGGTGGAAGTGCATGGGTGGATCATAATGAGTAATAACTGTACATCCCAACCATGTGGCTCTATAAAAGGTCCACATGGTTTGAAAAACTAGATAAGGTAGGTCACCTGACCATGTGAAACATATTCAGTAAATGAAATAGTAGAACCGAATACATGATAATGTTTTGGATAACCACGTGACTTGTTGTGCGAGGGTGAGACACCCTCAGATAGTGAGTAAGAAAGGTCTATTGATACTTTTTCAAAAATTTCACCTAGGATTATAAGGGGTCCCACATTGAGGAAGTGGTGGTACATGGTTGGTGAAAATTTCACCAACACTATGGTCAAACTATGCCCCACTTAATAATGACGAAATTACTATTTTCTCTTAAATCCTATAAACCCTCTTCCACCTTTTTTTCTCCACTAGTAATCCACATTAGGATCTTATAATTACCCTATACTTATAAATTAATGAAAATACTCTATCAAATCTCAGTTTTGATCACCATATATTATGTTTAAATCATAATGGTAACTAAATTAATCCACTACCAACATGTTGCAATTTATCTCTCTATCTTTAGTACTATTTCCATGCAAGCTAATATTCCCTTTTTCTAGGGGATGGGGGACTATTATTTCATTTTCTACCATTCTAGATGAAATTTGAAGATGATACAAGGTTAGGGTTTATCAACCACTCTAAGGTAGGTGGTTTATAACATTAACTCGGGTTATTATGTCCATGTTTTTTCTTTTTTTTTTACCGTGCATCATTTTTACCAGAACATTGCCCCTAAAATCAATTTTCCTTAAATTAATTTCATAATTTGGAACCCAAATCCCTAATAGGCCCTCTAGTCATTATTGGAGGTCAATCATCTCAACATGATCCACCACTTTGGTTTTCCATTTATAATTTTATATGTCCTTTCTATAATATTAACCAAAACACCCTTTAGTGTGTCTGGTTCGACTATCAGAAGCGTTTTAATAAATTTTCATTTTATGAATTATTGTATATAAATGGGAAATAATGTTTAGATCATCTCACGTTATTTTGGAATTACATTATTAATGGTATGATAACTCATATTAATATTTTTCATTATAAAGGAAAAGTTAATCACTTGAATTAATGTAAGTAAATAAATTGGAATTATTTTTACAAGGATAATGATCATTTATTAAATACAAGGTTCCTATTATTATTGTGGACCTTTTCTATGTTAAAGGATTTTCTATACCTAAGACAACATTTTATACACAAGGGAATTACTTAACAACTTAGGGGACACCATCCTGATTCATTAATCCAATTTTCATGGAAGGTACCCACCTTGGAATTAGATCAATCTCTTAAAAGTATAAGAATTCCAAAATATAGTACTGATGATTCACTAAATTCATTTCTAAATATTATAATTAATTAGTATCCCTCCATAGATTTTACTGATGTATTTGGACAGGAGGCACCTTGTATCACAATAATATTTTTGTTAGATATATTTTTTCTTTGATGTCTTGTGTTGTATGCTACACCATGACAAGCTTGCGCAGTACTTAACACCATATTAGCTTGCGGTATATGAAACACTATGTTTGTATTATGTTACACACAATTTCATGTTTTTTATTGAATTTATTTCACTAAAAATATAGTATAAGTTAGCAACTAAATATTTTTATGTTACTTTATAACCTAGTTATTATAATGGCGGTTATAAACAGTCTTCACTTTCTTCAGAATAACTATTTAAATGCATATGAGTGAGTTTATAAAATAATTAAATAACTCTAGATGGATTTTAATAAATAATTAAAATTATAATATATTCAAAATAATGTTTAAAATTGATTTTAAAGGTTTTTTACATGATATAAGAGAAAATTCAATTTTTCTGATGAAAGAAATAATTTCCAAAAAATACAGTTTTTCCCATTTTGAGGGCACAACCATTTTTCATATAATTTTTTACACTTTTATATATTATATTTTACAACTTAAAAATTTTATTTAGAAGAGGTGTATAAAAATTTACTATGGAAATTTTATTGATATTTTTCTGTTAACATTCCAGTTTTGATGAATAGTAAAAATACACTAAATTTTAATTGAAAATAACATTTTCATAATTTTTATGGTTAAATTATATTAATGAATGGTTTAAAAATAAAAATATAATAAATTTTTATTATTCAATATAATTTATGTTATTTTCATTATTTATACTTTTAATTCAGATGTAAAAACATTTCAATCTTTTACAATGTTTTAACTTTTAAAAGCCGTTTTTCATTACAACAACGCGATTAATTTAAAATTAATTACTGAAAATTATATCTTTTTAATTTATAAAAATGTTTTCCATATTTCTAATCTGTAGATAAAAATTATTTAAATAGAATTTTTTTTATTTTTAGGAAATCTGAATAGTAACATAAGTTATTTTTTATTAATACCGTAAAAAGGTAAATCGGGTAATTACGGGTAAATATGTTATTATAAAATTACCATAACATGTGTACTAAGGTAAATTGATTATATATTTTCGACCTAAACCATCCTTGAGTTGAAATTATACTCTTTGGAAGTCACATAAATGAGATTAGAACATTTAATATATTTTATTTAAAGAAAAGTTAAATATGTCTAACTCAAATTTTAATAAATAAATTATTTTTAATATAATGTTATATAGAAGATAAATTAGATTATTAATACTCATTTGAAATCTAAATTTTCTTTATTTATCATGGTAATTTTTTTTTAAATTTTAGGAAATAAATAATTACCTTAATGGTTTATATATTGAGGACGCAGAAATTATGTAATTGATGAAAAATAAATAAATTAATTTTTAATAAAATTATAATAACAAATAAAAGACACAAACACCTATAAAATATTATTGGTAGAGTATATATCAACCATAATCATCCATGGGTCTATTTATGTTCCATTTGGAGTCTTATAGAAGTGATTATGAAACTTATATTATTTAATTTAAAGTAATGTAAAACGTGTCACATTCAAGTTTTAATAAGTATAATATTTATATTGATGTATTTTACAGAATATATATTCAACTAAAAGTATTATTATGAACTATGGTATATTTATCTTTATCATAAATTTTTTTTTTAATTTTTATTCAAAAAATAATTATTTTAAATTATCAGACGAAACAGCTGTTTTAATTATTTTATCAAGGGAAATATTAAATAAATGTTATTAAAAATATTAAAACAAATAAAATTTGAGCTAATTAATTTGTCTAATGAATTTTTTAGATTCCTGTTACCCCTTAGGGATATAATAAAATATTTTTTTTCCAAGGATAACATCTTATATTAAATTTTTTACAAAATAATAAATTGAATAGTTTCAAACTATTAATTATTTATCAAAATTATGTATTATTAAATTATTTAAAAATAATAAAACAATTTTTAAAAATATATAATTATTATTATGTGCTATAAAAGTCTCTAATTATTAATTTATGGTAAAATTGACGTCAACTAAATAAAATTTATACTATTTCAATATTGAACAATTTTTTACCATAGTTAAAATTAAAATGTAATATCAAAGGGTTAATTGAAATGAAAAGGATTAAAATGAAATCAAAACATGTCTAAAAATTATTTTTTGATGATATTACAAACTTATATCATAAAATATTTGAAACTAAGACATTTTTTATGCTTTTGGATGTTCTATTATTTTATTATAAATTAATATTTTTGGAGATTCCAAATGTTCCCGTTACCTCAATTATAAAAAGGGAACATCATCCCTCACATATTCACTTCACATTGAGCCTTAAATTTCATCCATCCACTACCAATTCCCCTTATAAAATTCTCTATTCATATTTTTGTGGTCCTTGTTTTCTCAAAACACCAAATCTAGTGTCTTTAATAGGATATGTAGAGGGAGCTCATCGAAGAAGAAGTAATCTCCTATACCGATTCTTTCAAATTATTTCTTATTCTACTTCCTATTAATTATTTTATTTAATGATAAATTAATTCCTAATGTATCACTTGTGTTTTGGGATGTTATTATGGTTATGGAACAAGTATATTGCACCTTCTATCCATCCTATGAAAAATGAAATCACCACGTGTGCGTATGTGCGGCTTACTGGCTCCACACTGTGGTGTAATGTGCTTTTCACCACCACATTACTTAGATAGGTATAATGATGTAAATAATAACTATATATTATTATTATAACATGTTATTTATTATTAAATCTTATATACCACCCAATTCTATACCATCCAAAAATTATGGGTATAATATCGTCACTCGTGCATACATACGGCCTACCGTCTCCACAATGTGGTGCAATTCATTCAACGCAATCTTCATTAAATCAGGATTATATAAATTAATTTAATGAATATATATGATATATATTATAATAATATAATTATTTAAATTTTATGACTATAGCCTAAGAATAGTAACTCATCCAATGAAACATGTGTCAGAAAATAAAGATGTAAATACCCAAGGGACATGTAATAATGTTAGTATCAAAAAAATGATAAAATGATATTATATGATTACTATGATTCTAGAATAAGTTAAAGAAATAATTTAAATAATTATACAGGATTTTTGGATAAGTAAAAAGGATAACAGTCCTGAGGTTAGGGATTATTTTGTCTCACTTTTATTTTTGTGGGACATATGCCTTATACACCACAAATTTCTTTTTTTCAGTGTTTATAATACCCATGAATGTTTTTATGACTCTTATTATGAAGGTTATAATATTTACATGTCCAAATAATTTTCTTTATTTTATGAGTAATACAATTCGACTGATTATAAATTAGTAAGAGATAATTTTGAAATATCATTATTATCCAAGATTGTTTATATATAAGTATTTATTGGGGTATGTTTATCATCCATGTCCATGTTTCCTAATTATGCATTGTAAAATATTATTTCTATTCTTCAAATAAAATTAAAGAAAATTTTAACCATTGGTTAATTTCTATTAAATGGTATGAATGGATTATTTTTTCATTTTTGATACAAGGTACATTTTGACTTATCCAAAAAAAGTACAAGAAGAATGTTTTCTTTTAACTTATATGGGAGGATGGGTTTTTACATTTTAATAACACCATATTTTCACGAAGCTTCCTTTACAAGATTTCAAGTTTATTTTCAATGAAATTATTTTCTTTTAAAATTGTGTGGAATTTTCAGAAAAGAAAATGTTTTTGGAGAATAAATGATATTTTCTTCAAGAATTAATGTTAATTGTTCAAAAAAATCATTTTCCATATATGATGTCATTCTTTAATAGGGTTATATTTCAAGTATACTATTCATATTATTCATATGGTTTTATTTTTTTATGGAATGCTATTTATGAAATTGATTTGTTTTACATGGATTTTTTTATGATGGAATGGTGTTTAAGAAACCCATTTTATTCCTTGGGTTATGATATGATAAATGATTTATGATTTTGTGGAACATGTATGAATGATTTCACTATGAGATAGGAGGTACTTATATATCCCTCCAATGCACTAGGTAAATATTTATACCTCATGAGATAAACATGACATGAATGGAAAGTAAATCAAGTTCAGTAATATAGGGATGGAATGATAAGTAAATTTGGTTCAGTAATAAAGGACTGGAATGGTAATTAAATCATGTTCAGTAATACAGGGGTGGGACGACAAGTAAACATGGTTCAGTAATGGACTTTTTCAACTGTGATGGTCTTGGAAATGATCCTTGAATAATATGGAAATGATTTTTAAGCTTATTTGTTTGATACAATTCCATATTTTATGTCAATTGTATTTTATCATGGTTTATGTTCATTTATGATTTATGAATTATGAATTAACAATATTTATTCTATGACTACCAATTTTTATATATGTTATACATCATATTATTTTCAAAAGATAGATTAATGTTTTTACATTTTTATGTTCATGTTTTGTTTGTTTACACATACTAGGAATATGATCTCACATTTTCTTATGTTTTTATTCCTCATGTTATAAATAAATCTTTTATGTAGGATTACTAAATTGTAATATCTTTATCAGAGATGTTGAAGATATTTCACAATTTAAAATAATGTATTTCATGTTTCCAAAGGAACTAAAATATTATTCGCCTCATGTGTGCATTTTTAAAATTTAATTAATATTAATCTAAAAAGATTTAATATTCATGTACATCATTCTTGGGTTATTATACACATTGTATTATGCCCTCAAGCCCCAGTCATTCTTTATCTATGATTTACTAGGGATATTCTCCATGGAATCAGTTAAAAATTATTCCAGTTGAATGCCTCAAGTGTACACCTTGGATTACACTGATAGCCTAGTAGATAGACAAAAAGTTTGATTTTTGTGTGCTATCTAAGAATTATAATGTCAATGACTCATTCGTTTCACATTGAGACCTTAATCTTATTATATATCCTCAAAAACTTGGTTACAAATTGGGTCCCATTTAATTATTTACAATTCATGGACTCCATTTTTATGAAATAGGTATTTCTTATACATATTTATTCTACATGGATAGTATTTCATATCTATGAGACCCATACCATTTATAAGACACCTATTAAAATGCATCTGGCTTAGGATGAAGTAGGTGTGTTCTGTCAAGAACTTCAATCCCAAAATCGTATTTATTTCATTACTTTTAATTCCATAACATATTCATATTAATACACACTATTACAATTATTTTCATATCAGAGATGTTATACACACCATTGGTGGTGGCCTACTGTGTATATCTCACATCATATTTAGGTCATTGATTAGTACATGGAAGTGCATCATGGATATAGTAAAGGATAATGGAAATCACCTAGTCATGGTTTCATTCATTGATTATGGATTGGGATCATAGAGCATAAGACCAAGCTAATGCTCATGATAATATTGGAGATTGTTTTTCTCTTATCTTATTTTGAGATACTTATATTGTATTGTGTTCTCATTTCAGTGTATTCCTATTCTTTTTTGTATAGTATCATGACATTACTATAATTTTTGTTATAGTGAGAATTATTATTCTTCAACCTATATATCTTTTCTGGATGGTTATTATGATTATTATTTTTATCCTTTTATTATAATTCCACTATGGTACACTCCTACAAGATAGAATAGTCTCCCCACTAACACACCCTAGGAAATCACTGATACTCATAATCCATTGTCATATGAGGAGGTTCTCTTGAAGACATGTGGCCACTATTTTGGCTACTTTTATTGAGGTACATGGGCAGTGATATCAAAAATTATAACCCCATTTGAATTTCTCCATAATATTATTTAAAAAAAATAAGGTTAAAACAAATGAGGGTACATTTTTTCATAACTTTATCTTGTTCAAATGTTACTTCTTTAAATTTCTGATCATTCTCTAGGTATAACATCTATGGATTATTTACATGTTAGGATTTTTGGATTTACTTCCCCACTAGAGATAAAAATAATATATCAGGTACTTTATACATGTTTGGTGTGATTTATTTTTGGTAGTCCACAACTCTATAGTGATCTTGAATCTCAAAGGGGATAATAAACCTAGGAAATATCTTTATCTTCTTCACAAACAACATAACTCAATTCCTAGGAGATATATGATGGAACACTTTATCTCTAACCTCAAACTCTATGTCGCATTTATGCTTATAAGAATAACTCTTCTATCAAATTTTTGCTACACTAATGTGTTTTTTAATGTACTTTACTTTCACAAATATATCTTTAACTAGTTTTTGTCTTAGTAACTTCAGTTCTTTAACTTCATACCAATATGTGAATTTTCTACATTTAATTCCATAGATAAATTTATAAGAATTAATCTTAATACATGTGTTCTATCTATTATTGTATAATAATTTGAACAATGTAATATGTCAATCCCAACCTTCTTTGATGTCCGCAATGTAGATCTTAACATATCCTAATGTTTCTACATAGTCTATTCAGATTATCCACCCGTCTAAGTGTGATAGGCATAGAAAATATTCAATTCTATGATCAGATCATGTTGGAGACTTTTCTATAATTTTGAGGTGAATCTTATATCAAAAATTAATATAATCCATAGTCGTGTTCCATGGGTCCTCACCACTTCTCAAATGTATATCATGAAAAGTATATTGAGTGAGAAAATATCCATAATGTTAATAAAATGGGATATCTTTATAATATGTTCTACTATAACCTATATGGAATTTCTTAATTTGGTTATCATTGAATAGAATATGATAAAAATACATAGAGATTATTTCCTATATCCATGTAGGTATGGGTAATGGTTTCATTAGCCCTTTTTATTTTATTTATTTTTTCCATTACAAGATGACATACTAGACACATTGATGTAATTTCTAGAACCCCTATATTTATATTTACCCACAAATAGTTCTCTCAATGTTGTCTATTCCTTTTTTTTGTTTCTTGGATGTATGGGGAATATTGATATTTGAGTGTCATTTATCACCTTCTTCATTATTGTATTCTATGACATTATGGATAGTTGAATCCCACATATCACAACTTTATCTTTGTCATTATTTAATTATAAGGTTTTCCACTTCACCTCATCATTGATCTTCTTCTGTATCTACACATCCTACATTTGAGATTATATAATATTTTTTATAGAGGATGGTTGAGAGATAAATTGAGAGTGGTAAGATGATGTTCCATCTTTTATGATTCACATGTAGAACCTTTTCAAGTAACAAATAATTACATTCCTATAAATACTCATCATGGATAAGGTTATTGGATCTTTTCTACTCATAGAATCTTCCAATTTATTATCCTTTTAAGGATGGTGTTGAATGGAATAGTCACAATCCTTTATTAGCATTATCCACCTTTGTTGGTGCATGTTGATATTTTTTATGGAAAAATACATCATGATCCTATGATTTATATATATTTCACACATTACTCTTTAGAGATAATATATAAAATCATCAATGTGAGTATTTATACATCCAACTCCATATTATTCATAGGATAATTCTTCTTATAAAGCATCAAATGTTGATAGGTATGGGTATCACACAATCATTTTTCATGAGAACACTACCTAATACCTTCTTTGAGTCATCACATTAGATCAAAAATCCATCACCATAGATTGGAAGTGTGATTATATGAGCAATGTCTAGCCACCTACTCAACTCCTTGAAGAAATCCTCACATTAACCAAGCTAAAAAAACATTATTCCTTCAAAATTATCTTGGTTATAAATGGTGATACCCATTAAATGTTTCCCAATAATTGCAAATAGTACCCAAACTGCGTAATGAAACTATGAATCTCAGTTAAATATTTTGTTATGGGGAAATTTTTACGTACATTTATCTTAAAAGGATCAGCATATTTGTCCTTGTTTTTAATAATAATCCCTAGGAATAAAACATTCTCATTCTAAAGCTCACATTTTCTATACTTTCAATACAGTTTTTCCTTTACTATAGTTCTGAGTACATTAATTAAATGCACATCATGTTTCACCTTTCATTTAGATTATATGAGTACATCAACTCTAAAGATTGAAAACAAATTATTGACTTAATACCTAAAGACTATATTCATTATATCAATGAATGATTATGGATAATTATCTAGTATTAATATATTTAATGTGAAATCATTATGTCTCTACATTATAAGAAAGGTGGTGTTGGAAGTATCCTCTTTTCTCTCCATTAAATGAAGATATTCAAACTGTAGGTCCGTATTAGAGAAGTATTAGGCCCCATGTATTTGATTAATCATTACATAAATCTATGGAAGGGGACAATTGTTTTATATTTTTTTCTGAGCTCATAGTAATCAATTCAGAAACGCATTGACCCATTATTTTTCATGGTAATGATAACTGAAACATCATATGGGGATGCACCTAGGTGTATGTATCCCTTTTCCAAATTCTCTTGTAGCTCATTCTTTAGTTATAAAAGTTCAATTAGGGATATTGTTTAGGGAGTAAAGGATATAAGAATATATCTAGCATATTTTATATTCGGAAATCAACTTATTGGTTAGGAATAAGGATAGGAAATTATTCCTAGAATACATCATCATATTCTCTTACAATGTTCATTTCTTCAAGGGTGAACATCTCCTTTGTCTCAATAATTTTAGCATCATATTATTTCTCATAAAGAAACAATGTTTATTCATGAAAAGTATTTTCCAAATGATATTTATCCTCCTATTTTTAATTTTACATAATTATAGGATGATTTGGGATACTGATATTGGTTTTCTTTTCAAAAAAATTAATATAGTTTTCTTATAAGAACCCCAAATCTATTATTTGAAGTGATTAAAAATAAAAAAATGGTTGTCTAAAAATGTTTTCAAAGATATTCAACTCACAAAAATTAACTTGGTGGGAGTTATATTATTGATATTTAATAATATCCCCCTTTCATGTTTTCTCATATAAATCAATCTCCTTATTTTAATGTGGTGATTGAATAGTTTTATTAATATTACATGATATAAAATTCTGTATAGAACTAGAATTTAATAATATGTTATATATTCATTGATTAATAACCAATGTATGTATCATCACTTTGTTATTAGGATCTACTATATTAGTAGTTACAGTAAATACCCACCCTTTCTCAATTGGATTTTGAGGTTACTTTCATTATTTTTCAATTAAAACCCTTGGATTATGGAACCGATTCTCATATTATCCATGTTAGTTGTAGTTAAAACATTATACTATGAGTAGAGTATTTCTTTAAAAATTATTTACCCCCACAAATTAGTGGGATTCATCATCTATTTATGTAATTAATTAGATTCATAACCATCCCTTCCATACATGAAACACCTACGTATTCCCCTAAATATGTTTCTAAGATGCTTCTTCCCACAATTAGGACACATCAAATGATGTATTCTCATTTGACCATGAGTATTACCCAATGCAAACCTATAGTTAAACTAAATTCTTTATATATTAACTATAATCCCATAGGTACATTGAGAATCACCCATTTCAATCTCAATTTTAAGGGCCCATTGTAAAATTTTCTCATAGATATCAATGTTTTGAATTTCAAAATATTTTCAAAGAATTAAATTTTACCCACAATAGAAGTAGATAACCTTACACATAGAATACCTGAAAATGATGAAGGTGTATCGTGCAATACTTGTTAAGTTAGGTTTATAAGTCATAATGGATTTATCATCCTTTTTCTTGATTTCATGTAATTTCCTCCCCATTATAAAATAGAGAGTGAAAGGAAAATATATATATATAAATATATTTCTAAATCTATAAAATTAGTTGGATTCAATGTACTTTATATGTTTTTTTTTGGTTATTAGTTTCTATCATTGATTTCTGTCTCCCTCTAGGAGAAAAAGTGCAAGTATGAATTTTTCCTACACATGGAATTTTAGGACATAAAATATATTCTCAGCAGATTCAATCCATTTATCTCTATGTAGGATATCATAAGATTCACTAAAACATAGATTCCTTTATCATATAATAAATTTAACCAAGACATTCCCCTTTTTAGTTAATGAAGGGAGTTTGAAATGTTTCTTGTTATTAATGATAACAAGATTCAATTTTACTCGTAAATCCATGAATTGTGTGACACATCGTCCCATAATTTTAGAAATATTATTTCAGAAATCATCATATTTTACATCACATATATTGTTGACATGATTCATTCTATTTCCCCGGATTTTCTAAAATAATGGAAATATTGGAATGAGGATACATAATTCAATATAAATATAAATAACAAAACTACATAACATATAAGTAATTTCATATATAACCTTATATATGAATCCAAATGTTTCAATCTTGGTTATCCATCACTAATTTTTTATGTTATCTAACCTAACATTGTATTTAAATCATTTCTAATGTTTTCTAAATAGATTATGAATTATCCAAATAAAATCACCCAGTAGTGTATGACTAGGTGTACATTCTATGGTCCACTCATCATGCACCAAATGATTATTGATTAAATGTTCAACTATATTTTTTCAAAGATTTTATCCGTAGTATAATTTCTTTCACAACCTGTAATGAATATGGTTTAGATTTATTTTTTCTATTGAATATTTATATGTATATATTTGGATTTATCCTTGGGTTTGACATGATTTTTGGGTGTCTAGGGACCCGATCCATACACATAGTAACAACTATAGTACAAGGTCATTACCATGTACTTAGACATGGTCAGGATACCCAGACATGGAAATTTACATGGTTACATGATGATGTGCCCGAGCATGGGTGGTAGAGCACAGTGAGGTAAAGGGTGGCTGAGCCATACAATGTACAACTATTATGTTCCATCTAGTGTGACATGGATTCTGAAGTTATTTCTAGTGGATAACATGGAAAGATAGTATGGTGATGTCACACATGGATTTGGGCCCTCAAGTAACCTATACTAAGTTCTTTTACATAATGATTATTATTGAGGTTTATCTAGGGAAGAAATTTATCCCTAAGGTTCATTTGGATGTTCATGATCCTATAGAAGGTTGATGAGGATTCTTACCACTTTTCCCAACACCATTGTTGGATCAGGTGCATAACATAATCAACATGTCAAAGATGAGGAGATACATGTATAATATAGTGCTTGTTATTGAATAGGAAAAAATATACATTGAGGATAGAGCCACCTTCATGGAGTACCCAATGTAAATTTATGATCTGTAGGATAGGATCATATGGGGATGTACCATTCCCTTATTATGTGGGGTGTAGCTGCATGGGATCATGAAGGAGATATACATGGAGAGTGGGAGTATATTTAGACTCATTACCCTGATAATTTTATATATCATATTATTTTTTAGGAAAATAGCCTTAAATTAGGGGAGAATTTAATTACTCCATTTTGATTAATTTTTCCCATGAGTAATTATTTGTATATATATAGACATATCCATGAAGTTGGCTCAGTTTTCGGGTGTCTCATGACACCAAAATTAACATATTAAAAGAATTAATATATTTTAGTTAAAATTAAAAAATCATTTTAGTGTATATAGTTTTTCCATTATTCAGGACCTCCCATGGGTAGTTTGATACAGTGGTTGAATCCGGGACATGAGGTTTACCCATAGTGCAACCAAAAATTGTTCATTTACAGACATCTTATTGATGTAGCCTTTGGTTGGTTCATTTAGTTAAAATAAATAAATAATTTATTTCATTTAATTTGAATGAACTAAATATAATTTTTTAGAAATTAAAAATTATAACCAATCAACATGTTTATAAAAAAACCCTAGGAGGAATTTTGTGGAGGCTTGGACATTCTTTATTGGATGATTGGGGTTAGAGAATGAATATCAATCAGGATAACGTTGATTAATAGGAAGAGAATGCAGTAAGTTTTTTTTCATCATTAGAGAACATTTTATACACCAGAAATTGTTCATAAATCAATGTATGGTATGTTATTTTTTATATTTACTCCCTTTTTATTTAACCAAGAATGTGTTTTTTATCTTCTTTGATTTCCAATTTTTACCATCCTTGTATGATCCTAATTAATTGAATTAATTCATCTATTCCAATTTATTCTTGATATTCCATGATATCACCATATATATCCAATTTATTTAATTTTGGGTCAAGATTTCTTGGACAATGATGGATTCTACTTTTTTATTTGTCTCTTCCCCCATTTTTATTTGATTTATTCCCCATTGGAACACGGGGTCATGGTTCATCATTTTTAGGGTGGGTTCGAGAATGATCAAACCTAGAGATTCATGATTGTTTTGTGAATAGAAAAACATTATTGTTGGTTGTATAAAATGGTATATTCACCTTTTTTATTTTTTCCCCCCCACCATTTGTCATGTTCTTCATCATTATCCCACAGGGCCATGGTTTTACATTAATGGGGAAGGATCAAGCATGACCAAACCCATGAATTTGTTGAATTTGTGTGAAAAAATAGGATATTTATTTTCAAATGAATATGAATGGATCATGGGTTTTTCATTGTGGATCTAGGATTTATAATACAATTGGGAGACAAGAGGTGCATGGGACACATGGTTGTTCATCAAAAGTAGATCTAAGTCAATATTTCTCACTAATTGGAGGCCGAAGATTGACGACCTATAACCTAAACATTGTTTTCGGTGGATTTATTGTTGTCAACAGGTGAAATCAGTGTGGGGAAATGGATGGTATGGGATCCTTATGAAGAAAAATATGTTTCAATAAAAAATTGACCATATGGAATATAATAAGAAGAACACACAGAGTGTAGTCCCCTGGCTACAATGGCTAGTATTGTTGGTGGATAAAAATATTTTACACTATGTGGACCCACCACACACCATGGTACCCTGTGCTAGATTTTTTTTATATACTATAACAGTACACAAGCATGGACACGTCCAGACACACAATCATGAAAAAAGTAAAAAAGAATGGTTGTGTACTCATACATGACTAGGATACTAAATCCTGACCATGCACACAAACACATTCCAATATATAGAAGCTTGGTTGAAAGAGAATCGAAAGGATATAGGTGGCTAAGACACACCATGTTCAACTAGTACACATCATTTAGTGTCACATGGCTTCCCAATCCATGTCTATGGGATACTGCAACTTGGTGGTGGTGTGAGGTCAAACGTCATGTCAATGAAGAGGCAAGAAATGATTGTATATGGGTGAAGGTAGTTGAGACCCCACTAGTAGAACTATACTACTCATGAAATATATTTGTAATTAGTTTTCTATTATCTAATGATATAGGGAAACTATCTTCTAGGGGAGTTATTTTTTATATAATTATACCAAAAGAGTCTTAGATACGTCCTCACTAAGATACAATTTTAGATGAGACATGGGATTCAGTTAGAGTTTCTGTAGTACATTGACATTAAAATAATGTATATAACTTGGAATTTCAATGTGGTGGAATATTAACTTAGAAAGAAGTCTGTTTCCAAAATGGTATAGAAGGAATTTGAGTAGCTGGATTATTTATAGCTATCCTTAGTGGAGAGAGGGGTGTCGTTTTTCCTAAGTCGATAGTGTTAACTCCTCTGTTACTTCAGTATCTAAGGGAGGCCCCACTGGGATAAATTGACTATGTGGTTCTACATGACCATATATCCTCAGTAGATTTCACCTATGTATTTTCTAAAGGAGGGGAGAATTTTATCTTTTTCCAAGGATGGATGGTGGTTCCACTCACTTTTTATGAGGAAGTGATGAAGGGGTTTCACAATTCCCCCTTGGTAGTACATACCTATGTCAAAAATATATACACGTCCCTTTAGTGGTAGTTTTTATTGGATGTAATGAGACGAATCATTGGAAATTTCATGTCACGATATCTCAGATGTCAGTATGTGATGAGTGAGGACCAACATTCAATATGTTTGAAAGTGTCACCTAATATCTAAAATTGGAAATGGGATGGAATATCCATGAACTTTTTTACTTGGATTCTATGGAAAATGGCCATCCTTTCTATAATACGAGTGATTTTTGACCAATTTTCAAATTCAATACACTCTCATTCCATCTGGGAGAGGTTCTCAGTTGATTGTTTAAGGTAGTTCACGTTAGGGATGTTATCTTTCTTCATTAGATACCCTCAATGATCATATTTGATCATGATTTTTAAATTACGTAGTAGTTGTTGAGAGGCATGTAAGAGGATTTAAGGAACCCTTTGTGAATGAGTATATTATTTCAACCCCATGTGGATGGGTAGACTAAGCGGTCTATTAAAGTGTTGGATAATATTCTAAGGGATTTTATTTTGGTATTTGGCTAGATATAGTAGGATCACATTCTGCAAGTAAATTTTTCTTATAATAATATTTATCACTCCACAATCGACATGGAGCCTTTTGAGGCCCTGTATGGGAGACAAATCAAGTCACCCTTACGCTTGGCTGAGATTGGTGAGACATCTCTTGTTAGGATAGAGATTGTTAAGGATATAATGAATAAGGGTGAGGTGATCCATCATAAAATCAGGATATCCAAAAGCAGACATAAATCTAATGTAAATCGATATTGTAGGTCCTTAGAGATTGAGAAAGAAGAACATGTTCTCCAAAAATTATCTCCATGATGAGAATTGTGGAGGTTTGGACTAGGAGGAATGTTATTAAAAAGGTTTATAGGATCGTTTAAGATACTACAGTGGTTTGTTGTGGTTTCATACTGATTCTTCTTGCACCCACTTTTGGTTCGTGTGTGTGACGTCATCTATGTGTCATAGTTGAGGAGAAACATGCATGATCTAATTCACAATATTGACTAGGGAATGTAAGATATTGAGGATGGAGACACCATTCAAGAGTACAAAGTGGTGATGAAGGATCAACAGGATATCATCTAGTGAGGATAGACCATTCACTTAGTTCATGTGTAGTGGCATCATATGTGTGTCCAAAAGAGCTCCTAAGAGTAAGATAGTAAGTTGCGGATTCTATATGCCCACTATTTCGTGAATATTGTGATTTTAGGGGTGATATTACATGAATTATGGGAGAAAGTAACTCTAGTTTGGATTTATTTCTCTATTGAATACATTTATGTACATATATATACTTATAATTACTGTTAGTATTGTTTTTAGACGTATCGTGACCCCAGAATTAATATATTAAAAATGTCAGTATATTTTAATCCAAAAATGCATATCCATTCATTATAAATGGTTTTATCATTTTTCAGGACCATTGATGGGAAATCCAGGACCACTATTGAATTTGATATATGGGTTTTATCCTAGGAAATACCTAGGGTTGGCCGATACCAGACATCTGGTTGACCCAACTTTTGGCGGGTTATTTTAATTAAAACAAAAAAATAATTCATTTAATTTATTTAAAATGAAATAAATATAATACATCATAAAATAATGATTATAAAAAATTACTATGTTTAGTCGCATAACCCTCTGAGGTTTTGAGAGGAGGATTTGAATTTATTGATTGGCGTATCATGATCAGGGAAGGATAATAATTCTTATTGAAGTGAATCAATAGGTTGCGAATGTAGAGGGCCATCTTCATCACTGGGGAATGAATTATAAAATAATTATTGATATTAAATCATGGTATGGTACATTTTTATTGGATTTATCTCTTTT
Organism: Viscum album; assembly: GCA_963277665.1. Classification (NCBI taxonomy): domain Eukaryota; kingdom Viridiplantae; phylum Streptophyta; class Magnoliopsida; order Santalales; family Viscaceae; genus Viscum; species Viscum album. The sequence goes on from OY728167.1 coordinate 247,506,588, forward strand.
TATTTAATCAAGAAAAGATTTATTATCTATTTTGATTTCTGGAATTTTCACCCCTCATGTGAGTCCAAATAAATTAATTGATTTATTTACTCTAATTTATTGTTTCTATTCCATTTTATCACTCTAGATATCAAATTTATATGATCTTTGGCTATGAATTATTGGGAAATTATGATTTCTATTTTATATTGTGCTTTTCCCCACATTTTTTTGCAAGTTTTGTCGTAGGCCCATGGGGTCATGGTTCAACATTGTAGGGGTGAGTTAGAGTGTGATCGAACCCACCATATTCAAGGAATTTGTGTAAAAAATAAATGAGATTGTGATTTGTAACGCCCTGACGTAGTTAACTAGAGTCGGTGCATTATTACATAACATTGGCATGATCACAAGAAAGATCAATTCTCGAAAGACCGATTGGTTTAGTATCCTTGGAAACACTAGATATATTCATAAAGTTTTACATTACATCACAAAGTGAAAAAATACTAAAACAACATAGTCTCCATATTCCACACTCATGTCCCCACATATTATCCCTGCAGGTCATTCATAACTTACTTCTTCACATCCTGGGAAAAATAAAACATAGAAAAGGGGTGAGCTCAAATGCCCAGTAAGGATAACAATATAGCAGAGCTTTCAAAAATAAGCATAAACATTTAAGGCAATGTATAACTAAAACAAAAGCCTTTTAAACTTGAACTTAAACATATTATGGAAAAAGAAAAATGAAATAATGCCATTTACTTATTCACATGGATATTCTACTAATCGAATAATCACATGCAATATCAATAACCACTTTCATAATGATGGAATGCATAATGCCAGACTATCATAACCACATAGCCAAGGCCTCGTGCCAAGAATACAAATAAGATTTTGTCAAGGCCTTGTGCCAAGACACTATTTTGTCTCATGAGACCTACTGATGCATCGAGGAGCTATAGCGGGCTCCACTCGTCACATATTAAGTCCAATGCATTCCCATATGAAAAGGTTTAAACATAACATAAACATTCGTATAAAAACTAGCATACGAAATGTCAATACTTTCACCATAAACCATGAATGGTATAAAAATAGCACATCCACAGTCAAACAAATCACAAAATCTTCAATATAATATATAAGTTTTGTATCAAAATAAATCAACTTTAAATAAGTGTAAAATCCATCAAAGGATGTTGACATAGATGAAATCAAAATTCTTTTTAAAGAAATATATCTTTTTATTTTTAAATCATTTAAGATCCATATAAAATAAAACATTTTCTTTGAAAATATTCTTATAATATTGTAAGAGAAGCTTTGAAGATTTTATAACGACGGAAAATAGCCACACCCACCGTATAAGTTAAGAAAAACATTCTTACCTTAATTCTGTCGAAAAGGTTAAAAAGGACCTTGTTTTGAAAACGATGGAAAGATTCCTTTATAAACCACTTATAAAAGTCAAAAAGGGTATAAATGACTTCAACTCATATTCTAGTAAATAGTAAAAATGTTTTGAAATAAATTTTTAAGAAACATGGATGTGGTTGATAAAGAGATCCCAGTAGATTATTACATATAAACAACCTCGGATAATGAAGAGATTGAGAAATAACCCTTACCTTGTACTTTTCCTTGGTTGGGGTAGGTTAACCTCCTGTATAATGGTGAAATAATTGTTATTAAATTATATAAGAATCATATACATTCATATGATATCATATATGATCTTTTAACATTGCTTTGTTAATAATATCTTAGAATTATCGTTGTTTCGGGTGTTAACTTACTCATTTTCTTTTATATGTTTTGTTAAGTAAGCCATGTTTGTCATGTATATTTTGTATCTTATTCATATCCAGAATGATATCAAGTCCTTAAACATTATTTTTAAATCATCAAATGATAATTATACTTGAATGGATACGATGGAGAATGAATCTCATCGCATTCGTGGAGACGGTAGTCTGTACGTACGCACGAGCGACAATATCATTATTTTGATATTAAAATAATATATAAATGGATGGTATATCATATATACAGAATAATTAACATGTTATATTTATTATTTACATGAGTTACACATCATTATTATACCCATCCAAATAATAATTTATTGAATAACAATTACACCACGACGTGGAGACGGTAAGCCGTACGTACGCACGTATGGTGACATGTTACTCAAAGGATGGATAGAATAGTGAATATGGTTATACCATATTTATAATAACATCACAGTATATATATGATAATGGATTTATTATTTTAGAATGGTAACAACAAAGGAAGAAGAAGTGGAAGAAGAAAGAAACTTGGAAAAGGGTGGTGAAATCATTACCTCTTCTTCGGGTTCTTCCTTTTGATTTGATAAAAAGGGCTCCTTAGGTTGGCTTTATGATAAAACTAAGGCCTCTAAGTTATAGTTAGGGAAGTTTGGAGAGTATTGGGGCAGAGTTTGGCCGAACCAAAAGGCTTTGAAGGTGTGAAGAAATGAGAAGGAGGAGTGCCCTTTTATAAGAGGGGTGAGGGGCACCTTTGGAAAAGCTAGAAATATTAATTTATAATAAATTCATATTCTGTTTATAATGGCTCCAAAGTTTATTATTTAAATGTTAAGGTGGGGATATGTCTAAAACCACTCAACCAATAGAATTTAGATAGGTTTGGGTACTTATATTAACCTTATCTTTGAGTATTAACTCTAAGTTAATTAGTTTGACATTTACCATGTCACTTTGTATTTTTATATTATATGGTTAATAAACTTACCATATACATCCAAGAGACCCCCAAGTGGTCCATTAATGATACACATATCATGATATAAGTCTCTTGTCCAATCCTTAGATTTTTAGGAATTTAATATCAATTAATAATATAATATTTGTTTTAAAAACTCTTTTTTGTCAATTTTGACACTATTCAATAGTTGATTTTTTTGAAACTCATAACAGAATCATTACTTCGAAAAACGTTAATTAAATCAATAATAATATGTCATATTATCCTATAAAATTAGTTTAATTCATTATAAGTCTTAAATTATATTTATTTTGGTATTTATAATATCAATTATGTTAAATTTTCACTATTTTGGTAATTACTACATCATCATTGTGTCATAAATAAATTAAATTATTCAATCTCTAAAAATTGAAAATAAAATATCATCATGTAGGAAATATTTTTATCTTTCTAATGAATATTTATAGTCGAAAATCCAACATATATAACCCTATTGTAAAATTGTTTTTCTAAAAGATATATACTTATGTCATTTTTGTACTTATTTTAACTTAATTAAAATAAAGTGTCCCTATCACCTACAAGTGGCTCCATGGGGTCCCAAAATCGACCCAAAGATGCCTATGTCCGAACATGTATCAACACATAAGTCCAGGACACGTTTTAGGGTAATTTAGTATTATTATAATATTATTTTGTTAACCCTTATTTACCGGATTTACCCTTAACCATGGTAAATAAAATATTTACCGCAGTAATTATTCAAAATGTATAAAACTAAAAGTTACCTATTTACACAATTTGAACATCCTGACTCCAAATATGGAATCCATTTTTATAAATTCAAAACACAGAAGTGGCAGAAATTAATTTAAAATTAATTCTCGTTGTTAAAACAAAAAGCGTGTTTTTAAGAGATAATAACTATCAAAAGATTGACACTTGTTTATGTCCGGTTTAATTGTAAAATTATGTCCAATGACCAACATTATATTAAATGGTAAAAATATATTCTAAGTATACTTTAAAACCACTCAAATGCATAATTTATCACTATTAATTATTTTGATTAAAAAAGTTGTTTTTAATTAAAATTTAGTAATTTTCACTGTTCATCAAAATATTAAAGTTATCCGAAAAGTACCAAAATTTAACCTTAGGATAAATTCAATATTAAGAATCCAAAAATGAAGTCCATTTTAAAAAATAAAATATATATAATTTCAAAAGGTAGGTATTACTATTCATAACAGCTAGTTTGATTGGTTATGGTGTGTTAGAACTCGATGTTGCGTACAACACATGTTATCGCATTATTCAAAGAGAAGCATACCGTAGAAGCTTGGGGTGTTACATTCTCCCCTCCTTCAGATAATTTCGTCCTTGAAATTTCTAGAATACTACCGCATGAAAAGACTTGGGTGGTTCTTCATCATAAGTTCCTTGGGTTCCCACGTTGCCTCTTCCATCTTATGGTTTCTCCACAAAACTTTTACCAGACGCGTCTTCCGGTTTCTCAGCACTTGTTCTCTCATATCAAGAATCCTGACGGGCTCTTCGCAATAAGACAGATCAGGTTCCAGTTCTAATTCTTCATTGGTGAGTACATGTGTTGGGTCAGGCATGTATTTCCTCAACAGAGATACGTGGAACACATCGTGAACTTTAGAGAGACTTGGCGGCATTGCCAATCGGTAAGCTACAACCCCAATTCGTTCTAGAATTTCGAAAGGTCCGATGTACCTGGGACTCAATTTACCTTTCTTACCAAAACGTATGACTCCCTTCCATGGAGATACCTTCAGGAAAACATGATCACCGACTTGAAATTCCAAGTCCTTCCTTCGATTATCGGTATAGCTCTTCTACCTACTTTGAGCTGCTTTGATGTGATTTTGGATTACCTTCACCTTTTCCACCGTTTCCTCCACCAGTTCTGGGCCTACAAGTTTACTTTCACCAACGTCATCCCAACAGGTTGGTGTACGACATCTCTTTCCATATAACGCTTCATATGGTTCCATCTGAATACTCGAATGGAAGCTATTGTTATAGGAAAATTCTACCAGAGGTAAATATTGATCCCACATACCCTGAAAGTCAAGTGAGCAAGATCTCAACATGTCTTCTAAAGTTTGAATATTCCTTTCTGATTGTTCGTCTGTCTGAGGGTGGTAAGCAGTGCTCAAATGAAGTTCAGTATCCAGGGATTTCTAAAGACTTTTCCAGAATCTTGAAGTAAAACGGGGATCACGATCAGAAACAATTGATAGGGGTACTCCATGAAGTCTCACAACTTCATTAATATATAGTCTTGCTAGACGTTCTAGGGGTAGATCTTCTCTTATAGCAAGAAAATGTGCTGACTTGGTAAGACGATCAACAATAACCCATATTTCATCGTTCCTTCTAGGAGTCTTTGGTAGCCCCATGAAAAAGTCCATCATAATATTGTCCCATTTCCACTCTAGTATGGGAAGAGGTTTCATGACTCCTCCAGGATGTTGCCTTCCAGCTTTCACTTGCTGACAAACCATACATCTTGACACAAAATCAGCAATCTCCCTCTTCATGTTGTCCCACCAAAAATGTTCCTTCAAATCTCTATACATTTTGGTGCTCCCATGGTGTATAGAGAAATTGGAACTATGAGCATCATCCAGCAATTCCCTTTTTAGATTAGGTATATCGGGAACACAAAGTCTCTTCCCAAATTTCAAAATTCCATCTTCATACACAAAGTCTCTCAATCTCCCATCATTCACATCTTTAATCTTCTTTTTAAATTCTTCATCATCGGTCTGAGAACTCTTAATCCTTTCTAGTAAGGATGGTTTGGCAACCATTTGAAAAAGAATTGATGTTTCACCTTCCCTGGTTATTCCCATGTCCATCTTCACTAGATCCATGAAAATTGGATCCCTTTCAATTATCATATTGTTCAAAATTCAATGGTCTTTTCTACTCAAAGCATCTGCCACCTTGTTTGCTTTCCCCGGGTGGTAGTGTATCGTGCAATCATAATCCTTGAGTAATTCAAGCCATCTCCTTTGCCTCATGTGGAGTTCTTTTTGTGAGAAAATATACTTCAAACTCTTGTGATCAATATAAATCTCACATTTTTCACCATAGAGGTAGTGCCTCCATATCTTCAAAGCAAAGATCACAGCTGCTATCTTGAGATCATGAGTAGGATAGTTTTGTTCATGGATTTTCAACTGTCATGATGCATAGGCAATAACTCTATTATTCTGCATAAGGACACAACCAAGTCCTTTCTTTGATGCATCACTATAAATAACGAACCCATCATTCCCCGATGGTAGAGTAAATATAGGAGCATTGACTAATATTCTCTTCAGATCTTCGAAACATTCTTCACACTCTTTTGTCCAAACAAATTTAACCCCTTTACGTGTGAGCTTTGTTAATGGGTTAGCCAATCGGGCAAAATTATGGACGAAACATCGATAATAACCTGCCAAACCAATAAAACTGCGTACCTCAGTTATACTCGTAGGTGCTGGAAATTCTTGGATTACCTTGGTCTTAGAAGGATCAATAGAGATTCCATCTTTAGAGACAATATGGCCAAGAAAAGAAATCTCCTGAAGCCAGAATTCACACTTGCTAAACTTCCCATATAATTCATGCCTCCTCAGAGTCTTCAAGATAATGCGCAAGTGATTTTAATGATCTTCGTAGGTTTTGGATTATACCAAGATATCATCAATAAATACCACCACAAATTCATCGAGATACTCCTTGAAAACTCTATTCATCAGATCCATGAATACAGAGGGTGCATTAGTCAATCCAAAAGGCATTACAGTAAACTCATAATGCCCGTACCTGGTTCGAAATGTTGTCTTTGGAATGTCTTCCTTCCTCACACACAACTGATGGTATCCAGATCGAAGTTCAATCTTTGAAAAGTATTGAGCTCCATGCAGTTGGTCAAATAAATCATCAATGCGAGGTAGGGGATACTTGTTCTTTATTGTTATAGCAATGATCTCCCTGTAGTCAATACATAACCTCATAGATCCATCTTTCTTTTTAACAAACAGAATAGGGGCTCCCCATAGAGAAACACTAGGGCGAATAAATCCCTTATTACTCAATTCCTCTAGTTGTTTCTTTAGTTCAAAAAATTTTACAGTGTCCATTCTATAAGGGGTCTTTGATATAGGCCTTGATCCAGGAATTAAATCAATGTAAAACTCAACTTCTCGTTCTGGAGGATGTCCAGGTAAATATTCCGGAAATACATCTACAAATTCTTTCACAACAGGTACATCCTCTATTTGAACATTCCTTTCCTCACACACAGTTATTTCATTCTCTTCCTCCCCAATAATTGAATTTAGTTGAGCTACTGGGGGTGGATCTAAATAAGAATTAGGTGGTGACGATTTTGCTCTAAAGATAAGGTGTTCCTTATCATTATCATCAAGAATCGTAACCTCTTTCTTCTTACAATAAATCTTCACATCATAGTCTGAAATCCAGTTCATACCGAGGATTATATCAAACTCAATCATAGGTATGACGATGAGATCAGCAGATAAAGAATATGTATGTGCTCTAATGGGGACTGATTCACAAATCTTTGTTGCAATGATACTTCCCTTGGGAGTTTTAACTGACAACTCCCTTATTAAATCAAATTGGAAATATCTAATTTTCTTAGCAAACTGGGAAGATATGAAACAATGCGATGATCCAGAATCAAATAATGCATTTTCTAAACTTGAGGAAACCATTAAATTACCTGCCACCACGTCTTTCGGAGCTTCTACCTCAGCAGTAGTGATAGCATAAGCCTGGCCTTGATCCCTTGGCCTTTTCTGAGGTAAGTTCTCCTGACGCTTAGGACATTCATTTGCATAATGCCCCATCTCCCTGAAATTGTAGCACTGAACATTGGTTGCTTCCTTCTTCCCTTTGCAATCACAATCTTGGTGGCCTTTTTCACCACATTTGTAACAGACGCCCATTCCCTTCAAGAAAGTACCGGGGTGTTTCTTCCCACATTTACCACAGGATGGATATTCAACCTTTCCTTTCTTCCCCTTATTTCCATTCCCAGATTGATCAGCAGGCCTCTTTTTCTCTTTCTTTACTTTAAAGTCATAAGACTTAGAGAATTCCTTTTCGGTCTTGATAGCACATGAGACAATGTCTTCGTATGACGAGAAGGATTGTGAGACTAATTCTCGACGGAGAAATGGTTTTAACCCATCAAATAAACGATCAATATTACTTCTTGGGTTACGTATATAATCACCAGCATACCTTGCTAACCTTGTAAAGTTAGCCTCATACTTTTTTGACATTCTCATCCTCCTTCTGTCTTAGACTTAGAAATTGCCTTTCCATATCTGCTCGATGGTCGCGAGGAAAGTATTTTTCTAAAAACAGATCTTTGAACTCCCTCCATTCCATATTTGATACTTCATCATATTCCTTCGTATTTTGAATCAATGACCACCATTGATCAGCATCTCTAGTGAGGTGGTAAACTGCCATGATAACTTTTTCCCTTTCACTACTCCCCAAAGCCTGAAATATTTTCTCTAGGGAAGATATCCATTGCTCAGCTACTAAGGGATTTGTACTCCCATTGAACGTTGGTGGTTGTTGCCTCATGAATCGATCTAACATTGATCCTCCACGCTGTGGATCAGGGTGCTCCATACGGGTAAGGTTATTATTCATAACCTGAGTAAGTTGTCCCAGTATGGTGATTAGCTGATTGGCACCAGTTGCATCACCAGCTCCACTATAATTATCTTGAGCAGGAGGGAAATCCCTACATGGAGTGCGTGCATTGATACGGTTTCCATTTCTTCCACTAGGCACCATTTCCAAACAATGGCATAAACTAGATCAGTTTATGAATCAAAATACATAATCTCATACTTATAAAACACTTAACATAAATTGAACTATTTATGGATATAATCCATAATCATAAAAATGTTTTCTTTGAGGAAGTATATACTCATAAACCCTTCATAATTATTTGTAAATAAAATGAGATTTATCCTAAGCATATCCCCTGGGAGTGTCGTAACCAAGAGTGAAGCAAGGCCCATTGTCGTGCACCAGTTCCCGTTCGAGTCTATCTCAAAGCGGTGTTTTCGGGTTTTACCCCTAGGTACATCTGTGCCAGAGCCACCTCTACCTGCTCGTATCCAGACAGGGATGTATTGCTCGAAAAACTCACAAAATCTCTACAATACCAAAATTCTAGGAAGTTCTTCTATACTAATCCTCAAAGTTCATCTTAGGTCTACGTGCTCTAATCAGAGTTTATCTAAATCTAGCTTCCAAGGTTTGTACTAAACTTCCTCTGATACCAACTGTAACGCCCTGACCCTAGTTACCTAGAGTCGGTGCATTATTACATAACATTGGCATGATCACAAGAAAGATCAATTCTCGAAAGACCGATTGGTTTAGTATCCTTGGAAACACTAGATATATTCATAAAGTTTTACATTACATCACAAAGTGAAAAACTACTACAACAACATAGTCTCCATATTCCACACTCATGTCCCCATATACTATCCCGGCAGGTCATTCATAACTTACTTTTTCACATCCTGGGAAAAATAAAACATAGAAAAGGGGTGAGCTCAAATGCCTAGTAAGGATAACAATATAGCGGAACTTTCAAAAATAAGCATAAACATTTAAGTCAATGTATAACTAAAAAAAAGCCTTTTAAACTTGAACTTAAACATAGTATGGAAAAAAGAAAAATTAAATAATTCCATTTACTTATTCACATGGATATTCTACTAATCGAATAATCACATGCAATATCAATAACCACTTTCATAATGATGGAATGCATAATGCCAGACTATCATAACCACGTAGCCAAGGCCTCGTGTGAAGACTACAAATAAGATTTTGTCAAGGCCTTATGCCAAGACACTAGTTTGTCTCATGAGACCTACCGATGCATCGAGGAGCTATAGCGGGCTCCACCCGTCACATATTAAGTCCAATGCATTCCCATATGAAAAGGTTTAAACATAACATAAACATTCGTATTAAAACTAGCATACGAAATGTCAATACTTTCACCATAAACCATGAATGGTATGAAAATAGCACATCCACAGTCAAACAAATCACAAAACCTTAAAAATAATATAGAAGTTTTGTATCATAATAAATCAACTATAAATAAGCGTAAAATCCATCAAAGAATGTTGACATAGATGAAATCAAAATTCTTTTTAAAGAAATATCTCTTTTTTTTTAAATCATTTAAGATCCATATAAAATAAAACATTTTCTTTGAAAATATTCTTATAAGCTTGTAAGGGAAGCTTTGAAGATTTTATAACGGCGGAAAATAGCCGCACCCGCCGTATAAGTTAAAAAAACATTCTGACCTTAATTCTGTCGAAAAGGTTAAAAAGGACCTTGTTTTGAAAACGACGGAAAGATTCCTTTATAAACCACTTATAAAAGTCAAAAAGGGTATAAATGACTTCAACTCAAATTCTAGTAAATAGAAAAAATGTTTTGAAATACATTTTTAAGAAACATGGATGTGGATGATAAAGAGATCCCAGTAGATTATTACGTATAAACAACCTCGGATAATGAAGAGATTGTGAAATAACCCTTACCTTGTACTTTTCCTTGGATGGGGTAGGTTAACCTACTGTATAATGGTGAAATAATTGTTATTAAATTATATAATAATCATATACATTCATATGATATCATATATGATCTTTTAACATTGCTTTGTTAATAATATCTTAGAATTATCATTGTTTCGGGTGTTAACTTACTCATTTTCTTTTATATGTTTTGTTAAGTAAGCCATGTTTTTCATGTATATGTTGTATCTTATTCATATCCATAATTATATAAAGTCCTTAAACATTATTTTTAAATCATCAAATGATAATTATACTTGAATGGATAAGATGGAGAATGAATCTCATCGAATTCGTGGAGACGGTAGTCCGTACGTACGCACGAGCGACAATATCATTATTTTGATATTAAAATAATATATAAATGGATGGTATATCATATATACAGAATCATTAACATGTTATATTTATTATTTACATGAGTTACACATCATTATTATACCCATCCAAATAATAATTTATTGAATAACAATTACACCACGACGTGGAGACGGTAAGCCGTACGTACGCACGTATGGTGACATGTTACTCAAAGGATGGATAGAATAGTGAATATGGTTGTACCATATTTATAATAACATCACATTATATATATGATACTGGATTTATTATTTTATAATGGTAACAACAAAGGAAGAAGAAATGTAAGAAGAAAGAAACTTGGAAAAGGGTGGTGAAATCATTACCTCTTCTTCGAGTTCTTCCTTTTGATTTGATCAAAAGGGATCCTTAGGTTGGCTTTATGATCAAACTAAGGCCTCTAGGTTGTAGTGAGGGAAGTTGGGAGAGTATTTGGGCAGAGTTTGGCCGAACCAAAAGGCTTTGAAGGTTTAAAGAAATGAGAAGAAGGAGTGCCCTTTTATAAGAGGGGTGAGGGGCACCTTTGGAAAAGCTAGAAATATTAATTTATAATAAATTCATATTCGGGTTATAATTTCTCCAAAGTTGATTCATTAAATTTTAAGGTGAGGATAGGTCGAAAACCACTCAACCAATAGAATTTAGACAGGTTTGGGTACTTATATTAACCTTATCTTTAAGTATTAACTCTAAGTTAATTAGTTTGACATTTACCATGTCACTTTGTATTTTTATATTATATGGTTAATAAACATACCATATACATCCAAGAGACCCCCAAGTGGTCCATTAATGATACACCTATCATGATATAAGTCTCTTTTCCGATCCTTAGATTTTTAGGAATTTAATATCAATTAATAATATAATGTTTGTTTTAAAAACTCTTTAATGTCAATTTTGACACTATTCAATACTCGATTTTTTTGAAACTCATAAAAGAATTATTACTTAGAAAAAAGTTAATTAAATCAATCCTAATATGTCATATTATCCTATAAAATTAGTGTAATTCATTATAAGTCTCAAATTATATTTATTTTGGTATTTATAATATCAATTATGTTAAATTTTCACTATTATGGTAATTACTGCATCATCATTGTGTCATAAATAAATTAACTTATTTAATCTATAAAAATTGAAAATAAAATAACATCATGTAGGAAATTGTTTTATCTTTCTAATTAATATTTATAGTCGAAAATCCAACATATATAACCCTATGTAAAAATTGGTTTTCTAAAAGATATATACTTATGTCATTTTTGTATTTATTTTAACTTAATTAAAATAAAGTGTCCCTATCACCTACAAGTGGCTCCATGGGGTCCCAAAATCGACCCAAAGATGCCTATGGCCGAACATGTATCAACCAATAAGGCTAGGACACGTTTTATGGTAATTTAGTATTATTATAATATTATTTTTTAACCCTTATTTACCGGATTTACCCTTAACCATGGGAAATAAAATATTTACCGCAGTAATTATTCAAAATGTCTGAAACTAAAAGTTACCTATTTACACAATTTGAACATCATGACTCCAAATATGGAATCCATTTTTCTAAATTCAAAACACAGAAGTGGCAGAAATTAATTTAAAATTAATTCCCGTTGTTAAAACAAAAAAGCGTGTTTTTAAGAGATAATAACTATCAAAAGATTGACACTTGTTTATGTCCGGTTTAATTGTAAAATTATGTCCAATGACAAAAATTATATTAAATGGTAAAAATATATTCTATGTATACTTTAAAACCACTCAAATTCATAATTTATCACTATTAATTATTTTGATTAAAAAATTTGTTTTTAATTAAAATTTAGTAATTTTCACAATTCATCAAAATATTAAAGTTATCCGAAAAGTGCCAAAATTTCACCTTAGGCTAAATTAGATATTAAAAATCAAAAAATGAAGTCCATTTTAAAAAATAAAATATATATAATTTCAAAAGTTTGGTATTACTATTCATAACGGCTAGTTTGATTGGTTATGGTGTGTTAGAACTCGATGTTGCGTACAACACACATTATCGCATTATACAAAGAGAAGCGTACCATAGAAGCTTGGGGTGTTACATGATTTGTGGATGGGTTGAGATGGATCACATGTTATGATTCTTGGATCTAGAATTTTTTGTGGTGAAATGAGGGATATAAGATGTGAAATGGATCAAAGATGACAGATTTCGTTCCCTACGTTTATCCATCGGATGCTAGAGATCGACTAATGGTGACTTAAACATCAATTTTCATGGATTTTGAGTTGTCCACAAGATATATTAATGGTGGAATTGGATGATCTAGGTTTTTCATAAGGAAACTATGTATCTATATAAAATGACTACAAGGCATGAACAATGATGAACTCACACCATGTAGTCTCCTAGCATAAGCAGATAGGTTTTCCAGTAGAGAAAAATATCACATGTCCTGTGGACCCACCAAAAAATGTGTGACCCTATGCTGGTGATTTAATGAGTACTTTGAGTGTACAATGGTATAATCATTTTTGGACTCACGGTCACTACAATGTTCTCCCAAAAGACCATGATACCCGTACATGTCCATGTACACTAACATGATCCATTTTACATGACCATGGATGGAAGATAACAAGCATGCCTAGGGTGGGTGTGACACTCCATGTACAACTAGTAGACACCATGTAAAGTGAAATGGATTCCCAATACATGTCATTTTAATGTCATGGACAAGTGGTGGGGTGAGGTCACAAACCATGTAGACCCCCATACAATCTATTTAGATCCCCTAAAATATTCCCTCCCTCATATCTCTTACCTTGGATCTTGGATTTGGCATCGTAAAGTAGCCAATCCTGTATTTTTTATGTAGAAAACTATCGTTTCCTTCATAGTGGATTTTGATGTATGATGCATGGTGTTTTTAGTATGATTTTACTTTAGAAAACACTTGATGATGGCTGTTATTAGCGTGTGATCATCATAGCGATGTTAGGAATGGTACTACCCTTTAATACTATGGTTTTGATCCTTCATAATCTTTATATAGGTAGATTAGATACTCTCTTATACATGGTGGGGGTCACCTATCTGTGGAGTGGTACTCCACAATCTTCAAGATCTAGTGTCAGGTGTGTCCTCCATGAGAGTTATGTCTCTCTTATCCATAGAGCATATTATTAGGGATCATTCCCCTCCACATAGATTCTAATGAGGTTTTATGTGATATTGGGAATCACATATGGACTTTCTTAGATTTTTAAAACTCATAAACATTGGATGATATATGATAGGGATATCCTATATTCACTCCCTACTAGGTTTTATTGTGAACATATATATTTGATGTTTTTCAATTCCCAATTGATATGGGTTGAGTTAACATCAATTGTATCATTATTAAACTCACTTTGTGGTTCCTTGGGAGTCCAAATCGGCATTTTTATACTGACTGTTTCATGGGATTTTCCCAAATAATTCATGCCTTATGTAGATTATAGACATATCAATGATTACATCAATGGATCATATAATCAATTGAGTGTATTTACACTGTACAGTGGTCAGGACTTGGAGATCAATAGTTTGAATCGCTCATTTTCCTCATTTTCCACTTACATTCAGGTTGGGACATCATTTCTGGTTGGGTGTGTATTTTTTCCTTTATTTTCTGGTTTGGTTCCTACTTCTGAACTCTATTGTATTCCCTGGAGTTTATTTCTTGCATGGTTTGACTAGATGTTATTTTATTTTATTATTAATCTGAACTATTTTATAGAGAGTTTTTTGCGAGTGCATGTAGGTACATTAGGCTAAGGCCAACCATTTAATATTATTATTACTCAGCTCTTGTCTCTATCCCCTAACCTATTGCATGCGGGCTTGGGGTTATGAAGGCCCAACCTTCCACTAGTCTAGTGGGAACTAGTGGGTCAGGTAATTACAAAGTGACACCCACTTGTAGGTATCTACAAAGGGATTCAATTTCTAGGAAACCACATACTCTGTACTTTAAAAAATTTAGGGATATTTTAAAAATTATAGAATTATACCTAGGTTTTTTATTAATGTTTTCACAATCAAAATCCCGAAAAATATCTTGACCTTTCCCTAAAACAAAATATAATATCCCAAATTTCAAATATATTTTATTTCAATATTTTTAAAATAAATATAAATATAGTAAAATCCAAAATAATGATTCTTAGTGCCTTTGGTAAATGGGATATATAAACCAATAACTTAAAATAAAATATCATTATTTAAAATACCATAATGTACCCTTACATTCCTTTTAACAATTAATACAAAAAAGGATAAATTTGGGAGATATAAAAAATGGGTCTGCTAAAAAGCCTAGTAATGGAATAATAAAATCATAACATGATGATGAATAATACATGTGATTCATGAGAAATATCGGGATAATATACCGAGGTAAAAATGAAATATACTAACATGGAAGCATGTATGGAGAAAATTACAAAAAAAAATAATGGTATCATAGGAATGTGGGAATGACATAAAATGTTACATCATAAGTATATGTCGAGGATAATTATAATGAAATAATAAAACATTGTGCTTAGGATAAAAATATTTCCCCATTCATGGTATCTCATGTGGTGAAGGCACTACCCAATGCATTAGAGTGCTATCAAGGAACACCCTTCATATCCATTACATTATGTGTGGAACATCAATAATATAACATAAAATCAAATATCATAATTTAAATATTAGGAGTATTGAATGTGGGTTTCGTACTTGGAGGTAAAAAATAAATAATGTATTTTTAAATATATTTTAATATGATGGAATGAAAATAGTGTTTGGTATCCATAAGCCAAGGGTATATTTTAGAAATCGATGGGATAATTTCAGCAGCATAACAACATAACATAAAATTCATGGAATTGATTTATGAGTGAGAAGGGTGGTATATCTTTAATAGGGTACCATTCAGATTGTAAGTGATGATTATGAACACATGATAACATAACCACCTGGAAATAAATTTTCCTATAACAAACGAAGTGCTTAAATTGAAAATATGATGTAGAGAACCCTCACCTTGAGTGGTTTCTTATTAACACTGTGGAGGTGCGCTATAGAACCATAAAAACCCATTAATAGGCCTCTATAGATGCAATTTGAGAGGAAAATCATGATTCAAGGCTTTAGAGTGATGATTACTGTGATAATGGTTTAGTATTTATATAAAAATGGAGAGATTATTTATTAACTTGCAAATTGTGGCCTTAGAAACATAGTTAATAAAATATATAGAATCATTGATCACACCATGGTTTTGGAAAATGGTATTTTCCAAGGAGGAGTGCTATTTTATATTTTATTAGTTTAAGAACCATAATCCTTAAAAAAGTATTCATTATGTGGAAGTGAGTCTTATTCAAAAATAAATGTTTTATAATTCTTAAAATATTATTTATGTTTTGGTTGGTTAATTATAGGTTTTAAAATATAATATCATCACATTAAAATAATATATTTTAATGAAAAAATAAATTTGGTCTAGAAATATATTTATAACATTTATTAAATCACTTTTATGTTATTAATTCTATAATTATTTTTGTATATTGATGTAATATTTATTTTTCATTTAAAAATTAATTATCTCAGAAAATTTTCAAAAATATACCATTAGAAGGTTTTGATATATTTATTTTTAAAATAACATTAATATTAAAAAATAATATTATAAATATGATTATTCTAAATTTTAAATTAAAAAAATTATTTATTGATAAATAATAGATTTTATGACATAAAAAACCATTTGAGCCTTATAATAATTACTTCAGTTATTATAAAATTGTGTTATTAATTATTTTAATATAAATATTATTTTTAAAATAATATTTAATTAAATTATATTTTATTTAAATTTATTTAATTAATAATATAGATGAAATTTATTTAAAATTCTATATTTTCCGAAAAATGTAATTACTTTTTCATTGCATCCAGAAATTTATTTATCACATTCATCTTATGTTCATGTGTAAAATAAAATAGTAATTAAAATGGGATTAAAGAAACCACTATTTCATTTATAAAAAACCATTTCATATTAGTAATATTAGGGTCTTCAGACATAACACCTTATTAAACTAGTATACTCCCTAAGGGTATGGTGTGATAAGGGGGTACATTCATTGGATGGATTAGATAATATCAATTGAGTGGTGATCCCTACTAACATGAACTTTTCTCATATGTATTTTCTATTCAGGCCTCACTTATTGATGATCTGCTTGGTCTTGGTAAACAATGAACCTAGATGATGCTACCTCCCTCCCAAACTCTAATAGATAATCTATTTATGTCATGGTTATACCAATTGAATCCATTTTTCCCCTTTTCATCAACCAGTTCTCTTAATTACCTTTAATATAAACTAATTCTATTGGTCACATTATAAAGACTACATTACATAAAGTTATCATATATGAATTTAATTTTTTTTCAATGTCTCAATATGTATTTAGTGAATTTGATGATTATTCTCTGAGGTTTGATATAGATTACATTATACAGAATATATCTAATATTTGAAGAGATTTTATTAAATTAAATGGGATGTGCTAATAGATTTTGGAGAATAAACTTTTGTTTATAACTTGAATAAACCATCGTATGATTTGGGTGAATAAAGAATCATCAATTTTTTATAAAGTTTTAGAAATGTGAATGCCAGGAAAAAATTATTTTTTTTTCATGAAGAACATTTTGAGAAGGAAATGAAATAATTTGTTAAATCAGATAGAGAATAAATTCAGAAATTGAAAATGTGTTATATTTTATGGAATTTATATTTTTAGTTTAATGTTTTATAAAATAGTTATTATATATTTTTAAATTAATATGGAATGGAAATCATGTTATGGATACTATATATTTAGTAAGATTTTGAAAATGTGTTTTATAGAGCGTTTATTATCAAATGAGCCAACCACAGCTGTGCAAGGAGACAACTCCACTTCTCATGTTGGAGCCTAATTATTTACATGGGGGTTAGATCAATTGGACCATAAATAAATACATTGTGATGTTTAGAAGAGGTATAACTGGTGTATATATATGTAGGGGTGTTTGTATGTGTAGACACATGATTGAAGAATGGTGGATTTCCTCTCTAGTGAGGGGTGGCATGGGAGGCTTAGGGAGTCCACTAGACCTACCTCAGTCTTGTTCTACCTAACAGAGGAGGTGTAATTTCTTTTTAAGTATATGTATATGGAGATATGAAATGATGTGGGATCACTCGATTTTCAAGTACTATTACCAAATAAAAAACAATGGACTATAATACCATTTATCTAATCATATTTTTCATCTCTATTCAATCAAAATTCACTTCATATTACTCCTTGTTATAGACTACCAAAAAATCTATCAACTATGCACATTGGTCATTTGGTGGATCGAAAGTGATATTTTATGTGACCTTAAAAACATGATATGGATCAACCACATGACCATTATTATTGACTGAATGAGGTTGATAAAAGCCACTCTTATGAGTGAGAGATTGAATGAGTGGACACAGTAGAAAATCCCACCACATTAGAAATTTAAGTTACCTCATGAGTACATGCATACCTACAAGGAGTTAAATAATCTACTTCATTTCCAATTCTTGATCGACCCTAAGCATTGATTCATGATATCTAGACCCATCCAGAGATGAATCTACTATATGATCCATGAATAGTAGATGAACCTACCACATGAACAACACTAACCAATTATGAATGTGATGACCAACCCTATCATGGGAAATGAGATTACACTATAGTGTGTGTTGCAGTAAATATTTATTTTAGATAATGATCTATGTTGCAAATATTCATGGATTTATATATCATGATCAATGAAATGATCATGTTTCTCATATAGAATGAGAATATGTAGATAATAAGGATATATTATTGAGACTATTTTGGGGTTATTCCATGAATAAATAAGATTTTCTAAAAAAATTACTATGAGATAAACATGCATGGGTTCAAACATACTTTTCACCAAATGAATCTTGAAAACATGTGATTATCAAGGATACCGGCATTAATATTGTGTAATAATGATTCTATAAAAATTTTCAGGGAGAATTCTCATAAGATCAATCCATGTTAATTTTTATTCCATGTTTGAAATAGATGGGTGATCAGCCTTGAAAATCACATGTGCATAACACTCATGAAAATCATGTTTCATTTGATATTAATTCCACCCATCATGCATGAAAATGACAAGAATATTTAAAATACCAACAAAATAATTTTTTAGATTAATATTTGGGTAGTTTTGTGTATTAATTATGAAATAAATAATATTTGTAATAAATTTAAAGGAGTTATGTGTTGTTTATTAACTAAATTAATATATTATATGACTAGAGTCCTTATGGTTTATTAAATCAGAAATATTTGAGGATTTTTTGAGACTATGATATTTAATATCATAGAGAGAATAAAAATTATTAGCCTTGTACCATTTTAAAGGATGTTTTGAATATTAATATAAATTTTAATCAAATGAGTTTTGAATATGTTGAAAATGGGAGAAAAGAATACCAATAATTGAGGATTTTCCAAGTTATAATGGAAATATTGTATTCATGTGTTGATTATGTGGGGGATTTAAATATATGATTCATGTGATGTAGAATAATATAGACTATTGTAAACTCATATACACTATTTGAAATAATTATGAGATATTGATAAATCAAATATCAAAGATAGAAGTGTATAAAAATACAAGAGTCCCTAAAAGAGAGATATATGAGAATTGGATAAATGATAAAATTCAGATATATCAAGTTATACAGTTAATTTTTGAGAACACCAAACAATTTTATCAATATATTGAAGGTATTAAAGTTGTACATGTAAAAGGATGATCCTACTGGATTGTGAATTAAGATCATCTAAAAAAATGAATAAATTTTTCATACCAGAAAAAATCATGAAGAGAAGAGTGGTCGGGATGTATAACTAGTTGAGAAGAAGGTATGTGGTTGTAGGGTATAACCAACAAAGGAAGAAGAGTTGGTTGTCCTGGGAGATGAACTAGACACAATTGGAGTATATAATACTAGGGGTATAACCATTTACATCTAAATACATGTTATTAAGGGGTGTAACTAATCACACTCATATGGTATCTGATGTTTTTTGTAATTGATAGCGAGATTATAGAGGAGAATCCATGTCGCGTTATCTAAGAAACATGGAATTGAGTATTCATTTATAACAAACATTATAAAAATTGTGTGTTTCTATGTAATTCATTATCATTACACATGATTTGAGTTATTGAGTTTTTATTGGGTGGATAGAGTACTATAAAATTTACAAAAGGATAAATTTAAAATGGAATTATTCCATGGAAATATAATACCACAAATTCATCCAACTCTCAATGGTTCATGAATGGTCCTTAATCTCACTATTACCAATGATCATAATTCCTAAAAATAACAAATCCCAATAATCAAAATGCTCAATGGAAATAATTCCCAATGTTCATAATGGTTTTCTATTGTCTATAAATACTTATTATTTAAATAATTCAACTATTAAATCTATTTTTATCATGTTTTAATAATAAAAATTATCGAAAGTAATTTTATATTACTAATGTTTTGTTTTGTTTTTATATTTTTTTTCTTGTGTGTAATCATCCAAGTAGATTGAGATGATCAAAATTTTATTATTCTAGTAATTTGATTTTTTTACTATTCATTTTGCAATTATAATATTGTGGATTTTACTGAGCTTAATTATTTACTATTTTTAATAATATAAATTAATTAAATAATGTATTTCCGATGTGGTTTATACTATTCTAAATTTATGAATATATCACACACATATATAAGGGAAATAATATATATAAAATTTTTGGTCGTTATAACTACTTAGTGATATTTTCCACATTCCATCACTTTGATCCTTCAAGGAAAATAAATATGTGCTCCCATCAAAGAAAATATATCTGCCATATAATTTTGGAAAACATAACATGTCTCTTTGAATTTTTTTTATATCAGAGATATGGAAACTCCTTAGGTATATGGATGATCGAACAAGGACAGTCTAGCAACCATTTTACCTCAATATATTCCCTTGATGATCCTTGTGTGAAACCCCCATTTTGGCTTCAATTTACATAGGTTTATGATGCTGACCTGTCGTTAAATTTGGTCAGAGTTTAAAATTTTTATTCCATCTAACTACTATATATGTAGAAATCAGGGTCAAACCCAAGGGAATACAGGTGAGAAATCTGAGGTTTTATTCAAAATAAACTCAATTGTTGTCAGCAAAGGGTAAAGTGAACATTGTTATTATTATCTACTCTTTAATATTTTTTATGATTTTTTATTAAGTAGTAAAGAATCGTGTATTTAGAATACCAATTTTCTAAACTAAATGTAAAATAAATTAAGGAAAATTGAAGGTAATAGTGGAAATGCAGTGGAACAAGAGTGGTGAGGGTTGATCAAAATGATTACTCAAGAGATTTGAATTCTACTATTTTAAAAGTCTGTTCTTAATCTTATTGAATTCACACCATAAAATAATTGGTTAATGCTTCCTCTCTGGAATATTAACACACTGCTCTGAATGTTTTTTAAATTTTCCACTTCAAATACTTTCAATCAGCAAAACGATTAAAAGATATCAATAGAAATATTTCTCACTAAAATTTTCTGAAGATGTTAAATTGAATTAAATGTTGGATAGTTATCCTCGATGATTGATCTCACCAAAAGTTCATTGAGTTTTAGATTATGTTCAAAAAAGTGTAGATTCAATTCATGATTTGAGAACTAGATTCAATCTCGCCAAAAGAATCAGAATCTCATTGAGAAAATTAAAATAAAGAAAAAGAAAAAATAGACCAGTAAAAAGTCAAAACTCCCAAACACACTAAGTTATTCTAAGATCATATTCAATTTAATAGTAGATATACTAAGTAAAAAATTAAAAATTAGAGGAAGAAGGTTTCTCCCTCTGATGATGAAGATCGTGTACTGCTGCTTGCTCCTTTGCCACTCCAGTTCTGCAGTACTGCCCTGCCTTCTCTCGGGAGTATCAAATCTAAAAATGCTATGATCGTCGAATGTGAATGAGTATCCCCCAAAAGTATACTAATAAGGTACCTTAAAACCCCACTATCATCTGCTACTCATCACCACATCCTTACACCAACTTCAAGTGTCCTTCACATATGCACCGCACACGTGCGTTTGTTTTTCGCGAACCACACGTCGCACTAGCTTTTCCCTTATAACTAACTTTCGCTGAGTTAGTTAAATATATTTAGACGTGCTTCCATCTCCAGTATGAACCTTCATAGATATAATAGAAAAATAAATAAATTAATCAACATTTCAATGTCAACTTTTTATAAATAAATAAAAGTTTCATTAAACAAAGCTTAAATTTTATTATATTTAAAATAATTATTATTATTTAATTTTTTATTTGTTAACTAACATATTTTATTTAATGTTTTTAAATGTTATTATTTTTATTTAGTTAATTATGAAGGTGATTAATTAATAATTAGATTAAATTAAATGTTTAGTAAATATTAAATTATTAAATTAACAATATTATTATTTAGTTTTTTGAATATTTAAGTTTTTTAGATTTGTATTTATATTTATCATAATAAATAGTTTCATTTTAATTATTATAATTTCTAAAATTGTATCCAGTTAAAATAATTTATAATTATATTATTCAAAAATAAAGATAAATTATAATTATTATATTCATTAAAGTAATTAATTTTAATTTTAATTTTATTAGTAAGTTTAACATTTGATTTTATTTAATTAATTAGTTATATATTTTATTTTATTAATATTAATTTATTTTATATAATTATTATTTTTGTGGTTTATCTTTTATCTTTCTGTTTTTTAAATTATTATTTTTTAATCCCCCATGTCTACTTCTCCAACGTCGAGGGGAGGGGGAAATTGAAGTTCCTTCTGGAACCATCCAGTGTCGCAGTAGTAGTACAAGATCATCCAGAGACTCACGGCACCCCGACTTCGACCTCCACTCCTCGGTCTAGCGGCGCACAACAGGGGTCTCGGTGGAACTACAAAAGGAGGCTCCTTCTCCTCGACTCCATGGGTGTGGGTTTTAGACCGCAGCATCAGGACATCACTACGACGGCGGCGTGGTCCAGCTGGGAACTTCTCCAACAATGGCGAAGTTCGGACTCCACGACGGGTGATTCGACTCTGGCACATCGTCGCAGTTCATCCTCCCAGCTCGGCCTTAGTTTTCAATAGTCCAGTAGCTCTTTAAGCGTCACCTCATCCTCCTAGATCAGGCACCGTCCCCAACGACTTCAATGATGTAGGTTCTATTCAATACGGTAATGATGTCTCGTGATATGAAGGATTCCGATGAAAGAACATGGTAAAAAAACTGGGAAAACATGGTGTTTTCATATTTGTGGTTTGAGGATTTGATATGTGTAATTTTAATGTGATTTGAGTCTGAATATGATCCGAGCCTCATTTTGGGTGTGTGTGGTGGTTTTCAACAGTTGTCCTGGTTTTTTCGACTCCAGTGGAGAGGTGGATAGCAGGGTTCGGGTGGCATAAGGTATGGTGGTTGTGAGGCACCGGTGGTGTGGTTGACGATAAGGATAACGGTGCCACAAGGATGAGATAGACTAGTGTCACTGTTTTGGTGTGAGTAACGGTGGCAAGTGGAAATGGTGACACTCTGAAGGCAAAGGAACCGGTTTGAAACATTTTTTGTGGCACCATGAAGGAGAAATGGTGCCACCTCTGAAACAGGTGAAAGAAGACGGTTGCAGGGGGTTGAGGTGCTGTGAGTTACGGTGGAAAGACTATATGGTGCCAGATTATAATGTGGAATAACAGTTAGATGGAACCATTAAGAGGAGGAATTAAACGGTGCGACATGAAAGGGTGAGAACCAGTGGGAAAATAGAAGGGAATTGATGGTGGCACCGTGAAGGGCTAAGACTGAGAGGTGAGGACAGTGCCACCGTGAGAGAAACGGTGTGAGGCAATAGCTGTTCCATCGGTACACCGAAAAACAAAGAAAAATTAAAAATAGAATAAAGCATAAATTAAGACTAACCAAAATAATTAATATAAAGTAAGAATTAACTAAAATAATTGAAAATTAAAGAAAAAAATAATCTTAAATAAATTAATTAAACCAAAAAATTAAATTAATTAATAAAAAATAAAATTATAAAACTTATATTAAAACTAAACAAACACTTAAATTATGAATCATTAAGGTTAATATAATTAGAAAGTTAATTGAAATTAAACAATTATATATTGAAATTAATTAATCATTAATAAATTGAATTATAAGTATTAAAATTAATAAATGTGATTAAATTTAATTGATAAATTTATTAAATGTTAAAGAGATAATGTTACAAGATTAATTGTTAAATAAATGAATTAATTAATTAAATTCTAATATTTAGGTTAATTTTTTAAATAATAATAATGTCAAAATTTAATAAATCAGTTACACTTCTGAACTAAATAATAATTCATAAAACTTATTAAATTAAAGCAAGTCATTAATTAATTACTTTAAAATACTAAAAACACACAATTAATTATAACAAAATTGATTAATTAACAAATTTAGTTATAAAAATACAAATGTATAATTATTTAATAAAAAGTGAATAATTAAATAATTAAAATTTTAAAATTTAAAGTAAAATATGTGGAAAACCGTGTAAAAATAGGGCCACATCAAATTCCCCTACACTTAAGCATTGTTTATCCTCAAACAATCCCATGCTTTATTATCCTTGAAAACTGAAGTATGTTTATTATTCAGCTCAAAATGTAACATGTTTATCAGTTTGAAACAAAGGACAAAAACATGTCAAGAGGCTCTAGAAAAGGAATTTTTAAAATTTAGTCTTGCCTAGAACAAATACTCAAAGGGTAATCAAGATACAAAAGATTCATCAATAAAATAATGTGTCATTCCTCATACATGATACAACTTAATGACTCATCCAAATCTAGGCATAAGTCCAAATTCCAAGTGTGACAACATGTAAAATATAATTAGATTTAATAACATAACCAAAGGAACTTTGTACTTTGACTTTTAACCTAGTTTCCAAAAATAAATAATTTTTTTGTTAATCACCTTAATGATAAAACCTAAATGACTCTCATATAAACAATTTGTCCCCGTCTACATTTGGTGTTCATCATTCCCCTCACCTTAATGAACTCTTTTTTGAACCTAGACACTTATTTTATTTTTCCCAATCCATGTATCATGTGCTAAGCACTGTGAAATGCACTTATTCAAAGTGTACGAAGGGCTTATAGTAAACAGAAACACACACAACATCTAGGGTCTCAGAGATTCACCATGAGATCCAAGATTCCTAGACTACTCTAGTTCAAAATATTTTTATGAAAACCAATTTCATTGGATCAATAAGGTAATTACTTTAAAAAATATTAAAAAAGTGTATCCCCTAGGATCATGATCAAACTTCCATTTCCAAGGGCTATGATCATAAATCAACTAACAGGTTACCCAAATCACTCTCAGAATTAGATCCTAAACCAAAATTTCATTAAATCTCTAAGTATACTCACTCAGAAATCATCCATACACATTAATTTTAGATTCAATGTAGTTCTTAACTACCATACATGCAACATCCTTAGGCAAGACCCAATTGAAGAAAGAAGCAAGACTAAAATTTTGCAATAATTTTGAAAACATTTCACCATTTTTTACAATATGTTTGAAGTGGAAGTCAGAATTGATGGGCTCACATTTAAGCACAGTTTAGCATAGTCAAAAATTGACCCCTCCCCCACACTTAAAAACCAACTTTGTCCACAAAGTTGACTTCTCAACTGGAGAAGAACAATTGAACAATTAAGGTTCAAAAAAGATTTTCAATTTAGTAGATAGATGACATGTATAAAAGTTCTCATTGAAGTTCAAAAATTATTGTTTACCAATAAGATTAATTTATAGAAGGTTCATAAGAAAGTACACACATTAACATTTAATCTAGTGAATAATTTTCAATTAAAGTTCAAACATGGAATGTAACATATAAGTGCATAGTGTACTTGGTGTAAGCATTTTAATAGATTGAGTTCAATAATATCTTCAATATTGTAGAAGAATGAATTCTAAAACATCCCAACCTAAAGTAGTTTCTATACAAAAACGCAACAACCAGCAAGCATGTACCCCCCACACTTAGTTTAAAGAAGTGGAATGATTTTTACAAGAGTGAAATACAATTTTTCAGCAAGGATTAACATGTAGAATTATTTTATTAAACTTAGTTACATGAATCATAAACATTTAGTATTCAAGACATGTAAAAAATTTTCTAGAAAACATGTAGCAAAATTTTCTATAAAGAATGATTTTTTAAAACAATAGTACACATAGAGAGAAGAATTTTTTTAAGAGGCTCACTGACACTGCCACCAATGATTCACTGACAGTACTACCAATGAGTATCAGTGGCTTAGGTGAATTGGTGAGTCATTGACTCCCTGATAGAAGTAAAACATTGACTAATAAGTGATTTTTTTTATTAAAGTGAAAGGAGCAAAAAAATGAATACATAAATTAAGACACTTCCATAAATAGGTTTGTCTAAATATGGCTCTAGCATGGAAATTACACTCCATTTTGATAAAAGAAGCAACATGCTAAAAACACAAAGCATTTAAACCAAGAAAAAATATCCACCAGAGACAAAACATACAGAAGACATTAACGCAACTCTTTATTCAAAGAAAAAAAAATAGAATTAAAAAACAATAAATAACCATGGGTTGACACTCATGAAGCACTGAGTTTAAAGTCTTCAGTTAGACATTATTTAATAAAAAAAATTGTGTCTTATTGAAAAAAAAAGTAAACCATGGGTTTCCTCCAATACATCGCTATGTTTATAGTCCTCAGCTGGACTCACCAAGCAATTAACCATTGTCACTAGGTGGATGTGGTTTCCTTAATAGGAACCAAACGTGTGCTTGGCCGCAATTTTTTTAGCAGAACAATGAAAATTGTGGGCACTAAAACTTATGAAAACCGAAACTAAATTCCCATAGCCTGAGATAACCCCTAAGTCGCCCTTTAATAGTTATAGGTATAGTGTTGTCCACTTCCAGAATTGTTTCAGATTTGACACATTTAACTTTTTTAGGAAGGGAAGACAAAGTGGGTGCTTTAATGGGTGTGGAATTGTCCTCAAATCTATCTTTATCAACTTCAACATAAGCATTTTAAATTCAAGGGTGCTAATGGGTAAATTATGATTAGATGGTTCAAGAGGAGATTCAACAGAGCGTTGAACAGAATTACGAAAATTGGAAATAAAGTGTGATTCCCCCTCTAGATTACTAACAGTATCAAAAGAAGGCTCAACAACCTTCATAGTTTAGGATGGAAGTGACATACTAGAAATAGAATTTATTTTATCACCATTCAAAGATTTAGGTTTGAAAATTTTATAAATTTCTTCCAAAAGTTCCTCATCAGTTAGCCCACACTGAACATCCACTACTTCTACAAAATCAATTCTTCTTAATTCAAGTGTCTGTTCAACCTCCCTTGCATGTTCATACTCCAAAGGCTCATTTCCCAAAACTAGGTCTCTAGTGTGTTCCCAAAAGTTCAAATCAGGGGGAGTAATGTTCAATTCAGTATCAATAAATTGAAATTCTAGATTGTTCAAATTCAAATAGTTTTCCCCAGAAATGAAAACACTAATTTCCTTTTCAGTACACAATGTTTCAGAAAAGTAATTACTATGGAATAGGGAAATGAAAACACATCAGTTAGTCTTTCTTTAAATATCATTCCCTCATCCTCATCATCCAACAACATTTCAGAAATTATTGGGTTTACTGGTTCAAAACATGGAAGATAAGTTTTCAATTGAGGTTCAAATATTTTAGATACTTTAACATCCAGCTTGAGGTTCTCTTCCAACATATTACCCAATTCAGGTTAATATTCACTATTCACAAAATCTGATGTTTTGGGGAAAATTTTTTTTACATTCAACTATTCATTTTCTAGTTAATATTCAACCTGAGTGACTTCATTCTCAAAACTTTTAAAACAGTGATTTTTCTCCAATATAGGAATTATGAAAAGAATTGGGCATTAATTTTCAATTTTTTTCAATTCATCTTAAGAATTTTCCAACTTGACATCATTAGAGTGCTTTATGGTATTTTCAATGTTGTTTTCTTCATTCAGTGAGTTAATTGTTTCCGGATTTAGTTCAACATTTTCATATTTTTCTGAAGTTAAGTGTTGTTTCCCAGTTTCACTGTCACTTTCCTCTTTAACATGATTTCCAAATCTTTTATAAACATTTTCCTTTTAATTATCTTCAAATTCTTCTTGTCCCTTAACCCTTTTTTGTAATTTTAAGCGCATGTTTTCCAATCATTTAATTCTTTGATCTTGTTCTTGAGTGTATCTAACTTGAAATTCATGGGTCTCGTCTAACAAAGTATCCCAAAAAACCTCCCTAGAATCCAATTTATAATCAATTAGTTCAATTTTAGCTAGTTTCAGGAATGAGCACAAAATATTCATTTTCTTCAATGTAATCAATCTGTAGTGGCCAGTTATAGACACACTGCTAGGTAGTGTGCCCAAAACATTCACAACAAACACAATGAGGCCTTAGTTGATTCCAGTTTTCACAAACTTCCATTTTTTAAACTAAAATCATGTGATATTAAACACAAAAAGATTCAAAGTTGATTAATAATTTTAATGTTCAACAAAAGAAGTAGGTTACAATTCACAGTTTTTTAAAGAAGATTTTTTTTATGTTTTTTGTTTAATTAAAAGTCTAGACTCTCAGTGCGTGCCTTCCCCGGCAGCAGCGCCAATAACATTGATGCCAACCTATTGTTGAAGTTGGTCAAAGTTTAAAATTTATATTCCTACTAAATATTGTATATGTGGGAAGCAGGGTTGAACCTAGGGTAAGACAGGTGAGAAATCTGAGGTTTTATTCAAAATAAACTACACTATTGTCAGCAGTGGAGAAAGTAAACATTGTTATTGTTATTTACTCTTTAATATTTTTTATACTTTTTTATTAAGTAGTAATGAAATGTTTCTGGAGATTACATATTTTCTAAACTAGATGTAAAACAAAATATGGAAAAGTGAACGTAACCGTGGAAATGTAGTGGAACATGAGTGCTAAGGGTTGATCAAAATAATTGCTCAAGAGATTTGAATTCTACAAGTTTAAAAGTATGTTCTTCATCTTATTGAATTCACAACAAAAAATGATCGGTTAATGCTTCCTCTCCAGAAGATTAACACACTGCTCTGAAAGTTTTTGATGTTCGCCACTTCAAATAC
Source organism: Viscum album (assembly GCA_963277665.1). Lineage (NCBI taxonomy): Eukaryota > Viridiplantae > Streptophyta > Magnoliopsida > Santalales > Viscaceae > Viscum > Viscum album. The sequence goes on from OY728167.1 coordinate 247,535,852, forward strand.
TTTCTGTGAGCCAAACGATTAAAAGATATCAACCGAAATCTTTCTCACCGAAAGTTTCTGAAGATGTTAAATTGAATTGAAAGTTTGATAGATAGCCGTGATGATCGTTCTCACCGAAATATCATTGAGTTTGAGATTAAGTTAAAAAAAGGTGTTGATTCATTTCAATATTTGAGAACTAGATTCAATCTCACCAAAAGAATCAGATTCTCATTTAGAGAATTAAAATGAAGAAAAAGAAAAAATAAACCAGTAATAATTAAAAACTCCCGAACACACAATGTTATTATAAGATCATATTCAATTTAACAGCATCAATACTGAGTAAAACATTAAAAAGCAGTGGAATAAGGTTTCTCCCTCTGATGATGAAGATCATGTAATGTTGCTTGCTCCTTTGCGACTCCAGTTCTCCCGTACTACTCTGCCATCTCCCGGGAGTGTCCGCTCTCAAAATGGTGTGATTGTCGATGGTGAATGAGCGTCCCCCAAAATTATGCTGCTACTCTTCCTTAAAACCCCATTGTCATCGGATGCTCGTCACTACAGCCTTTCACCGTCTTCAAGTGTCTTTCACATATGCACCGCACACGGACGTTTTTTTCGCGAACCACACGTCACACTAGCACTGTCCTTGACCAACTTCTGCAGAGTTAGTTGAATGTATTTAGACGTGTTTCCAGCAGTTGTGTGAACTTGCATAGTTAGAACAAATAAATAAATAAATGAATCAACATTTAAATGTTAAATTTTTATAAATAAATAAAATTGTCATTAAAGAATGCTTAAATGTTATTAAATATAAATGAATAATTATTAGTTAATATTTTATTTGTTAACTAACTTATTATATTTAATGTTTTTATATGTTATTACTTATATTTATTTAATTAAGAAGGTGATTAATTAATAATTAGATTAAACTAAAAGTTTAGTATTTATTAAATTATTAAATTAATAATATTAGTGTTTAGTTTTTTGAATATTTATGTTTTTTAGATTAGTATTTAAGTTTATCATAATAAATTGTTTTAGTTTAATTATTACAATTTATAAAAATGGATATAGTTAATATAATTGATAATTATTATATTAAAAAAAAGATAAATTATAATTATTATATTCATTAAAGTATTTAATTTTTATTTTAATTTTATTAATAAGTTTAACATTTAAGTTTATTTAATTAATTAGATTTATATTTTATTCTATTACTGTTAATTTAATTTATATTATTGTTATTTTTATATTTTATATTTTATATTTTATCTTTCTATTTTTTAAATTTTTATTTTTTAATCCCCCTTGTCTTCTTCTCCAATGCCGAGGGGAGAGGGAAATTCAGGTTCCTTCTGGAACCATCCAGCGTCGCGGCAGTAGAACAAGCTCCTCCAGCGACTCGCGGAACACCGACTTCAACCTCCACTCCTCGGTCCAGCGGCGCACAGCGTGGGTCTCGGCGGAACTCCCCAAGGCGGCTCCTTCTCCTCGACGCCATGGCCGCGGGTTTCAGACAGCGGCTTCAGGACATCACCACGACGACGACGTGGTCCAGTAAGGCAATTCTCCTGCAGCGGCGCAGTTCAGACTCCACGAAGGGTGATTCGACTCCTGCACAATGGCGCAGTTCTTCCTCCCAGCTTGGCCTCAGTTTGCAACTTTCCAGTAGCTCCTTAGGCGTCACCTCATCCTCCCAGCTCCGGCACCGGCCCCAGATGCGGTTTCTGTTCAATGCGGCAATGGAGTCCCGTGATATCTAGGATTCCGCCGAAAGAACAGGGTAACAAAAACTAGGAAAAAGTGGTGTTTTTAGATTTGTGGTTTAAGGATTTGATTTGTGTAATTTGAATTTGATTTGAGTCTGAATATGGTCCAAGTCTCATTTTGGGTGTGTGTGGTGGTTTGCAAGGGCTGTCTTGGTTCGTTCGGCTCTAGTGGCGAGGTGGCTTGCAGGGTTCAGGTGGCTTAAGGTATGGCGGAGGCGAGGCAACTGTGGTGTGGTTGAGAGATAAGGAAAACGACACCACAAGGATGAGTAACGGTGGCAAGTGGAAATGGTGAAACCGTGCCGGTTTGAAACATTTGATGTGGCACCGTGAAGGAGAAACGGTGCAACCTCTGAAACAGGCAAAGGAAAATGGTTGCAGGGGGTTAAGGCACCGTGAGTTATGGTGGAAAGAGGATATGGTGCCAGATTATACGGTGGAATAGCAGTTGGATGGCACTGTGAAGGGGAGGAGTTAAACGGTGCCACAAGAAAGGGTCAGAACCGGGGGGTGGTGCCACCATCAGAGAAACGGTGTGAGGCGATAGTTGAGCCACCGGTACACCGCAAAACAAAGAAAAATTAAAAATAGAATAAAACATAAATTAAGACTAAAGAATATAATTAATTTAATGTAAGAATTAACTAAAATAATTGAAAACCAAATAAAAAATAAAATTAAATAAATTTATTAAACAAACAAAATTTAAATTAATTAATAAAAACATCAAATTGTAAAACATAAATTAAAACTAAACAGACACTTAAATTTAGAATCATTAAGGTTAATATAATTAGAAAGTGAATTTAAATTAAACAATTATATATCAAAATTAATTAATCATTACTAAATTGAATTAGAAGTATTAAAATTAAGCAATGTGATTGAATTTAATTGATAAAGTTATTAAATGTTAAAAAGATAAAGTTTCAAGATTTAATGTTAAAGAAAAGAATTAATTATTTAAATTCAAATATTTAGGTTAATTTATTAAATATTAAGAATGTCAAAATTTAATAAAGCAGTTACACTTCTCAACTAAATAATAATTTATAAAACTTATTAAATTAAAGAAGGTCATTAATTAATTACTTTAAAATACTAAAAACACACAATTAATTATAAAAAATTGATTAATTTACAAATTTAGTTATAAAAATACAAAAGTATGACTATTTAATAAAAATTGAAGAATTAATTTATTAAATTGTTAAATATTAAAGTAAAAGATGTGGAAAACTATGTAAAAATAAACCCACATCACTTTTATTAAAAAATCTACGAGTTCACTCACCTCATGCACACATGTTGAATCCCTTAAGAATTGGCATTCTTAATAGTTCTTTCAATTCACCCTTTCAGAAACCCGATGCTTGAAACATCTTATATAAACATAAATCACCCACCATATATGGGGTCCATGTGATATTAAATTTACCATTAATGGTTCCCTTCAACCATAAACCCTAACCTACCCTCTCATGGATGAGTACAACCTCCACACAAACATGCATTCTACTTTGGAAATGGTATGTAACAACATCACCCATATCCATTATATATGGAATAAATATTTCTTTATGACAATTATTTGAATGTTACAAACCTTTCTTTGGAATCATTACTTAGTCATGAATTAAATAATTTAATAATATCTTCATCCCCTCAAATCATCTATCTCAGATAAATTTATCCCTTTTCCCTAGAGTCTCAAAACACCGTATTGAAATACTTTTACTAGGGGAATAACCCATGAATTATATTCTCACATGAATGTTTTAGATGGCCAACTGATTATCAAGAAATTTTCAATAAATACACTCATGTTCCCCATAAATTATGTAATCATTTGAAAACAATACTAAAGAATCATCTTATAGATCTCCCACGAGTTCTATTTCTACCCAATAAGATCCTCAATGTATAAATAATCATATATTACTTTTATAAAAATGATATCTATCCTTAAGCAACCAGTGGAGATTATTCAGGACCAAGTCAGTCATTATAGAAAAATTCAATTATAGCATATAACTCACCTATAATATGTGGCAAATATTAGTATATTTAATTTATTTTTTATAAAAATGAATGGCCCTCTAATTTGGTGTAAGTACCGATAATATAAATCCACCAATTTGGTGTTGGGACTACACCTCTTCATCTCTTAAGGCCCAAGTCTATGAGATGCCTTTCTTCATTGATATATTATATAAAAACATTTGATACTTCCCTCCTCTAGAATGCTAATCTGATATAATACCCAATAAAAATGGTCCAGTCATGAATAAGTTTAAAAACTATTGTTAAAAGTAACCTCTTCAGTAGTACTCAATTTCAATTGAGTTTGAACTATTTAGAAATGATCCATAACACATGAACTTAAATCGCAAGAAACAATTGTTTTCGATGCATGATCTTAAAAGGAACTACAATGGTCCTTATCACATTACCCTAACAGGTTCTTTATGACTCATAAAATGGAATTGAACTATATAGGTTTTAGTTCCCTTCACAAGTATATATAGTTATCCCATATCTTGTTCCCAGTACTAACTACAACCCAACATCGACCTCTCATTGGTGATGATAAAATAGATTCATTCATTTATGATAGGTCAATGATATCATCACAACTACTAGTTATATGTTGGAAACATCCATCCATTAACTAGTGTCAAGAAAATGATGTATATCCATTCACATGTAACCTGATTATGATATTCGTCCACATAATATTGACAAGATAGTGAAATATATCTTCCCACTTGTGAATTTCCACTAACATAAATACATCTATCATTGATATTCTATATACATACATCAATTCATCGGAGACATGCCTCCTAGGTATTTACAATCCTCCTATAATAGGTTCATGTTGTTCAACCATTTTCGAGTTTTAATACATAAATGATCATCTCCCTATTGATGATAGGGTAACGACATACGTTAATCGACTTCTGATGGTCTAATGACAAGAATAGATCATCTTATGACCAGAGATGGTGACAACCATCTATGCAATGGTGATTGGATAAAGATGTATATCAAATTAATTAGTGAAATTTCATATATGTAAATCCATCTACTTGTGATATTATAGTGGAATAAATCTCTCCATTATTGATATTAAATCATAATTTTCTTATCCATTGGTGAAAGGTTGAAAATTTATATCTAATCTAATTGTGATAAGCTGAAGACGCCCATCCATTCATTGGTGACAAACAAGTTATATACATACACCAACTAATGAAAGGCTCTAAACATCCACCAATCATCCACTAATAATTGAAATGATATAAAATAATTTTCTTAATGATAAGAGAATGCATGACTCACCACCTTGGAAGGTGTTAATATATTACATGGCCCTCTAAATTAGATTAATCATTGGTGTAAAGACACATATTTCTACGAAAAAAATCATCAATTGTAGTGTTTTTTCAATCTATTGATCAATTATTTACCTTTAATGGGTATTTCGCACCACTAAATTAACATTTAAAACTTATTTGAGGAAAATTTTCTTATTAAACACTTTGAACACATGATTTAAGTTAACTTCATTTGAATAAAATTCCCATAACTCCCTTTTTTCATGGATAAAAAATTCATTTAACCAGGACTATGGTAATTATTTTCAATTTATTCTCACATAAATTTCCATCAAGAGTGAGTGTAATTATTATTCAATAGGTAACACCACATTAGTCACGTGTATATAAAAGTATAGATACTCTAATGCATGTGTGATGGTATTGATGTTATTTGACCATAAATAAAGGAGGGTATTATTATAAAACAACATATATTCCATATCTAAACATTTTTCTAGATATTTATATGGTTTTTTGGATTCAATCCTACTAATTGAAGCTATTAAATTTCGGGAAAAAATGTTTGTTTGGATTTTTTATTTTTAAGATAAAAGTTTCAACTCATACTATTATATTTTTGTTCCATTAAAATAATAATATTATGAAAAAAATCTAATCCTGATGATGATATTGGTCATCATTAAGTGATTTCAGATTTTTTAGAAATATCTTTTAAGTGCATAAATTCACCTCAAATTGACAAATATTTGGTGGTAGTAAAGTTAAATCTCAACAATTTAATGTTTATTAGGTATAATAGCCAAATGAAATCTATTCATCCAAATGATCATTTCGATCAGTACTTCTAAGAAGCTATCAACTATTTTAGTTGATGAATGGTGGTAATGTAGAACTAACACACATGACCCTTCTTTTTTAATATCTGGTAATTGTTCATCATGGGGTAAAACAAATACCCATTCCATCTAATTTTATGTAAGAATAAGGATTCTATTAGATGTGATCCACACATGATGAGAAGGATATCATTAATAAGTTAGATTACAAATCCTTGTTCAATACACCTATGATTGAACCCATTAAAACCATTCTTATAAATAATTCCCTTTTAATCTAGGCCAACGTAAAAGATAAAATTTATTGTTATTCTAAATGTTTGATCCTTTTTTATTTTCCTTGTAGAGTATCTCTATCCTCATGATTTCCTATAATTAGGGACGTCCAATTGGTCATATTTTTAAATTAATGGTATGAATAATCTATTGATGGTTAAATTAAATTAAACTCTTCTAGATTCTATAAATTTTTATTGATAAAATGATCGTCCACCCTTTGGTGTTCCTAATGAATGATCATGTATTCCTAATCATATTTAGAGAGGGAGATGGTTAGGTTTTTTAATGTTTTATTTTTTGTAATTTTATAGCCACAAGATATATTATTGAAGAAAATCAATAAGAAATAAAGTAAGTAACTATTTTATTTTTCCATGTCTCTGAATTTATTCATCCTTCTTAATGTATAATTCTTTATCTATTTGTGTGGTCAAAAAATTTTCGTCAACTTCAATGAAAAAATTTGAGACATTATCTACTAGTCCAATACTAGTTCCATTATGATGGAAAGTTATTGTATAATATTTTCCAGAATCCTTATATGCGAATAAAAAATGACATTACTGCCTTTTCAAGAGAGATGAAGAAAACTCCCAAATATTAACATACCAGATTTTGAATCTATTTTTTTATATATTTTTATCAATAAAATATTTCTATAAAAAACGAAATGACTTTATATAATTTTTATGATTTTAAAATATAATTAATATATGAAATTTTCCACATATTAATTTCCATAGTTGGTTAAATAAAAGTGTTTTAAATGAAATATGAATCCATGTATAAAAAATTGAATTAAATAGATTGTATACAACTCATAACTATTTGATAATTATGTCATTTATCCATAATCATGAAATTCAAATGAATGATGAATATCTTCCATAAAATTTAGACAAGAATAATTAGGAAAAAAACTTTTATATATAATAATAAATTAATATTTAAATCCTATGGGTTGTGGTATCTTTAAAATACTATAGTTATAAATAACATTTTAATATGGAATTAATGGGTTAGAAATAAGATAACCATTTTATAAATGAAATACATAGAACCTTGAAGAAGAAAAAATCTTATTGTAATTTGCATGAATTCCCTAGATTGATCATCATGAATAACTCTAATCTTGGTATTCATAAGACAATAATAATGCCTCCTTATATTTTAGCGGCTACTGAATTGCGGTGATGGTCCATAAATAATTTTGGAAGAATATACCCTCTATTATATTACCATTTATAACATATGAATTTTGTAAAGAGTATATTGTTACAATATATCACTATATTATGTATTTTGATGATTCAAAAATTCCATACATTTATACGAACATGTTTAGATTAAGTTTTTCAAATTAAATTTATCATATGCTATGTGCACAAGTGTTTTTATAGTATTTTATCTTATGGTAATTGAAGAATTCAGTTTCTCAAAATCAGAAAGTGTCATGTAAGAATTTATCATATGATGTTCAACCAAGTTTCTCGATTCATATTCTCTAGTTAGAATTAGATTATAAAAGGACATTATCTTTTGAGAAGAATCTTCATAGTCAGAAGAAGTTGAGAAAAAATAAATGTTACCTCACAGTAACACTTTATCTTATGCTGAGGAATTATCTTACACTACATTCAAAACATCTAATATTACAAGGAATAACCACTTTATCTTATTAAATCTATCTTATGAGGAGGAGTGATTTTAGTCAATATCCTACAAAGACCTGATATTATGGATCATCATGATTATATTTCTTATCTATTGATCATTCATTTCATACATTTAGAGAACATCAAAGGATGATTATACATATAAGGAAGGATTGATCTACATAATACTTTCTAGGAATAGGAAGACTGAAAGAATGATAAGATCCCTAACATTGCGATCATAATATAAATTCTATATTTCGAAAGTGTGGATGCAAAATATTATTATCCTATCTTATTATGATCACTATGTATCTCATTCAACCATTAGAATCATCTCACATTCGAGATTAAATAGCATATAAAATGTTCATTTAGCTACTAAAAAATAATAAATATAGGCACAGAGAGAGGAAGAGCAATAATTGATTTCTATTGGAACACCATAAAGAAAAATGTTGGAGACCTGTACATAGTTAATAAAGAAAATTTCTCATGTTGTTCTTATCAGTTATAGTTGTTTCATTGAAGATCATCCAAAGTTTCAACTTGAATTCTATCATAAACTCCAAACGAATCTTCATATACTATCAGTTTCTACTTGAAACATTGTGATACAAACATTCCACTTAAATATTATTTATTCTATAATTTTTTTCACTCATTGGAAGAGTGTAATAAAGACTGACGATATTTATTGTAAAGGAAGATCCAAATATAAATCTATTGGTCATTTTTATTTAGTGAAAGCTACTTGTACTCAACTGGGATCCCCATGTAAAAGTGTTGTTATAGGGAAAATCACCAAACTTGAGGAGAAGAGTGTTGGAAGAGTTTACTATGGGATTTATATTCCCTGAACCACTATAAATATTGGTGTTTGATTTCCTTTCTACAGGATTTATTTTGGCTACATATACTCTTAAGGAAATAATTGAACATTCCTAATTCAAAGAGGGTGGTAAAACATTCATAAAAATTTTAAGAACTCAATTCACCCCCTTCTCTTGAGTTATTCAGTCATTCATTATCTGGGACAAAAACTAGTATCAGAGCTTGTGACATTATATTTCACAACTATCAATGGCCGAAGTCCAAATATCCATATTCAATTGGATGATATGATTATAACTGAGATGGTATGTCAATGGTTAGATCTTCGTACTTTAATGGTGAAAACTATGGTTGCTGGATGGATCTCATGATCATTTTTTTATAAAACCACGGTCTGAAATTCTATCTCAAAGAAGTTAATCCCTATATAATTCACAACAAATAACCCGAAACATAGGATGAAGGATGTGAAAAAAATTATGACCAGAACTCCAAATCAAGGAACGCTATCATCTATGTGTTAGGACCTGATGAGTTTAACCAAATATCTAAATGTCAAACAACACAAGAAATGTGGGCCAGTATAGAAAATGCATATAATGTCACTAATAATGTCAAATTAATTATATATGATACAACTAATCTTGATTTCGACACATTAAAATGGATAATGGATATATAATTACACAAATAAATGGAAGACTCAATGAGATTGTGAACAACATTGGTTCCCTAGGAATTTTTTTCACTGAATATGAATAAGAATTGAATGTTCTCAGAGTATTACAACCGAAGTGGAGTGGAATCTCATCTTCAATCAGACAATCTATAGTAGTAAAAAATTTAATGATAATACATTTTATCAGAACTCTCATGAAACTGGATGAGAATAGAATACGATGATCAAGATGTAAAATTCTCCTTTAAAAGTCTCTACTTCTAAAGATGTCAGGATGAACAAATGTGTAGAGATGTATAAAGCATCTAAAGAAGAATATTTCTCAATTAAATCTAAATCAAATGATGAGGTGGATCAATTTCCATGAAAATTCAAAAAGGTACTTTGATAGGATATGAGGTTTCAAAAGATCCTTTAACAATCATAGAAAGTGAGGAAAAACACTAAAGAGTTGAGATTAAATGAATGAAAAATGTTTAGACACATCAAAACTAACTATAAGAAAATTAAAGATGACAAGAAGATAGAAAAGAAATATTTCATGATGACTGTATATAATAAATCCAAGGAATATATAAAGTTAAAATGGAGTGCTTCCAAATATTATAGAGAATTTATATCCCCAGAATTAGAATCTTAATCTATAAATTAGAAGGCTAACATATTCTTTATGGAATAGTCAAATGAGGTGAATTCTTATTATTCACATGAGCATGAATATAAATCAAAAAATTAAAATTTCTTAAATAAGGAATTAAATATATACTACACCATACTGGAAATAATGTACATAAGTCTAAAAAATAAAATTAAATCCCTTCTAAATTATTATAATAGATTTTTTAGTGAAGAGGAAAATTTGATCAATTGGATTCTATAATTAAAAATTAAGATGGAAAATTCTATGTCATGAAAATTGAACATGTTAAAACAATTGAAAATAGATAGAATGAGGTTTAAAATTTCAATGATGCTTCAAGTTTCTTTAAAAAAGGATGGTTATTTAAACAAAATTACTGGTCAAAATCAACCCTAAAAAGACAAATTGGAAATTTTTATCCAAGGAGATGGGCTTAAATTCTATATAAAACCATGCGTGCCTATCTTCAAAAAAAAAACTTCCCAAAGTTACTTGTTTTAATTGTGGTAAAATAAGACATTTTACAAAAAAAATTATGTTTGAAAAATACTATAGTTTGTTGACTCAAAAGTGTTTTTCCTTAAAAGTTTTTTTTAAAATAGCATTAGAATTTTTCTGGAGAATAGTTTATTGTCTAGATGCCCAGATCTATTATATTTAAAATTTCCAGACCTAAAATAATTTTTACACCAAAAAACTCTATTGTTTGATAAATAGGGAACTCGATGTATGAAGAACAATACAAAATAGATTATGGATACTAGTTTTTCAAGGCATATGAGTGTAGATTAATCCAACATTCATTCTCTATCAAGATAGGATGGAGGATATTTCATATTTGGTGATAATGAGAAAGGAATGATAGTTAGTGTATGATTAGTTATAAATCTTTAGTCTATTATCATCAATAATATACTTCTTGATGATGGTTGATGAAAAACCAGATATGTATCTCTCAACTTTGTGATAATGGATATTATATTTAATTTTTCTAAAAATACATGCTTAGTTTTTAATGATAAATGTCTCATGTTTAAAGAACCCAGAACACACCATTTTTACACACTAGATTTTAATTCATTGTGTAGAAAAGATTCAAAATATTTAAATGATGAAATTGACGAATCATTGATTTTTAATAGAAGGATTATACATTAAAATGTTAATTCTTATAGAAAATTGTCTAAAAGAAATTTTATTTCTAATTTCACTGATCTTAAATTGGATAGAATGAATCTATGTGATGCATGCCAAATGGGAAAGCAACACAAGTCATCTTTCAAACCAATTATAAAATATTATACATCTAGACCTCTTGATCTTTTATCCATATATATTTTTTCAGACCCACTAGAACTAAAAGTCTTGCAGGTAAATCATTTTTTTACATGTTAGGTATTGATTTTTCAATATTTACATGGGTTTACTTTTTAATATAAAAAAGCGAAGCATGTTATGTTTTTATTGATTTTTTAAAACATGTGAAAAATGAATAAAATTTCAAAATAATGTCATTGAGAAGTGATCATGGAGGTGATTTTGAGAATCATGAATTTAATTATTATTTCTCTAAGAAATGAATTAAACATATATTCTATAACCCGAGGACACGTCAAAAAAATGGTGGTGTAAAAAGGAGGAATATGAAATTCCCATAAATTTCATGGACTATTTTATATTAATATAGAATTCCAACTCATTTATAGCATGAGGCTATTAACACAACATGTTATATCATTAAACGAGTACTAATAAGGCCTATCTTAAAGAAAACACAATATGAGTTGTGGAATAATAGAAAACCCAAGTTAGGATCCTTCTATATATTATGATGTATGGTTTACATCTTGAAGACCAAGGATAATCTTGGAATGTTTGATATAAAGGATAATGAAGTAATCATCTAATTCCATTCTACTACTTCCAAATAATATAGTTTTTTCAATGAAATGTTAATGAATTTTGAATAATAACCTCACACAATGTTTTATGAAAGTTATCCTTTCAGTCCCAAAATGAATCAAATTAATGATCAAACACTACAAAAAAACTTTCATCTAGCGGCGGTTGTTTAGCGGCGGTTCTAGGAACCGCCGCTAAACCTTTTTTTAAAAACATTTCACGGTGGTTTTTAATAAACTGGCGTGAAACACTGTTTTTTTAACAGTAGCGGCCCTCCCCCCCCCCACTTCTCACCCCGCGACCCCTATTCCCCCGCGACCCTGACCCCCCTGACCCCGGAGACCCCGCTTCCCCCCACGACCCCTGTTCCCCAGCGACCCCAGCGACCCCGCGATCCCGAAGACCCCGCTTCCCCCGACGACCCCGCTTCCCCCGGACCCCCGCGACCCCGACGACCTATACGAACCATAAGGTTTGAAATTACTTTTTTTGAATCTTTTTTAAACTCAATTTCATTGCCAACCCAGGTTGGGTTCTTGAAGAATCGAGTCATGATAGAGGTATTAGAGTTAATTAGTAATGATATTTTGATTGTTTTAATAAAACTAGGGTAGTGGTGCAAAATTATGTAATTATAATTTTTAAATGAAATTGGTTATCACACTTGATTTATAGTTATTAAAATTCTGATTTTTGTTTTTTATCATTTATTTATTTATGATTTAATTGTGTTTAGCATTGATCCATATTGTATAGTCTCCCCATTGTACCACCATCAGACATTCAATGTTAGTTAGGATCCATTGGCGTATAGGGAGGTGCACATTAGGGCCGGTGGAACCTGGGCTTAGTTACTTATTAGTGAATATGACCCATGGCATGAAAAGTCTTATCTTACATTTATTTTCTTTTGTCATTATATTATGTGACAATAGATAGGAAATTTCTAATATGTTTTTACTTGGTAAACAACTCAATTCTAGGTCTATCCAACCCATACAAAAGACAAAACCCATGTTTCTAGTGATGTGACTATATTTATGATATACATTATTGATGTTCATTATTATTTTACCTTAGGATAAAGATATAATTCAATTAATTAATGATTTATGTGATTTACCTCTTTTCATTGTATTATATTGGATGATTTAACTATTTTCCCATTACAAAAATAGACAAGGATATTCATGCCTCAATTTAGGCATAGAGGATTCTTATTTCATAGGAATGATTAATTGTATACCATGAATAATTGGTTATGTGTAATGTTTATCTGCATGCCATGTTTGTGTAATTTTTTAGTATGATTATTTGTAAAAAATTCTATCTTTATTTCCTAAATTGAATGATTGGGATTCATACATACACAAAAGACTCCCAATAATATAATAATAATTAATCTATGATTTAAAGGCTCATTATAATCATGATTGATGACTGGTTATTCATGTGACTTTGTAAACATAAAATGTTGTTTCCCCTTATATCTTGATGACTAAACCTTAATTAACCATTCATGACATGTCTCACCCATTGAATAATATTTCACTGAGATAAAATATTAGTGGTTTCGAATCTATGTGTGTTGAATACAATTTCAGAAGTGTATGGGAATTTATAATTTTGCTTTAGTGATCCATAAAAGCAAAACACTATATGAGGAGTTGTTACATTTTGAAATTTAATATAACAAAAATTTTTCCAAGTTAGGAATTTATCTCTATGTAGATTCAGTTTCCAAGACTTAGATGATAATTTAAGATTATTTTTTTACACATCATCATAATTAATTCATGTATTCTAAAACATTTCCTTATATAAGTGTAGGTTTGTTAAATCACACTATCTACTTTCCTATCGATCTATATTCATAAATTTTACTAAAAGGATATTTATTTTCTTACTCATTATAGGATAAAGATTTTAAGTGATGCCTTAATGATAAATAAATGTTATATTGAAAAAGTGATTCAATATTATATTGGAATGTTGTGACTTTTCAGGGATCACATGGAGATGTTTTTGAGTTGTGAATATGGTTGTGACTTTTTTTGGGAAATTTTATTGTGAGATAGTTCATCTAGGTTTATTTTGTATTTATATATTATTTGTATTTTATTTCACTATATATTATCCAAACTGGATGATTTTTCATTAATATGTATAGTCTTGGATGAAAGTAATCACTTTCATTGAATTTGTATCTTTGTATTTTTCATTATTTTTTGAAATGGATAACCTATTTATTTATAAGACGTACTTGACTATAATGAATTATGTCACTTAGGTATGGAGTTACTTATACTTTTGATACTTCTGATTATCTTATTATGTTTTCCTGGATGATAGTACCAACACCCCACATTTCATCTCCAAATTCCCAAAAAGATTCTAATATGAAACTCCAAACACTAAGCCAAGACACATCAACTATTCTTCAAATACCCTAGTTTGATCCCCAAACCACATCAGCCGCATCTTGAATGCCATTTCTGATGTGGTCTCCACCTTACCACATCAATTTTTATGCAAAAACACTAGAAAGTCCTTCTCTAGATGAATTATACCAAAGGCGCTCAATACCACCCACCAATGCACTATCATATCCCGACCACGATGCCTTAAAACTCAAGGAATAACAAAAATGTTCAATGCCCACACCGAAGTCTGAATCTGACTCTTAGTTCAACTCCATGGTCAGATCCTCGATTGTCCCATTTAACCATAATTCTACACTCATGAGCATTAACACATTTATGATCCAAATCACCCTCAAGTCACACCACAACTCTTTTCTATGTGAATACACCAAAGAGAGGTCTAGGAATTCAATCCACACAAGGTTCATAGAACCTCAAAACCTAATCGCCCAAGTTATTTCATCATACATTTCCATGAACACCACCACTTATCATGACTCAGGACTACCATCCCTCGCATGGTTCTTGTCACTCCAAATTAACAATGTGTTGAGTTTTGTAAGAATCATAAGGGTTTCCCTAAACATTATTTATAATAGATTTATTCGATATTAGAGTTTTAAATGAAGACTCTATATAGAACTTAGGTTGGGGTTATTCCAAATTAACAATGTGTTTTGGTTTTCATGGTAAAGTATCTACCACGTTGTTAGCCCACCGTTTCTCTTTACCAAAGAAACTTCCCCTATCCCAAACACTAAGGGTTCATATCTAACTCAGGGGCTCATCTTTATTATATTATGTTTCTGTAATCTTATACTATCGTATATATGAATCACTTTCTCTATTTAGTAGTAACTATGTGTTTTAATATTTTTTATTATTGTGTAGGCACATTGTGATTTTCATGGATCAAAGTTGGGTCAAATTACCGAGGAACACACCACAGTATGTTAAGGGTTTGAATGAGTTTTTAGATTTTTCAATTTATAATCAATCCATTGAAGGGAGAATAAAATTTCCATGTCCTAAATGTAAATTTAGAACATGGTTGAAGAGAGATGAGGGTTATGAAAATTTAATACTGAAGCAATTCCATGATCAATATTTGTGTTGGATTTGGCATGGAGAATCAACCGTTATAGAAAGATTGAGCACTGATGTTAATCCGCAGAATAAGGTCCCAAGTTCGTAGACAATGGAAAATGAAATGAAAAACCTAATAAATGATGCATTCGGCACTGCAAGACACCACTATCAGCATCAAAACATATTAGAACAACCAGAAGAGGGTGCTACAAATTGCAACGTGACAAGTGATGTTTTTGAGACTGTAACACATGCAGATCAAGATTTTCACATATCATTGGATCCTCCTCTTGATTCTATGGAGACAAATGTAAGAGAAAAATTCACTGAGGAAAATGCGTTTCATGATTTAGTTGATGATGGAAATCAAGAGTTGTATTGTGGGTGTTTGAAATATTCAAAACATTCATTTCTGCTGAATTTGTATCACATCAAATGTCTATGTGGAATTAAAAATAAGGAAATGTACATGATATTGGAATTGATTCGTGATGCATTTCCTGAAGCAAAAATCACAGAATATTTTTATGATATGAAAAAAGTTGTTAACAAGCTTGGTCTGAATTATACAAAAATACATGCATGTCCCAATGATTGTATGCTTTATTTGGGAGAGAATTCAAGTAGACAGAATTACAAGAAATGTTTTTCTTCTAGATGGCAGGCAAATGATGATGTTGGAAGTCTGAATGAACATAATTTCATCGAGAATAAGAAAAGGAGCACACCTGCAATAGTTTTGCGTTACTTTCCTTTGAATCCTCAATTGCAAAGATTATTCTTGTCATCGAAAACCGTCGAACACATGAAGTGGAATTCTGTAGATAATGAAAATGATGGGTTAATGAGACATCCATGAGATTCTCAGTCGTGGAATACATTTGATTCATTACATCTCGATTTCTCAGCTGATACTAGGAATGTTCGAGAAGTGGATTTAGATTTCGTATAGTCGATCGAGAAGTGGGTTTGAAAACACAAAATAGTGGTATATTTACATTTTCTGAAGTGAAATACTATGGAAAGCTGTATGATATTATTGAATTAAACTACCATGAACATTTTTTGGTTGTTTTATTCAAATGAAAATGGGTCGATATTATCAGAGGTGTTAAAAGAGATTCCTTGCAATTTACTTTTGTGAACTTCTCTCACTTGATGGATGTTGGTGATCCTGAACTGCATGATCCATATATCTTAGCATCGCAAGAAAAAATGGTATATTATGTGAATGATGTTGCCGATGAAGGGTGGAGTGTAGTTGATCATGTAATACAAAGATATTTGTATGATATGGGTGATGAAGTGGAAAATTTGACCTCTGAAATTGAATTTAATCAGAAACAGGAAGCAAAATTAGTTGTCGATCATGATATTGAAAATATTAGTCTAGCAAGGATGAATGAAGTGGATGAAGAAATGAAGAATGAAACCGACATGATTGAAGGGGAAAATGATTGTATGTACAATTATTTATTTATTCAACAACCACTTGTTTCATTTCTGCGGTCATTCATTATCATTGTTATATATTTTTTTGTTAGTACTGGGCATCTATTATAATTTTTAATTTTTTTTTCTGCATAATTTTTTTGAAATATATATTCTGAACTTAATTTTATTTGATTAAATGACAGGAATGCCAAGGAAGAAGCGGTATATTGTTTCATCTAGTTCTGTGGCAGATGGCGATCCATCGGTCTCCCTCCCCACGACATCTGAGATGCTAGGTGCCGACACCCCTGCACCATCTCCCCCTCCACCATCTCTCACACCATCTATGGATGTCCCAGTAGAGGGTGAGTCGTCGAATCCCCTTTTAGGAGGCTCAACAGTGGGGCAGTGACGTGCCCCTTCCAGTTTGTCCCAGACACACTGGAGTGTCACTATCATAGGTACAAATTTTAATTAAATAAATTTATTGCATTTTGTTTATACTAATTGTTTTCTCATTGAAGATGACAAAAATGCAACCGTGGAGAAAAATATAAAAAGTGCAGATGTTTGGAATCTGAATGGTGAGAAGATTATTGTGCCATTTGATTCTTATGGGGTCCCGACGGATGATGTCGCGGGGTTACTTGGCCAGATTCTAGGCCAGCTGGCAGCGGAGCCCATTTCCCTTCCCATTTCATATGACGATTGGAGACATATGCCTTCAAGCAGAAAAAATGAAGTGTTTGATTCTCAAATAAAGTTAAATTTATTACATTATGGTTTAATTGAATGTCATGTTACTAATATGTTCAAAATGAATTTCTGTATACAGATGTTCTTCCACTTTACCATTGCTGATGTGATAGCACAGAAGTGGACGTTGAAAAATATAGGTAAGAAGTGGAAAGATTTCAAATGGAGATTATGGTGTGATGTCAATGATACTTCGTTGACCATGCAGCAAATGTATGAGAAGCTACCCAGTGGGGTACCGAAAGAGTAGTGGAAAGTGTTTGTTGACAGACATCGTGATCAGAAGCAGATGGTATTGAAATATATATTATTATATTATCCCCATTTTACATTTATACATGTATATGAAAAGGACATGACATTAAATACATCAGTATTAAATTTCCTTTTATTTATTTCAGGATCTCTCAAGAAAAAATGCATCAAACCAGGCTAAGCAAGTCATCCCACACACTCCGGGCTCAAAAGGTTTTTCTAGAAGCCAAACGACATTGGTAATATTTTAATTAGTTTAAATATTTATAAGACAATATTATCTGTTTAATATATTGAATTGTTGATTTATCTATGCTTAATGCAGTCACAGAGTTTAGGGCATGAAGCATCTAGGACTAAACTGTGGTTAGATGTTCACAAGAAATCATATGGAAGTTTTGTTAACGAGCCTGCTAAAGAAGTTGGGGTATGAAGTCAATTTTTCATCATAATAACTTATTATCAGTTTTTACTGTGTTAATATATATTGATATTTGATTTATAGGTAATGATTAAAGAGCTATTGGATGCCAATCCTGCGCAGTCTTACTCAGTCTCCCAGGATGAGCCGGTTGCTAAGGTCCTTGGGAAGGAGCATGCTGGAAGAGTGCGCGGGATGGGTTTGGGACCCGTACCATCTGAGATTTTTAGCAGGCCATCGGGGATAGTAGCTGCATCTACTCCTGGATTTAGTTATCCCATACCCGGAGATTATAAAAAATAGATTGTTTCTTTACGAAGCACAATTCACCAGCAGGGGGAGCAGATATCTGCATTGCAGAAAGAGTAGATTGAAATACATCAGAAGATGAGAAGATATTCCCCTGGTGGTAGTGCATCGACTGGTGGTATGCAAGTAAATCACAAAAAATCAAAATCATTTAGTTTGCTAACTTTCATTGGTTTAAAGTGTTAATATAAATATGCAATCGTATTTAATTTTCAATATAATATTCTTACAAGTGACAACACAAAGTGGAGATGAAGGTGGAGAGGGTGATGAGGCATCATCAGACCCTGAGTAGTTGTATTGTTGATTTGTAATATGAAAACAGTTGGTTTGTATATGTAACATTTGTGGCATATAGTTTCCACCACACATTTTCATGTCCTAAAATTTCCTTGATTTCTCATTTTCCTTTTATGCATTTTATTTATTTCTGATGTTTCTTTTTATGTTTCGATTTCTCGAGTGTGGTATACATCATTTAGGAATAAATTGTTTGAATAGCCTACTAAGAACTTTTCCAAGGGTCCTATATTATTATTTTTATGTGTTTGGTTATGACTAATTTATTACTCATGGTTATGAGGAATGAGAACATGGGGGAACAATCTTTAAAGAAGAACAAACTAAATAAAGATAGAAAACTAGTTAATAGTAAATTAGAAGAAAAAAGTGAGTCGCTTGTACTTTATGGATTTTCATGATATTACTTTGCGTTGAATCTTATTGATTAACAATTGATGATATGGATTACTTCTTGTTTTTATCGTTTAAGAAACTCTCGACCATTATAATAAGATATGTTTTTAAAGATGGTAGTAAAATTAATGACTAATGGTGAATAAATGGGGAGTATTACGATGTGGGACTCGGAAATACACAATAATAAAACTGGGTTTAACAGTTTTTAATTTTAAAGACAGACTGTGTGGGCAGGTCTAATATAAAATCATTTTTGCCCTAGCCAGATCAAGATTTTCTTGCACAATACTGTTGTTTTCTCTCATGAGTTGTTTTTTAAATATGTTTGCTGTGTATATCTGATTTTTCCCAGCTGCATGAAGCTGATGGCCGTTTGGAAGAACTAAGAGAGATGGTCATTCAGCAGTGCTGGTTCTCTCGCTTCTCTCTTTGACATGAGTTGTTTTAGTGATGATTTTGTTTGGGTTTTTTTATAGTAAAAATTAAATATTAATGTTATTGTCTTATTCTATATTTCAATTCCTTTCATCAATGGTTAAAAACAAATTAGATTTAAAGGGAATACCTTTTGCAAAATCCTCTTTGCAGGGACTGCAAGAGGATTGCTGCTCTCTTTTGATGCTTATATACTATGTAACTCTATGTTTATGTAAATGTTTTTAGTTCATGAATGATTAGAGATTTTAATGTGTTTGGTGTCATGAATAAATTTGGATTTTAATTTTAACAATTGAAAATATCATTTAACATATTATCATTTTGTGTTTTCTCTCATATACTGATCAGACCTTTCCACTTTCACTGAATCAATATATGATGATGTATACAAGGGATGGACAAGATCAGTTACTGCTCAATATAGTTTCAGGTATGATATGTGTATTCTATCTATTCTCACATATACATATCAATATTGTTTTGATACTTCCATTTCTTATTTTATAATTCAACTGGGACATATACATATCACTATAGTTTTGATACTTCTATTTCTTATTTTATAATTCAATTGGGACTTAGAGGTACACGTAGAACCCTTAGAATGTCTTTAACTACTAGAGAATCATATTGGGGGTGATCAACTTCTCAAATACATTCTCTTGCAGTGTGATTTTTCTATAGGGAATTAGAGTTTCTATATGTGTTTCTATAGGGAATTAGAGGTTCTATATAAGTTTTCATATGTTGATTATAGTGGTAGAAGAGAATTTTTTTTCATAAAGTTATATGTTTTATAATAGTCAATTAGTTGAGTGAATGTGATATGGGATTCATCATATCAGATTTTACCACTCAATTTTATAGTTGGGTTAGGTTTTATAGAAAATAAAAATTCTCCTATCATATGGTGTTATTTTATAGGAATGAAAACTATTAAGAAATTGATTATGGGCTAGGGAAGATTTCAACCAAAAGGTTTATTATCAGTTCAGAGAAATGCCTTCCAAGGGATTTGATTTTTAATTAATTATTGTGGGATTCTAACCAATAGAATCATTATGGATTGTGTGAGAATATCATTGAAATATTGATTATAGTTTGGGGAGATCTCAAATGAGATATTAATTATTGATTATGTGATATTCCATGTGATGAATTTATTTTTTTAGAAGATATTTAAACCATGTTATTATTCCCTATGAATAGAGTTGGTGAATAAAGTTGGAATTGAATGTTTTTCATTAATTTATATGTTTTAGAAGTTTCATAGAAGAGGATCTAATGATTTTCTAGAAGTAAATTGAATATCCATAAATTGTTGAATAATAGGAAGTCTTTCTTGATGTGGTTTTTTGAAAGTGGATAAGACAGTTGTATGCTCCATAATATCAGATATTTTTTGAATGATGTTTATGAGGATATTATGAAGATGAAAATGGATGTTACAATTTTTAAGGCATGTCATATTTTTAAAACATGGTTATATTCCTAATAAATTGGCTGATGAAATATTCTTAAGATATTAATATAGAGACTAGTGTGTCTCTAGGTGTGTGCTGCTTGGTAGTGGTCTGGATGGGAGTGGTTGGGGTTTCCATGTGTTGTAAAAAGTGGGAAATATATATAATAATTGTTTGGATGTTATTACCCTTATTTGTGTTCACTACTTGGAATATATGGAATTATTTTAGGGTTTAGTGGTAAGGTAGGGTATTTAGTATTTTAGGGACTTCTGTCTTCACTGCTTGGATGCTATTATCCTTATTTGTGTCACTGATTTTGAAATTGTATTGTTTTCATGGAATTTTTTTCATGTATTATAATTGTTTTATTTGTTATATCTGGTTTGATTTTGTTTTCAGGGCAGTGGGGCAGCAGAATCTATTTTTTTTCTGGGAAGCTTTTAGCGGCGGTTTAACCGCCGCGAAATGTAAGTTGGCAGTGGTTTAAACCGCCGCTAAACGTTAAAAACCGCCTCTAAACTTAATGTTTATTTTACGTTTAGTGGCAGTTATAACCGCTGCGAAATAGTCACATTGTGGATGTCTCATCTGACGGTAGTTCCCCTGGCTTTAGCGGCGGTTTTACAACCGCTGGATTTGAGTTTATTCGCGGCGGTTATAACCACCGCTAAAACCGCCGCGAAATGGGACAGCTACGACACTTTCTTTAAACCGCCTCTTAATGAAAATAACCGTCGTGAAAAGATTGGCGACACCGTATTAGGTGGCGGTTTCTAGAAACTGCCGCCACACCATTTAGCGGTGGTTAAAACCGCCGCTAAACGATGATTCTGTTGTAGTGAAAATTATTCAGAACAAAATATGAGACATTATCCTCCCCTTAATGAATACAAATATGATTATTTGGATCTTTATTACTTTAAAATATATCCAATAAGTGTAGATTCTAGTAAACCAGAATGTGTGTTGTCTAGAATACTTAGAATCTTTAAAGATAATTAAGTAAAAATAGTATTATGAAAGATATATGAATGAGTATGATCCAGAATAATATTAGGAAGTCTAGTATATTTCATTGAAATTTATCACAATTAGAACCAAAATTTTTGAAATAATACCTATATGATGAATGTTTGTTATTAGAAATTCAAGTATAGCTAAATCAAGTCAAAAGAAATAATTTTTTGGAATTAGTTGAATAACCCAAAAACTATACTGTAATTGGAACAAAATATATTTTTAGAAACAAACAAGATGATAATAGGAAAATAATTAGAAATAAATCTAAATAGTATTCCAAAGGATATAATCATGAAGAATGAATAGATTATGAAGAAACCTTTTCTCTTATTGCGAGATTAAAATATATTTTAATCCTTCTAGAATATGAATCATTTATAAATTTTAAATTATATAATATGGATATTAAATCTCCCATTTAATTTTTTTAATGGAGGATGTTTATATAGAAAAAATCTAGGTATTAAAGATCCTTATTTTCAAAATTTTATGACTAAACTTACAAAAGATCTATGCAGACTTGAACAAGCTCCAAGGGAATGTTATGAATTATGAAGCTTTTAAATTTTATCAAATGGTTTTATAGTAGTAATAGAATATCCAATGATATATATGAAAAAATATTTCCCTAATATATTTTTTAGTTCAAATATATGTAGATGATATTTTTTAGATCAAAAAACCAAAAATTGTTCAGTGAATTTTTAAGACATATGAAAAAAGATTTAAATGAGTATAATGGGGAAAATAAATTATTTTCTAGGATTCTAAGTTTATCAAAAAGATTTTGGAAAAATTTTAAATGAAATTAAATACATAGTTGACTTACATAATATGTTTGGACTTGAAAACAATAAGACTTCTCAACTCCAATGTCTTCCTATATCCATCATGATTCGTATGAAACTAGAAAATTAGTTGACAGCATGCTATGTAGAGGAATCATTGTAATTTTATTGTACCTTACTAAAGGTAGACCAGACATTATGTTTTCTATATATCTTTTTGAAATATTTCAATATAATCTAAAAGAATATATCTTGAATGTTATGAAAAGAATATTTTGATATCGAAAAGGTACCCTAACTCTTTCTCTTATTTTAAAAAAAACCTATGAGTTGGTCGAAGTGAATATCTCAGGAGGGGGTGAATTGAGTACCCAATAAAAAATTTTGTTTAAAAATGATTAATTTGAAATCATCTAGTTAATTTAAAATTTCCCAGTTAGTCAATACATTAGATATTTATAAGATCTAATATTTCAAAAGGTTTTTTAAAGATTGATTAATTATTAGGTAAGTAATATAAAATATTACATTGTCCTTTGAAATCAATTTACTTAATTAAAAACTTATAAAAACACTAATAAAGATTAATTATCAAATTATTAGAGTTTTTTTGGTTTAAATAGTTTCAATTTTAATAGAGTAAATGAAGTAAAAAAAACACACAACAGAAATGGAAACAATAGGTTCAGTCTAAAGTTGAGACTTAGTCCTCCCCACTTGGTTATCACCAACCAAAAATAAATTTATATAAAAAAATTAGTTGATCCACAACCTGGATTCAGTTTTATAATAGTTTAAAAATTCTCACGTTACACATGACCACTTCTGCAGTTATACATGGGAGAAAAAAAAACAGGCCTCCCAAGGACCTCTACCACTATTATCTATGTGCGTAAAAAGGTAAAACAGATTTGATATGATATCACGTATCTTCCAATTCATGACATGAGATAGCGTGTATGTGATAAAATAGAGTATGAACACACACTTCTCAAAATGAAAAGAATAAATAAACAGTGATGAGAAATCTAAAAATATAAAGATTGAAATTCTTGGTCTTTTGTAGTGTATCTTGTCACTCTTTATATTATTTTGTACTGAAGCATGAGTGGGGTTATCTTCAAAAAAAATCAAAAGAACAGAGTATCACATAATCCTTTTATTGTCTTTAAAAAGGCTCTTGACGTAATGATGTAGTTTGGCTTCCCAATCAAGTGTAAGATCTTCATGTTCATGAGATTAGGTTCATCTCTATTAGTGTGTTCAGTAAGTGAGATCTCTTGTAGTTATTTTCACATAAATCACATGAGGTAGTATGCTTCCATTCATAACCACAACAATAGGTAGAATATCCACAAGCCTTCTTACTATATTTCCACCTATAGAATGTATAACATCATCTTCAACCCATTTTTTCGATCATTTAAGAGGAAATCATTAAAATATAATTTGGAATTAAATTTAATAAACTAAATTTTAGTGTAATTAAAAATATGTATAAGTTAGGAAAATAGTAGTGGTGTCTTAGATTGGTGGTGTGAGTCTAGAGGTGACTTGATCTGACGGTGTCTCACTCTAGCGATGTCACCTAACAATGTTGCCACAAAGCAGGTGGTGTCTTGTACTTTGAAAAAATATCACTTCACTAGTAGTGTCTTAGCTGGCTATAGGTCAGGTTGGCCATATAGCCTCTGATGGTAGGTCAGCCTAGAGGTGAGTCATAAATTACTAATTTCATACTGTAGGGGTGTGTCATCAGATGGTGTCATAGAATTATAAATATTTCCATGCAGATAGTGATTCATGGACCATAGTGACTCATATGTGATGGTTTCTTGGACATTGTTAATTTTCTAGTTCCAAAGTACTATATTAGGATGGTGAGATATCCTTGTGGTGAGTCTTTCATGGCAGTGTGATAAGTTGATGGTTTCTTAACCTCAACGACGACTCATCCTTAGTAGTGACTGGTGGTGAATCGTACTTAGTAAATTTCAACTCCTATCTCAGATTATTATATACTTATAGAAAACATGAAATGCATTAATATCATTAAAATCGTGATTTTGTGATAATTAAAACAAGGAGGTCAACAATATCCCCCTTCTTTATTTTCCAAATCATGGAATAAAATGTATTACAAATATAAAACATGATATCAAAGGTAAGATCAAAAATAAAAATCATGAATTATTATTCACAGTATGTGAATATGGTTTTAGAGATAAATAATAAGAAAATGAAGGTAATTATCCAGTATCAAAGGTAAGAATGTTAAGACCATTTAGTATCGAAGGTAGCATAGAAACATAACTTAAATAAGTAGAAGGAGATCAGAAATAAATGTCATACTAGTAGATTCTACCCCTTTTGTGATTATAAAAAAGGTAAATATTAGAAGAATAAAGATAGTAAAATCATTAAAAACAAAGATTAATAATGGAATTATAAATATCAAAGGCATTAAAAATGATTATGAAAAAGTTATTACAAACAAATTCTCATCAAAGTCACATTGTCTAAGCCAAAAAAGGAAAATATTTTGTATAGGGGTAAATTGGTTCATTATCTTTATCCTTGTCTTTATCCTTATCTAAGGTAGTAGGATCAGCTCAAGGTAGAGTAGATGGATCACCAGTGGGAGTTCCAACAATATCTATTAGAGGGTGTTTCTCAAGAACAATAACTGTCGTGTGTTTCCTCATGAACTGTAATGGAGACACGGGAATTGGATGGAACAGGGTTACTAGTGGTGCTCAAAGATACCTTGTAACACATAGTCTAAGAAAGGCATCTGGGGTGATAGAAATGGATTCATTAGCAACAAATATAGTACCATGATCATGAAGAACCTGGTTCATCAGGTAAATAAAATCCATAATAATCTAGCCACCTCTTTCTAGGGCACTAAATAAGTAACCTGGTTCCTCCCTAAACATACTCAAAACTGGAGTCATCTTCTTCAATTGTCTCACTTCTTCCTTAAAATATTTAGTAAAAGGGGGCATCCTCAAATTTTTGACTAAGAATTTAAAATTTTCATCGATGTCATGCTTTGTGTAGATCCTTGAGAGGAAATACATAATAGCATTGTTTATAGTATAACTTTCTAATTTCATGTCTTAATAATTGGAGGATATCAACTTTAGTGCATAATCACTATTATATCTGATTCATCATATGGTTTCTTGGGGATGATCAGGAATTACACATGAATTATTGGCTGAGGAAGTTCTGAACTCTTCTCTGACAGGACATCTAATCAATTCAGCATCAAACACTAGAGGCACACTTGATCTAGAAGCCAAGGAGGTAAGGTTTTCTACTCTTTCAAGTATCACATCCATACTAGTTGCAAATGAATATTACATTCCTTCCATAACAAATATCAAAGTCTCCAGTTCATCACTAATCATCTAATTTTCAATATATATCTCATAAATATGATGCATCATCTTTGGTTTTCTGTGGAAAAACACAAACTCAAAAAAAATTAGTGGGAATCATTTTCACATAATTTGGTAAAGAGGTTTGATTGATTATGCGAAGAGTTACAAAAATATTGAATCAATTTTTCACCAAAATCATCTATTTAACTCTTTATGGCTACATCAACCTAAACAGAAGGAGGATTTGGAGAAATGGGTTCTTGTGCAAGAGGTCTAACTGAGGAAAACATTTCTAAAAGCCCATAAAAATCAACTATAATTATTATAGATCCCTTAGGATCTCCTTCATTCTATACCTTAGGTCCACCATCCTTTGGTGAAATACCAACATCACTAAATTTACACCATTTCTCTATAATTTTATCAACTCATCTGTTTGAATGAGTAGTAATGGAAACATAACGAAGAATGCATACCATAGGAGAAGCAGCTACAATAGTAGTCTGGGTAGAAGTAGCTATCTCAAGACTTTGGGAAGAATCGGTCAGTCCTCTAGCTGGTGCTTCTTCCATATGAACATCAGTATTCTGAACACTTGAAATTTGTACATCAAATTTATAGATAACAATTAGATCAAATTTTATACAATTTTTAACAAGAATATCATCAGTATCCAAAACAACAAAGTGTTCATCACTTCCTTTATCAAAATAAATCATCTCATTTTTATCTTTCTCATCCATGTTCTGTTCCATAGCAGCAATCACACTCATATCTTCCACCATAGCAGGATAAAGAATTTTAGGACCATTAAAAAAAGATCTCACTTCAGTTCCATCAACATACATATCCATTTTAAGTATTTATAATGAAGGTGATACTCCCCATCAATAAGTGCATCTTTATCTATAAGCTATAGGGGAGTCAGAACATCTCATCTTCTAATTATTCTAACTTAACCATCGGGGTCAAACTCATCATCATCATCATCATCATCATCATCATCATCAATTAAATTTTAATTTTTATTTCCATTACCATTATCCTCTTCCTCCTCCTCCTCCTCATTATTATTTCCATCCTCATCCTTATCTGTATCGTCTTCCTCAGTTGATTTGGAACTTTGGAATTGATCCTCACAAGAGAAATCAATCTTATGATCATCACTTTTTGCTAACTTTTCTCTCTTAGGTAGACTTTTTGGAGGGATAGGAGCACCAAAATCAATGGGAAGTGATTTGTTAGATAATTATAGATCACTAAAATTAACAATAGATGGTTCTATTTAAACTTCTTCTTTAGCAAGCCCCTCTTCTTCCTCATCATATTATTATATAATCTCATTAGGATCTAGGACTAGATCAATTACATCCCTCAGGATAGTAGGATGATCTACAGAGTAAAACTTAGCATGTATCTTCTCATTATCTCCAACCCACTGCCTCTTCTATGTGTTTGAACATATTTTAATTTTTGAATATAAAGATCTTCTAATACGGAAACCACCAGAGTCAACAATTGTCTCCTCATCATCTGAGACATAGCCTTTTGCCTTTAGCATAGCTGAAATAATATTTTAATAAATCAAGGAGTTATACCTTTAAGTGGGTTTTATCAACATCGACAGATGAACCATGAGATATCTACCAAAATTGATCATCAGTCCGTATTTCATAAGACTTTGAAAATAGAAATGTTGATATCTCAATATGGAAAAATCACATTTCCTAGGGAAAATAATGTTAAATAAATTTTAAGAGAATCCTACACTCCCCATCTAGTTTAGTATCCACTAGTCTTCTTGTGATACCATCACCTATCAATTATGTGAAAGAATACTCATATATAAGGAAGTCACTTTCCATGGAAACAAATCCTTGATAATAATCATAAATTCCATTATGAGGAACTCCTATGCATTTGGACCACTATTTTTTGGTGAAGATTAATCTGTTAAATTTGACTTGTGCTCTCATCCAATATTTATCCCCATCATAAAATCAAAAAATCATCATATTAAATAATTTCTGAACATGTTTATGATAAAATGGTATTTTATATGAAGAAAACCTATATAGCCAACCTTGGTATTGAATAAAATTGAGAATAAGATAATTTCTAGAAAATATCCACTTTGATTTGACTTCCCTTTCAGCTATTACAACACTTTTTTCAAACTTGGGGTTTACGGGTTCTATAGTAGCCATCACACATGACTTTCTATTTTTCTTTGTAGTTGGCCTCAACTCATCTTGGGAATACATAGATGGGTGCTTCATCCATGGAATAAAAACTGGTTCGAAAAGCTTGCTCTAGGTTAATGAAAAAGTTTCAATGGTTTGAAAGTTGAGGGATGAAGGGATTATTTTGATCTTGAGAGAGAAAGGTATGATAGTTGGTGTGTTTTAAATAGGCAAAGAACCATTTTTATCATTTGGGAAAAAAGAAAATCAAAATCTTAATGGTGCCATAAAATCGATTTTGAAACTCAGTAAAATATACGTATTGGGATATGAAAAAAAATAAACCAAAAAAAAAAATTATACTAGTGGTTAATTTTTTGTGAATAAAAAAATTCAAAAAGGTATGAAAGAACAACTACATGACAATCCAATGGTGTGATAACCTAACGATGTGTCAACCACAACATTGTTTAACCATAATGACATTTCAATCAAAAATTAAACTCAATAAAAGTTAATCATTCCTAGTTCATGTTTGATATAATTCATTATCTCATAATTCAATGTATCAGTGAATATATTAGCTAACTGATTTTCTATGCCACACTCAAGAGTGATATCTGTTTTTTTTAAATGGCCTCTCAAAAAGTGATGTATTATATATTTTTTTGTCCTAGAATGTGAATTTGGATTCTTAGAGATATTTATTTGACTTGTATTGTCACATTTTATGGGTACATATAAGAATTGATATTAAAAAAATAGTAAAGTTGGTTCCATCTACAATTTTTTTTATAGAAACTGTCTAATTCTATATATTCGCTTTCGAAGTAGAAAATGAAACAAAAAATTTTCTTTTTACTAGACCATGAATAAAGAGACTTTCCTAAAAAGTGACACATTTCATAGGTTCTTTTTCAATCTAACTTTTATCCACAAAAAAATAAACTTCAAAATAACCAAGTAGATCAAATGCTTATCCACTAGCATAAAACAATCTTAAATTGATTTTATACATACAGTATTTGAAAATTATTTTAACAGCAATTCAGTGTGACTCTTTTATATTATCATGAAAGAAATCACACATACACACACTAAACATAATATCTTGTCATCTAAAAGTCATGTATAGAAGACTTCCAATCATACCTCTGTAACTTGTTTGACCCACTAATTTCTCAACTTCATTAAGATCCAATTTATAGGTGGTACACATAGAAGTACCACTACACTTAGTGTTATCCATGTAAAAACATTTTAACAGTTATTTTATATATTTTCATTGATTTAAAATAAATAATATTTTTATTTTTAATGATCTTAAATCCAATAATGAATTTGAGTTCACCCATTAAACTCATTTCAAATTCGTTTTTCATCATTTTAGAAAAATCAGTACATAAATATTTTCTTAAATATCCAAATATAATATTATAATCATATTTTTTTACTGATAATAAATCCTTTAAAATTTGTTTTATAAAAATATTAGGATCAGATATAAATTTTTAAAATCCTTTTGAAATAATAAAATATCTAAGCCTGTCATATCAAGCTCTAAGATAATTATTCAAACCATATAAATCTTTTTTTAAATTAAAAAACTTGACATAGAAAATAGGGATTTTGAATACCATGGGGTTGTTCAAAAAACATCCTCAATTATAAAACCATTTAAGAATGCACTTTTCAAACCAGTTTTATAAATATTGAAATACAAATGAGAATTATAAGAAAGAAGGATCATTATGGACTCATGTATGATTATAAGTGAAGAGGTTTCCTCATATCCTATCCCTTCTTCTTAACTATAACCTTTGGAAAAAGTATGGCCTTATTTCAAACTATATTGCCTAACTCATCATCCTTGTTTCTAAACTCCAGTTTAGTGCCAATAGTCATGGTTTTATTTGGGTATATCTACAAGTTCCCCCACAATGTTTATTTCTATGTAATTTAATTATTCTTTAATATTTATTACCCATAATTCAACATTAACGTCTTCATTGATGTTCTTAGTTTCAAGAAAAGACAATAAATCCCTATGTTTAAACTAATTTATGATAGAATCTCTAGTTGGTGTTCATCTATCTAGATATCCTACAACATCATCAATAGTATGGTACTTATGGGTTCTAATAGCTCTAGAAAAGGAATGACTGGTTACTTTTGGATTTTTCAGTTTAGGTTCTAGATGTTTTGTAAATTTTTTAGAACTAGATGATTCTTCAAACTATTTGATAGTAGAATATAATGGTTTTGAATTAATATTTAATGAAAATAAAACATTCTAAATTTTTTCTAGGGAGTTCATAGGCTCATAAAAATTAGTCTCATCAAATTTGACATGAACTGATTCTTCCTTAGTTTTGGAATTCTTATTGAAAACACTACAGGATTTTCTTGAGATTGAATAACCAATGAAAAATCCTTAGTAACTTTTGGAAGAATTTTTTCTAAATTATCCTTAGTCTTAAGAATAAATACCTTTTAACCAAAAACTCCAATGCAATTAACCTTGTGTTTCCTATTATTACACAATTCATAATAGGCCATCTTAAGGATATGTATGATCAAGATTCTATTTATGATGTAGCAAGATGTAATGATGGATTCTTCCCAAAAATAGATCAATAGATCATACCCATTCAACATGGTCCTAGATATATCTTTTAATGTTCTATTTTTACTTTCTACACCTCTATTCTTGTGAGGGGATCTAGGATCATAGAAGTAATGAGTGTACACGTTTTTTGAGAAAATAGATTCAAAATATTGATTTTCAAACTCACATTCATGATAACTTATTATGGTCTTAATTATAAGTCCACTTTGATTTTATATAGTCTTAGAATAATAGGTTAACTAAGAGAAGGCTTCACTTTTTTGAGAAAGAATTTATACAAAAGTATACATAGATAAATCATCTACAATAATATAAACATAGTTCCACCCATTATTACTAGAGACTCTATATTTTCTAAAGAAATCCGTGTGAAAAAACTCGATAGATTGAGAAGTTGACACTTCCTTCTTTAATTTAATGTAATCTTTTTTATGTTTCCCTTTTCAATAGGGGTTACAGACTTTATCAATTAGGAACTCAAGCATAGGTAGATCCCTAAATAATCATTTCATAGTCATCTTCTTAAGTGAATGAATGTTGTAATGGCCTATTATCGTATGGAAAATCCAATATTCTTTCTGAATGGCACTTAGGCATAAAACATTTTCTGAAACTAAATAATTTAAATCAATATAATAACATTTGTTTTCATAATGAAGTAAAAACAAAATATTTTTAGAATAAAATACATTGTATCCATCATTATCTAACATAGAATAAAATTCATCATCAAATAATTTTGAAATACTAAGAAGATTATAGTTTAAACCATCATAAAATAAAACTATAGAAATTAAAAACTGAATTATGGTTTCCAATTTCGCCAATGCTGGTAAGTTTTTTATTTTTCATTAAAAAAAAAGTTGATATGACCAAAATTATTTTAATAATTTTCCTGAAGCATGAAAAATATCATGTCATATATATAAAATTTGAATGGTACAAGTAACATAGAATTCTATAGGAGTTCTTAAAATAGTTTTCCTACAAAACAATGTTTTTACAAGAAATAACTTTGGTACCCAAATCTATTTGGGTCCAAAGATATTAGTAATCAAAGATTTGGGAACCCATATTTTTGTATTGTATTAGCTATAAAAATTGTTACAATTTAGAAGTAAAAACTCTATTAGGTCCCTTAGAGAAATAGTTTATAGAACAACTCATTGGTTTGTATTTAAGAAGAAAATTGATATTTGTTATTCTCCTCTATCCAGGTTGGTATCCAATACCAGTATAATACATAGGTGAAACATAATCACCTAAAATATGTGTATTATTTTCACTATCATTTGAAATTAACAACTTGAACATTTTCATCTTTCTCTTTCTATTTATGTCTATATACAATAGTCTTAATGTCTATAGATTTCCTTTTAAGATCCTTATCTTCTTTTCGGTTTACCTTTAACACTTCATCATACATCATAACCTTACTAATCAGATCCCTGACTAGAAGCTTACTAATATCACAAGAATTTCTTATTGAAATTGAATTGCATATCCATAATTTAGGTAGAAATATTAATAGTCATATGATCTGATCTTTGTCATAAATAATATTTCCATGCATGCTCATTGTGTTAACAATTTCACTGAACCTGAGGTACATGTAAAAAATAAGTTCACGAGGCTTCATTTTAAAGTTCTAACATTTAATAATATAAGTATTAAGCAAGAATTACAATAAATTTATATGTTACCTCATGGGAAACATATGAGATATCCAAAATATCATAAGTAGCTTTACATTTAGAAGTTATATTGAATTATTCATCTCCAAAATCATAGTAAAGGTAATTCATTACTTTGTAATTGTTATTTTATGTTGTTTTGGTAGACTCATCCCAATTAGCACTAGCAGTTGTTGGAAATTAATATTTATCTTCTATGTCAATCCAAATTTCAAAAACCATACATTATATATGCATTATAATTTTAATTATCCATTTTTCATAATAGATTCCATTAAATAAAGGAGGTTGTTTTGTATCAAAACCTTTTTGAAAAGTATACAATTTAAAAAAACTAAATTTATAAATGAAAAAATTTGAAGAACATTAAGAACTAACTAAAATCATTTTTAAAAATATTTAGAAACATTAGTATCAAAGAAATGTTCTTCTAATACCAAATGTTTGTTGGAGTGAGTATTTAAAGAGGGGGAGTGAATTTAGTTCCTACTAATTTTTTTCTAAAAGGACTAATTTAAAATATCTCATTTAATTTAAAACATCCCAGATAATCAAAATTGCAGATCATTATAGTATATAATCTCTCAAAAGTTTTATTAATGACTAATTAAATATTAAGTACGTAATTTACAATATTACATAGTCCTTTGAAATCAATTAACTAAATTAATATCTTATAAAAACACTACTAAAGATTAAATATCACAGGACTAGTTTTTTTCTTGTTGAAACTGTTTAAATTTAAAAAGTGGAAATAAAGTAATGAAAGACACATAGTAGAAATTGAAATAATTGGTTCAGTCTCAAGTTGAGACTTAGTCCTCTTCATGTGGTGATTATATTCCACTAAACAGTTTATATAAAATAATCAATTTGATCCACAACATGTTTTGGGTTTTACAATAGTTTACAATTTTTCATCTCACACACGACCTCTCTACAGTTATTTGTTGGAGAAACAATAAATAGGCCACACAAGGACCTCTAATACTATTATATGTGGGAGTAAAAATATAAAATCTATTTGAGAAGATATCAGGTATCTTCCACTTCAGCACCGGTGATAGTGTGTGTGTGACAAAATAGAGTATGTACACACACTGCTGAAAATGTAAGGAATAAATAAATTGGACTGACCAATCTAAAAGTGTAGAGACAAAAATTCTCATTCTATTATAGTGAATCTTGTGAATCTTGACTTGATTTTCAGTGAAGCATGAGTTGGGTTATCTTTGAAAACTATAGAAGAGTTGAGTATCACAGAATCTTGTTCTTGACATCAGGAAGGCACTTGATGTAGTGATCTAGTTCGACTTCCTAGTAGAGTTTAAGCTCTTCATGTTCTTGAAAATGGGTTCATATCTTTGTGTGTGTTCAGTAACCATGATATCTCTTAGTTATTTTTCAGTGATCTTAAGAGGGAGTCTACTTCATTTCTTAACAGCAAAAACAAATATAATATCCACATGCATCCAAATATTTGGTTTTCATTTTACATCACGTATGTCGTCGTCTTCAATGCATATTCTAGATCATTTACGATTCAATCATTAAAATATCATTTGGAATTAAATTCAATAAAACAACTATTAGTGATAAGTAAAAATATGTTTATGTTAGGAAAAAAGTAGTGGTATCTTATACTAGTGATGTGACTGTAGTGGGGACTCGATCAAACAATGTATCTCTCTTGAAGTGTCTCCATACCACGGTGATATAAAGCTAGCGATTTCTTGTACATTTCCAAAATTTCAATTCACTATAAGTGTATCTGATGGTGTTAGGTTAGGCTAGTTGAATATCCTTTGATAGTAGATCAGGATATCGGTGAGTCATACTTAATTGATTTTATACTCTGGTGGTGTTTCTTCTGATAGTGTCTTAGACTTAGAGAGATTTCTATGCTGATAACGAGTCATGGATAACGGTGAATCATATGAGAAGGTGTCACCAACTTTTTCAATTTTCCAGTTCTATGGTATGAAATCATAAATGTGAGATATATTGGTGGTGATTCTATCATGGAAGTGTGATTGGTTGACAATGTTTTAACACCATCTATGACTCATCATTATTAGTGACTAGCGATGACTCATAAAAAGTCAATTTCATCACCTGTCTCTGATTATGATACACTTACAGAAAACATGAAATTCATTAATATCATTAGAATCATGATTTTTTGATCTTTAAATCATGGAGTTCAACACTAGGATTTTAATTTTATTTCATACTTGTATTCTGATTTCACTGGAAGTAGAGTACATAGGAAATCACCTCAGAAACCAATCATTTTCATGGTAAATCCCTAGTGTCTTGGTCAATTAAGAAACAAAACATATAGGACTATCAACTGTTTAAGCTACCTATATCATTGTAGGATGTTTTTATGCATTGGTGATGTGGGTGAAACACTCCTTAATGGATTTTTACTTTAATTTTTATTTTTTTCCAGACAGATGTGATAACACTAGTGCAATAAACATTTCAAAGAATCTGGTAAACCATTTGAAAATGATGAACATTTATTGAAGACATGATTTATTAAGAGAACATGTGTATAAAAATGATATATCTTTATAATTTATTTTCATATAAAAAGAATTAGAAGAAATTTTTTCAAAACCTTTGCTACTAACATTTTTTATTTCATAAAGTCAAAATTTGGTATGTTTAATTTTTTTTAATATTATTTTATAACATTTTTCTCAAATTTAAAGTAAAATATAATTTTTAATTTATTTGAATTGAATTTTTATTTATTTTTAATTATTATTTAGGTCCAATATTCAACACCTATGACTATTAATAATAATTACCATATACATCATTGCACGACTACTCGATAACCAAGAATGAAAAAATTGTGTTACAACTCTACTCGGGAAATGACTTCTAAACCTTTTGAACGTTCTTTCTATTTTCTATAAAAAATTTTAACCTATCCTTATGAACCTCCAAACCTTTAAAACCTTTTCAATTAGTGAAAATGAAATGAACTGATGGTACTTCATCTAGTAGGATGAAACATTAAAGCATATCAGAAAAAGTGTAATGTGGACAATCCATTGAATTTAGATGGATGGAAAATAATGACATCTTACTAAAGAATGTCATAAATGATCAAGGATGGGAATGCATTTTATATGTTTCATGAACCATTTATTTTTTCAACCAGGATTTTCCGAAACATTATGAATTTGTATCCATTCACTTCGGTGATGATGGAGACATGCTTATTGCAATGGTTACCCATAAAAATCTGTTTCTATTATATGTTCAATTGGATGAAGCCATGAAAGTTTCTCATGAAGGATACCCCTTCATCATCACAACCATAGATACCATGGTTGGAGCCACCCCCCTAAAAATAAAGTGGTCGTTGTTCAGAACCACATTTATAGAAAATAGCTCGGTCAAGAATCTGGAGCTTGAAGTTAAAGTTTTGAACAAATGCAATCAATACTCCCTAAAAAATGGTGAGATTAAAAAGATTATTTTTCAATATATTGACCTAATTTATTTAATTATTTTTGAAAATCATGTGAGTATTCCATGATATATTTTATGATATATTTTTCATGTTCAACACAAGTCACTGAACTTTAATCCGTTCGGATGGATCTTAACCCTTGTCTTTTAGAGTATTGGATTTGGTTTGGATGACAACAACATGAGTCATTATCACATTTTGATGAACTTAAATTCATTTTTATTATGGAATTGTGGTTTTCATTGTGATTACTTGTAAAGAAAATTTACGGCCTTCTCCCCAATTCCCGAATCATACCGTTTTTTGACTTAGGGGGAGTGTTCTAGTTTTCATCAGATGTCTATAATGGTAGATGAATTGACTCAACACAATGAATCTATAAAAATCCATGATGAATAAGAAACACATGAACTAAGTCATAAAAGATTTTGGATTGGTATTAAAAGTTTCCAATCATCTAATTGTCATGAGATCACCCCTCCATTCCCTACCTCTATACCGGTTCATGTTCAGAACCAAATGATATCCTTCGATATCACATAGTGTCATCAATTCGTTAAGATAAGTAAATTCCTATAATATTGATAGTGTCTCTTCATTTAATTGAATATCAATCACAGGAGTAGGAAATGATGGATCAAAAAAGATTTAGTAGGACTGATTCAAAAGAATCACATCACATAGATGAAGTACATGATGTTGCTGGGAAACAATCAATCGAAGAGGAAAGTGTTTAAGTTCAACAAGAACGTCATACCTTTGTTTTTCAGTATTCTAGAAATAAATAATCACATGAAATTGAAAAAATAATTGATAAAAAATATCAATAGAGATATTAAATTTAGTATTGGAAGTCAAAACTCTAAAATCTCAAATCATTTAATGAAATCAATATGTAAGATTTATGTGTGAAAAAACTTCCATAAAAGATGATATTTGGGATATGAGACTGTTAGATTAATCTGTTTTAAAAATGTGTTCAGAATATACCTCTAAGCGAGTTAATCATAGTTTATATGTTTTGTTGAAAATAATGGAGTTAACTCAGGATGTTGATAAAGTAATTGCATATGTTGATTCTACTTAGTGTGATGTTTCCAAAAGTGAGATGTGTAAAAATATTCTGAGAACTATTGTAGATGATATTACAAGGCTTCCAGTTATTCACAAGGAAGTTTTTGAATATATTGATAGATCTAAAAAGGATTTTTTTAATACTATCACAGAAGATTCCAGAAGAGGAGGAAAATTATACTCATGTGATGAAAGATGTATATTTCATCATCACATTTTTACAAATTTTGCAAGATATTATTCAAGCCACTGTGGAGAAATTGAAATGAAAATTAAACACATACATGAAGTAGTGGTTAATAGTCTCAAGCTAGAATACATAGACAATGATGAACTAGAGGATAATTCCTTTTTGGAATCCACAAACATAAATGTCCAATCAAAATAATAAGAAACCGTTTCTATCGTTGGTGTGAAAGAAAATCAGTTTAATGTTTTAAAAAGTTTGGTATCAAATGTTTCAAAGTAGGGTGACGTACAAAACAACATTGGGAATTTTTTTCAACATTTGTAGAATGGTTTTACATGTCTTCACGTATTTTGAAAGAATGATATGGGAAAAATCATTGATCCATGTACTAATGGAAATTTTCAACTTCATGGTAAAAGGATGCTCGTACCATATATTTTTGACCATCATCTCTCCACCCTCAGCACCTTAAATAAATCTTTGATCCTTTAGAGGCTTATCAAAGTGAAAATATAAGGTTTTAAAGTGAATAATATTTATCCTTAGATGAATAATACACTAAATTAACCTTTAATTTTATAGGTAACTTTGATTTGGAAAGGAAACAACAAGCTCCTCTCAACATCTAATCAACACTAGTTAGTTTTTCTCATGATGATCGTGCCTGTCTTGGATCATCCCCAACGTCATTGGACTATGTTTTTGGTAGTAAATCTAACACTTTTCTTCCTTTATCCGCATTACATCACGATCGTCTCTTCTCTTTCATAAATCTAGCATTAATAATTAATTTAAAAAAAATTAGTGATACAATCCCTTTCACATTCATGGATTTGGTTTCCCAATGGTTAGGAATTCTTAAAAACATTTTAAGTAAGCCACTTTTATGTCTTTAATTTTTTTTACTTATTTCACCTATATGGAATTCAAAACGTTATCATTTGTTTACTTTAACAACTCTATTGAATGGTCATAATTATTTACATTATGTTTTTTCATGAATGATCTTACTATAATTATTTAATGCCATCACTGTTATTTCTGGCATGTCTACTTTTACAATAATCTTATGTTTTATCATAATACATTCAATAGCCTTGTTTTTTTGATTTATTTTCAATATATTTCTCTATAATTACATTATAATATATTGTTTCAATTTTTCATTATACAAAATATTTACTAGTTTTTTTTATCAGTTGTAGTGTCAACAGTTTACTAACATATGTATGCAATAAAAATTGTTTTCCTTATTGTGATTCATTTTGATGTAATAAAAAGGGGAAGAAAAAAGGAAAATGAAAAAACTTATTTTATATTTCAAAAAGAGATAAGGAAAAGAAAATTATTTATAAACTCGAAACATATTCCAAAAGGGGGGAGAAGGAAAGTGAATTATATTTTCCCCAGAAGAAATGAAAATAAAACATCTTCCATTCAAAAAAGATAAAACATAGTCTATGAATTTTTTTTCCATCACCTGGGTTTGGTGATCATTAAAAAGGGGGTATTGTTATTAAGAGTATACGGTTCTAATATATCTCAATATTATGTGTTCTCATGATTAAATAAATCCATACTTTTATACTGACAATTTATCTTAAGTCTTTCAGATTATATGTATCTTACACTGTGTTCTCAACTATTTTTCAAATATTTATCTTCCTATAATAAAATAATTAAACTTATCGAAATAAATAAAAGTATCATATAAACCTTTGTATTACAAATTTTGACCAAGTTCCTCATGCCAGATTCCCTAGTCAGAATGAGATTATAAAAGGAAAAGATTATCTAAAAAAATATTTGTAGTCAGAAGAAGATGAAGAAAAGTAAATATTACATCAGAGTATCACTTTATCTTCTTATGAAGAATTATATTATTCT
Organism: Viscum album; assembly: GCA_963277665.1. Classification (NCBI taxonomy): domain Eukaryota; kingdom Viridiplantae; phylum Streptophyta; class Magnoliopsida; order Santalales; family Viscaceae; genus Viscum; species Viscum album. The sequence goes on from OY728167.1 coordinate 247,575,424, forward strand.
AAATTGAAGATATATTATCTTACAGGGAAGAACCACTTTATCTTATTAATTTTATCTTATGATGAAAAATGCTTTCAATCAATATCATACAAGGATATGGTATTGGAAAACGTCATGATTAATTTATTAATCTCTTATTAAGTCAATTAATACATTTAGAACACATCAAAATAAGGTTATCCATTTAATTAATGATCAGTCTGCATAAGACATTCCATGAATAAGAAGACTCAAAGAATGAGATGATCTTAGACATCGAGATCAAAAAAGAAATTCCATATTTGGAAATTGAGGATTCATACACTAATTATCTTATCTTATAAGGATCACTGCATGGATCATAAGACCGTTGGAATTATCTCACATTTATATTTAAACAACATATTAATATTCAGTTAGAAACTATAAATAATATTATATATATACATAGAGATGGAAAATGATAACTGATTTATTTTGGAACACCATAACGAAAAATGTTAGAGACATCCACATAGTTAAGAAAGTTAATTTTTCATGTTGTACTTATCACTTCAATAAGTTTCACTACAGATCATCCAGAACTACACCTTTAAGTCTACCATACATTCAAGATGAATATTCATCTACTGTTAGTTACTTCTTGCAACTATGTGTAGCAAACATTCCTAAAAAAATTATTCTATCGTGTTTTCACTTAGTAAAAGGGTGTGGTTAAGACTGATGATATGTCTTATAAAGGGAGAACATTGTTGAAATATCTTGGAATTTTATATTAAATTACATCTACTTATACTCAAATGGGAGACCTCGATAAAAGGGATGTTATAGTGAAAATCACCAAACTCAAGGAGAAGTATGTTTGTGGAGTGGACTAGAGGATTTCTATTCCCCAAACCACTCCAAATATTTTTGTTCAATTTATATTATACATGCTTTATTTCAATTTAATATAATCTTTTGGAAAGAATTTAACATTCATAATTCAAATAGGATGGTAAAACATTCAATAAAAATTTAATAACTCTACCCCCCTCTCGAGTTATTCAGTCAGTCATTATCAGGGACAACAATGAAAAATAATACATCATCATCTACAATAAAATAAATTGCATGGACATTATCATAAAAACTAACCCATAAAAATATCCCTAAGATAATATAAAATAAATCAAATAAATATATTTTTATAATATGCATACATAAAGAGTTATATCACTTGATTGATAAATTTTTTGATGGATTAATCATAAATAAACATGATAAAAAATATTTATAATAATGAAACATAAAGAAGATCATGGTAAAATATTCCACTCAACTTATTCTTTCACTAATAATCACACATACTGATCTTATATATTAATAATATGACCATTTTCTTTTCAAATATCAATGATAATGTTTTTTTACATAGCATCCAAGGTTCATGTGCGATTTATAAGATTTATTATTGGTATACAACAAAAAATTAATTCCTAAAATAAATCCAATATAATTGGTGTTTTCACAATATAATATGGAATCCGAATCATAGCAATCACCCCATAAGGTATATCATATATTTATAGGGATCCACATGAATGAATGACTCTAACCATATAAACTAGAGTAATAATTTGATGGTTTGAAATGATTTAATCCCATTTTTTTTAAATTAGTTATCACTGCTCTTAATAAAAATAATCCTTGGGAACAATTCATCACCATGTAATAAATATCTGGGTGAATGATATATCACCAAATAAGAAAAAATAAGGTTATCGAGTTATAATAACACGAAAAAGGTGATTGAGTTATCATTGTATCACTAATAAAAGGGTAACCAATTTATTACTATATAAATATACAATGGTTATTGATATATCATCATGACCATAACTAGGTGAATAGTGCATCCATTTCATAATACACAAGTGTGAATGATACCTCCCTAACACCACTTTCTAAAATGAATAATATATCACATATGCACTGTCAGAGTTGAATAATATATCTGTAATATATTGTCATAGGAGAATGGTTTATAACCATTCTAATAATTAAGGTGAATAATATATTATTAAGATAAACATATGGGTGAACGAAAAACCACACTAAAATTATATTTATTTGTAATTGATGAATAAACAAAATAATCAGTAAGGGTAAAGGATATATAAGTAGTATAGTAAGTATATTGAATGATATATCGATAATATATTAACTACAAAAGGGTAACCATTCATTGCCAACATATAAAAATGTAAAGGGGAATGATATATAACCAAATAAATAATCCTGATAATGGTGACTAATATATATCCATATCTGAAAAAACATAGTAAAATATTCATCATCATAAAAATATTTATATAGAAAATTGACTTATCAATATATACCCTAAACCTAGTGGGCTTTTTCATCACCCTGTCTCTTATAAGGGACCCACTCATTTCATTCTAAATAACACTATACCAATATCTTTATATCCTACCTATGATCCATGTCCGATACATGTAAATTCTCTTAAATATTCCTATATATCATAACTATGACAATTTAGAACTAGTTAATCAAATACATAGTCTTTTCATTGAAATTGAATTCTAAATGATTCATTATGAGGCTCTCGAAATCATGTTATTTTTAAGGAAAATCCTCATGTTTTAAATTTTATAGGAATCATGAAAAATTAACTTGGAGAAATTTCCATCTATTATAGTATGTTCAAATAATAGGGTTTGTATAACCTGTCAGGAGCTAAATAGACCATACAAAACACGCATCCAGAAAGGAATCCCCATTTTTATACACTCCATAGTATTATCAATATCGTACCTATATATTATAAAAAAACCATATACTTATAAAAAATAAATGAATAATTTAGGAACCACGTATTTTAAAATCATAGGGTCTCACTCATTGAAAATCAGCAGGTGATTTATACTCATTTATTGAAAATTAATTTTTCATGAAATAATTTATACTTTTAGGGATTTAAGATTGATAAGATCAAAATATTAAAATAAATAAAGAATAAAAGGAAGAGATATGTTAGCCTTTCATTTATAAGTCAAATAATATAAATGAAACATTAGTTAGAGACCAGATGAGGAAAAAACAAAATTAAATGTGATAAATTCATGAGGGAGATTAATGTTTAATTGAGTTATGTTCTAGAGAATGTATTGGTCAGTGATTCATAACCATACTATATTACTCGATAATTTAAATGGAAACTAAAAAGTTCAAAATGAAGTTACCAGGTACATGGTTAACCTCTATCAGGGGCCTTTCAACACACTAGCGATCTGGGATAACCCACATACTACTTTATCGAGTAGTTACCATGTCCAATACATTGATTATATAGTGCCATCTTATTCATTTGATTGTTTTTTTAAATGAAGATAATTTTTTCATATTCTTAACCCTGACATCAATCTACCAATTCAATAGATAAACCCCACAAAAATAAAAAATAAATAACTACAATGACAAAAAATTCATACCTCAATATGAATGGGTTGTTATGAATACCCCAACGTATAAAATCTCATCCTTGAGAAGTGATTATTAGCCTCAAAGGTTAACAAATATAGACATGATACTTATATTTTCACCCCTCTCCCTAATATAGTCATAGATATGTTTATCCATAAACTATATGTGCATAAAGAATATTGTATTCCCATTAAGGATATTCTCACTGTGATCCAATATAAATTTTTTTACTCCTCAATTTATGGATCAACATATATCTTAACATCATCATCATTGATTACATTCTAGGAGTGTAAATGATATTTATAAATTTATGGAATATTTACTACATCATGAATCAAATTATTTATATCTAGAAGATCAACCCAGTGTTTCTAATTATAGATTCTCTCAATAAAGTAAATGGGCCCCATAAATCTAGGTTTTAGCTTCCCCTCTCTCTATGAAATTCTATATAAAAATTGCAGTAAATATTTTATTAACATCTGATCACCAACATTGAACTCCCAATGTCATCATCGTCGACCTCTATAAATCTGTATAATTATATGTGATATTGATAATTTATTCATAATCACCTAAATATACTTTTTGGTCACATGTATAAAATTTAGTCAAATTAGTGTAGATTCTAAAATTTCAATTCAACATAGAGAATATATATATTTCCTACCATTATGCCTCCTAAAAGTATACATATGAAAAGAATTATTATATATTTTTTTATTGAAAAATTAGAATAATACAATGAGAGCATTCAATATCAAAATAATCTCTTGGACTATACCATGATGATCCATTATTTGGGAGTCAAAAAATGTCACAAACTGATATATCAATAATAAAAACCCAATATTGAAGAAACAACATAATAATTAGGGCCATAAATACAACTATCGTATTTATTAGACTAAACAACATCATAAGGAACCCATATAGGCTATTGAAAAACCTAACAGTAGACCTAGCAATATCATTTGGACTCATATATAACTTTTTAACAATATTTTATATCAATATTAAAGAAAAAATTGACATTTTTTAGCTGATAGAATAGGTGAGAAATGTGGTGAAGTGGATGTTGATTCTTGATCATCCACTAATTAATCCTTTAAAAATAGCCACAAAAATTAAAATGACTACTATCATTCTTGATGAGATAAATGTGATTGTTCATGGCTCATGATCTTGGGATAATAAATCCATTTACCTACATACCCAATAACTAGACCATTAAATATCTAAACACTGGTGGATCCATCTTGTTTAATGTAATGGACATGGGGTCAATACCCAATAAAAAATCAATCATAAAATAAACCACCCTATAAGGTGAAAATTCCCTACAATATTAATTAAAAATTTATAGATAATGTTCTACCATTATATGAATGAATAATTAGCATGTCTCCAACTCATCTAATAAATAAAAATTCAAGAATATTTCTCTCATTAGTCCAATCAAAAAATAGTAATGTCCCTAATATTACCTGTGAAATTACACTCTTTGATAATTCTATAATAATCACTATCATGAGATATATAGAATACCCATAAATGATTGATATCTTCATGTTTATTAAAATGTAACACCCCAAGCTTCTACGATACGCTTCTCTTTGAATAATGCGATAGCATGTGTTGTACGCAACATCGAGTTCTAACACACCACAACCAATCAAACTAGCCGTTATGAATAGTAATACCTACTTTTTGAAATTTTATAAATTTTACCTCTCAAAATGGACTTCATTTTTGGATTCTGAGTATCCAATTTAGCGTAAGGTGAAATTTTGGTACTTTTTGGATAACTTTAATATTTTGATGAATAATGAAAATTACTAAATTTTAATTAAAAATAACTTTTTAATCAAAATAATTATTAGTGATAAATTATGAATTTGAGTGGTTTTAAAGTATATTTAGAATATATTTTTACCATTTAATAAAATGTTGGTAATTGGACATAATTTCACAATTAAACCAAACATAAACAAGTATCAATCTTTTGATAGTTATTATATCTTAAAAACACGCTTTTTGTTTTGACAACGGGAATTAATTTTAAATTAATTTATGCCACTTATGTGTTTTGAATTTGGAAAAATGGATTCCTTATTTGGAATCAGGATGTCCAAATTCTGTAAATAGGTAACTTTTATTTTTAAAATTTTTGAATAATTACTTCGGTAAATATTTTATTTACCATGGTTAAGGGTAAATCCGGTAAATAAGGGTTCAAAAATAATATTATAATAATACTAAATTATCCTAAAACGTGTCCTAACCTTATTGGTGGATACATTTCCGACCATGGGCATATTTGGGTAGATTTTGGGACCCCATGGAGCCACTTGTAGGTGATAGGGACACTTTATTTTAATTAAGTTAAAATAAATAAAAAAATGACAAAAGCATATATCTTTTAGCAAAACAATTTTTACAAAGGGTTATATATGTTGTATTTTCAACTATAAATATTCATTAGAAATATAAAAAGATTTACTACATAATTATATTTTATTAATAATTTTTATACATTAAATAATTTAATTTATTTATGACACAATGATGATACAGTAATTACCATAATAGTGAAAAATTAAAATAATTGATATTATAAATACCCAAATAAATATAATTTGAGACTTTTAATGAATTAAAATAATTTTATAGGATAATATGAAATATTAGAATTTATTTAATTGAATTTTTTATAAGTAATCATTCTGTTATGAGTTTTACAAAAATCAACTATTGAATAGTGTCAAAATTTACATAAAAGAGTTTTTAAAACAATATTATATTATTAATTGATATTAAATTCCTAAAAATCTAAGGTTTGGGAAAGAGACTTATATCATGATATTTTTATCATTAATGGACCACTTGGGGGGTTGCTTGGATGTATATATTAAGTTTATTAACTATATAATATAAAAAAAAACAAAGTGACATGGTAAGTGTCAAACTAATTAACTAAGAGTTAAAACTTAAAGATAAGGTTAATATAATGACCCAAACCTGTCTAAATTCTATTTATTGAATGGTGTTAGACCTATACCCACCTTAACCTTTAAATAATCCACTTTGGAGCCATTAAAAAACGAATATTAATTTATTATAAAATAATATTTCTAGCTTTTCCAAAGGTTCCCCTCACCCCTCTTATAAAAGGGCACTCCTCCTTCTCATTACTTCACACCTTCAAAGGATTTTGGTTCAGCCATCCTCTGCCCAAACACTCTCTAAACGTTCCTCAATACAACCTAGAGGCCTTAGTTTGATCAGAAATCCAACCTAAGTAGGGCTTTTGATCAAATCCAAAGGAAGAACCCGGAGAAGAGGTAATGTTTTCACCACCCTTTTTCAAATTCATTTCTTCTTCAACTTCATCTTTCTTTGTTATTATCATTCTAAAATAATGAATCCAGTATCTCCTATATACAGTAATATTATTATAAATATGTTACAACCATATTCAGTATTCTATCCATCCTTTGAATGACATGCCACCATACGTGCGTACGTACGGCTTACCGTATCCACGTCGTGGTGTAATTGTTATTCAATATATTATTATTATTTGGATGGGTATAATAATGATGTGTAATTCATGTAAATAATAAATATAAAATGATAATGATTCTGTATATAATATATATGATCCAATTAAATATTATCTTAATATCAAACGAATGATATTGTCGCTCGTGCGTACGTACGGACTACCGTCTCCACGAACGCGATGAGATTCATTCTCTATCGTATCCATTAAACTATAATTATAATTTGATGATTTAAAAATAATGTTTAAGGACTTTATATCATTCTGGATATGAATAAGATACATCCTATCCATGAAAAGATGGCCTACATAGTAAAACATATCAAATAAAACGAGTAAGTTAACACCCGAAACGACGATAATACTAAGATATTATTAACAAAGAAATATTAAAAGATCATATATGATATCATATTAATATATATGATTCTTGTATAATTTAATAACAATTATTTCACTATTATACATGAGATTAACTTACCCTCAACCAAGGAAAAGTACAAGTCAAAGGTTTATTTCGCAATCTCTTCATTATCCGAGGTTGTTTATACGTAATAATCTACTGGGATCTCTTTATCATCTACATCCATGTTTCTTAAAAATGTATTTCAAAACATTCTTACTATTTTACAGAATATGGGTTAAAGTCATTTATAACCTTGTTTTACTTTTTATAAGAATTTTATAAAGGAATTTTTCCGTTGTTTTCCAAACATGGCCCTTTTTAACCTTTTCGACAGAATTATGGTAAGAATGTTTTTTTTAACTTATACGGTCGGTGTGGCTTTTTTCTGTCAAAGATTCCCTTACAATATTATAAGAATATTTTCAAATAAAATGTTTTATTTTATAAATATATGACTCTTAATTGATTTCAAAATAGAAAGAGATATTTCTCTAAAAAGAGTTTTGATTTCATCTATGTCAACATCCTTTGATGGATTTTACGCTTATTTGAAGTTGATTTAATGTGATGCAAAACTTTTATATTGTATTTAAGGTTTTGTGATTTGTTTGAATGTGGATGTGTTATTTTTATACCATTAATGGTTTATAGATGATGTATTTACATTTCGTATGCTAGTTTTAATATGAATGTTTATGTTATGTTTAAACCTTTTCATATGGGAATGAATTGGACTTAATATGTGACGGGTGGAGCCCGCTATAGCTCCTCGATGCATCGGTAGGTCTCATGAGACAAACTAGTGTCTTGGCATAAGGCCTTGGCAAAATCATATTTGTAGTCTTGGCACGAGGCCTTGGCTATGTGGTTATGATAGTCTGGCATTATGCATTCCATCATTATGAAAGTGGTTATTGATATTGCATGTGATTATTCGATTAGTAGAATATCCATGTGAATAAGTAAATGGAACTATGTCATTTTATTTTTTCCATACTATGTTGAAGTTCAAGTTTAAAAGGATTTTGTTTTAGTTATACATTTCCTTAAATGTTTATTTTTATTTATGAAAGTTTCCGCTATATTGTTATGCTTACTGGGCATTTGAGCTCACCCCTTTTCTATGTTTTATTTTTCCCAGGATGTGAAGAGGTAATTTATGAATGACCTTTAGGGATAATATGAGGGGATAAGAATGTGGAATATGGAGACTATATTGTTGTAGTTTTCATTTTATGATGTAATGTAAACTTTAATAATATATCTAGTGTTTCCAAGGCTACTAAACCAATCGGTCTTTCAAGATTTGATATTTCTTGTGATCATGCCAATGTTATGTAATAATGCACCGGATCTGGGTAAATGGGGTTGGGGCATTACAGTTGGTATCAGAGGAAGTTTAGTACAAACCTTGGAATCTATATTTAGATAAACTCTGATTAGAGCACATAGATTTAAGATGGACTTTGAGGATTAGTATAGAAGAACTTCCTAGAATTTTGGTATTGTAGAGATTTTGTGAGTTTTCTGAGAAATACATCCTTGTCTGGATATGAGTAGGTAGAGGCGGCTCTGGCACAGATGTACCTAGGGGTAAAACCCAAAAACACCGCTTTAAGCTAGACTCGAACGGGAACTGGTGCACGAAAACGGGCCTTACTGTAGTCTTGGTTACGACACTCCCTGGGGATATGCTTAGGATAACTCTAATTTTCTTTACAAATAATTATGAAAGGTTTATGAATATATACTTCCTCAAAGAAAACATTTTTATGATTATGGATTATATCTATAAATAGTTCAATTTATGTTAAGTTTTTTATAAGTATGGAATTATGTATTTTGATTCATAAACTGATCTAGTTTATGCCATTGTTTAGAAATGGTGCCTAGGGGAAGAAATGAAAACTCTATCAATGCACGCACTCCATGTAGAGATTGACCTCCTGCTCAAGATAATTATAGTGGATCTAGTGATGCAACTGGTGCTGATCAGCTAATCACCATACTGGGACAACTCACTCAGTTTATGAATAATAACATTACCCATATGAATCACCCTGATCCGTAGCGTGGAGGATCAATGTTAGATCACTTCATGAGGCAAAAACCACCAAAGATAAATGGGAGTACAAATCCCTTAGTATCTGAGCAATGGATAAGTTCCCTAGAGAAAATATTTCAGGCTTTGGGATGTAGTGAAAGGGAAAAAGTTATCATGGAAGTTTAATGCCTCACTGGGGATGCTGATCAATGGTGGTCATTGATTCAAAATGTGAAGGAAGATGATGAAGTATCAAATATGGAATGGAGGGAATTCAAAGATCTGTTTTTAGAAAAATACTTTCCTCGTGACCATCGAGCAGATATGGAAAGGCAATTTCTGAGTCTGAGACAAAAGGAGGATGAGAATGTCGCAAAGTATGAGGTTAACATTACAAGGATAGCAAGGTATGCTAGAGATTATATACGCAACCCAAGAAGTAAGATTGATCGTTTCTTTGATGGGTTAAAACCATTTCTCCGTCAAGCATTAGTCTCACAATCCTTCTTGTCATATGAAGACATTGTCTCATGTGCTATCAAGACAGGGAAATAATTCTCAAAGTCTTATGACTTTAAATCAATGAAAGAGAAGAATAGATCTACTGATCAATATGGGAATGGAAATAAGAGGAAGAAGGGAAAGGTTGAATATCCATCCTGTGGTAAATTCGGGAAGAAACACCCCGGTACTTGCTTGAAGGGAATGAGTGTCTGTTACAAGTGTGGTGAAAAAGGCCACTAAGATCATGATTGTAAAGGGAAGAAGGAAGCTACCAATGTTCAGTGCTACAATTGCAGGGAGATGAGACATTATGCAAATGAATGTCCTAAGTGTCAGGGGAACTTACCTCAGAAAAGGCCAAGGGATCAAGGCCAAGCTTATGCTATCACTACTGCTGAGGTAGAAGCTCCGGAAGACGTGGTGGAAGGTAATTTAATGGTTTCCACAAGTTTAGAAAATGAATTATTTGATTCTGGATCATCTCATTGTTTCATATCTTCCCAGTTTTCTAAGAAAATTAGATATTTCCAATTTGATTTAACAAGGGAGTTGTCAGTTAAAACTCCTAAGGGAAGTATCATTGCAACAAAGTTTTGTGAATCAGTCCCCATTAGAGCACATAAATGTTCTTTATCCGTTGATCTCATCGTTATACCTATGATTGAGTTTTATATAATCCTCGGTATGGATTGTATTTCAGACTATGATGTGAAGATTTATTATAAGAAGAAGGAGGTTACGATTTTTGAGGATGATGATAAGGAGCACCTTATCTTTAGAGTAGAATCGTCACCACCTAATTCTTATCTAGATCCACCCCTAGTAGCTCAACTAAATTCAATTATTGGGGAAGAAGAGGATGAAATTACAGTGGGTGAGGAAAGGAATGTTCAAATAGAGGATGTACCTGTTGTGAAATAATATGTAGATGTGTTTTTGGAAGATTTACCTGGACATCCTCCAGAATGAGAAGTTGAGTTTTCCATTGATTTAATTCCTGGATCAAGGCCTATATCGAAGACCCCTTATAGAATGGCCACTGTAGAATTAGTAAAACTAAAGAAACAACTAGAGGAATTGAGTAATAAAGGATTTATTCGCCCTAGCGTTTCTCCATGGGGAGCCCCTATTCTCTTTGTTAAAAAGAAAGATGGATCTATGAGGTTATGTATCGACTACAGGGAGATTAATGCTATAAAAATAAAGAACAAGTATCCCCTACCTCACATTGATGATTTATTTGACCAACTCCATGGAGCTCAATACTTTTCAAAGATTGACCTTCGATCTGGATACCATCAGTTGTGTGTAATGAAGGAAGACATTCTGAAGACAGAATTTCGAACCAGGTACGAGCATTACGAGTTTACAGTAATGCCTTTTGGATTGACTAATGCACCCTCTGTATTCATGGATCTGATGAATAGAGTTTTCAAGGAATATCTTGATGAATTTGTGGTGGTATTTATTGATGATATCTTGGTATACTCCAAAATCTATGAGGATCATGAAAATCACTTGTGCATTATCCTGAAGACTCTGAGAAGACATGAATTATATGGGAAGTTTAGCAAGTGTGAATTCTGGCTTCATGAGATTTCTTTTCTTGGCCATATTGTCTCTAAGGATGGAATTTCCGTTGATCCTTCTAAAACCAAGGAAATCCAAGAATGGCCTGCACCGATGAGTACAACTGAGGTACATAGTTTTATTGGTTTAGCAGGTTATTATCGACGTTTCGTCCAGAATTTTTACCGATTGTCTTACCCATTAACAAAGCTCACACATAAATGGGTTAAATTTGTTTGGAAAAAAGAGTGTGAATAATGTTTCAAAGAACTGAAGAGAAGATTAGTCAATGCTCCTATATTGACTCTACCACCGGGGAGTGATGGGTTCATTATTTATAGTGATGCATCGAAGAAAGGACTTGGTTGTGTTCTTATGCAGAATGATAGGGTTAATGCCTATGCATCACTATAGTTGAAAATTCTTGAACAAAACTATCTTACTCATGATCTCGAGTTAGAAGATGTGATCATTTATTTGAAGATATGGAGGCACTACCTCTATGGTGAAAACTGTGAGATTTATACTGATCACAAGAGTTTGAAGTATATTTTCTCACAAAAAGAACTCAACATGAGGCAAAGGAGATGTATTTAATTACTCAAGGATTATGATTATACGATACACTACCACCCGGGGAAAGCAAACAAGGAGGCATATTCTTTGAGCAGAAAAGATCAAGGAGTTTTGAACAATATGAGAATTGAAAGGGATCCAATTTTCATGGATCTAGTGAAGATGGACATGGGAATAACCATGGAAGGTGAAACATCATTTATATTTCAAATGGTTGCCAAACCATCTTTACTAGAAAGGATTAAGTGTTCTCATACCGACGATTAAGAATTTCAAAAGAATATTAAAGCTGTGAATGATGGGAGATTGAGATAATTCGTGTATGAAGATGGAATTTTGAAATTCGGGAAGAGACTTTGTGTTCCCGATATACCTGATCTAAAAAGGGAATTGCTGGATGATGCACATAGTTCCAATTTCTCTATACACCCTGGGAGCACCAAAATGTATAGAGATTTGAAGGAACATTTTTGGTGGGACAACATGAAGAGGGAGATTACTGATTTTGTGTCAAGATTTATGGTTTGTCAACAAGTGAAAGCTGGAAGGCAACAGCCTGGAGGAGTCATGCAACCTCTTCCCATACCGGAGTGGAAATGGGACAATATTATGGTGGACTTTGTCATGGGGATACCAAATACTCCTAGAAGGAACGATGCAATATGGGTTATTATTGATCGTCTTACCATGTAAGCACGTTTTCTTGCTATAAGAGAAGATCTACCACCAGAACGTCTAGCAATACTATATGTTGATGAAGTTGTGGGACTTCATGGAGTACCCCTATCGATTGTTTCTGATCGTGATCCCCATTTTACTTCAAGATTCTGGAAAAGTCTTCAGAAATCCTTGGATACTGAACTTCATTTGAGAACTTCCTACCACCCTCAAACAGATGGACAATCAAAAAGAACTATTCAATCCTTAGAAGACATGTTGAGATCCTGATCACTTGACTTTCAGGGTATGTGGGATCAATATTTACCTCTGGTATAATTTTCCTATAACAATAGCTTCCATTCGAGTATTCAGATGGCACCATATGAAGCGTTATACGGAAAGAGATGTCGCACATCAACCTGTTGGGATGACGTTGGTGAAAGAAAACTTGTAGGTCCAGAACTGGTGGAGGAAACGATGGAAAAGGTGAAGGTAATCCAAAATCATATCAAAACAGCTCAAAGTAGGCAGAAGAGCTATGCCGATAATCGAAGGAAGGATTTGGAATTTCAAGTCGGTGATCATGTTTTCCTGAAGGTATCTCCATTGAAGGGAGTCATACGTTTTGGTAAGAAAGGTAAATTGAGTCCCAGGTACATCAGACCTTTCGAAATTCTAGCACAAATTGGGGCTGTAGCTTACCGATTGGCAATGCTGCCAAGTCTCTCCAAAGTTAACGATGTGTTCCACGTATCTCTGTTGAGGAAATACATGCCTGACCCAACGCATGTACTCACCTATGAGGAATTAGAATTGGAACCTGATCTGTCTTATTGCAAAGATCCTGTCAGGATTCTTGATACCAGAGAACAAGTACTGAGAAATCGGACGACTCGTCTGGTAAAAGTTCTATGGAGAAATCATAAGATGGAAGAGGCAACGTGGGAACCTGAGGAACTTATGATGAAGAACCACCCGAGTCATTTCATGCAGTAGTATTATAGATTTTTCGAGGATGAAATTATTTGAAGGAGGGGAGAATGTAACACCCCAAGCTTCTACGGTACACTTCTCTTTGAATAATGTGATAGCGTGTGTTGTACACAACATCGAGTTCTAACACACCACAACTAATCAAACTAGCCATTATGAATAGTAATACATAATTTTTGAAATTTTATAAATTTTATCTCTCAAAATGGACATCATTTTTGGATTCGGAGTATCGAATTTAGACTAAGGTGAAATTTTGGCACTTTTCGGATAACTTTAATATTTTGATGAATAGTGAAAATTACTAAATTTTAATTAAAAACAATTTTTTTAATCAAAATAATTAATAGTGATAAATTATGAATTTGAGTGGTTGTAAAGTATATTTAGAATATTTTTTTACCATTTAATACAATGTTGGTAATTGGACATAATTTCACAATTAAACCAGACATAAACAAGTATCAATCTTTTGATAGTTATTATATCTTAAAAACACGCTTTTTTTTTGACAGCGGGAATTAGTTTTAAATTAATTTCTGCCACTTCTATTTTTTGAATTTGGAAAAATGGATTCCATATTTGGAATCAGGATGTCCAAATTGTGTAAATAGTTAACTTTTATTTTTAGACATTTTGAATAATTATTTCGGTAAATATTTTATTTACCATGGTTAAGGGTAAATCCGGTAAATAAGGGTTGAAAAATAATATTATAATAATACTAAATTACCCTAAAACGTGTCCTAAACTTATGGGTAGATACATGTCCAACCATGGGCATCTTTGGATCGATTTTGGGACCGCATGGAGCCACTTGTAGGTGATAGGGACACCTTATTTTAATTAAGTTAAAATAAATACAAAAAATGACAAAAGCATATATCTTTTAGCAAAATTTTTTTTACAAAGGGTTATATATGTTTGATTTTAAACTATAAATAATCATTAGAAATCTAAAACGATTTACTACATAATGATATTTTATTTATAAATTTTAGACATTAAATAATTTAATTTATTTATGACATAATGATGATGCAGTAATTACCATAATAGTGAAAAATTAAAATAATTGATATTATAAATACCCAAATAAATATAAGTTGTGACTTTTAATGAATTAAAATAATTTTATAGGATAATATGACATATTAGGATTTATTTAATTGACTTTTTTTCGAAGTAATCATTCTATTATGATTTTTACAAAAATCAACTATTGAATAGTGTCAAAATTGACATAAAAGAGTTTATAAAACAAATATTATATTATTAATTGATATTAAATTCATAAAAATATAAGGTTAGTCCAAGTGACTTATATAATTATATTTTTATCATTAATGGACCACTTGGGGGTCGCTTGGATGTATATAGTATGTTTATTAAGTATATAATATAAAAATACAATGTGACATGGTAAGTGTCAAACTAATTAACTAAGAGTTAAAACTTAATGATAAGGTTAATATAATAACCCAAACCTGTCTAAATTCTATTTTTTTAATGGTTTTCGACCTATACCCACCTTAAACTTTAAATAATCCACTTTCAAGCCATTATAAATTGAATATGAATTTATTATAAAATAATATTTCTAGATTTTCCAAAGGTGCCCCTCACCCCTCTTATAAAAGGGAACTCCTCCTTATCATTACTTCACACCTTCAAAGACTTTTGGTTCGGCCATACTATGACCAAATACTCTCTCAACTTCCCTCAATACAACCTAGAGGCCTTATTTTGATCAGAAATCCAACCTAAGGAGCCCTTTTGATCAAATCTAAAGGAAGAACCCAAAAAAGAGGTAATGTTTTTACCACCCTTTTTCAAATTCATTTCTTCTTTAACTTCTTCTTTATTTGTTATTATCATTATAAAATAATGAATCCAGTATCTCCTATATACTGTAATATTATTATAAATATGTTACAACCATATTCAGTATTCTATCCATCCTTTGAATGACATGTCACCATACGTGCGTACGCACGACTTACCGTATCCACATCGTGGTGTAATTGTTATTCAATATATTATTATTATTTGTATGGGTATAATAATGATGCGTAATTCATGTAAATAATAAATATAAAATTATAATGATTCTTTATATAAGATATACCATCCAATTAAATATTATTTTAATATCAAAAGAATGATATTGTCGCTCGTGCGTACGTACAGACTACCGTCTCCACGAACGTGATGAGATTCATTCTCCATCGTATCCATTCAAGTATAATTATCATTTGATGATTAAAAAATAATGTTTAAGGACTTTATATAATTTTGGATATGAATAAGATATATCCTATCCATGAAAAAAATGGCTTACGTAACAAAACATATCAAAGAAAACGAGTAAGTTAACACCCGAAACGACGATAATACTAAGATATTATTAACAAAGCAATGTTAAAAGATTATATATGATATCATATTAATATATATGATTCATTTATAATTTAATAACAATTATTTCACCATTATATAGGAGGTTAACCTACCCTCAACCAGGGAAAAGTACAAGGTAAGGGTTTATTTCGCAATCTGTTCATTATCCGAGGTTGTTTATACGTAATAATCTACTGGGATCTCTTTATCATCCACATCCATGTTTCTTAAAAATGTATTTCAAAACATTCTTACTATTTTACAGAATATGGGTTAAAGTCATTTATATCATTGTTTTACTTTTTATAAGAAGTTTATAAAGGAATCTTTCCGTCGTTTTCCAAACAAGGTCCTTTTTAACCTTTTCGACAGAATTTAGGTAAGAATGTTTTTATTAACTTATAGGGCTGGTGCGGCTATTTTCTGTCGAATCTTCACTTATAATCTTATAAGAATATTTTCAAAGAAAATGTTTTATTTTATAAATATATGACTCTTAAATGATTTCAAAATAGAAATAGATATTTCTCTAAAAATAGTTTTGATTTCATCTATGTCAACATCCTTTGATGGATTTTACGCTTATTTGAAGTTGATTTATTATGATACAAAACTTTTATATTGTATTGAAGTTTTTTTGATATGTTTAACTGTGGATGTGTAATTTTTATACCATTAATGGTTTATGGATGAAGTATTTACATTTCATATTCTAGTTTTAATACTTTTGTTTATGTTATGTTTAAAACTTTTCATATGGGAATGCATTGGACTTAATATGTGACGGGTGGAGCCCGCTATAGCTCCTCGATGCATCGGTAGGTCTCATGAGACAAACTAGTGTCTTGGCACAAGGCCTTGGAAAAATCTTATTTGTAGTCTTGGCATGAGGCCTTGGCTATGTGGTTATGATAGTCTGGCATTATGCATTCCATCATTATGAAAGTGGTTATTGATATTGCATGTGATTATTCGATTTGTAGAATATCCATGCGAATAAGTAAATGGTATTATTTCATTTTATTTTTTCCATACTATTTTGAAGTTCAAGTTTAAAAGGCTTTTTTAGTTATATATTGCCTTAAATGTTTATTCTTATTTATGAAAGTTTCCGCTATATTGTTATCCTTACTGGGCATTTGAGCTCACCCCTTTTCTATGTTTTATTTTTCCCAGGATGTGAAGAAGTAATTTATGAATGACCTACTGGGATAATATGAGGGGATAAGAATGTGGAATATGGAGACTATATTGCTATAGTTTTCATTTTATGTTGTAATGTAAAATTTATTAATATATCTAGTGTTACCAAGGCTATTAAACCAATCGGTCTTTCGAGATTTAATCTTTCTTGTGAACATGCCAATGTTATGTAATAATGCACCGACTCTGGGTAACTGGGGTTGGGGTGTTACATAAAATGATTCAATAAATCCACGTGAAAGATCACTTCAAATCTATGAATTATAATCACCATAAAATATGATGGATTCTCTTATAAGACCACAAAAAACACATTCAAAATATCTATAAATATCAATAAATCTTCTTCATAAAGGAATATTACCAATAAAATTTCACATTAGATACTAGAATTTGAAAATAAAATCATTATTCAACTATATAGATTTAAAATTGTGTGTAACAAATGATTTAATTTATATTAAATTCAATATAGATGATATAAATACAATAAAATGAACTATTTACAGACCCTTTCATGTTTTGGTAGATTAATCATTATTATAAAAAGATGGTTTGATTATACACATTTTCCCTGGCCATTATGAATTTGGCTAGGATATGATGTAGCAACCAAAATATATGTCTTAGTATATCACTATGAAATGTTATGATATATTTCTCTTAAAATAAATTTAATTTCTTCGATAGATTATGATACTCGCATCCCTAAATCTAAGTAATCCATAGTACAGTATATTGATATAACCTATACATTAAATTAGTTTAGATAATATAAATTTCCTAATTTTTTAGAAAAATATTTGTATGTTTCTAGGTAATGAAAACATATGGATAAACAAGCACTCAATTTTTAGTAAAGACATTATATAATATAAAAATACATTTTCCCTCAAAAAATATTTTATTGATTTTTTAGTGAATAATATAAATATTTTTTTCCACACTTTGAAAATGAATTTTAAAAAATGAAAATTATTTTTTAATTCCTCATTTCAGAATTATCTTATCATAGAATTTTTATAATTTAATGAAAGATTGAATGAATTTAAAATTAATTGTAACACTGCGTGGAGGTGGTACTCTACACGTACACACAAGAGATATTTTCACATCTCATTTGATTGAATATTGGGTGGATATTGGTGGTTTTATAATCATAAAAATATTAATGTATATTTAGGGTATTAATTTTTTTAGTTTTTTATGATTACCAATGATTTATATGATGTATAAGGAGAAATAAATTGAAAGAGGTTTGGTAAAGAGATTACCTCTTCTTTGGTAGGCATCCTATAGATCATTTCTTAAGATCCATTTAATGGTAGTTTTATAAGAAAACCTCTAATTCATGGATAGTGATATTGAGAAGGTAATTTGTTTTTGTTTGGTCATTATAGAGGGATCAATGTGGTGTTATGAATAAAAATGATGGGTGATCTTTTATTGGGGGAGAGGACAAATTTGGAATTTCATAAAAAATAAAAAATTATCAATTTATTGTAAATAAAAATTATTCCAAATTTTGGAATAGGATAAGGTAATATTGTTACTATAAAATAATATTTATCGGTGTTTAATTGAAAAAATTACCCTCATCTATTGGTTTAACCACACGGTAAACCCATTTTAACCTTAATCGTGGTAATAATTTTTTACAGTTTTCATTATTCATTATTACCCAAAATAATATTAGTATAATTAAATCATATTAATTATTATAATTCAAAATATAAAAATAATTTCATCAAACTAAATTCATAAAAGGGGAATAATTTAAATTAAAATGAAATATGGAAATTATGACAAAAAGAGGTTTTCCCAAAAACAATTCTTCCATATAAATAGTTTTTATACAAAAAATCAAAATAAAGTTTATAAAAAATGACTAAATTGGATAATTATTAATATAATAAATGTATTAATACCTTTAAAACCATTTAAAAACAAAATATGACTGTTCAAATTGTTTAAATGAAATGCTAATTATCAACAAAAAGTAATGTTTTTAACTATTCATCAACAAATTAATCTTTCATTAAATTATAAAAATTCCATGATAAGTTAATTTTGAAATAATGAATTAAAAAATAATTTTCATTTTTTAAAATACATTTTCAAAATGTGGAAAAAAATATTTATATTATTCACTAAAAAAATCAATAAAATATTTATTGAAGGAAAATGTATTTTATATTATATAATGTCTTTAGTAAAAATTGAGTACTTATTTATCCATATGTTTTCATTACCAAAAAAACATAAAAATATTTTTATGAAAAACTAGGCAATTTATATGATCTAAACTAATTTGATGGATAAGTTATATCAGTATACTGTATTAAGGCTTATTTAGATCTAGGGATGCGAGTATCATAATCTTACACTGTGTTCTCAATTATTTTTCAAATATTTATCCTATTATAATTGAAGAATTAAACTCATCAATATAAAAAAAAGTTTCATATAAATCTTTGTACTACAAATTTTGACCATGTTCCTTGAGCCAGATTCCCTAGTCAGAATGAGATTATAAAAGGAACATATCATCTAAAAAGAATATTCGTAGTCAAAAGAAGTCGAAGAAAAGTAAATACTACAACATGATATAACTTTATCTTATTATGAAGAATTATCTTATTCTAAATTGAAGATATATTATCTTATAAGGAATAACGACTTTATCTTATGAATGTTATCTTAAGATGAAAAATGATTTCACTCAATATCATACAAAAATATGGTATTGGACAACGTTTTTATTAATTTATTAATATCTTATTAAGTCATTTAATACATTTAAAACACATAAAAATAAGGTTATCCATTTAATTAATGATCGTCTGCATAAGACTTTCCATGAATAAGAAGACTCAAATAATGGGATGATCTTAGACATCGATATCACAAAAGAAATTCCTTAATTGGAAATTGAGGATGCATACTCTAATTATCCTATCTTATCAGGATCACTGTATGGCTCATAAGACCGTTAGAATTATCTCATATTTTTATTTAAACAACATATAAATAGTCAGTTAGCTACTATAAATAATATTAGATATAGACATAGAGAGGGAAAATGATTACTGATTTATTTTGGAACACCATAACGAAAAATGTTGGAGACCTGTACACAGTTAAGAAAGAGAATTTTTCATGTTGTACTTATCACTTCAATAAGTTTCACTACATATCATCTGGAACTACACCTTTAAGTCTACCATACATTTAGGATGAATATTATTCTACTGCTAGTTACTTCTTTCAACTATGTGTAGGAATCATTCCTCAAAAAAATTATTCTATCGTGTTTTCACTTAGTGGAAGGGTGTGGTTAAGACTGATGATATGTCTTATAAAGGGAGAACCTGGTTGAAATATCTTGGACATTTATATTAAGTGACATATACTTATACTCAAATGGGATCCCTCGATAAAAGGTATGTTATAGTGAAAATCACCAAACTCAAGGAGAAGTGTGTTTGTGGAGTGGACTAGAGGATTTCTATTCCCCAAACCACTCCCAATATTTTTGGTCAATTTTCATTATTCATGATTTATTTCAATTGCATATACTCTTATGGAAATCATTTAACATTCATAATTCAAAGAGGGTGGTCAAACATTCAATAAATATTAACAACTCAATCCCCCCTCTTGAGTTATTCAGTCAGTCATTATAAGGGACAACAATAAAAAATAATACATCATCATTTACAATAAAATAAATTACATGGACATTATCATAAAAATTAACCTATAAAAATATCCCTAAGATAATATTAAATAAATAAAATAAAGATATTTTTATAATATGCATATATAAAGAGTTAGATCACTTGATTGATCAATCTTTTGATGGATTAATCATAAATAAACATGATAAAAAATATTTATAAAAATGAAACATAAAGAAGATCATGGTACAATAATCCACCCAACTTATTCTTTCACTAATAATCACACATCCTCATCTTATCTATTAATAATATGACCATTTTCCTTTCAAATATCCATGATAATGTTTTTTACATACCATCCAAGGTTCATGTGAAATTTATAATATTTATTATTGGTATACAACAAAAAATTAATACCTAAAATAAATCCAATACAATTGGTGTTTTGACAATATAATATGGAATTAAGACCATAAAAATTACACCACAAGTTATATCACAGAGTTATAGGGATCCACATGAATGAATGACTATACCCATATAAACTAGAGTAATAATTCGATGGTTTCAAATGATTTAATCCTAATTTTTTTTGAATTATTTATCACCGCTCTAAATAAAAATAACCCTTGTGAACAATTCATCACCATGTAATAAATATATGGGTGAATGATATATCACAAAAAAAGAAACAAATAATGTTATTGAGTAATAATAACACTAAAAATGTGATTGAGTTATCATTGTATCCCTAATAAAAGGGTAACGAATTTATTACGATATAAATATAAAATGGTTATTGATATATCATCATGACCATAACTAGGTGAATGGTGCATCCATTTCATAATACACAAGTGTGAATGATACCTCCCTGACACCACTTTCTAAAATGAATAATATATCATAGATGCACTGTCATAGTTGAATAATATATATGTAATATATTGTCATAGGTGAATGGTTTATAACCATCGCAATAATTAAGGTGAATAATATATTATCAAGATAAAAATATTGGTGTATGAAAAACCATAATAAAATTAAATTTATTTGTTATTGATGAATAAACATAATAATCACCAAGGGTTAAGGATATATAAGTAGTATAGTAAGTATATTGAATTATATATCGGTAATATATTACCTACAAAAGGGTAACCATTCATCGCCAACATATTAAAATGTAAATGAGAATGATATATAACCAAATAAATAATCATGATAATTTTGACTAATATATATCCCTATCTAAAAAAACATAGTAAAAAATTCATCATCATAATAATATTTATATTGAAAATTGACTTATCAATATTTAACCTAAACCTAGTGGACTTTTTCACCACCCTCTCTCTTATAATGGACCCACTCATTTCATTCTAAATAACACTATACCAATATCTTTATATTCTACACATGATCCATGTCCCTACATGTAAATTCACTTAAATATTCCAATATATCATAACTATGATAATTTAGAACAAGTTAATCCAATACATAGTCTTTTCATTGAAATTGAATTCGAAATGATTCATTATGAGGCTCTCCAAATCATGTTATTTTTAAAGAAAATCCTCATGTTTTAAATTTTCTAGGCATCATGAAAAATTAACTTTGATAGATTTCCATCAACTATAGTATGTTCAAATAACTGGGTTTCTATAACTTGTCATGATCTAAATAGACCATAAAATACACTCATCCAGAAAGGAATCCCCATTTTTGTACAGTCCATACAATTTTCAATATCGTTCCTATATATTATAAAAAACCATATACTTATAACAAATAAATGAATAATTTTGGAACCACGTATCTGAAAATAATAGGGTCTCACTCATTAAAAATCATCAGGTGATTTATACTCATTCATTGAAAATACATTTTTCAAGAAATACTTTATACTTTTAAGGATTTAAGATGGATAAAATCAATATATTAAAAGAAATAAAGAATAAAAGGAAGAGATAGGTTAGACTTAAATTTAGAAGTCAAATAATATGAATGACACATTGGTTAGAGACCAGATGTGGAGAAATCAAAATTAAATGTGATAAATTCATGAGGGAGACAGATGTTTTATTGAGTTATGTTCTAGAGAATGGAGTGGTCAGTGATTCATAACCAAACTATATTACACGATAATTTAAATGAAAACTAAAAAGTCCAAAATGAAGTTACCATGTACTGGGTTAACCTCTATCAGGGGCCTTTCAACCCACTAGTGATATGGGATAACCCACATACTACTTTATTGAGTAGTTACCATGGAACAATACATTGATTATATAGTTCTAACTTTCTAATTTGATGGTTTTTTAATGAAGATCATTTTTTTAAAATTTTAAACCCTGACCTCAATCTACCAATTCAATAGATAAACCCCACAAAAATAAAAATTAAATAACTATAATGACAGAAAATTCAGACCTCAATATAAATGGGTTGTTATGAATACCTCAACATATAACATCTCATCCTTGAGAAGTGATTCTAAGCCTCAAAGGTTAACAAATATAGATATGATACTTATATTTCCACACCTCTCCCTAATATAGTCATAGATATTTTTATCCATAAACTATATGTGCATAAGGAATATTGTATTCCCATAGAGGATCTTCTCACTGTGATCCAATATAAATTTCTTTCACTCCTCAATTTATGGATCATCATATATCTTAACATCATCATCATTGATTACATTCTAGGAGTGTAGATGATATCTCTAAATTTAAGGAATATTTACTACATCTTGAATCAAATTACATATATCTAGAAGAGCTACCTAGTGTTTATAATTATGGATGCTCTCAATAAAGTAAATGGACCCCATAAATCTAGATTTTAGCTTCCCCTCTCTCTATGAAATTCAATATAATAATTTCGGTAAATATTTTATTAACATCTGGTCACTGACATTGAACTGCCAATGTCATCATCATCAACCTCTATAAATATGTATAATTATATGAGATATTGATAATTTCTTCATAACCACCAAAATATAATTTTTGGTCACATGTATGAAATTTAGTCAAATTATTGTATATTCTATAATTTCAATGCAATATAGAGAATATATATATTGCCTTCCATTATGCCTCCTAAAAGTATACATATGAAATGAATTATTATAGATTTTTTTATTGAAAAATAAGAATAATACAATGAGAGCATCCAATATCAAAATAATTACTTGGACTATACCATGATTATCCATTATTTGGTAGTAGAAAATGTCATAAACTAATACATCAATAAGAAAAACATGATATTGATGAAAAAACATAATAATTAGGGCCATAAATACAACTATCATATTTATTATACTGAACAACATCATAAGGAACCCATATAGGCTATTGCAGAACCTAATAGTACACCTAGGAATATCATTTTGACTCATATATAACTATTTACCAATATTGTATATCAATATTAAAGAAACAATTGACATATGTTAGCTGATAGAATACGTGATAAATGTGGTAAAGTGTATGTTGATTCTTGATCTTCTACTAATTAATCCTTTATAAATAGTCACAAAAATTAAAAAAACTACTATCATTCTTGATGAAATAAATGTGATTGTTCATGGATCACGATCTTGGGATAACAAATACATTCACCTACATACCCAATAACTGGACCATTAAAAATATAAACACTGGTGGATCCATCTTGTATAAGGTAATGGAAATTGGGTCAATACCCAATAAAAAATCAATCATAAAATAAACCACATTGTTAAGTGAAAATACCCTAAAATATTCATTCAAAATTTCTAGATAATGATCTACCATTATATTAATGACTAACTAGCATGTCTCCAAAACATGTCATAAATAGAAATTCAAGGAAATTTCTCTAATGAATCCAATCAAAAAATAGTAATGTCCAAAATATTATGTGTGAAATCACACTCTTTCATAATTCTATAATAATCACCCTCATGAGAAATATATACCCATCAATGATAGATATCGTCATGTTTATTAAAATGATTGAATAAATACATGTGAAAGATCAAATCAAATCTATGAATTATAATCACTATAAAATATGATGTATTCTCTTATACTCCCACAAAAAACACATCCAAAATATCTATAAATATCCATAAACATTCATCACAATGGAATATTACCAATAAAATTCCACATTAGATACTAGAATTTCAAAATAAAATCATTATCCAACTATATAGATATAAATATGTGTGTAACAAATGATTTAACTTATATTAAATTCAATGTAGATGATAGAACTACAATACAATGAACTATTTATAGATTCTTTCAGGTTTTGATAAATTAATCATTATTATGAAAAGTTAGTTTGATCATTCACACTTTCACTGGCCACTATGAATTTTTCTAGGATATGATGTAGCAACCAAAATATATGGCTTTGTATATCACCATGAAATTTTATGATTTATTTCTCTTGAAATAAATTTATTTTCTTTGATAGATTATGATACTCACATCCCTATATCTAAATAAGTCGAAATACAGTATACTGATATAACATATCCGCAAAATTAGTTTAGAGAATATAAATTATCTAATTTTTTGGAAAAATATTTTTATGCTTCTAGGTAATGAAAACATATGTGTAAATTAGTACTCAATTTTTAGTAAAGACATTATATAATATAAAAAAACATTTTCCCTCAAAAAATATTTTATTTATTTTTTTAGTGAATAATATAAATATTTTTTTTCCACATTTTGAAAATAAATTTTAAAAAATGAAAATAATTTTTTAATTTATCATTTCAAAATTATGTTATCCTGGAATTTTTATAATTTAATAAATGATTGATTTTTTGATGAATAGTTAAAAACAATACTTTTTATTGAAAATTAGCATTTCACTTAAAGAATTCAAAAAGTCATATTTTGTTTTTAAATGGTTTTAAAGGTATTAATACTATTAATAATTATCTAAATTAGTTATTTTTTATAAATCTTATTTTGATGTTTTATATAAACACTATTTATACTGAAGATTTTTTTGGGAAAACCTCTTTTTGTCATGTTTTCCAGATTTCATTTTTGTTTAAATTATGCCCCTTATATGAATTTAGTTTGATGAAATTATTTTTATATTTTGAATCACAATAATTAATATTATTTAATAATACTGACATTATTTTGGGTAATAATGAATATCGAAAACTATAAAAAATTATTACCACGATTAAGGTTAAAATGGATTTACTGTGTGGTTAAACTGATAAATTAGGGTAATTTTTTCAATTAAAAATCTATAAATACTGTTTTATGGTTACAACGTTAACTTATCCAATTCTAAAATTTAGATGAATTTTTATTTACAATAAATTGATAAAATTTTATTGTTTTATGAAATTCCAAGTGTGTCCTCTCCCCCACATATTACAGAACACCCGTAATTTTTATTCATAACACAACATCGATCCCTCTATCTTGACCAAAAAAACCAAATACCCTCTCAATATCCCTATCCATGAATTTGAGGTTTTCTTATTAAACAACCATTCTAAGGGTTCTTAGGAAATGATCTATAGGAGGCCTACCAAAGAAGAGGTAATCTCTTTACCCAACCTCTTTAAATTTATATATTCTTATAAATCATACAAATCATTGGTAATAATCATAAACTAAAAATATCAGTACCCTAAATATATATTAATATTTTTATGATTATGCAACCACCAATATCCACCCAATATTCCATCAAATGAAAAGTGAAAACATCTCTTGTATGTACGTGTAGAGTACCACCTCCATGTAGTGATACAATTCATTTTCTATTAACATCATTTATGGATGGTTATTATGATGGGTATAAATTGTATATATTAATAATAAATTTATATTTATTATAGATTATGTCATAGTTCTTTTGAAGAGAATCAAATTTTATGAAAGGAATTAATGTTACAGTCTCATTGTTTATCGGGATTGTTTATGATCATGTTTTTGATGAGAATTTTTTTAACTATCTATCAATAATAAAATGAATTTTATTATCTTATGGTAATTCTTTTAAATTACTTGTTTTCAATTCATTTTCATCTCCTTATGAACTCAATATAATGAAAGAATGTTTTTAAGGAAAACCGATAATATTTATCTCCTTAGTCAAAAACAATATTTTATCTATATTGATGTTTTCTAAAAATGTCTTTAAGAATGTTTTTTATATTATTATATAATTTTTTAAATTTATTTTTACTGATGATTTAATTTTTTAAAAATGGATTAAAAGTAATATTCTTGTCATTTTTTAAATGAGGTACTTTTAAATTTTTATCAAAAATTTTAATGGAATATTTTTTTAAAATATATGACATGAAAAGAATTTATTACCACCATTAATGAAAAATACATTGATGTTTCTTTATATGATTTCAAATATATTTTAAAAGAAAATATTTTCCATATTAATTTGTAAATTTTTAGATTTTAATGAAGTCATTTCATATTGAAAAGGTTATTTTCCTATAGAAATATTCAAAGTGATATTTTAAAGGAATTTTAATCTAATATGACATCCTTTGATGTAACATATAATTTAGTATGGTTATGATTCACTGAAAACATCTATAAACATTATCATGATCATTTATTATTATGATTATGAGTTCTTTTAGAACCAATTTATTTTCCATGTGCTACGTTATGATGAAATGTTGAAATGATTACAAAACCCATTTCCCTTCCATGAGTTATAATATATGATGAATGAGTTATCATATTGTGGAATATATATGAATGGAATATGATTATTTAATGGGTGGGACCAAAATTATATACTTATGTAAGGGATCTGGTAAGGTTGGATATCTTAATAGATAATAAGGGTTGGAATTGCCAGTGATCCCAGTTTAGTAAGGGACACTATCCACTCTAATAGTTTTGGGAGTGAACCTTGAATAACGATATGATAGAATGGGGAGTAAACCTGCACCACAATGATAGAATTTTAAGTGATACCTAATTAATGAAAATATTTTATATGATTTTCTATATTTCTTATACCAAATTTATTCTATCATAGCCCATGATCTTTGATTTATTTATGATTAATGTCATATAAAATTCCATGATTTATTCCATGACCCATGATTATATTCTACGATATGCAATGTATGATTTCCAAATGTCAAAATCATGTTCTCATACCATTATTACCATGTTATTAATTAGTAATTATTGATATCTATATTGTTTAACCTTATTGAGAAACTAAGTTAATGGATTTTTTTATTTCCTTGACATAGGTCATGAATAAATATTTTAATGATAATTTATCTAAGAATTTTTTCAGTTAATAATAACATTTTGGGAGATGATGAAAATCTATTATTAACCATCCATTTATGCGTCCATATTTCCAAATAAACTA
This sequence comes from Viscum album, assembly GCA_963277665.1. Classification (NCBI taxonomy): domain Eukaryota; kingdom Viridiplantae; phylum Streptophyta; class Magnoliopsida; order Santalales; family Viscaceae; genus Viscum; species Viscum album. The sequence goes on from OY728167.1 coordinate 247,603,905, forward strand.
AAACTATATTATTATGGTGTGCATCATAATGTTCTTTAATGAATATTCATCTATTAAGATGTAATATATATGTATTAAATGTTAGAGTCACTTTAGTTGGTATCAAGGAAAGGTTTAGATTCCTTTAGAAACTAGTATTAGAAAACCTTAGTGAGAACCCTTAATAAAATCCTATGAATATGATTATATCATAAGTTTTGGTAAATAAAGTGTGGTTTTCCTAGATAGACATTCGTATCTGGATACTACATGTGGACATGGTTTTGTAAAAGGCTCACTTAGGGGTAATTACCCCTAAAAGAGTTGTTCAGGTATATCTCATTCATAAATATGTTGCATAGTGAGTGTTCCTTTAATATGCACCTAGTATGACACTCTCAGGGGATATTCTTTAGTTAACTCACATTTTATTTTTTAACCACGATGAAGGATTTGAATAAATGATGAATATGAATGACCTAGTTTAAACATAAAATTTCATAGATTGAAATATATTTAATTATTATATATTGAAATATTATTGAAAACCACTAATGGTATGATTATAACATCATAATTAAATTATTCTTCTGAAATTGATGGTTTTTAGAATGTTCGTCATGAAATTCATGTTATTCTTCCTCCATTTTAATGTGATATTGTCTTAGGAATAATTTGATATTCTTCACATGAAGCCAAATACAATTGAAAATGATGGGGATTCATGTCTAATATTCTTAAATAACTTATGATTTCCTATCTGTATGATGATAAATATGAACTTTCAAAAAAATTTACTACTATATTGAAATTATCATGAAAAATGTAATAGTTAAATCCCAAATATGATGATGTCAATAAGAAATTATTAATAATTGTGTGTTTAAAAGTCATAAGTGGATCATATATGATAATGTAAATAAATGAATTATTCTATTATATAAGTATAATAAATTTAAATTTAATATATAAGTATAATAAATTTAAATTTATTATAATTGATGTTAGTTTTATTTCTAAGAAAGTTATACTTGAGGTAAGGGATTTCTAATATAATCTCATAGTTTATCAGGATTCTCTATGATCATGTTTCTGATGATTAACATTTATGAAAATTATTTCAATAATCCCATGAATTTTCTTATCCCCTAGTTATTTATAGAGATTACATGTTTTCCTTTAATTTTCTTCTATTTAATAACTGAAGAGACAAAAATAATGTTTTTAAGGAAAACCAACTTCATTTCTCTCTATGATCGAAAATAATTTTCAACCATATCAATGTTTTCAAAAAAAATTCAATAATGTTTGTTATATTTTGTTTTTTTAAATCATTTTTACCAAGGATGAATTTTTTATATAATCATTTTGAAATAATATTCTTTTCATATTCTAAATGATGTAATTTTCACTTTTACAAAAAATGTAAAAGGAATATTTATTTTAACATACAAGTCTTGAAAATAATTTACCACTTTCATGGAAACCCAATCCATTGAAGAATATTTTAATATATTCCATGGTTTTTTTCAAAGAAAAAATTTTTCATTGTATTTTTTAAATTTTTAGTTTTTAGAGAAGTCATTTCAATGTGAAAAGGGTATTTTCCTCATGAGATATTGCAACTGATCTTTTAAAATATTTTTCATCTAAGATGTAATATTTCTATGTTGCTTATGATATCATAGGGATATGATCCAATTCTGCCATACATATTCTTTATTTGGATGGTTTATGATTATGATTATGATATTATAATAAAAATCGTTTTTATGGGTCATATTATGATGACATTTTAAAGTGATTATCAACCCCATTTTTTTCATGATTTATGGTATATGATGAATTGTTTATGATATTGAGAAACTCATATGAATGGATTATGATTATGTGATGGGTATGATAAAAATTTTATGTCCCCCTAATGAATTGGGTAATGATAGATATTATATATACTTGGGGTTTTCATATATATATATATATATATATTACATATTTTTATAGGAATATTCAATACATTATAGAAAAACATTCCTAAGGACTATAATAGTTTGGTACCGTTGGGGACTAGATAACCCTTATACTAGTTTAATTATTTCTGTTAAATTTATGCTGTAAATAACTTCCTTTTAGGTAATCGTCACATAAATACCCTAATTAAAACCTTTCTTCCTAACTTGGGGAATGGAATCATAAGAAAGCATGAACTAAGATTCACATTAAGGGTTAAAAAAAGAGATACATAAGCATCACATGATAATAAGTGTATGAGAACATGTGTATAAGAATCTAAAACCATAGCCTACAAATCAAATATCATGATATCGAGTGATTGAAAAATATTGAATGTTTATAAGGAATGAATCATAAGGAAATAAAAGAACATGAACCATGCAGTCATAACATTGGCATAAGACATAAAATTGTGGCATAAAATAATCACATAAAATATAATGTCAAGGATAAAAACCAAAACATTCTGAATATGTTAGGATCGAGATAACAACCCATTTACCATCTTCTAGCCTGGGATGACCTACCATGTACCCCTTTTAAGGCTTTTGATAACCTCAAATGTACCATTGGATCTCAAATAACATTAATCATTACCCATTTCATTGGAGGTAGATATAGGTCCCAACCATCACATAATAAAATCATTTGTGTTCAAGAAGATCATAGAAAATTCATCATATAAGATCCTGTGAAAGGAAATGGACTTTGTAAAATGTTACATCATATAATAAACCATGGAAAAGGAATGGTTTTTATAATCATTTCATCCTAACATAACCCATGGAAAATAAATCATTTCACAATCATTTTTCATCATAAACATTAACCATTAATGGAAAGAGTAAAAATTTCATCTTTGGATCATATAGCCATTATGGAATAGGTAAAATCAAAGGATGTTATCTTAGATGGAAAATTATTTTGAACGGTCAATTAAAATATTTCTTTAGGAAAAATAAATTTTCCCATTGATATACAATATTGAAAATATAAAACATTTTGGAAATCATTTTCATTGAAAATAACCTTAAAAGTATAAATTAAGCTTAAAATAAAATAAATATAATGTTATTAGGAAGTCATGTTCCTTTAATACATGTTAAAATGAATATTCCTTTCAAATTTTCATTAAAATCAAAATTGTCATTTTTTGGATAATGACATGAAGAATCTTTTAAATACATTATTTAAAAAAGGAAAACATGGTTAAAAATCACATTCATAAATCAATTAGAAAATTTTAAAGACATAATTATAATTTTTTTTCAGAAAACATGGTTTTGGATGAATAAAGTTGTTTTTGAATGGAGAGAGAAGTATAAACGATTTTTTGAAAAAATAGTCTTTTGAACTCTTTAGTACATGAAGAGGTGAAAATAAAGGGAAAAATTTATTCTCATGACATAACTAGAGGATTTGAAAAGTCCCAAATTTCATGAGAAATGGATCATAATATTTCATCATCAAAATCATAAACATAAAAATCCTGATAAATGATGAGCTTGTATAAGGACCCGACCTTCAAAACATTACATAATGTTGAATTAAATGAATAATTAACATTGAGGATCTTTTCAAGTTTAGAGTTTTAAAGAATTAGTCCATAACTATTACATTACATCTCAAAAATTAAAATGTAGACACTTCTACTCAGTTTCAATTTTTTCAAAAAATAAAAACTCATGAAAAAAAGAGTCATGTCTAGTACCATGTTTTAGATAGAATGACTTTTCCTTGATCCCACCCTTGACCCTATTCATCTTTAAGTCCTGTGAAAAACATTTCAAAACTTCATATGTGTATAAAAAGCTCAGTAAGGATTATAAAATAAAGAAATAAAACATTAGTACCACAAAACATAAGCTTTTTAACATACCTCATGAAATCATAAGATTTATGAACAACACATATAAAACATATATCATAAAGGTAACGTGTGGAATCCATAACATACTTACGTTTTAGCTTTCATAGCTACATAGGGAGTTACATTTGAAATACCCATCACAGTATATTTCCTAAATCTCTTCGGAGAAAAATTATCATTTACCTCCGTTACATTACCCAATGCATTGGAGAGCTATCTCAGGCTCACCTGCCCTATGTTTATCACAGAACCACCCATATACATAAACAATACCCAAGAACCATAACATATTCATAATACATAAAACAAACCTAAAGGAAAGATAAAATTTCCACATTTCAATCATAATATATCATTTAAATACATTGACATTACAAATCCATTATCAAAACCATTTTCACTACCAAAATATATAAAAGAGTATATGGTATTTATTTTCCTTTTAAAAACATTACGGCTTGTTATGGAAGCCAAAGATCAAATAATACACGCAGTGGTGGAAAAGGTCATTGTCACTGCTTACATTAAAAAGAAAAATTATTTTTTGTTGTTTAGTAAAATGATTTGTAGAAAAAATATTCCCATTGAATGAAATTAAATTTAAAAGGGATTTATACACCATATAAAATAATTTCATGTATAAATCAAAGGATTCCTCAATGAAAGGATATTGAGACGAAGTACCTTACCTCATGTCCGACATGACCCGTTCGTTCTTTAGTCTCCTAAATAATAAAATAAAGTTAATTTAAACTTTATTAAGAATTTTTTTCAAATTTATTATTCATATTATATCACTTATTACCATGTTATAAACATTATTTAATCATTTAAGTTAATAATGGTCGTTTTTTCGATATTTGTTACTTGAGAAAAAATGAACTTCTTATAATTACGAGTTGTTCATGTGGTCAAAATTCCATTATCTAGAGAATTATATTAATGATTTAGATATCATATATATCATATATATCCAGTATATATATATATAATTATTTATAATTGTACATAACATTTGGAGGTAAAAAATAAAATGCACCGTTCATGGAGACGGTAAACCGTACGTATGCATGAACGCTACTTTTATTTCTATATCATATTTTATGGAATGAAAACATAATGATATATAGGTATATTATAATTATAGTATAATATCATATATAATTTTAGTAACTCCATCCTTTATACATTCAACATATGGCATTAAAGAGTCATATCACTTTGAGGGGCGGTAGTCCGCACTTCATCAAATGATATTACCGTATTTAAAAATTATGGAAAAAATAAAGGTATGATATAAATGAATAATAAATAAGTATAGAGACAATATAAATATAATATATATCACATGTAAATACAGTTCCATATTAATGGCCACCATAATAGGTGGTAGGAGAATATTGAACAATCATCGTTTTATGAGGCAGTAGTTCGTTATCCACAGAAACAGTATGTTCTATACCCATTAGACGGAGGCGTGTAAGTGGAGTTAGAATCATTCTAATATAAACACCATAGTATACTTAGAATATTGGTGTTGTTATCAAAGAAGGGAATAAAAATAGTTTTGGGGTTGGAGAAGTAAAATAAAAGAACAGAACAAAAGAGAAGACGTTACCTTTAAATCGAGCAACTCCCTTTGGTTTGAACCAAAAGGTTTTCTTGAAGTTCCTTCTGCCTAAGGTAAGGCTTCTAGGTGGAAGATAGGGATCTTGAGAGATTATTTGGGAAGAGTTTGGATGAGACAAAAGGCTTGAGAGGTTTGAGTAATGTGTTAGAGGTGAGGGATTTTTACAAAGGGGGAGGATAGGCTCTTTAGGAAAGTTTGAAAATATCATTTTATTAAATAATGATTTTCAGTTTCTAAAATTCCAAAACTTATTAAATTCAAAGAGAAGATAACTATTGTTCTAAATAAAATCATCCAATATTAATTGGACAGGTTTTTGATATTGTTTTAATTTTTATAATCATATTTATTTAAATCATTCATTAATGAGGTAAGCACTCCATCATTATTGTGTCATTAATAAACTTATTTATTTTATGTCAAAAAATTATAAATAAAATGACATGATGTAGAAAATATTTTGAGATTTATAATGAATATTTATAGTCAAATATATAAATAATATAACCCCACATTAAATGTTTTTTAGTAAAACAATACATGTTTATGATTTTTTTATTTTTACTTTGAACAAAACATTATTAATGTCATTATCTTACCCAAATGGCTTTCAAAGGCCAAAAATCACACCCATAGATTTTATTGGTTAGCCATGACTCATCCAATAAGGTTAGGACAAGTGTTAAGATAAATTTATATTATTATAATATTATTTTTACCATGAATTACCCTATTTACTTTTAACTGTGGTAAATAAAACTCAAAAGTTACTATTCACCAATAATTATTTTCATCTTATTGAACCACATTTTACTAACTGATAATAACCATGTATGTTGGATTTTATAAATTCAATTCACAGAAGTAGGAAAATTTCATTTAAATGAAGAATTCGGTTTTTTAACTACTACTCATTGTTTTCACTATTTATAAAAAAATAACGGTTTTCAGAAAAATGCCCCAAATTCAGTGTAACCTATATTTGATATTACAAATTCAAAAATGATGTCTATTTTACAAAATCCAAAACATAGAAGTTGCATTAATTAATTTAAAAATAATTCTTGTTGTCAAAATAAAAAGCGTGTTTTTAAGAAATAATAACTTTCGAATGATTGACATTTGTTTATGTCCTATTTCAAAGTGAAATTACTTCCAATGACCAACACTGGATTAAATTTAAAAAAATAATATAATAAAACTTTAAACCCAATTAAAAAAGAAAATATAACCACATAAATAAATTAGATTAAAAGGCAGTTTTGAATTAAAATACAGTATTTTCCGTATTCATTAAAAATGAATTTTATCAGAAAAATACCCAAAATTTACCCAAAGTAAATTTTTATTTTCTGATTCTAAAGAAGAATTTTATTTTTTCAAATAGAAAATATTACATTGACAAAAACTATATTGAAAAATGGTTTTCCAACAAAATGCGGTAAATCGACCTTTTAAAGAATATTTGACTATTTGTGCTTAAAATTGGATCCATTCACATTTTAAGCCTCTAAATTTTATTGGATAACCGTAAAAACATTTAACAAACATGTATAATCATATTGTAGTTAGTTCTATTCATTCCTGCCAATACAGCAGCTAGGTTTTAATTACCATTTAAAATAGTATTATATTATTATTCTTCAGTACGATGCAACGTTGTGTGCAACATAAGATTTAAAAGAAACCCATTTTTGTGTATCAGGTACACCATTGAACATAGAATCCCCTTTAAATTAAAATTAATATTTAATTCACAAATATGAAAATATATGTCATGACCCATCCCCTGGGGCTCGTGCCGTGACTACCCCGAGCCCGCCTTCCATAGGCTAGGGGTTGGCGACTAGCACCAAAGGCATATTCCTTAAACCTGGGAAGGCATTGACTTTTTAACCTGTAACCTCACTCAACCAAACACACAACAAGATATGGAAGAAAGTCAACTTTATAGTAAAAAAGTGAGTACAATAAGTAAAAATGGTCCAAAATACAAGCCCAACTGGAAAGTACATGTACAAATGGAATGAAATACAACTAAAGAAAAATGAAGATAGCTACTAGATCGTCCTCCGAGGTTCCTACCTGAAGGGTAGGTACAAATTTCCTCCTCAGCACTCCACGTCTGTCTGTATCCTCCATGTACTAACTCGACGTATGGTCCACCTCCCGGTATCTTCCAGTCCTGGTACTCTCAGCCTCAGTTAGCGTTGTCCGTCGTCTACATCCAACACAACAAGGTGCGGGCATAGCCCATGCGGGGGTGAGTATTACGATACTCAGTAGGGACCCCGAGACCCTCAAGGTCTCACAAAAATACACCAAGGATAAACCACAAAGTATGAAATCAACAAATAACCCTACTTAGGTATATGACCATACATATACCTAAGTTAGCAAGTAATCCATCTCAATCATGAGGAAAAAACAGAAAAGCTGACTCAGCTCAAACTAGGATTTTATTCCAGAGGTAGTACGAAGTAACATCCCCAGTCAAATTTTCAAAACCTCAACTACTGGAGAACTCCAACACTGTTGAGTACAGTGGGCCTGCAATGACACCAAGAATGCTTCCCACTAACCTTGGACTGCTGAGGTACTCCTCCTATTGAGTATCGTGGGTCTGCTGCTTCACCAAGGCGCTCCCCACCGTGGGGCTGCTGCATCACCAAGCGTGCTCCCCCTCGTAGCCTGCTGAGGTACTCCTCCTATCAAGTACCATGGGTCTATCGTGACACCAAGGAACTCCCCATTGTGGGTCTGCTATGACACCAAGGCACTCCCCAGTGGGCTAGTAGATTCACTCTGAGTCAAATGGTCAGTAGTCGTTAGGTCTCAGCCAGCTACTAGGTCTCCGCACTAAGATTACTCGTCTCCGGGAGGATCAGATCCACGAGCTACAGGTCGATACTCCAACTGTCACGAAGTCCCACGAAGAAGTATCTGAAAGGTTCGCCACATCATAGGGGTCTCAACGCAACAGACGACACGTCAATCAGACACCCGGTCTGTGAGTTATTAGCCTTTTAATCCTGGGGGCCCAGTTATATTTGTGCTCATTCCAACCCAACCGTACCTCAACTATACCCAAAACTCTAGTAGGTTATAATCAATGTGATAGTCTCGCTCCATGATTTCCAGTGCCACTGACGGTTCGTCAAACGGACGTCTGGTGCCAAAGATATGGACGAAGAAGCGTAAATGGTTCGTAGTGGGCCTGGGTCCGGTCCGACCAGGTCGAACTGACGTGGCCCGACCTGGTCTGGGCCGACCCAGTTTGGGTAGACCTGGTCCGTTGGGTTTGGCCCGGCCCACAGGGTCGGGTCCGACATGCTTCAAGGGCCGTGAAGGGCCGTGAAAGCTGCGAAGGCTGCGAGGTGGCTCGGCTCAGCTCGACACAACCACGAAGGCCGCGGGGGGAGGCGGTCCGGCCGTGAGAAGGCGGGCCGACCGGAAGGGGTACCATGAGGGTGGTTCGGCCCGGAGGGTACCACGAGGGCAACTCGATCCAGAGGGCACCGCAGGGGGCAGCTTGTCCCAGAGGGCGCTGCAAGGGGCGTGAGCTGGTTCAGCTGGGGCACCGCGATGGGTGCGGGCCGGTTTGGACAGGGCACCGCGAGGGGTGTGGGCCTATTCGTCCAGGGCACCGTGAGGGGCGCAGGCCGGTTTGGACGGGGCATCGTGAGGGGAGTGGGCCAGTTCGGCTGGGGCGCCACGAGGGGCGCGGGTCGGTGCGGTCGTGGCGCCACCGAGGGCGTGGGCCGGTTCGGCCGGGGCACCATGAGGAGGCAAAGGCGGCTCGGCCCTGGGCGGTAGGTGGGCTCGGCGGATCGGCACGAAGGTGGTTCGGTGGAGGCTGTGGGAGCCACGTGGAGACACAGTGAGGCTGTGGGTGGCGGAGCGCCGCGGGGCACTGAGGCAACGGGTGGCGGTGGCCGCGGGTGGCGGAGCGCCGTTGTAACGCCCCGACCCTAGTTACCCAGAGTCGGTGCATTATTACATAACATTGGCATGATCACAAGAAAGATCAAATCTCGAAAGACCGATTGGTTTAGTAGCCTTGGAAACACTAGATATATTCATAAGTCTTACATTACATCATAAAATGAAAAACTACTAAAACAACATATTGTCTCCATAATCCACACTCATATCCCCACATAATATCCTTGCAGGTCATTCATAATTTACTTCTTCACTTCCTGGGAAAAATAAAACATAGAAAAGGGGTGAGCTCAAATGCCCAGTAAGGATAACAATATAGCGGAAACTTTCATAAATAAGAATAAACATTTAAGGCAAGGTATAACTAAAACAAAAGCCTTTCAAACTTGAACTTTCAACATGGTATGGCATAAATAAAATGAAATAATGCCATTTACTTATTCACATGGATATTCTACTAATCTAATAATCACATGAAAAATCAATAACCATTTTCATAAATGTTGGAATGCATAATGCCAGACTATCATAACCACATAGCCAAGGCCTCGTGCCAAGACTACAAATAAGATTTTGCCAAGGCCTTGTGCCAAGACACTAGTTTGTCTCATGAGACCTTCCGATTCATCGAGGAGCTATAGCGGGCTCCACCCGTCACATATTAAGTCCAATGCATTCCCATATGAAAAGGTTTAAACATAACATAAGCATTCGTATTAAAACTAGCATAAGAAATGTCAACAATTTCACTATAAACTATGAATGGTATAAAAATAGCACATCCACAGTCAAACATATCACAAAAACTTCAATACAATATAGAAGTTTTGTATCATAATAAATCAACTTCAAATAAGCGTAAAATCCATCAAAGGATGTTGACATAGATGAAATCAAAACTCTTTTTAGAGAAATATCTCTTTCTATTTTTGAAATCATTTAAGAGCCATAAAATAAAACATTTTCTTTCAAAATATTCTTATAAGATTGTAATGAAATCTTTAAAGATTTTATAACGGCAGAAAATAACCACACCCGCCGTATAAATTAAAAAAAAACATTCTTACCTTAATTCTGTCGAAAAGGTTAAAAGGACCTTGTTTTGAAAACGACGGAAAGATTCCTCTTATAAAAATTCAAACAAGGGTATAAATGACTTTAACCCATATTCTTGTAAATAATAAAATTTTTTGAAATACATTTTTAAGAAAACATGGATGTGGATGATAAAGAGATCCCAGTAGATTATTACATATAAACAACCTCGGATAATGAAGATATTGTGAAATAACCCTTACCTTGTAATTTTCCTTGGTTGGGGTAGGTTAAACTCGTGTATAATGGTGAAATAGTTGTTATTAAATTATACAAGAATCATATACATTAATATGATATCATATATGATCTTTTAATATTGATTTGATAATAATATCTTAGTATTATCGTTGTTTCAGGTGTTAACTTACTTGTTTTCTTTTATATGTTTTGTTACGTAAGACATGTTTATAATGGATAGGTTGTATATTATTCATATCCAGAATGATATCAAGTCCTTAAACATCATTTTTAAATCATCAAATGATAATTATACTTGAATGGATACGACGGAGAATGAATCTTATCGCGTTCGTGGAGACGGTAGTCCGTACGTACGCACGAGCGACAATATCATTATTTTATATAAATGGATGGTATATCATATATACAGAATCATTAACATGTTATATTTATTATTTACATGAGTTACATATCATTATTATACCCATCCAAATAATAATTTATTGAATAACAATTACACCACGACGTGGAGACAGTAAGCCGTACGCACGCACGTATGGTGACATGTTATTCAAAGGGTGGATAGAATACTGAATATGGTTGTAACATATTTATAATAACATCACAGTATATATATGATACTGGAGTTATTATTTTATAATGGTAACAACAAAGGAAGAAGAAGTGGAAGAAGAAATGAACGTGGAAAAGGGTGGTGAAATCATTACCTCTTCTTCGGGTTCTTCCTTTTGATTTGATCAAAAGGGCTCCTTAGGTTGGCTTTCTGATCAAACTAAGGCCTGTAGGTTGTAGTGAGGGAAGTTGGGAGAGTATTTGGGCAGAGTTTGGCCGAACCAAAAGGCTTTTAAGGTTTGAAGAAATGAGAAGGAGGAGTGCCGTTTTATAAGAGGGGTGAGGGGCACCTTTGAAAAAACTAGAAATATTAATTTATAATAAATTCATATTCGGTTTCTAATGGCTCAAAAGTTGATTATTTAAATTTTAAGGTGGGGATAGGTCGAAAACAACTCAACCAATAGAATTTAGACAGGTTTGGGTACTTATAATATCAATTATTTTAATTTTTCACTATTATAGTAATTAATTTATCATCATTGTGTCATAAATAAATTAAATTATTTAATGTCTAAAAATTATAAATAAAATATCACTATGTAGGAAATATTTTTATATTTCTAATGAATATTTATAATTTAAAATACAACATATATAACCCTATGTAAAAATTGTTTTTCTAAAAGATATATGCTTGTGTCATTTTTGTATTCATTTTAACTAAATTAAAATAAAGTGTCCCTATCACCTACAAGTGGCACCATGAGGTCCCAAAATCGACCCAAAGATGCCTATGGTCGAACATGTATCAACCAATAGGGTTAAGACACGTTTTAGGGTAATTTAGTATTATTATAATATTATTTTTTAACCCTTATTTACCGGATTTACCCTTAACCATGGTAAATAAAATATTTACCGCAGTAATTATTCAAAATGTCTAAAAATAAAAGTTACCTATTTACACAATTTGAACATCCTGATTCCAAATATGGAATCCATTTTTCTAAATTCAAAACACAGAAGTGGCAGAAATTAATTTAAAATTAATTCCCGCAGTCAAAACAAAAAGCGTGTTTTAAGAGATAATAACTATCAAAAGATTGACACTTGTTTATGTTCGGTTTAATTGTAAAATTATGTACAATGACCAAAATTATATTAAATGGAAAAAATATATTCAAAATATACTTTAAAACCACTCAAATTCATAATTTATCACTATTAATTATTTTGATTTAAAAAGTTGTTTTTAATTAAAATTTAGTAATTTTCACTATTCATCAAAATATGAAAGTTATCCGAAAAGTACCAAAATTTCACCTTAGGCTAAATTCGATACTACGAATCCAAAAATGATGTCCATTTTGAGAGATAAAATTTCTAAAATTTTAAAATGTGGTTATTACTATTCATAACTGCTAGTTTGATTGGTTGTGGTGTGTTAGAACTCGAAGTTGCGTACAACACACGCTACTGTATTATTCAAAGGAAAGCGTACCATGGAAGATTGGGATGTTTCATTTTAATTTTTTTGGATGTCCCCCATTTATTCAAAAAGTTTAAAATTTTGTATTTAAAAAGGTTTCACTATTAAAAGTTGATAAAAGTGCAATACTGAAAATGAATCAGTTCTTGCATTATGTTTAAGAAACTCATAATATGGATTCTAAAATTATAAGGATTATATAAAGTTTAAAATTTAGTTAATACTATTCATAACCTCTTTTGAACGGCTTTTTTTTGGTAATTCATGGTGTGATTGAACTCGGTGTTGCGTGTAGTGCAAGTTATTGAATTATTTTGAAAAACTAACACACTATGGAATCTTGGGGTGTTACATTCTCCCCTCCTTCAATAAATTGCGTCCTCGCAATTTGAAATTGTTCTTCGAAAATAAAAGGTTAAAAATAGAAAATATATTTGTGGGAAAACCCACATCGGAAATTGGGTTACTAAAATTTAGTCTTAATATGAGGAAAAGGGAAATGAAAGGGTCACCACCAAATTATGATCTCGATTAGGAGAACATTTGTGGCAATTAGAGACATATAATTGGAGGAAAAACGTAAATATTTATAGGTAGTGATTGAGGTCATCAATTACAAACAAGTATAAAATTGAGGTCCTTAAACTCATCAATCTATGATGATTTGAAATACCATCATTTCAACAAAACATAGGGTATTGGGATAACACATTTTTGACGTTTCAAAATATATTAGTTGAAATCCCACATCGAAAAATGAATTAATGAGGCCTCTATTTAAAATAAAGAGTGGAAAGTATGAAGATTACCGAAAATAACACATACTAGGGTTCCATGTAGGAAAATATGGATATGGAAGAGAAATATAACCATCAATTATCTGATGGAGAGTGGTAGAGAACATGGCTATGAAAAGGCCAACAATCCCAAAGCCATAAATTAGTGATGATTTAAGGTACCATCTAGGACAACATTTTTGTTCTAAGTTCCTTTTATTAATGTTGAGGAATTTATTTATGAGATTGACTAAGATCATAAGGAGATATACTTAATTTATAATTAGAGTTTTATCCATTAATAAATTTCTACCACAAACTCATCTTTCACTCTAAAAGATAATAGAACGTAAAAAAATTTCTATTTATACTATTCGTATAGGGTTCCAAAATAAATTAATTTATAATTCATCTACCAGATCTTTTAAAAAAACTACATTATTTAATCCAGGACATCTCGTGAGCCAGTGGTAGGTGATACACCCTTGTCACCCTTCGGTTGCGGGTTCAAGTCTCGCAGCCTTGCCGGACGCGACGGGTTGCCGCCCGACCTCCGGGTTGTCCTTTTATGGAAATCCAAAATAATCCAAACTAGAACTATCCAAAATACTTCTGTCCAAACTCACAGTCCAACATTTATAAGGAAGGTAAACATAATGTAGATCCTTTTTACCCCGTAATAGCATATGAATACCTTCATCATATATTCTTTTAATACACTGAAACATCCTGAATTACCATATTCCTTATTGATTACATTCATGCTCCCTTATTCCATATAGAATGCTGGATATACTTCATCAATCCAAAAATGTTTTAAACCCCAACAATGATGGAATATACAAATCATTAATCAGTTCCAAGGTAGTCAAGAATATCCAATACAATTTATCCAAAACAATCATGTATTATTCCAAAATCACTACCTCGGTATCAGAACTATATTATGGTTTATCATTCTCTCAACCATATATTTTCCAAAAATTTATCATGCTATTGAGTCACTTTTCTTTGTTCCACACAATCTCAAGTCCTTAATGAAATAGTACTGCAGTACAATCCTTATATACTCCATAATTATTATAACAAGTACATTGTTGATACAACACTCAATTGACATAATCAACATAAGAACTTTAACCATTCCTCTTCATCTGTGGTAGTATCATAACTTGATTATTATCCAATAGCATCATTTGCGGCATAGTCTGATGACTAGGACATAGGTTTGCGTAGTGTCCAAACTCCTTGCAAATGAAGAATTGTACATTTGAAACCATTTTCTTACCCTTGCAGTCACGTAATTTGTGCACTTTTCCTCCACACTTATAACAAACTCCCATTCCTTTTAGGCAAGTTCCAGGGTGTTTCTTTCCACAGTTATCACATATGGGAAAATTCTTCTTTTCCCTCTTCCCTTTATCCATCTTTCTCTCTTCCATCCTTTTCTTCTCTTGCTTCCCTTCAAAGCCATAGGACTCAGTAAACTCTTTACTTATCTTATCAACACATGATATTATTTCTTCATATGATGATAATACATGCGAGACTATTTCTCTTGTAAATTCTGGCTTAAGACCATAAAATATATGATCCTTCTTTCTCTTTGTATCATGTGCATTGCTAGAGTTCTCATTCCTTCTACTGGGTGCCATTTCAAAATAATGGCATAAACTAGATCAGTTTATGAATCAAAATACATAATCCCATACTTATAAAACACTTAACATAAATTGAACTATTTATGGATATAATCCATAATTATAAAAAAAATTTCTTTGAGGAAGTATATACTCATAAACCCTTCATACTGATTTGTAAAGAAAATGAGAGTTATCCTAAGCATATCCCCCGGGAGTGTCGTAACCAAGAGTGCAACAAGGCCCGTTGTCGTGCACCAGTTCCCGTTCGAGTTTAGCTCAAAGTGGTGTTTTCGGGTTTTACCCCTAGGTACATCTGTGCCAGAGCCGCCTCTACCTACTCGTATCCAGATAGAGATGTATTGCTTGGAAAACTCACAAAATCCCTACAATACCAAAATTCTAGGAAGTTCTTCTATACTAATCCTCAAAGTTCATCTTAGGTCTACGTGCTCTAATCAGAGTTTATCTAAATCTAGCTTCCAAGGTTTGTACTAAACTTCCTCTGATACCAACTGTAACGCCCCGACCCTAGTTACCCAGAGTTGGTGCATTATTACATAACATTGGCATGATCACAAGAAAGATCAAATCTCGAAAGACCGATTGGTTTAGTAGCCTTTGAAACACTAGATACATCCATAAGTCTTGCATTACATCATAAAATGAAATACTACTACAACAACATATTGTCTCTATAATCCAAACTCATATCCCCACATAATATCCCTGCAGGTCATTCATAATTTACTTCTTCAGTTCCTGGGAAAAATAAAACATAGAAAAGGGGTGAGTTCAAATGCCCAGTAAGGATAACAATATAGCGGAAACTTTCATAAATAAGAATAAACATTTAAGGCAAGGTATAACTAAAACAAAAGCCTTTCAAACTTGAACTTTAAACATGGTATGGAATAAATAAAATGAAATAATTCCATTTACTTATTCACATGGATATTCTACTAATCGAATTATCACATGCAAAATCAATAACCACTTTTATAAATGTTGGAATGCATAATTCCAGACTATCATAACCACATAGCCAAGGCCTCGTGCCAAGACTACAAATAAGATTTTGCCAAGGCCTTGTGCCAAGACACTAGTTTGTCCCATGAGACCTAACGATGCATCGAGGAGCTATAGCGGGCTCCACCTGTCACATATTAAGTCTAATGCATTCCCATATGAAAAGGTTTAAACATAACATAAGAATTCATATTAAAAATAGCATAATAAATGTCAATAATTTCACCATAAACTATGAATGGTATAAAAATAGCACATCCACATTCAAACATATCACAAAACCTTCAATACAATATAGAAGTTTTGTATCATAATAAATCAACTTCAAATAAGCGTAAAATCCATCAAAGGATGTTGACATAGATGAAATCAAAACTCTTTTTAGAGAAATATCTCTTTCTATTTTTGAAATCATTTAAGAGCCATAAAATAAAACATTTTCTTTCAAAATATTCTTATAAGCTTTTAAGGAAAGCTTTGAAGATTTTATAATGGCGGAAAATAACAGCACCCGCCGTATAAGTTAAAAAAACATTCTTACCTTAATTCTGTCGAAAATGTTAAAAGGACCTTGTTTTGAAAACGACGGAAAGATTCCTCTTATAAAAAGTCAAACAAGGGTATAAATGACTTTAACCCATATTCTTGTAAATAATAAAAATGTTTTGAAATACATTTTTAAGAAAACATGGATGTGGATGATAAAGAGATCCCAGTAGATTATTACATATAAACAACCTCGGATAATGAAGAGATTGTGAAATAACCCTTACCTTGTACTTTTCCTTGTTTTGGGTAGGTTAACCTCCTGTATAATGGTGAAATAATTGTTATTAAATTATACAAGAATCATATACATTAATATGATATCATATATGATCTTTTAATATTGATTTGATAATAATATCTTAGTATTATCGTTGTTTCGGGTGTTAACTTACTTGTTTTCGTTTATATGTTTTGTTACGTAAGACATGTTTATAATGGATAGGTTGTATATTATTCATATCCAGAATGATATCAAGTCCTTAAACATCATTTTTAAATCATCAAATGATAATTATACTTGAATGGATACGATGGAGAATGAATCTTATCACGTTCGTGGAGACGGTAGTCCGTACGTACGCACGAGCGACAATATCATTCTTTTATATAAATGGATGGTATATAATATATACAGAATCATTAACATTTTATATTTATTATTTACATGAGTTACATATCATTATTATACCCATCCAAATAATAATATATTGAATAACAATTACACCACGACGTGGAGATGGTAAGCCGTACGTACGCACGTATGGTGACATGTTATTCAAAGGGTGGATAGAATACTGAATATGGTTGTACCATATTTATAGTAACATCACAATATATATATGATACTGGAGTTATTATTTTATAATGGTAACAACAAAGGAAGAAGAAGTGGAAGAAGAAATGAACTTGGAAAAGGGTGGTGAAATCATTACCTCTTCTTCGGGTTCTTCCTTTTGATTTGATCAAAAGGGCTCCTTAGGTTGGATTTCTGATCAAACTAAGGCCTCTAGGTTGTAGTGAGGGAAGTTGGGAGAGTATTTGGGCAGAGTTTGGCTGAACCAAAAGGCTTTGAAGGTGTGAAGAAATGAGAAGGAGGAGTGCCCTTTTATAAGAGGGGTGAGGGGCACCTTTGAAAAAACTAGAAATATTAATTTATAATAAATTCATATTCGGTTTCTAATGCCTCCAAAGTTGATTATTTAAATGTTAATGTGGGGATAGGTCTAAAAAAACTCAAGAAAGAGAATTTAGACAGGTTTGGGTACTTATAATATCAATTATTTTAATTTTTCACTATTATAGTAATTAATTCATCATCATTGTGTCATAAATAAATTAAATTATTTAATGTCTAAAAATTATAAGTAAAATATCACTATGTAGGAAATATTTTTATCTTTCTAATGAATATTTATAATCTAAAATCCAACATATATAACCCTATGTAAAAATTGTTTTTCTAAAAGATATATGCTTGTGTCATTTTTGTATTCATTTTAACTTAATTAAAATAAAGTGTCCCTATCACCTACAAGTGGAACCATGGGGTCCCAAAATCAACCCAAATATGCCTATGGTCGAACATGTATCAAAAAATAGGGATAATACACGTTTTAGGGTAATTTAGTATTATTATAATATTATTTTTTAACCCTTATTTACCGGATTTACCCTTAACCATGGTAAATAAAATATTTACCGCAGTAATTATTCAAAATGTCTAAAAATAAAAGTTACCTATTTACACAATTTGAACATCCTGATTCCAAATATGGAATCCATTTTTCTAAATTCAAAACACAGAAGTTGCAGAAATTAATTTAAAATTAATTCCCACTGTCAAAACAAAAAGCGTGTTTTAAGAGATAATAACTATCAAAAGATTGACACTTGTTTATGTTCGGTTTAATTGTAAAATTATGTACAATGACCAAAATTATATTAAATGGTAAAAATATATTCTAAATATACTTTAAAACCACTCAAATTCATAATTTATCACTATTAATTATTTTGATTAAAAAAGTTGTTTTTAATTAAAATTTAGTAATTTTCACTATTCATCAAAATATGAAAGTTATCCGAAAAGTACCAAAATTTCACCTTAGGCTAAATTCGATACTCCGAATCCAAAAATGATGTCCATTTTGAGAGATAAAATTTCTAAAATTTTAAAAGGTAGGTATTACTATTCATAACGGCTAGTTTGATTGGTTGTGGTGTGTTAGAACTCGAAGTTGTGTACAACACAAGCTACTGTATTATTCAAAGGAAAGCGTACCGTGGAAGCTTGGGATGTTTCATTTTAATTTTTTTTGATGTCCCCCATTTATTGAAAAAGTTTAAAATATTGTATTTAAAAAGGTTTCACTATTAAAAGTTGATAAAAGTGCAATACTAAAAATGAATCAGTTCTTGCATTATGTCTAAGAATCTCATAATATGGATTCTAAAATTATAAGGATTATATAAAGTTTAAAATTTAGTTAATACTATTCATAACCTCTTTTGAATGGATTTTTTTTGGTAAGTCATGGTGTGATTGAACTCGGTGTTGCGTGTAGTGCAAGTTATTGAATTATTTTGAAGAAATAACACACTATGAAATCTTGGGGTGTTACAGCCGTTGCCTTTGTCACCTTCCTCCATTTTGAAGAACACACCAAAAAAGAACGAAGGAGGGGTCGGGTAATGTTAGTTTGGACCACATCCTCCGCATTTAGAGTGATAGCAAGTGGCTAAACATAGAAAAATAATGAAGAACATCAAACCCTTCTGCAATGATTATTCCCAAAACCCGCAAAAGGAAACATATGCAGATCAACTAGTGAGAAAGTTGATCCACGTTCCTTATTCTAGAAGGGAAGAACATGGGTATATAAATCAATCAAAATAATCCCCTACCTTGTTCCTTGTTGGTTGAATTTAGTGCGAGAGGGCGGATGTCGATTCATTCTAGATGAACACATCCTACATCAGAGGAAGTCTTGAGGAAGAAAGTTGAAGTCAAGGTTGTTCTTTGTAGTCGAAGGCATTCCTCGTCGGCGTTCTTTGTCGGTGGAGTGTTCTTCGTTGGAGAACATAATCCTCCAAGAGTTGGGTGTCACATCACTTAACCATCGCTTTTTCGCTTGGTGAAGCCATCCCAAAACCTCCTCCCAAGCTCCATATATATAAGAGAGGGGGGAGGTATGTAACGATCGTGGAATTTATGATGGTTCATTTATTAGGAACCTTCCTAAATATCAACGACATTCTTGCTTAATTAAAAAAAGGTCAAGCCAATTAATTTACGTTGGCGCAAATAATGGTGGTGCATTGGCATAATTAATGTGGATGAAGCTCAAGAGTCTCCTCCAAATTAATGAGGGAGTTGAGATGTTTCTCTCTCATTAAGAGGGGGAGTTGGGAGGTCTTGGCCTCGGGTGGTCCCCACCACCATAACCTCTCATGGGGGGTTAGGGTATGGTGGTCCCCACCATCATAACCTCTCTTGAGAGGTTAAGGTTGGGTGGTCCCAACTTCCCAACTTCCACAATGAGGTTTAGTTCTGGTGGAAGCCACCTCCCAACACCCACATGGGTGTTGCGAATAAAAATAAAGTGTCACAAACTTTTTTTTTTATTCTTTCTCAAAAAACCCAAAAACTAACTTTCATCCTCGGCCATATGCCGTCATGGTAAAAGTCTCCTTAAGAGAATACCAGCATTGTGAGTTCAACGGTACCCTCAGATTTCAATTCCAAGCACCTATTAAAAAGTTACAAAACACGGCTCGTGCGTTTACTGAACGTACCCGAAAAAAGTTCGGAAAATTATTATCAGACAACCTTGACCTCTGCCGGTCAAGGTTAGGATCTTCCTAGGTGAAACACTCCCCAAAGAACACAAAGGTACTCTAGGGTTTTCAATCTGAGTTACCTTTTAGAAGTTATGAATTTTACAATCAAATAATTGTCACTTAATTATGTTATTTGCGGCCAAAAATTAACTTTCTCTGGTGGCCCGTGCTAGCCAAAGTTAGCAACTTCTTGAAGAAATAATTCCCTCACAAGTTCAGCGGTGGTATAAAATTTTTAATCTGAGTTACCGTTTGTGAGTTATAAGCATTTGAAAAATAAAATAATTTATTTAATTATTTTATTAACGATTAGGCCATTTTTGGGTTTTCTCACAGGAGCCCCGCGCCGACTAATCATAAGTTGCGCCTAGGGTAAAACTGCCATCTTGAGTGAAACAGTGGCCTCAAATTTCTGATCTGATTAACTATTTAAGAGTCATTCCACTTTTTTAGGAAAACTTCTTACTCGCATTAACTTAATCTTAACAAAACATCGACAGATCATTTCGAGCACTCTGAGCCTCGGAATCGCGCACCGTCAGATTTAGAGGACTCGAAAAAAATTCCCATTTGTTCAAAAAAAATCATGGACATTCCTAGTCTTTAAATTCTCACCACCTTAGGGATCTATGTACTCATAAGCCACAACTCATCTAGGTAAACAAGTGGGGGTAATGAGCACACATCTGAGCCCCCCGATCCCATGTGCTCTCCTGGAGGTTCCCGTTTTACCAACGAACGTGCACCAGAGGTATCGACCATCCACGAAGGACCCACTCCTGTCAATCCTCAATCTCTACTGGAACCTCTGTAAAAGTCACCTCATCATCAACGTCCAACTCTCTGTGTTCGATGACATGAGAAGGGTCATTCATGTATCTCCTCAGCAGAGATACGTGGAAGACGTCGTGCACCCTGTGCAACTGGGGTGGAAGAGATAAGCAGTAAGCCACCTCGCCAACTCTACTGAGGACATGAAAAGGTCTGATGAATCTCAGAGATAACTTGCCACATCGACCAAATCTTCATAGACCTCATCGGGGTGAGACTCGTAGGAAGACATGGTCTCTATACTCGAACTCCAGAGGTCTCCGTCTCCTATCGGCATACGACTTCTTCCTGCTCTGTGCAGTCTTCATCCACTCCTGGATGATCTGCACTTTCTCTTGGTAGCCCATACCATCTATGGTCCCACGAGTGCTGACTCCTTTGGGTCAGTCCAGCACAAAGGTGATCTGCAAGGCTGCCCATAAAACACCTCAAAAGGTGCCATACCTATGGTGGAGTGATAGATATTGTTGTATGAAAAATCCACCAAAGGTAAGTGATACTCCTAGATACGACTGAAGTCGAGGACACAATCACGCAACATGTCCTCGAGGGTTTGAATGGTCCGCTCAGTCTGACCATCCGTCTGAGAATGGAAGGCAGTGCTCAAACGAAGCTGCATCCCAAAAGCCTCCTGGAACCCCTTCCATAGAAGGGAATTAAAATGTACATCATGATCAGAAATGATCGTTGAGGGTACTCCATGTAACCTCACAATCTCATGCACATAGAGGCATCCCAATATCTCTACTGAACCCTATTATTTGATCGGTAGGAAGTGGGCCAACTTGGTGAGTCGGTCGACGATCACCCAAATCAAGTCATGACCCCTGGATGTACGTGGAAGTCCTGTCACGAAGTCCATGGATATCCCATCCCGTTTCTACTCTGGGACCTCTGAAGGATGAACCAATCCTATTGGTACCTGATGCTCTGCCTTCACTTACTAACAAGTGAGGCACCGAGAGACAAACTCTGCAACTGCTTTCTTCATTCCTAGCCACCAGTGCTGTCCTCGGAGGTCCTGGTACATCATTGCCACTCTTGGATGAACCACTAGAGAAGATGTGTGGAAATCCCTCAACACTTCCTCTTGTAGGGACACTGGTACCATGGTACGTCCTCTGAAGAGAATGACGTGCTCCCCACCTTCAGAAAATCCATCAGGTGCCTGTCCTGTGGATATCTAAGAACGTCATGTCTCGCAGTCAGTATCTCTGATGTGAGATGCACGGGGTGGCCCGATCTTCACGGCGTATGGCTCCAGATGTAGGATGCAGTTTTGGGCTAAGTGGAGAATGATGGGTACAGATAGCGGATGCAAGTAGTCAATCAATTCTATACAGAGCATGACCTACTACTTAGACAACACACTCAAGGGATGGATGTGACAACCAATCCACACAACAACGCACTTGGGTTGAGGCACGAAATTGGGGGCTTTGTGATCTTGGATCACCAATCTAACTTGTAGATTGACAAGGCAAGAATGCATAAGAGCAAGGGGGAAATTCGGAACAATTCTCACACAATGGAGTGAAACAAATAATAAGCTCTCATTTAAGTCTTAAATGAAAATACAATGCCCTGGGGTGGATATTTATAGCCAAGGGTGTGATACAATGGTCAAGGGTCTAATACCCTAAAGTCATAAAGTCTAAACCTACCTTGTCCCCTTAAAAGTAAAAAAGATAAAAGCCAACAAAGACTTTTGGAAAAGTAGCACACAACTTTCTAACATAGCCCACCAGATTTGACTTTGAGTGCATAGCCCATCAGATTTGACTTTGGTGTCCAAAGATGCCATTTCTAGAATCCTTCATGTGGGAAAAGCATCCAAATTCGTACAACCATGTGGGCCAAGCTTTAAACATCAATTTTGGGCTTGAATAAGTGATACTATAGCCCCATTTTCTCCATCCATGCAAGGAAAGATCCATTGGGCCTTTAATGAAGCAAGATGTGTGTCCAGTATATCATTGAGCCTCTTTAATCTCCCACGCGTCATCGAGACTTGAAAATCCAACTCCTTCACTTGGGAAATTGGCCCAGTGCCTTCAACATGGTTCGCATCAACATGGTTCGCATCATCCTCCCCCTCATGAAAAGGAGTCATCCAAGACTCTTCATACTCTACACCCAAAAAAGGAGAAAGATCAGAAACATTGAAAGTGGAACTTACACCATACTCACCTGGAAAATCTATCTTATAAGCATTGTTGTTAATCTTCCCAAGCACTCAGAAAGGTCCATCGCCACATGGAATGAATTTTGATTTCTTCTTTTCGAGAAATCTTTCCTTCCGCATATGAACCCAGACTAGGTCACCAGGCTCGAACAACATTTGCTTGTGACCCTTATTTGCACGATCAATGTATTTTTGGGTCATCCACTCGATATTTATCTTTGCATTTTCATGAATTTTCTTGATGAATTCTACACGCCCTTTCACATCCATATTGACTACTTGCTGTAAAGGAAAAGAAACTTGATCAATAGGGTAAAGGGGGTTAAATCCGTAAACAATTTCAAATGGAGAATATTGAGTAGTGGAATGCTTGGCCCTGTTATATGCGAATTCATCATGTGGAAGGAACTCCTCCCAATTCTTTATGTTCTTCTTCACAATGCTTTGCAGAAGGGATGATAGTGTCCGATTCACCACCTCGGTTTTTCCATCGGTTTGCAGATGAAAAGTAGTGTAAAATAGTAACTTTGTTCCTAGTTTTCTCCATAATTTCTTCCAAAATTAGCTGAGGAATTTTGTGTCTCGATCCGACACAATCGTCATTGGAATTCCATGATGCTTGACAACTTCCTGAAAGAAAAGCGTTGCAATGTTAGTGGCATCATCAGTTCTGTGAGAAGGAATAAAATGTTCCATTTTTTAAAACTGATCCACCACAAAGAAAATATAATCTCTCCCCCTCTTGGTGCATGGTAACCCCACAATAAAGTCCATTGATATGTCCTCCCAAGGGGTGTTGGGAATTAGGAGAGGAAGATATAGTCCATGTGGTTTCAGTTTCGATTTGGCTTTCTGGAAAAAAATGCACTTTCCCACAAATTTCTCAACATCTCTAGATATCCTAGGCCAATAAAAATGCTCACTAAGAACACTTAGAGTTTTTGAAACACCAAAATTCCCCATTAACACACCTGAATGTGACTCCTTTAGTAAAAGTAAACTGATAGAGCAATTGGGAATGCAAAGAGTATCAATCCGGAATAAGAATCCATCATGTAAATAGAACTTTTCCCAACTAACTCCAGGTTTAAAATGTTCACAAGGTTATCTAAAATCACTATCGGTGGCATATAAATCCTTAATGTATTCAAAACCAAGGATTTTTGAATCCAACAAGGATAAAAGAGAATATCGTCATGAAAGTGCATCATCCACATTATTTTATTTACCCTTTTTATGCTTGATGACATATGGGAATGATTCAATGAATTCCAGCCATCTAGCATGTCTCCTATTTTGTTTATGTTGGCTCCTAAGGTATTTAAGAGCCTTATGATCAGAATGGATCACAAATTATTTAGTCCAAATATAGTGTTTCCATGTCTCTAATAATCTAAACATTGCATACAACTCTATCATATATAGCATAGTTTAGAGTTGGGTAATTTAACTTCACACTAAAATAAGCAATAGGCTTACCTTCTTGCATGAGTACTCCTCCTATGCCAATTTTTCTTGAATCACATTCAATTTCAAAGGTCTTACTGAAGTCCAGAAGTTCGATTAGAGGGGCATGGGTGAGTCTCTCCTTAAGAGCATGGAAGGCCTTCTCTTGAGTTGTCCCCCATTTGAAAGAAACATTCTTCTTTGTCAACTTGTTCAACAGTGCTGCTAGTGTGATGATGTCCTTCAAAAATCTCCTGTAAAAACTAGCAAGCCCATGAAAACTTTTTATATGTCCAATAGAGGTTGGAGTTGGACATTCTGGTATTGATTTGATCTTCTCGGTATCCACTTCAACTCCATTTCCGCTCACAACAAATCCAAGGAAAACAATCTTATCGAGACAAAATTCACACTTATTTATGTTTCCAAACAATTTTTCTTTCCTTAACACCTCTAGGACTTTTCTTAAGTGATATACATGTTCATGAAAAGTCCTACTATACACAAGAATATCATCAAAGTAAACTACCAAAATGTTTCCAATATATGTACGTAAGACATGATTCATTAACCTCATAAATGTGCTAGGTGAATTGGTGAGACCAAAGGTCATGACTAACCATTCATAAAGTCCATGATTTTTCTTAAATGCTGTTTTCCACTCATCTCCTTCTTTCATCCTAATTTGATGGTAGCCACTTCTTAAATCAATTTTTGATAAAATATTCGAACCATTTAATTCATAGCGCATATCATCTAACCTAGGGATAGGATGAAAATACATGACTGTGATGTTATTGATGGATCTGCAGTCAATGAACATTCTCCATGTTCCATCCTTCTTTGGTACTAGAAGCACCGATACCGCACAAGGACTAAGGCTCTCTCACACATATCCCACATCCAACAGCTCTTGAACTTGCCTTTGAATTTATTTTGTCTCTTCCAGGTTGGTGCGATATGCAGGGTGGTTCGGTAGTGATGCTACAGGTATGAGGTCAATTTGATGCTCAATACCTCTAATGGGTGGAAAACCTGGTGGAACCTCTTCCAGAAAGACATCATTATACTCCTCCAATAAGGACTCAACAACATTTGGAAAATAGGGTAAGTTGTTAGTATTTAGCAACACCTCTTTGTACATGAGTACTAGGAGGGTTTGCTGTGAAAACAAAGCTTCCTTAACCTCACTCTTTTTTTCCAATATCACGCTTTTCTCTTCTCTCAAATTCTTTTTCCCACTTGATTTTTCTTTTCTCTCCATTTATTTTCTTCTCTCATTTTCTCTCTTTCCCTCATTATCTCCTTTTTCATTTTCACTCTTTTTTTCCTCATCACTCATTTTTTTCTTCTCTCTCAATATGTGATCTTCTGGAATTTGTTTGGGGGATATGGGGTGGAGGGTTATAGGTTCCCCTCGGAGTATAAAAGAGTGATGATTCAAGAAACCGTCATGGGTTACACGTCAATCATACTACCACGGTCATCCCAACAACAAATGGAAAGCCTTCATAGGAAAAAAATTGCACAATACCTCATCTTTGTACTTCCCAATGGTGAACAACACCTTCACTTGCTTGGTGACCTTCATCTCCCGGCAATCATTCAACCACTGAAGCCGATATGGATGTTGATGCTTCAAAGTAGGAAGTCCCAACTTCTCTACTAACTCAGTGCTCGTAACATTACTACAGCTTCCTCCATCAATAATAACACTACATACCTTCCCATGGATCTTGCACCATGTATGGAAAAGGTTCTCCCGCTGCTCCTTCTCTCCCATAATCATTTGTGCGCTTAGAACTCTCCTAGTGACAACAATCTCACCATCTTCTACACACTCTCCACTATCAATTTCTAGAGATTCTTCCTCCTCCAATTTCGATCTCTCTCCATCGGTCTCCCAATCTCCATACCTGTTGATGGTCATGGTGCGCTGTTTTGGGCACTCACTAGCAATGTGACCCCTTCCTTGACATTTGAAACACCGAATATCCGGATTCCTAGTTTGGTTAGCCTCAAAAGTAGGTTTCTTAGGTGGATGAATTACCTTGTCACTTTTGCGATCAACCACCTCTTTTTCCTTTGATGGTTCTCCAATATCCTTCCTCAGATTTCTCCACGGTGTGAAAGGGGTAGTTGTTTTCTTCATGTTGCTCCTCCTTTTGATTTGTTGTTCAATCTTGGTGGCTTGCTGGATCATATCTTGTATCTCTGCATGGTGGTACATCTCCACTTGATCTGCAATCTCCCGATTGAGCCCATGTAAAAACCGTTCCATGGTTGCCTCCGGATCTTCCTCAATATTTTCCCGAATCATGGAAATTTGAATCTCTTTATAGTAATAATATACGTTCTTACTCCCTTGGGTGAGCCGCTAAAGTTTTTTGTGGAGATCTCTATGGTAGTGTGAGGGAACAAAGTGCTTCTGCATGGCGAACTTCATGTCTTCCCAAGTTTGGAAAGGATGTCCTCCATATCAGGCTCTCTCCTTTTGAACTTTATCCCACCATATTAATGCATAATAAATGAATTCAAGGGCATAAAGTTTTTACCTTTTTATCCTCAGAATAGGTATGAAAAGAAAAGACTTACTCGATCCACATATCCCACTCCAAGTATGCCTCCAGATCGCTTTTCCCTTGAAATGTAGGGACCTTCACCTTGATCTCTCCAAGTAGGTCATCATCATGTTGTCTCCTTTGTCCTCCTCTAGGTTGTTGGTACAACCTACTCCTTTTCGGGACATCGTCAAAATCACCATCAAGGTTTTCCATCTCCTCCTCCATGATGTGGGGGCGATGTGGTGCCGGAGCATGATGTGGGTTATCATGGACCATCCTTGGGCTTGGTTGATTCTCCAGGTTATCAATCCTCTCATGTAGCACCTCCAAATTCCGATCAAGATTCTTGTCGAAGTGGCTTACCAAAGCTTGCATTTGGAATTGAGTAGCTTCGGGTGTGGGAGATCTACTTCAACTTCATGCATCGCTAACATGACCAATTTTCTTCCCACGATCTTCTGCCATGATATGTTACAAAAACGAAAACACACGTGGGGAGAAACACACACACAATGATACACACTCACTCACACATGTGAGATGTACAAACACACGCACACAAGATGTACACACTCATGCACACAAGGATACACACTCACACACGCAAGACATACACACTCACACACACAAGCACACACACACTTACAGACACAAGATGTACACACACACACAATATTTTTTTTGTTTATTTCTCTTCTCTCTCAACACTCAATTCAAATTCCAAGCTCTTATGAAATACCTTGTTTGGGATGATCACATGCCACCAATCCTTCCCAAACCATGATTGTTTTGGAGGATGGTTTATCACAACCCGTTTGAGTGGTAATGGATTAAGGGTGAAAAGAGGGTAGAAAATGGATTAGGGTGGGTGGAAAAGGGGGTAGAAAGGTGGTAATTGGGGTTTTCCAGATTGTACAAGATAAGAAAAATTAATAACAATATGAGCCAAATATTAAATGGGGATGAAGAAAAATGATGGAGAAAGTGATGTACAGATATGGAAAGTGCGAATAATGTAAACCACAATGATGAATTAATTGTATCCACTTTTTTTATTCTTTTTTTGTCAAATCTCCACAAAAAGTGTTGTACTTGGAGTTTTAAAGCACAAAATGATGAACAGAGAGTAAGACAATTTTTTTTGAAATCTCTCAAAGAAAAGTATGTGCTTAATTTTGAGAAGCACAAAATGATGAGCTGAGAGAATTTGATTTTTTTGATTTTTTTTGTGGATACAAATCACATATAGGGAATTTAAGATGAAAATAAGATGGATGAAAAATTGACTCAATGTGAAAATATTTCAATATTGCACAACAAAGGCTAATTCTGGAGGTTTTCAAAGTAAAGGTTTTTTTGAATTGGTGGATAATAAGGAAAGATAATAAGGGTAATGGGTAAAAGAAATATAAATGAAGGGATATATTCCTAACGTGTCAACCGGAGCTCTGATACCAACTGATTTGAGATGCACGGGGTGGCCCAATCTTCACGGCATAGGGCGGTAGATGTAGGATGCGGTTTTTGGATAATTTGAGAATGATGGGTATGGATGGTGGATGAAAGTAGTCAATCAATGCTATAAGGAGCGCGACCTACTACTTAGACAACACACTCAACGGAGGGATGTGACAGCCAATCCACACAATAACACACTTGGGTTGAGGCACTGAATTTGGGGCTTTGTGATCTTGGGTCACCAATCTAACTTGTAGATTGACAAGGCAAGAATGCACAAGGGAAAGGGGGAAATTCGGAACAATTCTCACAAAATAGAGAGAAACAAAGAATAAGCTCTCAATTAAGTCTTGAATGAAAATAAAATTCCATGGGGTGGCTATTTATCGCCAAGGGGGTGATACAATGGTCAAGGGTCAAATACCCTAAAGTCATAAAGTCTAAACCTACCTTTTCCCCTTAAAATTCAAAAAGATAAAAGCCAACAAAGGATTTTGGAAAAGTAGAACACAACTTTCCACCATAGCCCACAAGATTTGACTTTGAGTGTATAGCCCACCGGATTTGACTTTGGTGTCCAAAGATGCCATTTCTAGAATCCTTCATGTGGGAAAGGCATCCAAATTCGTGCAACCATGTGGGAAAAGCTTTAAACATCAATTTTGGTCTTGAATAAGTGATACTATAGGCCCATTTTCTCCATAAATGCAAGGCAAGATCCATTGGGCCTTTAATGAAGTACGATGTGTGCCCATAATAGCATTGAGCCTCTTTAATCTCCCACGCATCATCGGGCCTTGAAAATCCAACTCCTCCACTTGGGTAATTGGACCAGTGCCTTTAACATGGTTCACATCAACATGGTTCTCACCAGTCTCCATGATGTGCCTCCCTGACTCACTGATGGAGTGGGGGAGTGACTGTATGATACTGAATAAAAGCTACTCCTTCTCGATCCATAAAGGATATCTGCAAAGCGGCTAGCTGCTCTGTCGTCTCACACAACAGATGTAGGCCAGACCTCCTGCTGAGTGCGTCTGCTACCATGTTCCCCTTCCCAGGAGTATAGAACATCTCAAAGTCAACTTCTACTGCCATGAGGGTGAGGTTGGTCGACCCATGAGTGATTTGATACACCCTCCTATGCATGAGTTTATCCTGTGCTTCCTGGGTTTCCTTTTTCGCAGACCAAGGAAAACCCCATCCCAACGTTGTAAATGAACCACAACCTATTTGCCTAATATAGCCAATCTGGGTGTGAACCGTGGATGTCAATTCCAAACCCAAACTAACATTGTAAGGCCTCGACGCTACCACCAAGGGGTTCCAACCGAAACTCTCACTTCAAAGGTCAAATCATACCATTGGAGTAAGTTTGATTATTGAGTCTCCTCCCAAAGGTATCTCTAGATGTGAGGGTTAAGTCAACGGTTTAACCAGAAACTCTAGGTCCTGGACAAGATTCATGGAAGGAAGGAATGATTGGTACCTATGTATATTGATATGGCTACTAGTAGTAGACATAGACCGTACCTCAAATCATTTCTAGAGCCCTTGGGTCGCATTCCTTGACCGCATGAAACAACTCTCTTCCCCTGTCCTCCATCTCCCTGAGCCTAGCAGGGTCCACAAAAAAAGGGGGATGCTTGTAACATGTCGAAAAGTACACCACCTCATGCTGATCTCTTAGCTCTGCTTCCATGTTTTCTGCCCTGTAGAATCATTTGTCCCTAACACTTCTTATTCCCAAAACATTTTACGTGCCCAAGTCTCTGAGACTGGATCTAGTTTCCTGCTTTCCCACTGCTAACATTCATTATCTATATCCGCTCAGCCAATGAACATTCAACCACAAAGGTTCTCTCTATCACCCTAGCATAAGTAGGAATGCATAGAGGAATAGTAATGTCTCATATTTCCTTTAAACACACTTCGATCAAAAGTTCGAGCCCTGAAGAACTGATCGTATTGTATTCATCGAGTACCAGGAAAGATCGGTACACCTTGATGAATACTCAGCTACTGACATGTTATCCTTCCGAAGTTGTAGAAGTTATAGAGAACTCTTAGCCACCTCCTCGAGGTAGTCCTAAGCCGCTTGTGAGTCAGGATCTCCTCGGAACCTGAGGGGTATCTAATGCTGAAACACGTGTAAGGAACTAAGCTGACATGTGTCCTCTACCAGTACCACCAGTTGTAACTGTTGAACAACTGGTAGAGATATAGATGGCACACTACCGGAAGGTACTATCTTGGGAAACGGTCCATGTACCGAAGCCTCATCACTAAGTGTACCATCCTCATGGTCACTCACTTAAAAATACTAGTAGATAAAATCATTATCTGCTCTACTGTTGTCTCAACAAAATGGGAAACACTAGAAATCGTCTCCATCCAGCCCTAAGCTGCGTGGGAATCTGTCTCTCCTCGAAACCTCAGAGGCATTTACTGCTCGAAATCATGCAATGCGCTTAGTAGGTTTGCACCGTCCTGCAGTGTGGCTGGTGGTATCTGCTACCCAACAGGTGGTGGTGTTGCTGGTACACCACCCAACGGTGCCAACATAGTAAGAGGGCCCTGCACCGGAGCCTCGTCGCTCGGTGGGCTGTCAGTGCGTACAACTCTCGGAAATCTAATTGGCGGTCTGCGTGGAGGAATCTTGAAAGAAAAATATGCAACATGGTCAAAATATTATACCTGTTGAGCTGAACTTGTGATATGACATAAGAAATCACAAAGAAAACCCACATGCAATCAGTGTTTTCGTGCACTCAGTCATAAATCATAAGTCAGGGTCCTGGTGTATGGATACGTCAGTCGTCGCACCAACACTGGACTCCTTGAACTGAAAACAGCACTCACTACACTTAACACTATTGCTTCATAAAAAATATCAGAGTCCTACATTCGGCAATAGATTCGACTCCTCTCATACCAATTTGTCATGACCCGTCCCCTCGGGCCTGTGCCGTGACTACCCCAAGCCCGCCTTCCACAGGCTAGGGGCTGGCGACTAGCACCAAAGGTGTATTCCCTAAAACTAGGAAGGCATTGAATTTATAAAATGTAATCTCACAGAACCAAACAAACAGAAAGATATGGAAGCAAGTCAACAGTAGAGTAAACAAGTGAGTAAAGTAAGTAAAAAGGGGCTGGAATACAAGCCCAACTAGAAAGTAAAAGTACAACTAGAATGAAATACAACTGAAGAAAAAGGAAGACAGCTACTAGATCATCTTCTGAGGTTCCTACCTGAAGGGTAGGTACAGATCGCCTCCTCATCACTCGACGTCTATCCATATCCTCTGTGTACCGACTCACCGTATGGTCCACCTCCCTGTACTGTCCAGTCCTGGTACTCTCAGCCTCAATTAGCGCTGTCCGTCATCTTCATCCACCACAACAAGGTGTGGGCATAGCCCGTACAGAGGTGATTATAATGATACTCAATAGGGACCCAGAGACCCTCAAGGTCTTACAATAATCCACCAAAGATAAACCTCAAAGTATGAAATCAATAGATAACCCTAATTTGGTATATTCCCATACATATACCTATGTTATCAAGTAATCCATATCAATCATGATGAAAACCTAGAAAAACTGACTCAGATCAAACCAAGATTTTATTCCCGGGGTAGTATCAAGTTACATCCCCAGTCAAATTGTGGAAACCTCGGTTGCTGGAGAACTCCTCCTCTATTGAGTACAGTGGTCCTACCGTGACACCAAGTGCGCTTCCCACTAACCTTGGACTACTGAGGTACTCCTCCTATCAAGTACCATGAGTCTTCTGCATCACCAAGATGCTCCCCACTGTGGGTATTCCATGTCACCAAGCGCGCTCCCCCTCATAGCCTGCTGAGGTACTCCTCCTGTCGAGTACCGTGGGTCTACCGCGACACCAAGGCACTCCCCATTGTGGGTCTTCCGCAACACCAAGGTTCTCACCACTAGGCTAGTAGAGTCTCTCCGAGTCAAATGGTCAGGAGTCGTGAGGTCTCATCCAGCTACTAGGTCTCCTCACTAAGCTCTCTCATCTCCAGGAAGATCTGCTCCATGAGTTACTGGTCGATACTCCCACTGTCACGAAGTCCCACGAAGAAGTATCTCAATGGTCCACCACGTAATAAGGGTGAGAACGCAACAGACGACCTGTCAATCGGACGCCCGATCTGTGAGTTATTAGCCTTTTAGTCCCGGAGCCCTGGTTGGATTCGTGCTCTATCCAACCTGAACGTACCTCAACTATACCCAAAACTCAATTAGGGTATACTCAAAGTTAAAGTCTCGCTCCAAGATTTTCCAGCACCGCTGATGGTTCGTCAAATGGACGTCTGGTTCCAAAGATATGGCCGATGTAGCGTAAATAGATCGTAATGGGCCGAGGTCCGGTCCGACCCGGTCGAACTGACCTGGGCCGACCTGGCCAGTTGGGTTCGTCCTGGCTTGTAGGGTCCGGTCTGGCAGGTCGTGAGGGCCACGAGGGGTCGCGGAAGCCGCGAAGGCGGCGAGGCGGGTCGACTCGGCTCGGCACGGTCGAGAAGGCCGCAGGGAGAGGTGGTCTGGCCGTGGGACGGCGGAACGACAATGAGGGGCGCCGCGTGGGCGGTTCGGACCAGAGGGCACCGCGAGGGCGGCTCGGCCAGAAGGGCACCACAAGGGGTGTGGGCCGGTTCGGCCTGTGCGCCTTTGAGGGGCGTGGACCGGTTCGTCCGGGGCGCGGGGAGGGGCGCGGGGAGGGGCGCAAGCCGGTTCGGCCGGGGCGCTGTGAGGAGGTGAAGGCAGCTCGGCCCGGGGTAGCGGCTTGGATCAGTGGCTCGGAACGACAGCGATTCGGTATCAATGCGGAGTGGCGGAGGCTGTGGGTGCCGCACAACGAGGCGGTGAGGCCATGGGTGGTGGAGCTCCGCGGGGCGCGGTGGGCGCGGGCGGCGGCGGCTGCGGGTGGCAGAGCATCGTTGCCTTTGTCGCCTTCCTACATTTTGAAGAACACACCAAAGAAGAATGGAGGAGGGGTCGGTCCATGTTATTTTGTCCTGAAACCTCTGTGATTAGAGTGATGGAAATCAGTTCAACATAGAATAAGAATGAAGAACACCAAACCCTTCCGCAATGATAATTCCCAAAACCTGCAAAAGAAAACATATGCATATCAACTAGTTAGAAATTTGATCAACGTTCCTTGTTCTAGAAGGGAAGAACATGGGCATATAAATTAATCACAATAATCCCCTACCTTGTTTGTTGTTGGTTGATGTTAGCACGAGAAGGTGGATGTCGATTCGTTGTAGAAGAACACGTCCTATGTCGAAGGAAGTTCCTAGGAAGAAAGTCGATATCGTGGTCATTCTTCGTAGTCAAAGGCATTCCTCATCGACATTCTCCGTTGGTGGAGTGTTCTTCATTGGAGAGAGTAATCCTCCAAGTGTTGGGCATCACGTCACTTTACCAGCGCTTCTTCGCTTGGTGAAGCCATCCCAAAACCTCCTCCCAATCTCCAAATATATATGAGAGGGGGGGGGGGAGGTATGTAACGATCATGGAATTTATGACGGTTCATTTATTAGGAACCTTCCTAAATTCCAACGACTCTATTACTTAATTAAAAAAAGTTCAAGATAATTAATTTACGTTGGCGCAAATAATGGTGGTGCATTGGCATAATTAATGTTGGGGAATCTCAAGAGGCTCCTCCACATTTATGAGGGAGTTGAGAGGTTTCTCCCTCATTAAGAAGGGATTTGGGAGGTTTAGGCCCCATGTGGTCCCCCACCACAATAACCTCTCATGGGAGGTTAGGGTTTGGAGGTCCCCACCACCATAACCTCTCATGGGAGGTTAAGGTATGGTGGTCCCCCCTTCCCGAATTCTACAAGGAGGTTTAGTTCCGGTGGACCACACCTCCCAACACCCACATGGGTGTTAAAAATAAAAATAAAGTGTCACACACTTTTATTTTTATTTTTATTCTTTCACAGAAAACCCAAAAACTAACTTTCACCCTCAACCATCTGTCATTGAGGTTAATGTCTCCTTAAGAGAATACCAATGTTGCGAGTTCAACAGTGCCCTCATATTTCAATTCTGAGCAATGGTTCAAAAGTTACAAAACGACACTCATGTGTTCATGGGACACACCCGAAAAAAATTTGAAAAATTATTATCAGACACCCTAGACCCGCACTGATCGAGGTTAGGCTTTGCCTTGGTGAAAAATGTCCCAACGAACCCAAAAGTACTCTTGTATTTTCAATCCGAGTTACCGTTGAGAAGTTACGAATTTTTTAATAAAATAATTGTCATTTAATTATTTAATTTGCGGCCAAAAGCTAACTTTTTCTAGTGGCCTGCACGAGCTAAAGTTAGTAGCTACTTAAAGAAATCATACCCTCACGAGTTCAGCGGTGGTCTCAGATTTTTAATCCGAGTTACTGTTTGTGAGTTATAAGCATTTGAAAAATAAAATAATTTATTTAATTTTGTTATTTACGATTATTCCATTTTTGGGTTTTTCTTAGAGTAGGCTCGCACCGACTAATCTTAAGTCACCCCTAGGGTAAACCTGCCATCTTGAGCGCAACAGTGCCCTCATATTTCTGATTCGATTAACCATTTAAGTGTTATTCCACTTTTTTTATGAAAACTGCTTACGCGCATTAACTTATGCTTAAAAAAACATCGACGGATTATTCCGGGCACTCCGGGCCTTGGAATCGCGCGCCGTCAGATTTTGCGGACTCGTAAAAAATTCCATTTATTTAAAAAAACTCATGGACATTTTGGTTCTTTACAATAAATTTGAAAATGTATTATTCTTTATTTACCTAGGAGGTGACATCCTTCCCCCCTTTTGAAATTGCATCCTCGCAATTTTATCCACATATCAAATAAATGGGGTTATTTATCCCTCATAAAATTTTCAGATTCCCACGTTGCCTCTTCAACCATATGGGTTTTCCACAAAATCATTACCCGATTAATTACCTTATTCTGCAACAATTTCAATCTTCGGTCAGTAATCTAGACTGGGGGTTCCTTATAAGGGAGATTCGCTTCCAACTGAACTACCTATGGGATCAAAACATGAGATGTATCCGACATATACTTTCTCAACATTGAAACATGAAAAATATTGTGTACCTAAGATAAAAATGGAGGTAAAGACACTGTGTATGAAACTGATCGAACATTATATAGGATTTCATAAGGTCCAATGAACCTCAGACTCAACTTTTACTTTTTACCAAAACACATAACACTTTTCCATGGAGAAACATTGAGAAATACATGATCACCTACGATGAAAGAAAGATCATTCCTTCAATTAGGTGTATAAATTTTCTGCTTGCTCTAATCTATTCTCATGTGCTTTTGAATCAAATGAACATTTTCTGCCATCTCCTACTAATTTTGGTCCCATCAACTTCCTTTCAGCTACTTCATCCCAAAAAGATGGAGTTTGACACCGCTTCCTATATAATGCCTCAAATGGAGCCATCTGTATATTGGAATGAAATCTGTTGTTATAAAAAAATTTCAATCATAGAAAGATGTTGGTCCCAACTTTCCAGGTAATCCATTGAGAGAGCATGTAACATATCCACCAAGGTCTGAATTGTTGACTCTGACTGCCCATATGATTGAGGCTGAAAAGCTGTACTAAAATGTAATTCAATACCCAACGACTTTTAAAGGCCTTACCAAAATTTAGAAGTAATCTTGGGATCACAATCAGATACAATGGAGTGGGGAACTCCATGCAACCTGGCCATCTATTTAACAAACAACCGAGAAATTTGATCTAGATACAAAGTATCTCGAATAGAAATGAAATGAGCAGATTATTCAATCCATCAACAATAACCCAGATTGCATTATTACCACAAGATATCTTTGGTAATTCCACAATAAAGTCTATGAATATATTTTCCCATTTCTACTACGACACCAGTAAAGGCTGAAGCATCCCTTTTTGTAACTACCGCTCTGCTTTAACCTGTAGACAAGTCAAACACATCATAGCAAAATCGGAAATATCTCTTTTCATTCCATCCCACCAGTAATACTCTTAAAGATCTCTGTACGTCTAGGTTTTGCTAGGATGAACTGAAAATGGAGAATTATGAGTTTCATATAATAACTCCTTCTTCAACTATGAATCACAAGGCACACATAATCTCTTCCCAAACCTCAAAACATAATCATTATCAACGTAAAAATCAGGCAACATACCCTTCTGAACCAACTCTTCCTTTTTCTGCCACTCACTGTCTTCCTTCTATGCTTGCTTAATTCTTTCGAATAGAGATGATTTCACTAACACCTGAAACAAAACAGAGGAATTATTTTCACTAACAACTTCTATGCCAAAGTTCATCAAATCATTAATCAAAGGACCTTTTTCTAAACGTAACATGGTTAATGTAGCATTACTTTTCCGACTCAATGCCTCAGCCACTTTATTTTCCTTTAATGTATTGTAATGAATTGTGTAATCTTAATCCTTTATTAATTCCAGTCATCTCATCTATCTCATGTATAATTAATTATGAGTGAATATATACTTTAAACGTTTTTGGTCAGTATGTATTTCGCATTTTACACCATAAAAATGATGCCTCAAAAATTTTAAAGTAAAAACAACAGCAGCAAATTCCAAATCATTTATAGGGTAATTTAACTCATGAGGTTTCAACTGACATAAAGTATAATCACTTACTATATCGTTCTGCATTAGGACACAACCAATTCCTTTCAATGAAGCATCACTGTATATAAAAAACCCACCATTTATGGAAGGCAGTTCCAAAACTGGATCATTCACCAATCTTCATGTCAATTCCTGAAAAAAATAATCACATTCTTTTGTCCAGATAAACATAACACCTTTTCGAGTTAACTTAGTCATTGTAATATAAAACTATGAAAAAATCTCAAAAAACCACCATTAATAGCTTGGTAAAACAATAAAACTACAGATCTCGGTTATATTTGTAGGTCTCGGCCATTCTTCAACAACTTTTGTTTTAGTAGGATCAACATTTATGCCATTTTTTGAAACAATGTGACCAAGGAATGATTTTTTTTAACAAAAAGTCACACTTTCTAAATTTCCCGAACAATTTATTTTCTTTTAAGGTCTGAAAGACAACCCTTAAATGAATTTCATTCTCCTCTTTTCTTTTAGAATAATCCGAAATATCATCAATAAACACGACCAAAAACTTATCAAAAAACTCACAGAAAGTTTTATTCATAAGATCCATGAATAAAACAGGTACATTTTTTAACTCAAAAGGCATAACTGAAAATTCATAATGTCCATATCTAGTATAAAACACGGTCTTTGTAATGTCTTCTTACTTTACTTTCAACTAATGGTACCCCGAACTCAAATCCCTCTTTGAAAAATACTGAGCTCCCTGGAGATGATCAAACAAATCATCGATATGAGGCAAAGGATACTTGTTATTAATAGTGATGTTATTCAATTCTCTATAATCAATGAAAATTCTCATTGAACCATTTTTCTTCTTAAAAAACAAGACAGGAGCACCCCATGGTGATGTTCTAGGTCGAATGAAACCATTATCTAATAAATCATACAATTTATTCTTTAAATATAAAAGTTCAATTTGAGCCATTGGATAAGGGGGTTTTGAAATTATATTAGCATCATTAACTAATTAAACAGAAAATTCAATTTC
Source organism: Viscum album (assembly GCA_963277665.1). Classification (NCBI taxonomy): domain Eukaryota; kingdom Viridiplantae; phylum Streptophyta; class Magnoliopsida; order Santalales; family Viscaceae; genus Viscum; species Viscum album. Next base: position 247,642,713 of record OY728167.1, read on the forward strand.
CTGATCAGGTATAATACCAGAAAAATCATCAGGAAAAACCTCAAGGTACTAATTTACCACTGGCACATCATTAATTTGAACAGTTCCATTATTTTCAACAATATGTGAAAGGTAATATTCATTTCAATCTTTTAATAGTTTCTTAGCTTCCTGATATGTTATAAAAAATAAGGGTTCATTCTTGTACACAAACTGAAAATATTTCTGAAAATAAACCCCTTTAGCTCTGCAGTCAATCTTAGCATGATAAACAAAAAACCAATCCATACCCAAAATAACATCAAACTCTACTAGAGGCAAAACAATAATGTTTGCAGGTAGATTAATTCTGCAAACAAGGACAGGAAGGTTCTTATAAAGTCTTTTTGTCTCAACATTTCCCCCTGGTGTTTTTACAAAAATTTCATGATTCATATCTTGAGATGGATTTCCCAATTTACTAGAAATATTCTCAGAAATGAGAGAATTCGTAGACAATGAATCAAACAACTCATTGACACAATCTGAACAAACAAACAATGTACCTGATACTACTTCATTTGTTATCCCAACATCTTCTGAAGTAGTTGTAATGGATTTTACCACCTCTTCTGCTTGTAGTCTGATTGCATTCCCTCGGTTGAGTTCTTTGTTGGGCACTCATTTTCATAATGAACCATTTCAGTACACTTAAATTTTTTTACTGAATGTAAATCAGATATTGTCTTTCCATTACCCTAATATTTTTTAGTGCAAGTACGAGCCTTATGCCCCATTTTAACACATCGGTAGTACTTATCAGAATTTAAAAGTGATTCCACAACATTCTTTTTACCAAAATTTTCACAAAATCTAAACTTATGTTTCTTACCATCAGAAATTTTTGAAGAGTTATTCCCTTTCATCTACTACCTAGACCGCTTATTTTTTTTGTTTTTCAAAGAAAACCTTATCATTGAAAAACTCAATTTCCACCTTCTCCACACATAGATCATGTTTTTCATAACTGTTGAACTCATGAGAAGATAAATACCTTTTATAGTTTGTCTATAATTCTGAGTAATAACAATTGATTTTACTATCAAGATCTCATATGAAATTTTGAGCATACCTTGCCAGTCAAGTGAATTTTTCTTCATAAGAAACCAATAAGTCATCCTCCTACCTCAATTCCAGGAATTGTTTTTCCATCCTAAGACGAACCACCTTAAGAAAATATTTCTCACGAAATATACCTTTTAATTCATCTCAATCAAGATCATAAATCTCCACACTATCCCTGGTATTTTTCTCCCTTAACCACCATTGATCGGATTCACCTACAAAACGATTAACAACAAGAATAACCTTTTGATGTTCTGAACACCCCATGGCATCAAAAATATTTTATAGTGCTTTAATATACCCTTCTACTTGCATATAGTAAAATGATCCTCTGAATGATGGGGGATGATTCCTCATGAAATGCTCCACTACTAACATGTTCCTCTATGGTTGATCTGGATGATCTTGTGCATGGATACCGCCACCATTTATTGCCTGTTTCAACTATGCCATCACTACAACAAACTATTCAGTTTCGATTCTGACCATCTCAGGTTGCTGATTTGGATGGTTGTCTTCCTCCTGATGGCGTCCCATCATAGCTTCCCTATATGCTCTGTGGAAAACCATTTTGAACAAAGAAATATCTTAGGTGAAGAAACATGGTAATCAGTAAATGTTATATCATTTAAATCTTATCATAAATTAAAAATAATTTATGGATATTAATTTAACAATATCCTAACTTCCAAAGTTTTCTAAACCGACCTTTGATACCAACTCTAAGGACCTATCTTAAAAACATTACATAATTTTGAATTAAATAAATAATTCACATTGAGGATCTTTTCAGGTTTAGAGTAATAGAGAATTAGTCCATAACTATTACATTACATATAAAAAATTACAAAGTAGATAGTTTTACTCAGTTTCCATTTGTTTCATAAAATAAATACTCTTGAATAAATAGAGTCATGTCTATTTCCATGTTTTATACAGCATGACTTTTCCTTGATCCCATCCTTAACCCTATTCATCTTTATGTCCTGTGAAAGACATTTCGAAACATGGGATGAGTATAAAAAGCCCAGTAAGGATTATAAAATAACGAAAGAAAACATTAGTCCATAAAAAAATAAGCTCTTTAACATACATCATGAAATCATAAGATTTGTAAATAGAACATATAAAAAATAAAACATAAAGTTAACTTCTGGAATCTATAACATATTTACATTGTAGCTTTCACAGCTACGTAGGGAGTAACATTTGGAATACCCATCATAGTATATTCCCTAAATATATTAGGATAAACATTAATGTTTAACTCCGTCATGTTACCCAATGTATTGGAGAGGTATCTTAGGCTCACCCACACTAGGTTTATCATAGAACCACCCATATACATAAACCATTCCCAAGAAACATAACATATTCAAAACACATAAAACAAACATAAAAGAAAGATAAAATTTCCACATTTCAATCACAATATATCATTTAAATATATTGACATAAAAAATCCATTATCAAAACAATTTTCAATACAAAAATATGTAAAAGAGTGTATGGTATTTATTTTACTTTTAAAAAAATTACATATTGTTAAGGAAGCCAAAGATCATATAATAATCGTGGCGGAAGAAAATGTCATTGTCACCACTAACGTTAAAAAGAAACATTCTTTTTTTGTCATTTAGTAAAATGATTCATAGGGAAAATATTCTCTTTGAATGAAATTAAAAGTCATTGGGGGTTTATATAGCATATAAAATAAATTCGCGTATAAATCAAAGGATGCCTCAATAAAAGGAGAATGAGATGAAGTCCCTTACCTTGTGTCTGACTTGAGCCATTCGTCCTTTAATCTATTGAATAATAAACTAAAGTTAATTTATAATTGATTACGAACCTTTTTCAAGTTTATTATTCTTTTTGTATCACATATAACCAAGTTATAAACATTATAAAATCATTTAAGTTAATAATGATCCTTTTGTCGATATTTGGTACTTGAGTCAAAAATGAACTTCTTATAATTACGAGTTGTTCATGTGGTAAAAATTCCATTATATCCAGAATGATATTCATGATTTAGATATCATATATATCATATATATCTTCTATATATATATGTGTGTGTGTATTTATAATAGTACATAACATTTGGAGGTATGAAATGAAATGTAATGTTTTTGGAGACGGTAAGCCGTACGTACGCATGAACGCTACTTTCATTTCTATTTCATATTTAATGGAATGAAAATGTAATGATACATAGGTATATTATAATTCCAGTATAATATCATATATAATATCAGTAACTCTAACTTTTATACATTCCACGTATGGCATGAACGAGTCATAACACTTTGAAGGGGAGATAGTCCGCACTTCCTCAAATGAAATTATTGTATTTACCCATTATAGAAACCATAAAGGTATGATATAAATCATAAATACATAAGTATAGAGAAAATAAAAATATAATATATATCACATGTAAATACATTCCCATCTTAATGGATCCCTTAAGTGGTGGTAGGAGAAGATTGAACAATCATCATTTTGTGAGGCAGTAGTTCTTCATCCACAGAAACAGTTTGTTATTTACCCATTAGAGGGAGGTGTGTGTAAGAGTTGTTCGAATTATTCTCATATAAACAACCTAGTATATTTATTTTAATGTTTTTATAATAAAACAAAGGAATACAAATAGTTCAGGGGGTTGGATAAGTAAAATAAAAGAAAAGAACTTAAGAGAAGATGTTACCTTTAAATCGGGTAACACCCTTTGGTTTGAACCAAAAGGATTTCTTGATATGCCTTCTGCCTAAGGTAAGGATTGTAAGTGTAAGAGAGGTATCTTGAGAGATTATTTGGGCAGAGGTTGGATGAGCCAAGGGGCATTATATGTGTGAGTAATGGGTTAGAGTTGTGGGCTTTTTATAAGGGGGAGGATGGGCTCTTTAGGAAAGTTTGAAAATATTATTTTATTATATAATTATTTTCAGTTTCTCAAGGTCCAAAACTTATTAAAATATAAGATAAGATGAATATTGTTTGAAATAAAATCATAAAATAAGAATTGGACTGGTTTTTAATATTTTTTTAATTTTGATAATCTTATTTATTTAAATCATTCATTAATGAGGTAAACACTGTATCATTATTGTGTCACAAATAATTATATTTATTTGATGTCTAAAAATTATAAATAAAATACCATGATGTAAGAAATATTATTATATTTATAATTAATATTTATATTCAAATATATAAATTATATAACCCCACATTAAAAATGTTTTAACAAAACAATACATGTTTATGATTGTTTTATTTTTACTTTGAATAAAAAGTTATTAATGTCATTATCTTACCCAAATGGATTTCAAAGGTCAAAAATCTCACCCAACGATTTTATTGGTTGGCCATGACTCATCCAATAAGGTTAAGACAAATGTTAAGGCAATTTTATATTATTATAATATTATTTTTACCTTGAATTACCCAATTTACCTTTAACCACTATAAATAAACTCAAAAGTTACTATTCACCAAATATTATTTTCATCTTATTGAAACACATTTTACTTAATGATAAAAACCATATATGTCATATTTTCAAAATTTAGTTCCTAGAATCTGTAAAATTTTATATAAATGAAGAAGTCGGTTTTTTAACTACAACTTAGTGTTTTCACTATTCATCAAAAATTGAAGGTTTTCAGAAAAATGCCAAAAATTCAGTATAAGCTATATTTGATATTCAGAATTAAAAAATGATGTCTATTTAAAAAATTTCAAAACATAGAAGTTTCAATTATTTATTTAAAATTAATTCCTGTTGTCAAAACAAAAAGCGTGTTTTTAAGAAACAATAACTATCAAAAGACTAACACTTGTTTTTGTCCTATTTTAAAGTGAAATTACTTAAAATGACCAAAATTATATTAAATGGTAAAAATATAATCTAATTACACATTATAACAAATTAATAATCTATCCTAACCACACAAATAAATTATATTAAAATGCCATTTTGAAATAAAATAAAGTATTTTTAACTATTAATTAAAAAATGAATTTTATTAGAAAAATACCAAAAATTTACCCAAAGTAAATTTTGATATTCTGATTCTAAAAAGGAAATTTATTTTTTCAAATTGAACATATAAAATTGAAAAAATTGAGATTTAAAAACTGTTCACCATCAAATGGCAATAAATCGACCTTTTAATGAATATTAGACTATTTGTGCTTAAAATTGGATTCATTCACATTTTAAGCCTCTAACATTTATTAGATAAATGTAAAAGCATTTAACAAACATGTATAATAATATTGTAGTTAGTTCTGTACATTTCCTCCAATAAAACAGCTAGGTGTTAACTACCATTTAAAATAATATTATATTATTATTTTTCAGTATGACCCAACATTGGGTGCAACGTAAGATTTCAAAAAAACACGTTGTTGCGTTTTGGGTACACCATCGAACATAGAATCCCCATTAAAGAAAAATTAATATTTAATTCACAAATATTAAAATAAATATGAAAATGTCTTATTTATTATTTACTTAGGATGTTAAAGATTGTATTAAAAACCCTTACCCCTTGGGTAACATTGCAATGTAAGACCGATAAAATAATAAAATTAAATTAAACATATAATATCATGAAAATAATTAAATTTAGGATATTACTTGTCAAAGGGGTTATATATGAACCTCATTAAAGAATATAGATGCATAACATAACACATGTCTCAAAAAAGATCAATTGTGAAAAAAATAACTTACTTCTTTGGTAACTTTTGAACAATAAACCCCATGATATTGAAATCCTACAAATGATATGTAATTATAATTAATTTTTAGGAGATAAATCATAAAATGAAATCATTGGTCATCCTTTTGAAACATCTATGTATTATATAATGACTACATAGGTATAATTATGTTATAAATATCATATATATATATATATACTTATAATACATTATCATAACCAATCATGAGATTTTTTAATCTAAAAACAAATGAAAATGGTTTACAAAAAGGTAGCATATCGTACATAAAATCAATGATTTTCTAAACCATTTGATGGAAGTGGATACAGTTTTAGGTCATAAAAAATAACATAAAAACATCTCAGTATCTGGAATATACTAATGTTATTATATATGTATGGTTTTATAATAATCTATGTTGGTGGTGGAAGAAATAAATTAAAAAATCTCATTGAAGAACATTACTTTTTCTCCAGGGAACCATCTTAGGATTTAACCAAAAACCTTCTTATATTAGCTTTATACATAAACTAAGGATTCTATGATGATATAAGGGAAATTTGTATGTTCTTTTTCCAGTTCTTGTCCAAATAAAATGTTTTTTAATGTGTGAGGATGCGAGGAGATGGTGTGGACTATAAATGTGAGGTGAGTGGCAAACTTGTTAATTTTTTAAAAGGTGTAACCATATTTTTCTAATTCCAAAAGTCTATAGATGGACTATTCTAGATCCCTCTACATAATAGTGCTGAATAATTTCCATAAAATAGATTTTATACATCTTTTGAGGTCATTTGAACTCATATATTTTTTGTTTAACCCCTAGTAAAGCAATTTTTACCTAAACTGTAATAAATTTTGACTATTTCACTATTCATTTTTGGTAAAAAATTAAGTTGGAATTATAAGATAATATAAATTTATACGATTAAAAATATTGAATAAATTTTTTCAAATCCCATCCACATAATTTTCCAAATTTAATTTAAAATTAATCCCACATACATGAAAAGAATGTTTCTTTTCATGGAGATAATGTTCAAAGGTTTATAATGTTTTTATATCCAAATTCAATATGAAAATGATTCCAATGACCTATATTGGATTAATATATATATATATATATATATATATAATGAACTAATTTTAAGTAAAACATATTTTAAATATAATATAATATTATAAATAATTTAAATGAAAACACGGTTTTCAATTAAAATTCTATATTTTTCACTATTCATAAAAAAATAAATATTTTCATAAAATTTTAAAAAAATCACTCTAATGATCTTGACTGAAACATATTTTTTTCATTTTCAAATAAGTCACTTTTTGGGTTGGTGAGAACCTACAAAATATCATACATAACACCATTTGGATCACCAGTTTCCAATCCCTTTCACCTCACGACCTCATCATCGACATTTACCACCATTGTTGTCATGTAAAAGCCGAGAACACCAACCACCGTGGACCACAAACCAGACGGCCATTCATCCTTCCACAAATTCACAAAAAGAACAAAAAAACAAAACCACAATCACAAATTCATCCAATGTGCTGCAAAAATGCCACAACAAGTCCGTGCAAATTGGTATGCCACTATGAATCCATCACAGAATGCCGCACATCACCTGAAATCAAGATTTCGTTCACCAAACGTGCATCACCGGTCGCTAGAGTCGAATCCGATTCCACACCACGCGCCGCAAAAACCATCACACCACTAAATTTAGTGTTTCATGTAATATATTCTAAACTCTATGTTACATGTAACCTAATATAAAAATAAAAATTCTGTGTAATGAAAAATTTGAAAAATATTAAATTAACTTGAAAAAAAATGTTTAAAAAAATCTCAGGTGTTATATTCTCCCCCCATAAAATGAATTTCTCCCTCAAAATTCATCTCTTTTGGACCAAAAAATGGAGGATACACCTACCTCATTACATCCTCAGGTTCTCATGTAGCTTTCTCAAAATGGTGGTTTCTCCAAAAAACATTGAACATGAAAGTGGTCTTGTTTTATATAACTTTATCTATTCAATCCAAAATCTATAATGGTTGTTCAATATAAGAATGATCTCATTCCACAAATATAAACTATAAGTTTATTACATGTGATGGATATGGTATGTACTTCCTCCAAAGTGATACATAGAACACATCATGAACCTAAGAGATCTTCGATGGAGGCATTAAATTATAAACTACTATAATGATAAGATCGAGTGTTTTAATGGGATTGATAAACCTAGGGTTAAGTTTCCTTTCTCTATTTCATGGATAAATTCATATAAATACCTTCTTACTAACATCAAATACTATATCGTGTCAATAATTACCAATATAAAATTTTTATCAACCTTGTGCTATTCTTACATGTTTCTAAATGGTTCTAAAACTATCTTCCATCTCATAAGGTTTCTCTGGTTCCAATATATTTCTTTTGGGAACTTAATTCTAGTATGATGGATTTCAATAATTCTTTGGTTTAAGGGTTTCATTTGATCCATATGAAGTGTCTAGTGAAATATATTGTTGAAATAAATCAAAACCTGAGTAAGGTGTTGATCCCAACCACCTTTGAAATCTATATAACAAGATCATGACATATCCTCAAGGGTTTGAATTGCTTTCTCAAACTAAGAATCCTATCTGAGGATGATATACAGTGATAAAACTCAACTCTATATGAAGATATTTATTAACAATATTCCAAAACATCAATTTAAGTTTCAGATTCTGATTAAATACAATTGAATGTGGTACTCAATGCATCCTTACAACTTCCAAAATTTATATTCTGGAAAGTATATAGAAATGGTAATATTAATTGATAGAAATTAAGTATGATGACATCATAATGTGACCGACTATAACCCATAATTATCCCAAAATCAATATAAAATAATCATTAAGTGTTATGAGTACCTTTAATCATATATCCATAAAGTGTAAAGGAATTCATGATCAAATAACATTTTCAAAACCAAAGGGTTGAATTACAATAAATATAACTTAAAGTATCCTTAATCTTTAAAAGCTGCCATCATATAAAACCTTAAAATTAGTGTCAATAAATTAGGAAATATGATCAAAATTGAACTTATAACCCAATGATGGTATCCATCAATGTCCTGTTAATCTTACGTGGAGATATAAATACTCCCAAAACATAATTCAGCCTTTATTCCATACATAAGCTCTTATCTTATTCAAAAACATTTATATTGGAATATTGGTCTCGATAATGAATAGATTGAATATAAAATGTGATTTAATTATTCTATAATTCATATAGATAAATATAGTCACATGAATTTTTACTAATGTTTGAACAATAATATTTTCATAGGGCTCATTCAAAAAAAAAATAAACCATGAAATTCCCAACTAAGGAAGTGAGTATTAGTGTCCCCTAATTATCATGATTCACATCAACCAACACGATTTCTTATTCTAGACCTCTATCCTTTGCCTTGAGAGGTGGTTGCGGATTATCATCCTCATTATCCATTGTATTGAATATATTAAAATAATTCCCATACACCTAGAATTTAAAATACTGGAGTGTGGCTGGTGCATTCTGTGTATCTTTCCTCCCTATTCTCATCATTCTTCCTATCACTTCAATAATCAATTTCCTAATTACCTTCCCTTTCACACATTAAAAATATTCTATTTCCCTTAAGATAATTTCCTCCATGTTACTTTCCACAATTTGAGCATAAATGAAATATCATCTTCTTATCTCCATGGTTTTATGACATTCCATGAAATTCCATTTTCCTTTATTATCAAAACCAGAGATTAATACGCAACTCTAACCACTATTTACACCCTAATATCACATAAAACAATCTATTTAATATCTATTGATATTTCTTAGGTATAACTCCCTTAAGCGATTTGTCTTTTATTCCAATGAAGAATCAATCAACCATACATCCATGTTTGTTGATAATACTAGAAACATACCTTTCATTTCATGTAAAATTTTCCTCATAGGCACCAATGAATTCATCAAATGTTTTATTTAGAAGGAGTTATTGAATAATTTTCAAATGAAGATTTTGTGGAAAATACTTATGGGAATTTTTTTTGAACAAGTACAAATATATGGAGTCAATTTCACCATGTTTCCTCATACTTATGATCGGAGTCAACCATTTATCTTCCTCACCTTCCAAATGGTATACTACTAAAATTAATTTATCGAGATCTAAACACTAGAGGATGGAGAATATATTTTAAGTGGTTTTAATCCATTTATCAGCAACTAGTGGATCATAAGAACCCCTAAAAAATGTGGGCATCCCCTCATGAGGGACTTAAAGAATGTTTCTCCATTATTTTATCATTTTAAGGCCAACATGATTCATATAGTGAGAAATTTGTGTGAGCATAACCACATGATTTTTTATTCGATCCCCAAATAATGTTTTGTTTCTTGAATGGTCAATCATTTCATTTTCCATCACACTCCAAATTATCACGGATACTTTGGGTTCCAACCATATACAAAAACCAAATACTTAGTGTGAGAAACACTAGTCATACTTCGAACCATGTAATCATGAAAAATCACTTATAGAGTGTCTAAATAATGACACCTTCATTACAATCTATAAAAAAATAGTCCTAATCATGGTCATTAATGGACATTAACTATTTAAATCCTTCAATATAGTTCATAAAAAAGAATTTATTTTCAAAAAGAATATACCCTGGAATTTTCAAACCAAGTTTGAATTAAGGATCATTTTCATACACTAGGTGAAAATCGAGTCCCATTCAATACATCATATTGAGAGTTATTACCTCTAGATAACTATTTTCTAGAGACACATACAATTTTAGTATCTATATGGGGGTATAATTTCATGGATAAAACATTATCTATCTTTAACCAATATTATAGGACACTTCCTACCCTTTTACTCATCCATAGACTTATCCTTAGTAAAATACCAAGATAAATCCTCAGAAATATCCCAAAGGAAATAACTAATGTTTCTTCATCATAGTTTCTAAAGGAAAACTAAACCTATCCTATAATACCAAATATATTGGACAAGGATTTTCATACATATATGTAAAATCATTCTTGATGAATATTGATACATTAAAAAAACACATGTTCTAGGACTATTGTAGTTTAGTGACTCTACAGAATGGATAAACTATATTCTAATTTAATAACCGGTCTTCAATATATCCTATAAACTTCCACCCATTAATTAATCTACATAGACATACCCTTGTTAAAATGATTATTCAAAACCTTGAGAAAGGAATAATAAGAAAGACTGTGCTCACATGGCCAGTAAAGGTAAATAATGGAGATACATAAGAATAAATTGAATAGAGGTATATGATAACATGAGTATAAAATTTTCCACACACTTGGGCTAGGTCAGCCCCCCATACCGTGATTCTATGTTAGCAACCTTCGTTTTCCCAACGAGCCTATACCTATGTGGTAGAGGCTTATTCTTGGTATCCAAGAGATGCAAGATCAAATACATATGGGGGTGAATGTTTCCATGTTATTTTAGCAGTATTGTAGAAGTTTCTATAGCATGCACCATTTGTATTGTACTAACCGGCACTATTCATCTGATTTGGGCCTTTGGGCCACCTCTTTAGGCCTATGGATCTCAGGGCCTTCAGGACAGTAAATTCCTTCAGGCCACAGGGGATTCAGGCTGTAAGGTCATATTGGCCACTAATGGACATTGGGCTATAGGTACTTTTGGCCACAGAAATGACCAAGAAGCAACTCGGGAAAACCACATAGGAGAAGGCCCATACGAGGATTCAAAGAAAAAAATAGAATCTAGCATAGTAGAGATAACTAGATTGGAATAATGAGAGTGTATGGAAAGTTCCACTAGAACTAGGCAATATGCAGCTTTGCACGATGAAATTCTATCTGATCAGTCGTGCATGGTGGGGAGCTAGGATCCTTAAAGATGTAGATGCTAGGGAGGGGCGGTTTTAAGTGTGGTAGGTCTTGGGACGTTAAGGTCATATATTGGGTTGTGTATGAGACTTTTTCCTTGGGCCTATGGGTCAAGTTATCTATCCCCTACAACCCTTAAAATTGGTATTATCCAAAAATAAAATAAAAATAAGGCCTTCAGGCCATTCAAGGTCAATTATAAGGGAATAAAAAACATTATCCATGACAACATAACACTGGCATAATAAATAAAATTGTTTCATAAAAAAAAGAATAGATAATCATATATCAGGGATTCTCACTAATACATTAATAACATATGAGTCTTGGGATAACATCTAGTGTACCTGCTTCTGGATGAGGGTGACCTCACATGTACCCAATTTTGGGCTTAGGAGAACGTCTCATGTACCCTTTGAGCTCATATAACATTAATCATTTCCTAATGAATTAGAGGGAGATATTATTCCCACCCATCACATTATGCATAAATTCATGTTCCATAATATCATAGATCATTAATCACATCAAAAATCAGGAAATGAAATGGATTTTGTAGAATATTTCATCGTATCATAGCATGTGGAAAAGGAACTTCTTTCATAATAATCTCATCATTTCATCATAACATAACCCATATAAAAGATATGGGTTTCATAAATATCTTTTCATCATAAACATACACAATATAAGGAAATAATAAGAATGGTATACTTCAATCATATCCTCGATAAGGCAAAAGTAACATAAAAAAAATGCATTTAAGATGGAAAATTATTTGTAATAGTAATTAAAATAAATTTTCAAGAAAAATATCCTTTTTAATTTGAAAAAATATTCAGAAAACATAAATCATTTTGAAAATTAGTTTTTATTAAAATTATATTTTAATAATTATAAAGTAATATTCAGTCAAAATAATAGTTTTGATGTTAGGAAATTATATTTAGTTCATATATTATAAAACAAAAATTCCTTTCACATTTTATGTAAATGTGAAATGGATATTTTTTTTAGAAAATGACAAGAAGATCACTTTCAAAAGATATTGTTAAAAATAAAAGAATAGAAAAAAATTTACTTATAAAATAATTAATATAATATTAAAAAAATATTGAAAACTCTTTCACAAATCATCGTTCTAGAAGAATAATATTTCATTTTACTTAAAAGTTATATATAGATGATTTTTCAAAAAAACATTCATTTGAACTCTTGAGTTCACAAAAATGGTAAATGAAGGGAAAAATAGTTCTCATTAAATAACCTGAGGATAATAAAATTCATGATTTTATTATGATATGGATCATAATATTTCATCATTGGAAGCTTAAAAACAAAAACTCTTGATAAAAAATGGTATTGTATTAGAAAAACTTTACCCCTTTCGTAACATTGAATCATTAACCCAATAAAATAATAACGTTAAATGAAACATATAATTTAATGAGAATATTTAGATAAATTATATTAAATTTAAAAGTTTTTTTATATGCACATCATAATAGAATATAGGTGAAAACCATACCATATGTCTCAATGATTACAAATTGGGATAAGAATCCCTTACTACTTTGGTATATTCTGAAATGTAAACCCCATGTAAGAAAAATCTTAAATAGGATAAGTAAATATGAAAAAATTTCATATTAAAAATCATAAAATAAATTCAAGTTTATTATATACCCTACGTAATTAAAATAGGTTTTGAATATGGTGTGTGACTTATAGAAGAAAAAAAATTGAGATGGAAATCTATTACCTTAATTCTCGACTACCATCATACAATTGAAAACCTCTTGTTTAATATATATATGATTATTAAACTTACACTAATGAACCATAATTATATATATGACACCATACAATATTTGCTTATTCCTTTTTATTATACATTTATTAACAATTCCATGTTAATATCACATTTCGGGTAATAAAAACATTGTTTTTCTTATATGTTTTGATTTGTTATTTTCATACCTTTCAATTTGATCATGATTACATCACATATATAATGATAATAATTTCATAATTATATTATTTACACAAAAATTATAATTTTATGACCAATCATGATTTTTTGTTGAAAAAATGAATTATGTTACGTTCATGGAGATGGTACGATATACGTACGCATGGATAATGATTCTATTTTTCAACGATCATTATAGGGAATGGGGTAAGTAATATATTATATTTAGGGAATGTTAATATTATCATAAATAAATTTTTACTTTTATAAATATACTTATTCATATCTCCCATATTATTTGGTGATGAAAAGAGAGAGTTACATCACATTGTGAAGGCAGTAGTGCTCTCTTACATGAACGATGTCATCATCATTAAGTGAATGAATAGATAAGATATAAAATGATATATTATATTAATTAAAGATAAGTATTTCAGAATATCATAATTATACCATTTATATCAAATATATTTATCCACATTATAATTCATGTAAAGATTCAATGAAAAATGAATCACATCACTTCGTGACATGTTAGTTCACTGTACATACAGAAAATGTGATAGAATCCCATATGGAATGGAAAGAAAAAGGTATATTTTATCAAATGAATCATGAGGTATAATTATGTTATAAATATCCTATATTTACTTTTTATCCATCATTATACCCAAATATGAGGGGTGATAAAAAAATTAATAACATCAGTTCGCGAGAAAGTAGTCCGACGTACCCACAAATGATGATTTTGTAACTCATATGATAGAATTAGAGATTGTTTTAGGTAATGAACAAACATAAAAAAATATAATTATATTTTTTATAGTGTGATTATAATATCGTCATGTTTTAATAATAATTTAAATGTGGTGGTGGAAGAAATAAATTAAAAACACTTGTCAAAGAGCATTACCTTTTCTTCAGGTAGCCTCCTTAGGTTTGCACCTAAATCATTCCTAGAATGGATTTCTCCAAAAAATATGGCATATAAAATAATTTTTGGGAATTTTGAAAGTTATTTGGGTAGGTCATGTCTGATCAAAAAACTGTTTGACAGTGTGCAAAAGAGAGAAGAGGTGGTGGCCTTTTTTAAGTGAGGCATCTTGAATACTTGTAATGTTTTGAAAATAAAAAAGTTTTACCAACATTTTTTTATGATAAAAGGATCCAAAATGGAGTATTATAGACCCATAGACATGATAGGGTAAAAATAATGACCTAAAATAGATTTTATAAACGTTTTTAGGTCATTTTAACCCTAATACTTTTACTTTGACCCACAATAAACCATTTTTCACCTTAAACGCAATAATTAATTTTCACTATTTTCACTATTAGTTTTAGTCACAAATTATTCTTAACCTATTAAATAATAGAAATATTTTTTATTATTAATAGGGGATATATTTTTCCAATCCCCATATATGAATGTGGAAATATTTAATTTAAAATTAATCCTATATAATCCATGAGAAAGCGTGTTTTCAAAGAGAAAACATACAAAAGTTTACAATGTTTATATATCAAAATTCAATATGATAATGATTCTAATATCATAAATTTTATTAATATAAATATAATTTAAATAAAATTTCATTAAAAACAATTTCTTATATTATTTAACTTATGAAATTATTTAAATTAAATATATTTTTTCAATTAAAATTTAATTTTTTTCACTATTCATCAAAAATTAATATTTTCAGAAAATTATCGAACATTAAACTTTATATTATTTTAAAATTTTGATTTCTAAAATGAACATTATTTTTTCAAATAAATTTCATAAATGATTAATTTTTTAAAAAATTACTGTTTAAAATTCAATAAAATAGCTTTTTAGAAAAATACTATTTTTTAAACGTAATATTGGATTTATTCTTATCTCTTGTCAAGAAAAAACAACAAAAGAATGGTAGAAAGTTAATTGAATAAAAAATATATAAATTTCACTGAAATTATTCACCAAAAAAAAGTTTTGTTTAATTTATTGAGGTAAAATGTGTTTGTTCATATAAAAATAGTTTTCCAAATAAAGATTTCCACTATTTTCAAATGATTTTTATTTTAATTTTTAATTAATTTCTCACTAGATAATCAATTTTATATAAATGTGTAAAAATATAATTTCATAATTAATTTAATTCAATTCATACCTACTATATCAATTTCTTGGTAATAACTATCATATTAAATAATAAAATTTTATTCTTATGTCATGTTTCATTAAAATTCTATGTTGCATGTAACAAAGATAAACTCAATGTTACATATAACATAATTAAACTAGATATTGTGTGTAATGAAAAAAATATAAACTATTAATTTTATTTTTAAAAACATATTTCACAATATCATGGGGTGTCACAATGTGATTATATGGATTGTAATGGAGAGTGAACCTAGTTCAGAAAGGCACACTAACCACTATAAAATTCTTCATGCTAAACCTTGAATAATGATATGATGGAATAGGGAGTGCACATAATCCCCCCTGATAGTC